>OY292313.1:57968176-59168176 GCA_958496155.1 Sisyra nigra
CGAATTTAAGCTTTCATCATAGGTAAAATAAAATAATTTATTGTAAAAGGTCCGTTACTCCCATATTAAATCTTATAGAAAGCTCAACATAGGTTCATTTGAGAGCCCGAAGATGCTGTTACACTAGAAATCTAGAAATTATCAAAAATAATCAATTTTTGTTTCTAAGTACCTCAAAGTGCATCAAATTCAAACGTGATTGTTGCAAATAATGAAAATAGAATCTTTTATTCTAAGTTTATGGCCAAACCACAGTTGGCCATGGCTACCTCTAGGGGCTTCAATAACGAAATGTCATAATATTTCGATTCAAGTTTGTTTTCTTTAAAAATGGAATTCAATAATTACGACAACCAAGCAATTTTAAACTTATTCTTTATGCACGGAAAGTGTGACAAAATCATTAGCAGAACATGCAGAATGTTTAACGAAACGTATCCAAATTTGCCGAGAATGACCCGCTCAAAGTTTAAACGCATTGAATCAAACTTTCTGCAATTTGGCCAAGTAACGGCGCAAAGAGATGTTCAAAGGGCTATCCTCGATGATGAAGAAATTGAAGTGGATATCTTGGCGTATTTTGAAGCTCATCCAAATGCTTCCATCCGATCAGCGGAACTAGACCTGAGCAGAGTTTCAAAGTCATCAATACAGAGAATTTTGCAAAAGCACCATTTCCATGATTTCAAATTTATACCGGTACAAAATCTACATCTTCCAGATCCAAGGGAGAGAGTGAACGTATGTGAAATGCTTCTTTTAAAAAGCCAGGAGGATGACCAATTTTGGAAAAAAATTATTTGGACTGATGAGTCCAAATTTTCACATGAAGGATGTTTTAATCGGCACAACCAACATTACTGGAGCACAACAAACCGTCATGTGATTCGGGAAAGAAATTTCTAAAACCGTTTCTCTTTTAATGTTTTCTGCATAATGATGGACAATAAAGTATTTTATTTTATCTACGATGAAAGCTTAAATTCGGAGCGGTATGTTAACATACTGAGGACGGTGGTTGAAGACTTCTTAGATAACCTACCGTTAGCTATCAGAAGAAGTTGTTACTATCAACTCGATGGGGCACCCGCTCATTGCACTCTGGAGGTGAGCCAACAGCTAAGCCGTATGTTTGACGACAGATGGATCAGACGTCTTGGTCCGTGGCCTTGGTCTGCAAGATCTCCAGACCTAACACCTCTAGATTTTTATCTTTGAAGACACATTAAGAGTCAGGTGTATGCAACCGTTGTAAATAACCGGGAAGAATTAGAACAGCGTGTAAGAACAGCATTCGCCAACTTAGATCCTGACAAACTGCGACGGGTTACAACGGAGGGTGTTCCCAAACGGGTTGAAAAATGTTTGGAAGCCAATGGCAATAATTTTGAACAGTTATTGTAGAAAATTTATTAATTTTATTAACTTTTTTAATAAACAACAGGAAAATTCCATTCGAATTTGACTAAAAGTTTTTACTGTTTTTTTCTTAAATTTAGTTAATCTTATAACAATTATTATTTCGACAATGCGACAGTTGTATCAAACCCTTCAAATTATTACAGCGAATATTGCACTTGAGAATGTTGAGATTAAACCAAAGATTCGAAACACTTGGACACAAAAATTGGATACGCAAAATTATTGACTTTTATTGTCATTTCTCAATTAAGTTTAAATGGTTATCAACACGTTATCGCTTGATTCAGTGGATAAAGAGCTAAGTTCGCCTAAAGATCTATCTCCCTCTATGTTTCATACACAGTGTTATTAATCAAACCTACCTGAAGACATAGCCAACTACAGCATAAAGCTCGGCTACGCAGTATAAATTACAGATGTAACGTTGAATTTTCATATTTTCCACGATAACTCGAAAATCCTCACACTTGGCTATAGGGATATGAATTATGAAAATGTGGGGAATTTTAAGAAGAACCAAAAAAGGCAAATAAAATTAGGTAGTGCCATTTAAAAAAATTGAAATTTTGCACAATTAAGCACGTGTTACTTTACGATGCACTTGGAGATACTTAGTAACAAAATTTGATTGTTTTTGATATTCTCGAGTGTAACAGCATCTTTGAGCTCTCAAACGAGCCTATGTCGAGCTTCCAACACAAATTATTGTGGGAGTTATGGACCTTTTAGAAGATGTCCGTTTGCTGCGAAATTTTCAAAAAAAGTATTTTTTCTCGAAAACCTTAAGGATTAGATGAGATCTTGTTATTATGAAAGATGCTCAGAATTATTAACTCAATCGAGTTATGTAAAGAAAAATAGGGCATGCCATTTGAAATAACGATTTTAGTGTCGCCTTCCGGTATAACCGGAAGTGCCAGAAAACTAAAAATATTTTAGGAAGGTAGCTCCAATGCAGTTAGGTTTTAATCCCAATTTTTAGATTTCTATTATTTCAGGTTCTCCGGAAACTTCTAATGGCCGGTCTAGCTGGTACACCCTGTATATGTTTGTAGGTAAACTAATTAGCTTTAAATTATGGGACAAGCGGGGTCTGTAAACCTCCTAGTTCTTTCAAAATCTTTAAAACAAAACCATAAAAGTTAAAATTGCATTTTCCCAGAAATGTACCTTAACACTTTTTAGTTGCATACAGTGATTTTTAAGCATGTATAACCCCCGCTGGGCTCATCCACATTGCCAGTCGGCGAAATACTGCTCCCGCAGCGCTCCTAAAACACATCTCTTGTAAATGGGGTGCTGGGTGGTGGCTGCACTTGCCTAAAAGCAGGGCCTAGATGTTCTGCGATGTGTGCTATTTGCTCAGAGGAAATGTGCAAAACTGCAATGAAGAGGACGACGGTGACTAGCCTCAAATAAACCTTGACGTTCCACCAATACTGGAGTAACCACCAAAATGCGATTTTCTGTTATATGGGTTCTCTAAAATTTTGAGAGAACTACGAGCCCTACAGGTCTCGCTTTGAACTTAATTTAACGCTAATTAAATTGTCTACAAATTATATCCAATAAGTTCTTCTCGTAGGATCAACGGTTTCGACGCAATTTCGATCCAAAAAAGGTCTAAAACTAAAACTTTTAATTTTTGAAAAAACTGGCCTATGTTAAAAGTGCAGTAACTCAGTAACCCATTAACCTGCAGAGCTCCGATTGTGTTTAATTTGTTACAAATTTGATGCTCTCAAAAAACGTACAGAACAGCTTTTGAAGAAACATTCATAGGTTAGTAGATACCGAGCAGAATCTGAAACAAGTCCAAAATTTTCATGGTTCTTCCTCTAAAAAAATGTTTCCACAACTTTTTGGGAGTTGCAAACTTGAGAACACATAGCCTTAATGGGTCCAAACAACATATTAAAAATGCAGAAAAACATCATGTTTTGCGAATTTATTGTCAATTTTGACTGGTCTATGAATATTTTGATTCAGAGCAAGACACTTAAGTACCTAGCCTAAGAATTACATAGCAATTTTGAAAAATTCTAATGGGGACAGCACACTATTTAAATAATATTTAAATTAGTAAATTCAGTAAATAGTTACATACCAGTCTGTACCGGTAGATAATGCACGATAAAATTTTTATACTGTAACGTTTTTTACGGGTTCGATGGTTTGCGTATAATGACTACAAATTTATTTTAAACAATTGTTTATTTATTTATCTAAGACTTATACACTACAACAATATTCACTGTCAACAATAGTCACAGTACTGTTTATATTTCTTTATATACACAATGTACACTTTATTAACAATGTTCAAAATTTATATAACACCGTTCACTTTAACACTGAGCACTTCGATGAATTTATTTGAATACACACTCGGTGGTTTATTTTATACTCGTCGAACATTTATTTGAATACTCTTCGGTGGTTTATTGAATACTGAACTGTTGGCTCATCTTTCGGATTATTTATATTAAGCGATCATTAGCCTAGAACTTTCGAAACCATAAATCATCCGTTTCTAGATTTTTCTATTGGTAATCTTAGCGCCTGTCTTTCTCTCCTCCATTGGTATACCAATGGAGAGAATTCTAGAACAACACGTTCTTCGTCTCATCCTTTGTACTGTTAATCCGTGGTCATAAAATTGCTTCAAGGGGTCCATCCTTTTGTGCAATTCTTATCGCCGGTGATTGTTTAAATCCGCCCTCGGGCGCCAGACACAAATGGGTGTCTTGGATTTGTGACAATACATTGGTCTCTCCGACTTGAGTTACCCAACGTGGAATTGTTAATCATATGTACACTATGTAAATGTAAAAAGAAAAATCACGGATCACGGAAAATCACATCACGGTGAATTAATAATATGCACAAATGTCAACGTTAATTCCTGATACTAACTTTCAACTGTTTTTAAGTTAACGGCCATTATTGATGGCTGGTTGATGGCGCGTAAACTCCGATTGGGTTTAAAATACAAATACAAATTTTAGGGTTCGAGGAAAACCCTAGAAAAACTAATAAAATCACTGGAAAATTGTTTTAAATTGTCCCATGAGCGTGTATAAATATATATTTCTTTAAATCAGAACAGTCATTCAATATGTAAATAGGGTTATGAATACTTTGGGCAAATGCTTTTAAAGACATTTTTACTTTCTTTTACTACTATATAGATAGTAAAGGAAGTATTGTAATCGGGTCGAATTTTCGAATTCGAGCTTTCACCGGAAATACATGTTTTGAGGTCCCCTGAATCCAAACAAGTGGTATTTAAAAAAATGTCTATGTGTGACAGCCATATCGTATCGAAAACGTTGTCCGAATTTCACCAAACTTGGTATTTGACCTCCTTATTATACCTAGTTGGGCCGCGAAGCTTTTGGTTGAAATCGGGTAACCGAAAGCTCCACTTTATTCTAGGAGTTTTGGAGCTTTTTCAATTCGAAAACGGCTCCAACAATTTTATCTAAAATTATTATAGTTCTTAGACTCATTAGTGGCTACAACTTTAATTTGAAACTTTTTCCTGGGAAAATTCGAATAAGAACGGTTCTGGGGTGAAGGTTCGGAATTCGTATATCAATATGCATATATAGGCTGTATGCATATACAGTATATGTATTTGTATAGTTATAAAATACTTATAGTTTTTTTAACCAACAGTGAGTTTCATAAACGAAAGTAAAAGAAAGTACTGTGACGCCTCGCGGCAGATATTTTTACTACAATTTGAGGCTGTTCCAAGAGCAGATCTTAAGTTCGGATATTAATAAGCACGTAGGAACATTTTATAAAAAAAAACTTGAGGAAACTTTCATCAGCTTCCCAGTTAGCATTAAACGTCCAACTATGTAAACGTTATGTAACAGTTACATAACGAAAGAAAATTACGTAACGGTTACAGAATTGTTACGTAGTTGAACGTTTTATGCTCACTGGGTTTGAAAGTGAAATATGATCTTATTAGGTATATTGAAAAACTATTATTAATTCATAAAGACTAAGTGTTACATTCTGACGATTAAAAAATGAATTTAAATTATGGTTCAGTAACATGAAAAGAATATTTAATTTTTTTTTTTGAACACATTTATTTCTTATTGCGTTACATTACAAGGGCTATATTCATAGTAGAAAATCTGAGTTAGAGTGCCGTTATAAATATCAGAATCCATCGCACAACACCAACGATCTACAATTTAACATAATACAAATAAAAATATTAAAAGTAACCACTTATAAGTACTTAAGCCAATTTTATTGCAAGGATATGATGAGTTTATCGAAATGTTTGAAACGTCCTTTGATTTCTTTAGATTTGTGTAACAGCCCCTTTCCATCTTACTGATACAGCAATTCCAATTGGTGATATTATGCATAGAAGTGTTGGTTTAAAGATTTTGGTTTACACCATTATGACATTATTGACTTAATTTTGACAATACTTACATTACTAGCAAATGCTATTTTGACATATAGGCTAGCTGTAATTATTATGAGGCACAGACGAATTATAAAGCTTCTGAATTTCATTTTTTCAGTATTCAGACATATACCAGTACGTTAAGTTTTTATGTTAATGTATGAGTTGTACAAACTACAAATTTTGTATTAATTTTCCAAATCAAAAAGAAACAGAGGAGAAAATTGTTAAGACAGCGTAGTTATTGCAAACAATTGGCACTCTTCATTTAAAAAAAATGGTGAACCAGCAAAAATAAAAACGCAAAATAATTGTTGAGATTTCGAAAAAAATGCATGAATTAGGATTTATAGTATATGCAATAGATTTGAGCCCTCGGTTGGACTCATCAATATCGCCAGTCGGCAAGCTCCTGCCCCCGCAGAACTCCTAAAACTTCTCTCATATAGGTAAATGCAAGAAGGCGTGCAGGGGTGGCTGCACTTGCCTGAAAGCAGGACTTAGATGTTCTGTGATGTGTGCTTCCTGCTATGGAGAAATGTGCAAGAATGCTGTTCTTATCATCATTGAAGAGGACGACTGTGACGAGCCTCAAAAAAACCCTGACGATCCACCAATACTGAAAAACACACCCAAATGTAATTTTACCTTCTATGAGTTCTTTGAGATTTTAAGGTGATCTACGAGGCTTAGAGACCCCGTGTTACACTTAATTCAAAGCTAATTAAATTGCCTACAAATTATACTCAATAAGTTCTGCTCGTAGAATCAATGGTTTAGACGCAACATCAATTCAAAAAGGGTCTAAAACTAAAATTTGCAATTTTTGAAAAAATGGCCTATTTTCAAAGTGCCGTAACTTGGTAACTCATTGACGTGTTGAACTCCAGTTGGTTTTGATTTGTAACAAATTTTATGCTCTTAAAAAACGTGCAGAATAGCTTTCGAAGAAAAATCCATGGATTAGGACATGGGTCGGCAACCAGCGACCCGCGGGCCGCAAGATATTCGGCAATTCGAATTTGCGAGTATATTTTTCTATGTAGGCCAGTCTTAATTTGCGTGGAGGTCTCTAAATTGCGGGATTCCGAAGCAAAAATGGCGGGAATTGTACAATATGAGATTATTTTTGGGGTAGAATTAACAGTGAATTTGGTGGTAATATTTTCATTGGTAGTTCGTACGTCGATTTTTTAATGTTCACGATGCATGACCCACAAGAGGATTCCAGAGAACGCAACCGGGGATTGGATGGGATGTTTCTAGTCAGCAGAAATGCATAACATTAGATCCGCCATTGCCCAAGTGCAGCCCGCACCAAACCCCACATAAAATATTTGGCTCTTTAACAACCAAAGGTTGCCGACCCCTGGATTAGGAGATACCGAGCAGAATCTGAAACAAATTTCACGGATTTTCCTGTATAAAAATTATTCCACAACTTTTTGAGAGTTGCAAACTTGAGAATACATAGCCCTAATGGATCCAAACAACATACTAAAAAATCAGAGATAGATCATGTTTTGCGAATGAAGCGATTTTTATCTCGATTTTGACTGGTCTATAAATTCATTGTTCTATAAATTCATCACATTTTTGATAGGAAATTTCACTGTATTTAATTTTATCAAGTATCCATTTTACTTTCTTTTACTACTATATAGATAGTAAAGGAAGTATTGTAATCGAGTCGAATTTTCGAATTCGAGCTTTCACCGGAAATACATGTTTTGAGGTCCCCTGAGTCCAAAAAAGTGGTTTTTAGAAACATGTCTGTGTGTGACAGCCATATCGTATCGAAAGCTTTATCCGAATTTCACCAAACTTGAAATTTGACCTCCATTTAATACCTAGTTGTGCCGCGAAGCTTTTGGTTGAAATCGGTTAATCAAAAGCTCCAATTTACTCAAAGAGTTTTTGAGCTTTTTCATTTTTTTTCGGAAACGGCTCCAACGATTTTCTTTAAACTTTCTATAGTTCTTAGACAAATTGATGCCCACAACTTTTATTTGAAACTTTTTCCTGAGAAAATTAGATTAAGGGCGGTTCTGGGGTGAAGGTTAGAAATTCGTTTATATACATATAGGTTCTATGCATATAGTTGTTTTTATGAATAGTTATAAAGTTTTATATTTCAAATATTTTATACCAACAGCGAGTTTCATACTTGAAAGTAAAAGAAAGTACTGTGACGCCTCGCAGCAGATATTTCTATACGTTATAATCGTAGTAATAACATCTAATAACAATCATAATAACGATGCCTCGGTGTTCGGTCATGCTCGGTTTCGGTGCCTCCGAATCTTAGCGCCACGAGTGTTAAAAAATGTACTATAGTTGAATTTCATATTTACGTACATAAATATCGTGAAATAGCCTTTAGAATAGTCGTTCGGACTCCTGATATATATACTCCGTGAGAGTGACAGTCTACCATGCGACAGGTCTACGAATCGATTCCCACTATCGATTTTTTTCTTTTTTAATTGTACATTCGATATTTTAAACTTACGGCCGTGAATATTTCTCAAGAAGTTACTAGTAGAGAAATAATATACATATATATAGTGATATTATAATAATGACTAATGAAAACAATATCATCGTATTATTATTATGATTATTTAATAAGTATTATCCAAACTCAACAAATATGAAACTCAATTTGAACATTTAACTTATTTAAATTCACACATATTTTAACAGTGCGGTGTGATCAATACCAGTACATCAGTATCAATTTTGAATTCTTTAAAAACATGGAATTAAATAAAGGGTGAAAATCTATTGTACATGCATATGTACATACTGTGTTCACAATTAATCCAAGTTCTATAAATCATATATTTAAATAAATTATCAAGTAACATGAATATTGTACGATTTTATTTTTCTAACTGAAAATTGAATGTTATCTTCGTGAATGCTTTTTGGTTTTATTTACTCTCCATGCACTTTCACCTAGCGATTGCAAGTTAGCGATTTTCTTCCTCGCCCATAACAACCAAATGTAACCGATTATGAAACATATAACTGTTTCTAAATAATAGCCGTCAACGATTGTATTGCAGTGACCTCCCAAATCTGTGCATGTCTAAAAAAAATTTATTGTTATTAGTTTATGTCATAGTTCCAAACGAATTTAGATTAATTAATTACCTTACGCTCGTGATGGGAAATACAAGCGTTGTCAGGCTGTGGTTCAGTCGATCCGTCACATTTATTCCACGTCAAACCATCGACCAACCATAGAGCCAATGTGGACGGCCAATTGCCTCCTAAGTTAGCCAATGTATTTAATAATGTCATATATGTCCCACCCACGCTGGGGTCACTTATTTTTGCAAAAAATGCCATCATCGCCACAAACATACAATTAATAAGCACCTGAAAACAAATAAAATAATAGAAATATTTTCAAATCGTTTCATTTGGATGTTATCGGTTGTTACCTGGTGAACACCATAGTTGGACAATAAAATTAAATAATAATAAATCGGTATGTGGCCATCATATACTAATCTTGGCGTGAGCCAAACAACACCTGCGATCACAAAACCAAAGATTAATCTATAAGGCACCGCTTTTATAAAGACATCCATCGGCCTCGGACCGGACGTCCATTTAGATATATAAAACACCAATAAAATTTGTAACGGAATTAATGGCACAGCCAAAAATCCCAGTTTCTCTTTGGGTAAACCACCTTCGAGAATTTTCAATCCCGACACGGCATCCGTTGCGGAAAACCCAATTTTTGCAGTTAATAAAAGTAAGACCAATATTCTTATTGGTGGTAACTTAATTATTTTCCATAAGATAGAATACGCTTCTTTGATATTCATACTTTCCGAATCCGTCTCGTGGGACATAGAATTTTCGTGTTTAAGCACCGCAACTAGTGTTGTGGTGATAATAAAAATAATACTCCAAAAATATAAGAAGCCTGACAGAGTGACAAGTCCAACATTTTCCGGTTCACTTCTAATATAATTATTGCAAAAATCAACCGACTCCAATGCCATGAACAGGACGTAGCCAAGAAAGTAGCCGGTTGTTTGTCCGGTGCTGTTGCATGTAGATGCATGTCCCACATTGCTTTTGTGCAGTATTGTCAGAGCCCAGCCATCGACAACAATGTCTTGGGTCGCTGCTAAAAAGTTTAGAAAAAAGAACGCAATTGTCAATATGCCAGTGTTAGGGTCATTATCTTCGTCCCCCAACCAATCGTTCACATAGACCGATAGACAATACATGGTGACACCCAGTAAATATTGGGTCGGAATCAGCCATGTTTTTCGTCGACCCATCCATGGTAAAAACAATGAATCGACTATCGGTGCCCATAATAGTTTTAAACTGAATGGCCAGTTGACAAAACTAAATTCTGCCTGAAACATTAACGTGTAAGACCAGTGTATCAATTTAACGACATTTTTGGCGTTTAGCTTTGGAAATTATCTGCATACATTAATCCTCATTCTAATGCATTCTAATATATAAGTCTTACTTTAGATTCTAATTGCCTTATAGACCAGGGTCGATAATATTTGCAACCCAAAAAAATAAAATAGTACGATGAAACCCATTGAAAAGGAAAGAGAGTATAACAAAAATGAAAGGAAAAATAATTTACGGGCGATCTGAGATCGGGATGTGGAAGGGAGTAAGTTTTTAAGGGTAAAAACCAGTCTGTCACTTAAATGCGAGAAAAACTAAAAAAAAGTGACAGTTTGTGTCGCATGTTTTAGTACCTTTGGGTGGCGCTGGTGTTTAGTTGAACGACAGCTGTTGAAATAAGCAATAAAATTATTTTGCCTGACGTTTTAAAAAAAATTATTTCTAACCTCCATAAAAGTCTTCAGGCGCATTCGCTCGATTTCCATCAATTTTGGTCACGTGATACGATTTCGACCAACGTACGGCCAGGTTTTTCAAATTGAAACTGCTGCCCTAGCGCAGCTAGCGTCAAATCGTTAAAGCTTGATATGGCTCAAATGGCAGCCATCTTTTCACCAATTTCAAAATCCTGGTAGCACATTGGTCGAAACCGTACCAGCAACCAACATCGCTGGAAATCGAGCGATTTATGAAATTGCACCTTTCGTTCAACTGTACTACTAGCGCTGCAGTGACAAAATGGGGTAATTTTCTGTAACATAGAGTTGTAGGGGGCTGGTAAAAACGGTTTATCTCGATTTCCGACAAAACTTCTAGTCCTATGGAAAAAAGTTAAAATGCAACGTTGTAGGTAATAAGAAGATCTACAACTTTTGTTCTAACACATTTTTCACATAACCTTAAAATTTATGTGAAAAGTTCAAATAACCAAGTTTTTGGTTTTTTATTTTTTTCTTTTACAAAAAAAAAAAGTCACAAAATTTGGTGAAAACCTACCTTTTTATGTCCCTAACACAAAAATAATAATGTAAAAATTTTTTGATTTAAATTTTTATTTTATCACCTTATTTTGACTTAATATCAAAAGCACACTAATTTTCAATCGAAAATTCTTTTTCGCTTTTTACCATTTTCAAAGGTTTCAGCCCTGGTCCTATTAGAGTTACTTAATTAAAAGTTTCTTGAAAGATAAAATTATTTGTTTATATTTTTTACTTTTTGAAGTGAATGTAATTTTTTTATTTTCTTTCTTTTTTATGACGTTTTGACAGAAAAGCATCTCTAAGAAATGTATATAGTAAATGCATAATGATAAATTTATCCATTTCCGAGAAAAATGGTTTTGGTAGATGGACAACGAAGTGGTCTTAAAAAGCAGAGAGAAGACTGAGAGAGCCAGATTGCATGAATACACGTGCTGCCATCTACTCCGAGTAGAGGTTGTTTGGAACTATTCCTTAGTCAGTTTGTGTTCCTTTCTCCACCGGTCTAAACTCGGAACATCTGAAGCCATAGAGAAGGTTCTCTCTGTCGAAACATACTCGGAACGCTTTTCTTCTCTCTCATGAGCAAAGATAAGTCGTAAGCTATCGCAAAATAAGTAGGGCTATAATTCTCAACTGAAATACATTTAATGTATACAGAAAGCAATATTATATTTGATTCTATTATTTCAGAAGTCTCAAAAAAACAACGAAATAATATAATCAAATATAATATTGCTTTCTTTATACATTAAATGTATTTCAGTTGAGAATTATAGCCCTACTTATTTTGCGATAGCTTACGACTTATCTTTGCTCATGAGAGAGAAGAAAAGCGTTCCGAGTATGTTTCGACAGTGAGAACCTTCTCTATGGCTTCAGACGTTCCGAGTTTAGACCGGTGGAGAAAGGAACACAAACTGACTAAGGAATAGTTCCAAACAACCTCTACTCGGAGTAGATGGCAGCACGTGTATTCATGCGATCTGGCTCTCTCAGTCTTCTCTCTGTAAAAAGATTCCATTTTTCCTCTATAAATATGTAGGGAAAACATTCATGTTATAAGAGAAATATACAGTAGAAGATACACCAACATTTTGATAACTTAATGGACTGTATGCATTTAAATTATTTCCAACGCTCAACACCAAGATTACATTATATCAGTATAGTAATTAGCATATGTTTGGAACCTACTTGTTCTTTATAGCTAACGCCTCGATTTTGTAAGATCATAGGAATTGCTGCAGACAAACCCAATGGTATTCCTTGTAGTGTGTATAAAAAAAATAACAGCGCAATATTTTTTCTATCATTGACCACCGGTTGATTGGAGCCATCCTTTTCATTAACATCCAACTTTAACATGTCGTTTTGTTGAAATTCCTGTCTTTTTCGGACGCTCATTTTTAATATGTTCTTTAGTTATCTGCAACAAGAAATTCCATTGTAAATACATCAAAGATATTGAATAACATAAATTACTTGAGCCCACGTATACTAAAATGCCTTATGAAACATAACCCATAATACAGGTACACGTCATGCATTCACATTGAAAAAAAATAAAGATAAAATACGTACCTATGCTATATAAAAATAATTATATATTACAGTTATATTATTTTTTATTGAAATTTCTAAATTTACATGTTATCCGTGCAAGTATTGAAACATTGTATTCAATATTACTCTGTACATGTCAATATTATAAAAGCCGCCACGATTTTTATAAATCTGAATCGATCTGAATACTATTACTATTTTATCATATTACCAATATAACGACAGAATAATATTTATAATCAATTTAAATATTGAAAAATTTAAAGAAAACGAAATTTTTTAAGGATTTATTTGTCAGTTGGTTCTGCCAAAAGTGACGTTTTAAATGTCATTCATCTGACAACATATAAGCCATACAACGCATACAGCTGAACACAGCTAAATGCCTTTTTTTTAAATTTTACAATTAGTGTTATTAGCGTAAGTTTGAACTTTGACCAAACGTTATTTGTATTTCATATGAGAGATAACTAATTAATTACGAATCGAAAAAAAGTACTAGGATATAATACGAGATTGCATATTAGAAATTACCATGGCGAATACTGGGCTTTTAATACTGTCTAACCCAAAAACGATCGCTGGTATTTTGCCTATTGTTTTAAAACACGTGAGAAATACTTTATACATTCAGTGGAATCCCCATGGTCAAGTTTCTGATGTTGATTCTTCCATTTGGCCAACTCATAGCCAAACAGTTGGATCTATTTATCATCAGGTAAGAACTCTTAATTGACATAATTTTACAATGCAATAACTTGTGATAATTCCTCAAAATGCTTTTAAAACGTTACCTTGAATCATTGAGTTTACTGTTAATAGGTGCCTATATAGTGAATCGTTATCATTTCAAATGATACGAGTTAAAGTAAGTTTTTGCTGGTCACTATGTTCTTACATTTCTAAATTCAGTTTTGTACAGTAAAACCTCGCTTATATGTTAGAAATGTTCCCTGTTTGGGCAAGATTGCTGTTTCCCGGGCGTCAAGAATTGACGACGGATTTTTATAGATCTCGCAAAAATAAATCGAAAATGAAGAATGCAGATTTTCGAATTTTCGCTTAGTTTTCGAGATATCGATTTTTAAAAATTGTATCAAAAACGTCAAATTTGGCCAAAATATGACGTAAGCACGAGGCTTGAGCAAATCGTATGCGAAATTACGTTAGACTTAGATCATTGTCGACAATATGAAACATATGAAACGTAACAAATAACAATGCCGACAATAACACATTTGCAATTATTATTGAGAAAAAATTTTTTTAGTATTACACTTATTTACCAATTTAAATTGCCTTAAAAACTATGCTTGTTTTATGATTACTATTGTCTTTTCTTTTAGAAGAAAGTAATATGTAGTTTAAATAATGTATGGAGACCGTTAGTAATAAAAACTTTGTAGTTCTAAAAATGTCCGCATTCACCAAATTTATCTCCCATAAGAAATAACATTGGAATCGTACAACTAAAATTGAATTTTTCTCGAAAACTAAGCGAAAACTCGAAAATTAGTATTCTTCATTTTCGATTTATTTTTGCAGTATCTATAAGAATCCGTCGTCAAATCTTGGCGCCCGGGAAACAGCAATATCCCCCCTGTTTGTCCTATGGTAGCCTTCATCGAAATTTCAAATAACCCTCTTCTACTGTCAAATGATACACGAGGCTGTAACCTAAGAATAGGCGTTTTTAACTAACTAATTGTAAGACAAAATACTCGAAGAAAAATATTTATTTGAAGCAGCCCCCTGTCACTTAGATACGAGAAATGCTAAAAAAACGTGACCGATTTCTACAGAAATCTGTGTTGTTATAAGAGTCATACGTCTCAAACAGCCCCCTACCACTTAAACTTATCAGAGTTATTATACTTATTATATAAAAATACTTATCATAATTATTTTCATATAATAACAATAATAATGAAAACATTAAAAAAAGTTTCATTTTAATAATTTGCCTGACGTTTAAAAAAAAAATATTTCTAACCTCCGACCTTCATAAATTTTTTGGTCTTCGTCAGTCTTTGCGGTGTTCGTTCAACTCGTTTGCAACTATATTGCAACTAATTTACTGCAAATCCAGTAAAAATGGTCACATTTTTGTAACATGGAGTTGTAGGGGGCTGTTTTTACTATTGGGTGCCAGCTCATGAATCGATCGATTTCCAGAGATTTGGGTCACGTGGTATGGTTTTGACCAATGTGCTGCCAGGATTTTGAAATTCGGAAAAAGATGGTCATCTGAGCGATTTCATCCATCAACGATTTGACACTCCTGACAGAACATTCTTCGAAATCGTACCACGTTAACGAAATCACTGGAAATCGAGCGATGCCTGAGACTGCACCTTTAGGCCCTTTAGGTATACAACTTTGCTCCCACCGATTTTCTATAGATGGCGTTAGCGACAAGTAGGCGTCAAACAAAAACATTATAGCCGGTTTGCAATACTCTTTTTTTTTTGGGTTTTTTAAGTCGTTTTAGGTCATATCACGACTGTCTAAACACAAAGAATTTCTGTTATTCAATTATATCTTAGGTCTATGATTTTAAGTCTAGGATTCAACGGGGATCGAACCCAGAACCACTTGACGCATGAAGCGGAAAGAGCATATGCTCTTACCACAGCGCCAATAGGTGGTTGAATAATCTTTAGTATCTTGTGAACATGATTTGTATTTACATCCAGGGCCGGATTTACATATTGTGCAACCATGATTTACATATTTTGCCCGGGGAAATTGCCGCCCCCGCATAAAAAAAAATATTAAAATCACTTTATGCCCTAACCAACATTTTCTCTAGTTTACATTGAATTTGGAATATTTTTTACTACTTAAAAAAGTTTTAATACTTTTTAATTTGCTCTGGTTGATTTAATTAGTAGTAAAAACATTTTTATTTATGAAACGGTTGAAACAACATATTATATGTAGTAATCAGTGGCGTGCGGTGACTTTTCAAATAGGGCAGGTAGTCAGCGGGGGGAGGGGGTTATTGGTTGAAAAAAAGAAATTTTTAAAACATGGTTTTAAAGTATTTATTTTTAAAAATTAGCCTTATTTGACACTCCTTACAAAAATCATCAATAACCGCATCATATTGTAATGTATGTATTTAAAAACCACGAATTTAAGTCTTATCCAAAAGAACAGAACCTTTGTGTGGCCTCTGCGTAAATAAATCAAAATAAGCCACGAACAGTATCAGTAACACGGAGAAGCAAGTAAATTCATTGTGTGGATTCAAAACGTCAAACGCATCCACAAGCATCAACCAGCAATGTGAAACGCCGAAGGAGATAGTACTCGATCGTACTAGTGCGCTTGCGCGACCAATTCGAAGCAAACGTGCGCATGCTACTGTCGCATGCGCATTAATTCGGTTTTTGCTGTTTATTTGATCTGGTAGTCTATGCCAATTTTATGAACATATACTTACCTTTCATAATTACGTAAATTAAAAAATGTATAAATAATAAAAATATACCATTTTACAACATGTACATGCAAATACGTAAATTAAAAATGAATAAATCATAAAAAATATTTAATTTTTTAAATTGTCTTACAATGCCAAGGCATGCGCCGTATCTACAGCATGTATACACCGAGCTACTGGTAGTTATCTCGTTGTATTATATACCTAGTATCTTTCGCACTCTTTCAAACACGTCGGCCCGTAGCCGCTCTGCTACAGTACATTTAGCTTGAAAGAAACGAATCACTTGGCATTATCTCATTCATGACTAGATCACATGCTCATACGCATGTGTTGTAAAACTAGAATAGGGTTTTAGTTTTGTTCCAGATAAAACAGAGAGCTGTAATATTGCAGCGTTCCGGGCGCCAAAATTTGACAACGAATCCTTATAGATCTTGCCAAAATAAAACAAAAACGAAGAGTACACTTTTCCGAGTTTTCGCCCATTTTTCGAGAAAAATTGGATTTTAGTAGCACGACTCCAATGTTACTTCTTATGGTAGTTAAATTTTGTGAATGCGGCCATTTTTGGAACTACAAATTTTTGACAGCTGCTCGTAACTATTTTCGAAGTAGAGCCCGGGGATGCAGCCCCCCGCGATATTTTGGGGTCAGTTTGAATTCAAACTTATTGTTCAAGAGAAATTAGCCAGTTAGGTGTACCCATCGCGTTGTTTTTAAACCAAAATTGACGTTGACGATGCAACTTTTAAAATTTGATATCTCGAAAACTAAGCAAAAAAATAGAAAAATTGTATTAGATACATTTTCGTAAAATTGTAACGAGATCTATAAGAATCCGTCGTTAAATCTTGGCGCCCGGGAAACGAAAAACTTGTCTTTTTAACATATTTATTTATTTTTTTTGCCGCCCCTAAACATTTACCGCTATAGGCTCGGGCCCACATGGCCCCATGATAAATCCGGCCCGGTTTACCTCATGAGATATGTAGAACGGCGTTTCTGAACTTGTTAACAATTGCTCGAAAGGCAAAAACGGAAAGGAGTTTTGCATCGAATGGAAAGTGGGTGTATTACAATAAAACCCCCAAGCGCCGAAAATCATGGAAATATCTCGGTCACGCTTGTGCGCCGACGGATATACCAAATATCCTCGGTTCTAAAGTCATGCTCTATATTTCGTGGGGCCAGCTCGGTGTAGTATATTATGAACTGCTAAAACCGTCTGAAACCATCACAGAAGATCGTTATTGAAACCAATTAATGCGTTTGAACCGAGCATTGAAAGAAAAACAGCGACAATACCTCGAAAGATACTGTGGCGATTGGAAATTCGAACTTGCAGTTATTGTCTCTCGCAGGTGTTCTGACGGAAAAACATTATAACCTTAAGCAACTCGATTGGTTCGGGGCCAGTGCTGGCCACTACAATTGTATATAATATATGTGTAAATAAATGTGGGTAACCCCGAATTGTAGCACGCAAGCAACAGCGAGGACCGGCCATTCTGCCCCTGGACCTGCAAGTTCGCCTCATATTTTGGACGCCACCAGTCGCTACATATATCGGGCCCCCTCACCAAGGAATTTAACTATGGAGTAGCGGCCTCATAGCCTTCGGTTGAGCTACTCCATACTCGTCCCGCGTGGTTTTCGGACTTGAGCACAGCAGCTCGTCCCTGCGGTCCCTGCTCCACGACGGCTCCAGCAGCCGAGAGTCTTACGGCCCAATGACAATCGTGACGAGGTCACTAGGAGGAGAGTGATGTGACGACTGGAAATTCGAACTTGCAGTTATTGTCTCTCGCAGGTGTCCTGACGGAAAAACATTATAACCTTAAGCAATTCGATTGGTTCGGGGCCAGTGCTGGCCAACACAATTGTGTATAATATATATGTAAATAAATGTGAGTAACCACTCCCACCATTACAATACGAAAAAGTTATTTTGCAACGTTACAATGCTCGGCCTCGTCTACAATATTTGTCAAAACGTACTTAGAAACATTGAAATGATAAGTCTTACCCCCACCCGCCGTATTTTTCAGACGTTGTTCCTTCTGACTATTGCCTACTTTGATCGATGGCACACAGCCTGAAGGACCAGCACTTCTGGTTTTATGAAAAAGTCCAAAATTGGATCGATATATGAATCGCTTCAAAAGATGACCAGTTCTTTCAACGTAGGATGCGATTACTGCCGATAGGATAAGAAAAAGTGGTGGCAAACGATGGCCAATACTTTGAATTATAAATGCTTAATATTTTTTTACAATAAAGCTTTTAATTAAAAAAACAAAAAAAAAAAACGGTGGGAGCAAAGTTATATATCTAAAATTTTTTGTCGAGTTAAACCGAGACTTTGAACATTTAGTGGTAAATTTCATTTCGTACGTATAATATTTCAAGAACTAACTTGAGTTTTAGCCATCTTAGCCCGTATAAATAAGTAATATAATAAATTGTTAACGCAACATAGCCAAAGGTCTCTTAGAATATATAGGCAACTCTATACTTCGATAAGTATTGCTTTTGTAGAACAAATTAGAATTTAATTAATACAAGAAATTTTTCACTAGAAAGACAATCTTTGAAATATTTAGAAAATAAAAACACTTTTAAACCCCTCACCTACTCAATCGATGAAGATTTTCAATATGTTGTTCAAAACGAATTTTCCTACCGTCTTCCAAGACGGCACCATTCGTAAATCCTCTTTTTCATTGAATTGACTTGTAATGCTTTTTCTTTTCCTTATTGTAAATATTTCTCATTCGATCAAAACGACTCAATGGGGTACATTTTGATTTCTTCAAAAACACTATAAATGTAGTTTATATTGTTGAATATCTAGAGTTAATTATTTAGAATTTTTACTTAATTGATTTGTCAATTTATTCAATAAGAATATAGCAATTTACAAAAAAAATATTTTTGTTTAAAGCCACGGTTTCACTGTATTTATACAATACCATAAATCATCGAATATTTAATAATAACAATGCAAAAACCGTGCATCTAATTTAAATTATTAATTGATTTCTTGGCCTTTCAATTAACTAAGATCCAGATGGTTCACTAATTGTAAGTCTTTGGAACTAGACATAATATTGGCATTTTAATAATATTTTTACAAAAGTATAATTTTATATGAGTTAATTGGTCTTATTTTTATGAAAATGTTGTTCCAGATAAATTACAGATATTTTTTTTTATTTGAAAAAATAGTCAAAGAAGATAAAAATTAGAATTTAAGGTTGTCTCAAATTTTAATCAAATTAAATTAAAAGTTTAATTTTTAAACGAAAAAAAAAAATATTTTCATAAAATTTAATCTTTTTTATCATAGTGGCCCTTAAAATTTTAGTGTGTCGCAACTAATAACCAATGAAACCATTTGGTTTTGTCTAGCAACCAATCAAGCACAGGGTAAATCATAGATAACTTGATCAAAACTAAACAATTCTCAATGGAAAACTATTAATAGTAGAAGATCCGAAGCTACATCGACCTTCATCGAGTTGATATTAGAATGAAACCTATTTTATCATGAATTTAGTATATTGGGAAATATACTAAAAATGGGTTGGCTAAAAAAATCCGGGGCAGAATATTTTTAATTATTTAAAAAAAAATTATTTTTAGTAAATTATTGCATAACATCAGGATAATAGAAAAAAATTTATATGATCACAGTTGACTGCGATGTTGGGTCCTTTATTAATACACAGTATACTTACCTTGGATCTCTCTGTCACACATTTCCACACGCATTAGAAATTAAATCTTTAAAATTCCCTAATCCCTAATAAGCTGAATTGTTTGCAGGCAAACCTACGTATATCAACGTGTTCTCAAAAAAATAGCGCTTATGATGATATAATTTTTTTTCTATTATCTTGATGTTACAGTATTTTATTAAAAATAATTAAAAATATTCTGCCCCGGATTTTTTTAGCCAACTCATGTTTAGTATAATTCTTAATATACTAAATTCATGATAAAATAGGTTTCATTCTATTATCAACTCGGTGAAGGTCGATGTAGGTTCGGATCTTAGACTATAAACTGTTCAAAACATTCGAATATTTTAGCAAAACGTTGATTTACATTATCGATAGAGATCCACTTATTCACATTAATTTCAAGTATTTGATTTAATTTTTGATATTTAAAGCGAATCTTCAGATCATAAGTTTCCCATTCAAACAAGTATTTGAAGTTCAAGTAGGTACTTGAAAGATCAAACCAATTGAAACAAACAGCTTGTTATTTTTGTGTTTGCCGGAATTTTTGTATTAAAAAATCGCCTTTATATAATTACTTAATAAGTCGTTCGCATTAAAAACTAATATCTCAAAGCTTTTGAGATCACTGATACCAGATCTGTTAACAAAATCAACGAAATATTGAAAAATTTCCTGCAAACCCGTCAATTTTAAATCTGCATTTTTAAGAAAAATGATTGTTAAACGATTTTTAAAATTACAGAAATAAATCTGTTATAAAAATGAAGAAAAATATATGCTACGAGGCGTCACAGAAATTTCTTTTATTTTTTTTTAATGCAACTCGAAATTGGTTACAAGAACATAAAGAAACCCCAAGATTGGTTAAAAAATTATAAATTGAATAATTGTTATACCTATATAAACAAAACTAACTGTTACAGTCTCTATGTCTATACGAACTCCCACCTTTAACCCCATAACCCTCCTTATTTTAATTTTCCCAGAAAAAAATTTCAAATAAAAGTTGGAGGTATTAATGAGTCTACAAACCATATTGAGTAATTTTATAAAAATCGTTTGAACCGCTTTCAAAAAAAATTCAAAAAGCTAAAAATTCGTAGGATAAAGTGGAGCTTCTGTTCTACCGATTTCAACCAAAAGCTTCGCGGCACAACTAGATATAATATAAAAGCAAAATTTCAACTTTTGTGAAATTATGAAATTCGGATAAAGGTTTCGATACGATTTCGATTCGAAACGAAATTCGACTCTATTACAATACTTCCTATACTAACATCCCGAATCGAAATTTTAGACCTATTTTTGGTCTCAAAATCTAGGCTATTCAGAGGTTTAAGTAGATAGACAAGAGAACCATTTGCATTTGAATTTTGGACCTCATTTGAACCTACAAGTGGCATTTATCGAACAAAATACAATGTTTAGGTTCAAATGAGGTTCAAAATTTTTTTATTTAATTTCTCTCTCTCTCTTTTCTTCGCTCTTTTTTTGTCACTTTCTTTTATTGTTTTATTGGTAGGATTTTTTTTTCAAAAAGAATAACATTTTTATTTTAATATTTTGTTGATTTTTTTATTCATTAAATATACAAATTTCATTAATATTAGCGATAAATTTAAAAGTAATAAAAATATTGAAAATATCAGTTCTTAATTCTTAAATTCCTTGTCCTCGTTTACCATATCCTTTATTGTCACCATTGCCATCTTTTTTTTCCAGGATTTCCTTTTACTATAATCCACAATATACCCGACCATGCGCATTTCTTTAGAAATTTTATGTAATTGTAAAACATCTCTCTGATTACTTTCAAGATAATAAATTAAAGCAAATTTCTTGACACGTTTTCTTTTAAACTCGGTTTTTTTACTTTTAAATTTTTTACATTTGCACTTTTAGGCCTTTTGATATAGACAAAAATGAAAAATTAATTAAATAGGTAGTGAAATAAGTTTATTCAATTGTTGTATAATGACTAACTAAGTTGTAGCCACTCGAACTGACTCGAATGGTTGATGACAAGAGACTAAAGCTGACTAAAAATGAACAAGACTGGACAGGATTAAGGATCAAACCAGTAATGAATCATATCCAGATACACAATAAATTCTATGCTAGTAGAGGCTACACAATATAATATTAAGCAGCCAAGTATAGGAAAGAGAGAGATCAAAAATTTGGGTTATTAGTAAATAATATTTACAATATTGTAAAAAAAAGCAGGCTTACAACCAAGTTTTATGTTTTATGATGGTAAAACTTTTTTTAGGACGAAACGAGGTTCATATAATATAATAAAAATTTCATATAAGTTAAAATGAGGACGCTGGAATATCGTTTAGGTTGAGATGATGTTCATTTTATTCTTTGTAGGTTGAAATGAGGGTAAAAGATCCATTTAAGGGTCGAAATAGGTCTAAAATTTTGACTCGGGGTATATAGTACTAGTAAAAGAAAGTACAAACTGCACATCATACCAATTTTTCGTTGCATTTTCAATGTTTCGTTGAATTTGATAACAAATTCGGTATCAACGATCGCAGTAACTTTAGGACAACCAGGATTTTTAATGTTAATATTAGGCCATTAATTTGAAATTACTAAAAATCGACCAATATTCAAGTCGAAGTAGCTCGAAATTATTTACTTCAAGTCAAGTTCACTTCAAACATCGAGTTCTCAATTTCAAGAGAAGTCAAGTATTTCACAAAAATGCCAAATGCCTTGACTTAAGTATATTTGGTGAATCTCTAATCATTGATAACTCAAACATCATTAAAAATTACTTTTGTACAACACTAATTTTACAAATTGTGTGGTGCAGATTTGAGCAAAAATTTTTATTTTGCACCGACTTCAAAGAAGGAGGAGGTTCTCAATTCGATTGTATTTTTTATGTTTGTTACTTCAGAACTTTCGACTGGGTGAACCGATTTAAAGAATCTTTTTTTTTTTATTTAAAGGCTGGTGCTTTCCGCGTGGTTCCATTTTAATTTAAAGGAAATCGTTCACCTCTAAGGGGTTGAAAACTAAGGGATCAAATTAAAATTAAATTAACTTCTTATTGGATAGCTCGATTTTAATAATTCTTTTGTTTTTGTTAGAACATAATTTTTAATTAATCTCAATTCCATTTTTATAAAAAACTCCACTCATAAGGGGTTGAAAATTACGGATGAAATTATAAATTTTTCTGGCTAACCCGATTTCGATAATTTTTTTTTTCTATTACGTATCATTAAATTGTTCACATTTCAATTTGAAAAATAATCCACCTCGTAAGGATGAAAAATAGGGGATGAAATAGTGACGTTTAACTGAATCATCGAATTTTGATAATTTTTTTTTATTGGAAAGAGTATTCCACTTAGTTCTTTCATAACATTTAAAAGCCAAAAATTTCAACCCTTAAGAGCAAAAGGGGATGAAGTAGTAACTTATCACATTTAAACAGCGCTGTCTCATATGAACAGTGCGTTTAGAAGATTTATCCATATTTAAAGAAATAAAATCAGTTGTCAAACTTTAGATCACTAAAAATCGAGAAATAAATGACACCAACTCCAAAAATAACAATAGTTGTACATTGTGTCATTTTAATAATTTATAAGTTATAGACACTGCAAGGATACGTAATTATTTTTACTTTTTTGTGCATTTTTTTTTTATTTATTTTGAAGTCGGTTTTTCATTTTGTTATATTTGAATATAATTTTTGTAGTAATTAAAAGTTCATTTTTTTAAGGGGGTATTCTAGTCTAGAGGCCCGTTTTTTGGCAATTGATAAAAAAAAGCATTTGATATTTTTACCATCCATTATTTTTATCATTTGCTTATTCATATTCAGAGAGTACACAAAATTAATTTCAAAACAAAAAAAAAATTTCATTGAGTAATGCGTCTTTGAAGTAGAGGGGAAAAAAAAAGACCGTGTCCTCGTCGCCATGATTTCTACCCTTGTGGTCCTTTGAAAACGTAAACAATGATGGATTCTTGATAAATACGAATGTCGCTATCGCATGAACCTCCAAAACTGAAAAAAAATTTTATTCATAAAATGGTGGCTACTCAAAAATAAAGGTCGATTTTTTCATTCATTTTTTAACTTGGTCGAATTTTTAAAAAATACTAAAAATTTAAAATTTTCATTTTTTGTTGGTTCATGCGATAGAGAAATGTTTAAAGAATATTCATGCAAAATTTCAAGTAAATCGGCTGATTAGAACTTGAGATATTTGGGCTACCGAATCGAAAAAAGTAGTTTTGAGAAAAACGCATTTAAAGTTTTACGTTAAGTCTCAACCGGTCCAGTTGGCACGACACTAAAACGGCTATAACTTCAGAAATAATTTGAATTTTGAAAAATCCTTTTAGGGAGATATTTTTGAATATATAAACTATCGGATTATTTTTTTCGGAAAATTTTTTCGATTTTTTAAAAATCCTAGACTAGAATACCCCCTTAAAAATCCTTTCTGCAACCACGAGCCAAATACACAAATAAATAGAAAATATTGAATTTTCATAGTTCTGATCAAGTTATCAAAAGTTAACTGAACCACAGCGAGAATACCCAAAAAGATTTTCCAAAAAGTAGTTTTCAATGGTATTTTTTTAAAATCTTTGAACCACTCAAAACTTTTGTTTCTTCTTTGAAAAATTATTGAATTTAATGTAATTTTCATTTCCATTGTTCCTATACTTTCAGGCTTCGTTACACTGTCAACATTTAGACGTTCGAGTTCTTTTATCGGCAATTAAAAATCCCTCCATTCAACTAATTGACACGAAACGAGAAATCAATATTCTCCTATTCGATAAATATTGGGCCGAAATCGACGTCCAAGCAATCAAACTCAATGTCAAAAACATTCAACCCGAATGTCCTGTTGTGACTCTGTCACAAGATGATAAACCGACTGAAATGGACACATCAATCTACGGTCCTTCGCACTTGGTGACCAATAAAGTTTACGATAACGTCGTATTGGGTGGAACTTTTGATCGATTGCACGACGGCCATAAAATACTGTTAAATGAAGCTTTGCTGCGAACAAAAAAAAAGTTAACTGTTGGTGTGACCGATACAAATATGCTGTTATGTAATTTTACCTTGTTTAAGAATTTGATTTGTTTGATTTTTTTTTTATGGTTTACATATTTCAGCAAAGAAATTATGGGAATTAATTCAACCGTGCGAAAAACGTATTGAAGTGGTTAAAGATTATTTATCTGATGTAGATCCGAGTGTTGATTCGGATGTCGTTGCAATTCAAGATCCATTTGGTCCAACTAAACACGACCCTTCGTTTCAAGTATAATTTATTCATTAAATTGTTGCATAGTTTTTTTAATTTGATAATTTTAAGATGATTGTTGTTAGTTCGGAAACATTAGCTGGCGGAAAGAAAGTTAATGAACTGCGATGTATTAACAATTTGCGTACATTAGAAATACATACAATTCCGTTAATTGGAAACGAGTTGATTTTTGAAGGTGAAGAAGAAAAAATTAGTTCTAGCAATTCGCGAATGCGTTTGTTAGGAACTCGATTGAAGCCTCTCGAGAAAAAAGAGCACCTGAATCAATTTCCATATGTGATCGGCTTAACAGGAGGCATTGGCAGTGGCAAATCATCAATTGCGGCTCGATTTGCAAAATTAGGTGCCGCTGTTATTGATTGCGATAAAGTAGCGCACGAATTGTATCGGCCTGGTGCTAAATGCTATCAAATTATTGCCAGCACGTTTGGATCAGCCGTTATCGCTGATAATGGCGAGATTAATCGGAAAGCATTAGGCGCCATCGTATTTAACGATGAGGTAATTAGCGGTGATTGAAATGCAACGCCAAAACTGGGTTACTGTTATCTGCGGCGATAACACGCTATGGTTAACTTAGCGATTGCAGCAATGCTTAATTAATATGTTTCAGGCGGCGTTGTTGAAGTTAAATAGTTTAATTTGGCCGGCAATCGCTGAGGAATGTCAAGTTCGAATAAAAGCTCTGCACGAACAAGGCGTTAGAGTGATCATTGTTGAAGCGGCTGTTCTACTAAAAGCTAACTGGACACATTTTTGTCATGAAGTGTGGTGTTGCATTATTCCTCCTGATGAAGTATGAAGCTATTTGAAAAAAAAAATTGTAACCCAAAAATTATTTGATTTTCAGGCAGTTAAACGTCTTTGTGAAAGAAATGGTTTCTCTGAGGAAGATGCCAGGTCACGTTTAAAAGCACAACCGAGTAATTGTGAGTATACAGAGGCCGCAAATATTGTATTTAGCACTTTTTGGAGTCATAGTTTCACACAGAAACAAGTGGAAGTTGCTTGGAATATATTAAAAAGTGAGTTAAATATTTAAATTTTTTTCTTTTAAAAATAATAAGATGAATTGTATGTTGGTAGTTTTTGTAATTATGCAACAATAAAATTATTATGAATATATTTATTTTTTTTATTTATTACCTGCAGGATACAAAGTATACACCTACCTAGGTGTTACAGAAACACCTGTAAATAGGCATGGAAATGAGTTTTATTCATTTTTACTTTTTAAAAGCTAAGAATGAAAACAATTTATTTGGTCAAAGTTCTTACATATTGATCAGAAGTAGAATGCTCCCATGTAAATATAATAGCCTACCTTTCTATTTATACTTAAGTCTTCTGTACATGGCTTTGTCACTGAATTCTTCTACATTGGTTGTGTCGATTTGAATGACTAAGTATACGTTCATTTGCTTTTCTGGATGGTTAAAATTTACGATTGAATAAGGTTCTGTTTTATGTTTATTATTAACCGTCCCGCCAGAGGTTTTCATGTCCGACATTTTTGAAGTTATACTTCTTTAGGTGCGTGATGAAAAAATGATGAGAGTGAAATTTTTAGATGGGCGGCCATATTGAGACACAAATTAACAAAATGAAGTTGGCCGCAAAACCACTCGGTTTCTTGGCGCGCGTAATTTGAAGTTTTGTTTTATTTTTTTTACTTATTTATTATAAGTTATTACTTTTCTCGAATTTTGCAGTAGCTGTTAAACTATTTTGAGGTAAGTGATGAAAATGACGTCTGCATTTCATGCATATTCTTAGTTATCACGAAATCTGGGATTCTGAAATGATTCAACCATCTTAGAATAATAATTTAGTAAAACAGGATAAGAATAAGATTAAAACATTTACTTTGAAAAGTAGCTACTTACTTTATTTCGCAATTTCTATGAAGCTTCGTTTTCATGACATGCATGAATTGTTAACCAGAAAAATGATCCTGACAGATTTTATAAACGTCTTGCAGCTTTCTTTGAATATTATTTATTGATACAAATTAAAATATTATTCTCTTAATTTTATTTTTAATAATTATATCTTTAAATATATACATTATTATTATTAATTATTAAATATTAATTTACAGTTTTTTAAAATTGATTATTTGAATGCAATTAATAAAAACTAATTTTTAATGATGCCAATAAAGTATAACGTCTCACGCGCGGACATAAGTACACGCAAACAATTTTTTTTTCTTACATCACAATATTTCCGAATCAAAAATCAGCTAATATTAATTGCTTTGTAAAACCAGTAGTTTATGTAAGTTAATTGTGTTGACTCGTTTGAGGTTTAGAATGACCAAAAAATATTCTTATAGATAATATAAGGCTTAACAGAAATGGTATACTTTTTTTTTTATTTCGCCAGTAAAAAATGACATAAAAATCGCTAAATTCGCAAAACATGATGTATTTTTGATATTTTAGATTGTTGTCAAAAAGTTGTGAGGAAAAATTTTATACAGGAAAAACTGTGAAATATTTGAACTTGTTTCGGATTCTGCTCGGTATCTCCTAACCCATGCATTTTTCTTCGAAAGCTATTCTGTACGTTATTTAAGAGCATAACATTTTTTACAAATTAAGCCTAATTAAAGCTCTGCACGTTAATGGGTTACCGAGTTACGGAACTTTGAAAGTAGGCCAGTTTTTTCAAAAATTGAAAATTTTAGTTTTAGACCTTTTTTGGATCGAAGTCGCGTCGATATCATGGATCCTACAAGCAGAACTTGCTGAATATAATTTGTAGGAAATTTAATTAGCTTTAAATTAAGTGCAGAGCGGGGCCTGTAAGCCTCGTAGTTCTCTCAAAATCTTAGAGAACCTATATAAGGTAAAATGCATTTTGGTGGGTACTCCAGTATTGATGAATCGTCAAGGTTGTCTTGAGGCTCGTCACCGTCGTCCTCTTTATTGCAGTTTTCCACATTTCCCCAGAGCAGGTAGCACACATCGCGGAACATCTAAGCCCTGCTTTCAGACAAGTGCAGCCACCTCTCAGCGCCCCTTCTTGCATTTACAAGAGAGGAGTTTTAGGAGCTCTGCGGGGGCAGGAGGTTGCCGACTGGCAATGTGGATGATTCCAGCCGAGGTCATACATGTTGAAAAATCACTTCATGCAAAAAAAAAGTGTTTAGGTACATTTCCGGAAAAATACGATTTTTCCTTTTATGTTTTTTCTTTAGATTTTGAGAGTAGGTACTACGAGGCTTAAAGAGCCCGCTCTGTACTTAATGTATAGCTAAATATAGTGCCTGCAAATTATGTTCAAGTTCTGCTCGCAGGATCAATGGTTAACAACCCATTTTAACAATAAGAACGACAACAAATAAACTATCATATATATTATGTTAGCTGATACCCGCTCGCTTCGCTGAGTGTGTCTAAATTTAACTGATTGATTAAAAGATTCCCTACGTTCATAGCGAAATATAAAAATTAACTTTAGGACAACTTTCAATTTAGCTCTTAGGGAAGCTGAGAAAATAAGGATTGAACCCGAAATCTTTATAAGGGTTCGATCTAAATTTCGAGATCAAAAATTTCATTTTTTAAAATTATAAGTATGTATTCATCATTAGATGCAAAATTATGGTAATTTGATGAAAATCTGAGCAGTGAAGCTGTAAGTTTACGTTTCAAGAATTTTTCAAGCATTTCCACAGAAATTCATCAAGTACACAAATATGAGAAAATATGTTTAGGTACTGTTTACACCAAAAATACTAAAATAAGGTAAAACGGTGAAGGTATAGCGGTTCTAAGCTGCTTACAAGATCTAATAGATAGTTACTTCGATCAATTTAACAACCGGGATATCATTTGAAATTTAAACGTTTTCACCTGAAAGTTTCCTTATCTTAAAATCTACTCATTTCGTCTAATTTTCTTTTACTACGTAAGAATATTGCAATGAAGAATTTGCCGAAAATTTTTTTGCGAAAAAGAGATTTACAGCTGAGAACAACAAATTCAAAGTTTTAAATAGGAGCTAAAAAATATTGAATTTAAGTAGGTACCTGTCGAAAAAGGGCTTGCCAAAAGTTTTACAAAGTTCTTATATAAATAACGAAAAACAAATAATAAATTATTAAATCTATCACACACCTTATCTAATTTGAATAAATCCTCTCTCAAATCTCTCAGATAAAATTGTAGAGTTTGTTTGTTTGGTTGAACGCGCTAATCTCAGGAACTACTGGTTCGAATTGAAATTTTTGTGTTGTGTTGAATAGCCTAATTATTGACGAAGGCTTTAGGATATACAACATCACGCTACGACCAATAGCAGCAGAGCATCGATAGAAAATGTTATAAAAACTAAAAAAAATTTTCCTTTTGAGAGCGTTCGTGGCCTTCCCTGCGTATACGGTTAAAGTTGCGCATAAGTCATGTGTAGCAAAATTTTTCCTCTCAAAAAAATCTAAAAAAAGTCCCCGACGATCCCTATCTTTTAAGGTTGGCCCGCTATAACCTTTTTAATGGTTACTAAAGTTGTTGCAAAAATAACTCATTATTTGCGAAATTATTTTTAGAAATGATGATAAATGACAATCTGAGCCATTAAATAGAATACTTTTTATTACGGGATAATGTCTCATTTCCCCGGGAAATTGAAAAAAATATGCATAAATTAGGTAAACATTTTTAGTTGAAAATGGAATTTGGTGATATTTAAGTATGATGGTAGCGACCTATGCGAATCATTATCTAAAATACGTTTTATTTCGGAAAATTTCAACGCAAAATAAAAAAAACTGGTTAAAAGAAAAATAATGCTTAAACTAAACGTTTTCAGCTTATGATAATATATTTATAGTAATAATATCATAAAGTCTTCAAGTCAAAAAATATTTTTCTTATCCTACAGTCTTATTTTTATGCAGAGAAAATGTGCGGTTCCCGTAGGATAGATATGTTTTTATATTTTTCACAGAGCAAAAGATTACCATAATTTCTTACAATAAAGTGTTTAATTGAGAGTCAGAGAATAAATATAGGTTATCTTTTATACAGGAAAAATGTACGGGCCCCGTGGAATAGATACGTTTTTGTTTTCCATAGAGCAAAATATTGGCATGATTGTACCCTTCCCGTGGGATGTCAAGACAATTGTATCATACAGGAACCGTGTATTTAAAATAAGTTTCGTTAAAGTACGTGAAATAGAGTTGTAGCGCATTATCCTCAAGAAGGCCTGATCTCTTTTTTATCCAGGAAAAATGTACTACTCTCGTGAGATAGATATGTTTTTGGTTTTCTCAGAGCAAAAGATTGACATGGTTTTTTGCAATAGGGTAGTTGAGAGGTCAGAGAATAATATAGATTATTTCTTACGTAAGAATAATGCACGGTTCTCAAAAGATAGCATTACAATTGTACTTATCTTGCAAGAATCGTGTTTTTAAAAAAGCTTCTCCTAAAGTTCGTAAAATAGCATTTTAACACAATTACTCCAAAAAAATTGAAATAAAAATGAGAACTTTAATGCAAAATATGATTCTTTTAATTTAACCACCGATAACATCGATAAATTAATAATGAAAATTTTTGAAACATTGAAACTTCTTTCATTGTTCATTTTCGAATGTCTATAATTTTTAAAAATTATCAACGAAGCCCTTTTGAATAAAGAAAAAACAGTCAACAAATATCGAATAGTTTCGAAGGAATCATAATTTGAAACTAGCATGGTCAGGTAAGGGCTTGCGAATAGATCAAAATATCTACTTAAGAACAATATTGGGATACTTGAAAATGAATTCATGACAATAATTACCTACAACAATCTTGAAAGCATTTTCAAAAATCTTACAAACTGAAATTTTTGTGATCAAAATAAAGTAACTGAAATTTTAAACGGGTTAGTACAATTCATTAATACAGGCAGCATAGATAAAATAGTATAATATATTTTGATTCAATAAATCTTAAAAATCATTTTTGAACTACAAAATAAAAGCGTACAGATCTAATGGCAATGGAATTATAAGGCGAATACAATATTGAACTTAAACATAATCAGATCTAAAATCGAAATTTTCAATTTCATTTGTAATATGTGTAAGTTTCGGTGGTCCATCTGGAAAATATTGGTGTAATATATCACGTGGGTGAATCTGGAAATGAAAACAATGCATAAACCAAAAAAAAAAAAAAATGTTTAAATGTATTAAGGGTCAGATTTAATAAGAGTTGCGTGTAAATAATTAATTATGCGTATGCACCTGTACAACAATGTTATTAACATACCTTACGACTTCGAATATCAGCAAAGTTAAAATCTTTAAAAAAAGCTTGTTGTTGAATCGTTAATAAGCTGCGTAGTCGCCGATGCGGTTCCCGTTCTAAAAGTCGTAACAATAAGCTGTGGGCAGACGCGCTTAGTTTGTCTCGACACGAATCGGGAAACGTTCCCGGAGGACTTTCTGACACCGTCAAATCACATTCTGCTTGATCTGACAGTTTTGGAACAGCTGCGATTGGATACTGAAAATAAAAGTGCATAATCTCATTAGCGTTTCGATTGCATTCAACAATAGGACAATGTTCGAAGCGTGTGAAAAGGTAGTTCAGTTATTATTGTTAATTATAACAATTTATAACCGGATTTATGTTATTAAAAATTTTATAATGCAGTCGTAACAATAAGCTGTGGGCAGACGCGCTTAGTTTGTCTCGACACGAATCGGGAAACGTTCCCGGAGGACTTTCTGACACCGTCAAATCACATTCTGCTTGATCTGACAGTTTTGGAACAGCTGCGATTGCGGTGTTGTTTCAAACGTATTTTACTTGTAGATTAAAAAGGTCTTGATTCTAAGCTATGTGTGACAAAGGGCTGTTTAAAAAAATAAATTTATAAAGTTAATAAAACCCATTACTCTAATATTACGATATAAACGTGAAACTTTGTGAGGATAAATGGTAGACTACTTGCACAAAATCCAAATTCGTGGATTGGGTGTAATAATTTTGTTTCGGATCACCTTCATTCTACTACCAATAAGTTTTTCTAATGTTTTCACATGTTTTAGTAGATTTTCTTTCTACCAGGCTTTTTCTTATTCGGGGTCGCCGTTCCATATCTTTTCCCTCCGCCCTTCCCTATTTTTGGTGTCCTTTATCAGTCCCTTTTTTCTCATGTCTCCTGAGACACATTCCTTCCATTTCTTCCTCGGTCTTCCAACTGGTCTCCTCCTTTCCACTTGAATTCTGTCCACTCGTTTCCCAAATACAGTGATACCTCGACATACGAGTGCCCCAACATACGAGTTTTTCGAGATACGAGCCGGCGAGCGAGTGATTTTGTGCTTTGAGTTACAAGCGAAATTCGAGATACGAGTTCGGTTTAGCAGGTCAGTCGGTAGAAATTGGTTTCGAGGAGTCAGAGGAGGAGGAGGTTATTTCTACAAGTGAGACAAAAAAGATCTTAGGAATGTGGGAGAGAGTTTTGCAGTTCGTGGAAAAGAAACACCCAGAAAAAGTTGCAACAGGTCGTGCATCTGATCTTTTTAAGGACACTTGCTTAACTCATTTCCGGAACATTCTGAGAGGGAGGAAGAAACAAACCTCCTTGGACATGTTTTTTTTTTCCCAAAAAATAAGAGCACAACGAGTTAGATGGCTGGGACATGTAATGCGGCTGCCAGAAAAAAGATGGACAAAAAGTGCACTGTTGGAGGGTGGAGGTGGGAAAAGGAGGAGAGGACGACCTAGGAAAAAGTGGTTTGAAGTCGTAAAAGCTGACGTGGATGAACTAGTAGAAAGCAGCTAGAAGAAAATGACAAAGGACAGGAAGAAATGGAAAGGATTCATCAAGGAAATAGAAGCCAAAACCAAAAACCACGTTACAAAAATAACTGGGGTGATATTTTGGAGGTTGGAACGGATTAATGTCAGTTCAATTATTTTGTATGGGGAAATTTGCTTCGAGATACGAGTAATTCAAGATACAAGCAAGGTTGCGGAACGAATTAAACTCGTATGTCGAGGTACCTCTGTAGTCTTCTCTCCTTTTCGTCATATCTCCATACCACCAGCCTTCTTTCCTGTATTTTCTTTGAGCTCTCCACCACTTCAACTGTCTCTTTTATCCTTTCATTCCTGATCCTGTTCTTTCTCGTCTTCCCCAGCATCTACATTCTCATCTCTGCTACATCCAACTTTTTCTCGTTGGCCCTCTTAGTTGCCCAAGTCTCACTGCTAAAGATGAGCGCTGGCCTTGCAACTGTATTGTATATTTAGCCCCTGACTTTTCTGGCTATTATTAGATCGCATAACACTCCGGATATTCACTTCCAGCTTCTCCACCCCACCTACATTCTGTGATTCACCTCCCTGTCGAGATCACCATCATCCATTACGAACGACCCCAAATGTTTAAAAGAGTTTCCCCGTTCTAATTTCTATCTCCGTAGCTGTACATACCCGTTGTCGCCGCTTCTTCCAAACCATAGGTATTTAGTTTTCGTCCTACTGATCCCGAGTCCGCCATCTCTATAGCCTCCCTCCACTTTTCTAGTTGTTCCTCAGCATTGACCAAAGGACCGATTTTTTACAATTTTCCGTCAAGACATCCATGACCGGATTCAACAGGTACGTACTTAGGATGGATCCTGTGTGACTGATGATACAGAGCCCGTACAATCCGCACGTACTTTTCCACTACTCTTTTCTCTTCTTCATATACATCCAAAGGACTTCCCTCAGCACGGTATTTTAGATCTTTTTTTAAGATCTTTCTAGGTTTATAAAGACCATAGGTAGCTGCTGCTGCTCCTTCTTGAGCTTTTCCGTCACTAGTAGTAAATAAAACTTGAACTTGTAAATTGAGACTCTTGAGTAGATTGTGATCCCTCTAACGGAAGGAATTTAAGCAATTTGAATCTTCCTTCAATCTATATTTAAAAGTTTAAAAGAAATGCCACTTCTGTAGATTTACACTTTACGGCATTTTTATTTTTATTATTTATTTTTTGGTTTATTTCAGGGCGCATCAACTACTATGGTCATTAGCGACCGTCGAATCCGAAAACCCAGAAAAACGGCATTTACTTCAGTATCAAATTTTAGATATGGAAGACTCTTATTGAGGCATCGTTTCATTTTTGTAAGGAATTTTTTTGGAGTTGCCCTGCAAGAGTGTGATTTAGTTAAGGGCTTAAAAGTTTTTTTTTGGGTCCTCCTAAATTTCACTTTTTTAAAATTATGAATATACATAATAGACCAGTCCCTACTTTTAGCCTTTGAAAATGGTAAAAAGTGAAAAAAATTATAGTAGGATGAAACCCATTGGAAAAGGAAGAGGGTATAACAAAAATGAAAGGAAAAATAAATTACGGTCGATCTGAGGTGGAGAAGTGGAAAAGGAGGGTGTTTTTAAGGGTTAGAAACGGTTTATCTCGATTTTCGACAAAACTACAAGTCCCATGAAAAAAAGTTAAATGGCAAAGTTGTAGATAATAATTAGATCTACAACTTTTACATTTACATTTTTTCACATAACCTCAAAATTTATGTAAAAAATTCAAATTACCAAGTTTTTGGTTTTTAATTTTTATCTTTTACAAAATATATTTTCTTACATGAAATTTGATGACAACTTACTTTTTAATGTCCCAAACACACTATATTTTTTTTAAATATTAATTTTTTTCATCTTATAATGACTTAATATCGAAAAAGCACCCTAATTTTCAATCGAAAATTCTCACGTCAAAACATCTGATTTTTTAAAAAAGTCAGTGAACTTTTTGTTTGTTGAAACCTCTACTTTCTGATGGCGTAAAAAATATACACATTACTATGCTAAATGTTCTCTGAAAATGCAATAATTAAAGGGTAAATTTAAATAAATTGTTCAAAATTGTGTTATGTACAATTGTACTACCTATGTATAATTTTGAGCAATTTATTTAATTATAAGTTTTCACTAAAAAGTAAAAACCAACAACTTGGTTATTGAAATTTTTCACATAAATTTTAAGGTTAATTGAAAAAAGTGTTCGCACAAAAGTTGTAAACCTTCATATTATCTACAACTTTGCCATTAGTTTTTTTATAGGACTTGTAGTTTTGTCGGAAATCGAGATAAACCGTTTCTACCCTTATAAACACCCCCCCCCCTTTTCCACTTCCTCATATCAGATCGATCGTAATTTATTTTTCCTTTCATTTTTGTTATATTCTCTTTCTTTTCCAATGAGCTTCATCCTACTATAATTTTTTTTCTGTTCAAAAATTATTTACCCTGGTCAAAAAACATATTAAGATCCTCTGCTTTTAATTTTTCTTAATTCCATCACTTAAGGGGGTATTCTAGTCTAGGGATTTGAAAAAATCAAAAAAAAAATATTTTTTCATAATCTGATAGTTCCGAAGCCAAATTATTTCCGAAGTTATAGCCGTTTTAGTATCGTGGCAACTAGACCTAGGTTGAGACTTAACGTAAAACTTAAAACGCGTTTTTCTCGAAACAATTTTTTTCGATGCGGTCGCCATAATATCTCAAGTTCTAATCAGCCGAATTACTTGAATTTTGGCATGAATATTTTTTAAATATCTCTCTATAGCATGAACCAATAGGCCAGTCAAAATCGACATAAAAAATAGCTAAATTCGCAAAACATGATGTATCTCTGATTTTTTAATATGTTGTTTGGACCCATTAGGGCTATGTATTCTCATGTTTGCAACACCCAAAAAGTTGTGGAAACATTTTTTTAGAGGAAGAACCATGAAAATTTTGGACTTGTTTCAGATTCTGCTCGGTATCTCCTAATCCATGCATTTTTCTTCAAAAGCTATTCTGTATGATTTTTGAGAGCATCAAATTTGTAACAAATTAAGCACAATCGGAGCTCTGTACGTTAATGGGTCACTGAGTTACGGCACTTTGAAAATAGGCCATTTTTTTAAAAAATTGAAAATTTTAGTTTTAGACCTTTTTTGGATCGAAGTTGCGTCGAAACCGTTGATACAATGAAAAGAACTTATTGAATATAATTTGTAGACAATTTAATTAGCGTTAAATTAAGTACAAAGCGGGGCCTGTAAGCTTCGTAGCTCTCTCAAAATTTTAGAGTACCCATATATGGGAAAATCGCATTTTGGTGGGTACTCCAGTATTGGTGGAATGTCAAGGTTTATTTGAGTTTAGTCACCGTCGTCCTCTTCATTGCAGTTTCGCACATTTCCCCAGAGCAAATAGCACACATCGCAGAACATCTAAGCCCTGCTTTCAGGCAAGTGCCGCCATCACCCAGCACCCCTTCTTGCATTTACAAGAGAGGTGTTTTAGTAGCTCTCCAGAGGCGGGATCTTGCGGACTGGCAATGTGGATGAGTCCAGCCGGGGTCATACCTTCTTAAAAATCACTCTATGCAACAAAAAAGTGTTTAGGTACATTTCTGGGAAAATTCAATTTTAACTTTAATGTTTTTTTCAAAAGATTTTGAGAGAACTACGAGGCTTACAGATCCCGCTTCGCACGTAAGTTGAAGCTAATTAAATTACTTACAAACATATATACAAATTTTTCTCGTAGGATTAATGGTTTCGACGCAACTTCGATCCAAAAAAGGTGTAAAATAAAATTTTAAATTTTCGAAAAAACTAGCCTATTATCAAAGTGCCGTAACTCGGTAACTCATTAACGTACAGAGCTTCGATTGGGCTTAATTTTAAACACATTTAATGCTTTTAAAAAACGTACATAAAAACTTTCGAAGAAAAATGGATGTATTAGGAGTAAAAGTACATATGTATATTTGTAAAGTTAATATAGTTTATATAACAGTTTATTTGTTGTCGCTCTTATTGCTAAATGGATTGCTAACCATTACTTCTACTAGAAAACTTGTATGTACATATGTTTGTAGGTAATTTAATTAGCTTTAAATTAAGTGAAGAGCGGGGTCTGTAAGCCTCGTAGGTCTCACAAAATCTTTAAAAAAAAACCATAAAAGGTAAAATTTCATTTTTCCAGAAATGCACCTTAACAATTTTTTGTTGCATGAAGTGATTTTTAAGCATGTATGACCCCAGCTGGGCTCATCCACATTGCCAGTCGGCAAGATCCTGCTTCCGGAGTACTACTAAAACACCTCTCTTGTAAATGCAAGAAGGGGTGCTGGGTGGTGGCGGCACTAGCCTGAAAGCAGGGCTCAGATGTTCTGCGATGTGTGCTATTTGCTTTGGGGAAATGTGCAAAACTGCAACGAAGAGGACAACGGTGAATAGCCTCAAAATAAACCCTGACGTTCCACCAATACTGGAGTACCCACTAAAATATGATTTTACTTTAAAAGGGTTCTCTAAAATTTTGTGAGAACTACGAGGATTACAGGTCCCGCTTTGTACTTAATTTAATGCTAATTAAATTGTCTACAAATTATATTCAATAAGTTCTTGTCGTAGGATCAACGATTTCGACGCAACTTCGATCCAAAAAAGGTCTAAAACTAAAACTTTCAATTTTTGAAAAAACTGGTCTATTTTCAAAGTGCCGTAACTCAGTGACTCATTAACGTGCAGAGCTCTGATTTTACTTAATTTGTCACAAATTTGATATTCTTTAAAAACGTACAGAACAGCTTTTGAAGAAAAATGCATAGATTAGAAGATACCGAGCAGAACCTGAAAAAAGTCCAAAATTTTCACGGTTTTTCCTCTATAAAAATTTTTCCACAACTTTTTGGGAGTTGCAAACTTGAGAATATATAGCCTCAATGGGTCCAAACAACATATTTAAAAATCAGAGATACATCATGTTTTGCGAATTTTTTTGTTGATTTTGACTGGGCTACAACAAAAAGTGAAAATTTTAAATTTTTAATATTTTTAAAAAAATTCTATAAAGTTAAAAAATGAATGAAAAAATCGACTTTTATTTTTGAGTAACCGCCATTTTATGAAAAAGAATTTTTTTTTCAGTTTTGTAGGTTCATGCGATTGCGATATTCGTAATTATCAAGAATCCATCATTGTTTGATTTTTCAAATGACCACAAGGGTAGAAATCATGGCGACGAGGACACGGTCTTTTTTTTCCCTCTCTACTTCAAAGACGCATAACTCAATGAAAAATAAAAAATAAAATTTGAAATTAATTTTGTGTACTCTCTGAATATAAATAAACAATAAAAAAATGGATAGTAAAAATATCAAATGCTTTTTTTTATCAATTGCCAAAAAACGCTCGAAATTCGGACCTCTTGACTTGAATACTCCCTTAAGGTTTTATTATTTATTTTGTTAAGTTTTACGTGGACAAAGTCACAGGTGGTTACTAGTATGTAATATTTTATTATCAGACTGTACATTTGTGAAGATCAATCTTTATTTATAGGTTTTATATTTGTACTTGATAGTCAACGTCTATAAAAACAGCTTGTCGAAGAATTAATTTCTTATGGTATAGGTATACATTCCTATACACACGCCTGGCGCCTGGTATTAATTTTGAAAATTACTTGTTAAAAAATTAATTAAGGATTTAGATTTTTTTAAATCCATATAAAAATAAAACTCGATTTTTCATCAAAGCATATACCTATTATAATAATTGAAAGCCATAATAAATATTATAGGTACATGAGTGTATGAAGAATGTTGTTTGTAAATAATCGTAAAAAATTTACACTAATGCATATTCCCAGCGTTTTCCTTTAAAACTATCATTAGAAGTCAATTAAATGTCGCTATCTTTAGTAAAATATACAGTTATCGTGTATTTATTTCTAGACACTCAATATCTAAAAATAGCTTAGCGTGTTTTTCATGTATTGTGTGATAATCTTTTAACATGTTTGCCATCAACAACATTACGATACTACCGTACCGTAAAGCCAAGTAAAAATTCTAATGAGCTGCATTTTCAACGAACCATCGCATCGGATGAAATATATACGACCAAGAACATAAAAACGCTTGAGGGAATTCGATAGAAATATGGTTCATTCTAAGAACAACTAGAATCTAGAAACTGCGGTGGTTTAGGGGGGCGATCGCCAATTTTCAGAAACGATTTTTGTTGTTTGACCGAGTTTAGATTATGGAATTTCCATTTTTTTTTTCTCTGCCAAAATAAACATTGCAACCCTTGACTTTAAACTCTGTTATTACGAATCAATACTTTTTTAGGTCAGACATTGTGGTTAGCTATACCAATTAATTTGAAAATATCTCTTACATATTTCATTATTGGAAATTCAATTATTAAAATATTACAAATAACAAATTCTTGGAAGGGTTGCTTTTTATTTACTATCAAGAGCAAAGCAAACATATCATCGAAATAACTCATAGAAAAACTGTTAGCTAATTTATTTTAAGGTCGTTTATCCACCGCAGAGCAATTTTTCATGCTTAACACTCTAAAAGGACTTTCGAAAGAAAGGATATCCTTACTAATATTATAAGCGTAAAATTTTGTAAGAATGGATGTTTGTTGCCCTTTCACTCAAAAAGTACTGAATGGATCTGGATAAAATTTGCCATAGATATAGATTATAATCCAGTTTAACATATAGTATACTTTATATCCAGAAAAATATGTATGGTACCCGTGGGATAGATATTTTTTTGTTACAGAGCAAAGATTAACTTCCTTTTTTGTAATGTGGTAGTTTAAGAGTCAGAAAATGATACAGATTACTTCTCATACCGGAATTATAAACAATTCCCATGGGATAGTAAAACAAGTATGAATTCTATAGGAACCGAGTATTTAAAAGCAGTTTCGTTAGAGTTTACGAAATAGAGTCTTAACTTATTTTCCTTAAGAAGATTTGTTCTACTTTTTACTTAGGAGAGATGTACTATTCCCATGGTATAAATATGTTTTTTTGTTTATCTCAGAGTTAAAGATTGATACGATTTTTGCAATGTGGTAGTTTGGGGGAGAATGATATAGCTTACTTTTATGACAAAACAATTATATCCTACAGGAACTGTACATTTAAAAAGTTTCGGTAAAGTTCGTGAAATAGAATTTTAACGCATTTTCTTCTAATTCTTCACAATAACGAAAGAAATCTCTACAAAGTTGAAATTGAAAAATTAGCAATTTTTACTGGAAAATAAATATGAATTTCAATTTAACACCCGATAAAATTAATAATGAAATTGTTTAAGATATTTGAATTTTTTCATTGTTCATTGTTGAAGATATTAAATTTGGAATAAACGAATTAAAATAATAAACTAAAAATTTCAAAAAATTAACAATTACTTAACAAAACGAATTTTAATGAAGTTTTGCTAAAGATCCGGTAGGATAGCTACTAATCTATTCTTTTAAGGGAATATCCATTAATTACGTGAGGCGTTCAGGGGCCGATGGGGTCGAGCCGAATCTCATCTTACCTTACTTTGGGAAAAGGGAAGGTGTCCCAAATATAACGTATTTTTTTGTTTTGAAAAATATCGCATTAGATTGCGGGTTGGGGTAAAAAAATAAACCTCATGACATCTTACCAGAGGGGAGCGGATGGGATTTCAAAAATCGCAAAAAACGCCTCGCGTAATTAATAGATGCCCCCTAAAATACCTGTAGGGTTTTAAATGACATTTGGTATGAAAGATTTTCAAGTCCTAAAGGAAGAAATACAGTTTCATTTTTACTAAAAATCGTATAGAAGCTGATCTGAGACAGCTAACATCTCTTTCTTGAAATGTAGTTTTACGAATTTTAATGAACTTTCTTTGGACCTAAAGTCTGAAAATACCTATCTTTTTTTTTTTTTTTTTTTGTCAAAAAAGATTAATTTTTATATTTTGCTATGAACGTACGGAATCTTTTAATCAATCAGTTAAATTTAGATACACTCTGCAAAGCGAGCGGGTATCAGCTAGTAATTAAATAAAAATGAAATGACGCGGGTTAGTAAGGGAATCGCTTAAGAACTAGAGTCAGGTTTTTCGTGAAAAAGAATGGGAAAATTCAGTCGTAAAATCAATAAAATTTAGAAAATGTGGTTTGACACATACCAGTTGATGGTTACACACTTAAGTTGTGGTGGCTCATGATCTACGAAATTGAGGAACGTTTTTCAGAAGGTTTGAAACAGTTGAAAGCTTTGAGGATATTTTTAGATGACGGTAAAAAGATAATACAATAATTTCGCACTTTTACGTTTTTATTTCAATCGGCAGCCCTATGAATGACGATTAACACCGTTTTTAACTCATTTTTTTGAAAAGTATAAAGGACTGACAAAGACAGACAACGGTGAGTACTATACACGCATTAAAACTTATTACTTTTGGCATTAAATTAAATATATACACGTGAAAGATATGTGGTTCCAGCAAGATGGTACAACACATCGGAGGAAATGTTTTATGTTAAAAGTTTAGAGGGAGCATTACTTAAAATCTCGATGGCGTCCATGGGTCACCAATATAATGCCATTTGACGCCATTACATTTTTTTTGTGGGATTTTCTAAAAAACCGCGTCTATATTAAAAAAATCTGAAACGTTGGAACGTCTAAAAACTAACATCAGCCGAGATAAACCCCAAACTTTGCGAAAAAGTCGTCAAAAATTACTTAAAAATGATGCAACTGATACAGAAAGTCCAGAGGTGGCTATTTAGCTGACATTTTTCATTTACAATGAACTAGCTGACAGCTGTTCACTTCGCTGAGCGTTTCAGAATTAAACTAATTGAGTTATAGAAACGTTCACTCAAATATAAAAATTCAGCCATTTTCTCAGAATTGGATAAATTTAATTTCAAGACCTTAATATAATATATATGAAACTATTTCATCAGTAACAGATATTAGCTATCCCACAGGGTCTATACACTCTTAAGAATAAAAAGCTCTTGCTTTCCTTTATGACTTAAGAGGCTTTTATACCAAATATCATTAGAAAGCGTTCAGCTATTTTAGCATAAAAGAGTATTTAATAGTGAGCATTCAATTAACATTAGTTAGCATTTAATAGCTATCCTACAGGAACCACACCGTTTTTTGAAACAAGTAATAGGCAAGGTGTTATATGAAGATCTAAGATATCTTTAACAAATTTCATTTCACAATATTTCATTAAAATTCGTTCCGTATTTTATGCTACAAAAAATGATTAACCCCACAGAACCATCCACTATTTTAAGATATAGTAGATATAGTCTTATAAACTATCATTTTATGAAAAATAACGTTTATTCATCGCTCTTTCCGTTCGTGAGAGAAACGCAAATCAATGACAGAATTTTATATTTAATAATCCTTTTTGTGACACCCCATTTTTCACTCCTTTTGGGTTACCTTCAATTTTTTCCTATTTTTAGAACCCTCATTTTTTGCCTTTCTTTTGAATTACTTTCCCTTTCGCTCCATTTTGGAACACTCTCATTTTTCACACTTTTTCAGACACCTACTTTTTTCTTCTCATTTAGGACATACTATTTTTATCCCTTTTTGGGACACCCTCGATGAGTAAAAAAATTATTCAGCTTAAAGGTCGTGTCAACGTTACCACTATGAATTAGAGGTAATGAGAGGCAAACAAATGCGTATATCTACATGACTTTCCCTCCCAGTTTCCCCAGGTGTTTGTCAAACCTTCTCTTGGGTCCGGACAATAACTTCTTCAAGTTTCATCGAAATCGGTCGAACAGTTGAGGAATGCATAAAGGACAGATAGATATATTTATATACATTCATTCGGGTTTATACGATACTATCTGATACCCGCTCGCTTTGCTAAGACTATCTAAATTTAATTGATTGATTAATAGATTCCCCACTTTCATAGCGCAATATAAATTAACCCATTTTGACAGAAAAAGATGATAAATACTTCCAGACTTTAGATTCAAAGTAAGATCAATAAAATCCTTAAAATTACTTTTCTATAGTGAGAAATAATAACTATCTCACAGGTTCTATACGATTTTAAGTATAAAAAGGTCCTTTACGAAAATTGAAAAAAAAAACTTTCATACCAAATGTCATTTAAAACCGTTCAGCTTTATTAGTAGAAAATATTAAGAGCTATCCTACAGGAACCGTCCTTGTTTAGAATAAATGATATTCAAGATTATGTTAATATCTGAGGTATCTTTAACAAAACTTCATTAAAATTCGTCTTGTTCGGTAATTGTTACTTATTTAAAAATTTAGTAGGTACCTATATTGTTGTAAAACGTTTGTTTTTACTTAATATCTTCGACGATAAACAATAAAGAAATTAAAAATAATTTTTTTTAAATTTAATTATTAATTTTATCGGGTGTTACATTGAAATTCATATTTATTTTCCAGTAAAAATTGTCAATTTTTTAATTTAAACTTTTTTAGAGATTTCTTTCGTTACTGTGTAAAATTGGTCAGACCTTCTTGAGGAAAATGCGTTAAAATGCTATTTTAATTATTTTTTTGCTATGTATTTAATTGGATGTAGAATAATACTGCATTTTTTAAAATAGCATGGTTAATAACCAATATTTTTTTTTGTAATATATAAAAGATAAAAACTGTTTAAGATATAAAATTTCGCCGCATATTAGTTTGTTCTATCTCGTAATGTTTAGCCAGCATTTGTAGTTTAAGTGCACAAAAATATGTTTGTTAAGACATTACATTACAAAACCTTGAATTTCCCGACTTTTCTCTACTATAATATGCATGTATTATACCTGAAAAACCTTGAAAAATCCGTTTTGTAGTTTAAAAAGTCTAAGGGAACAGACAGCGGGAGCGACTTTGTTTTATAATATGTAAAGATATATAGGTTACACTCAAACCTACAATTAGACAAGAATACATTTTGTGTGCTTTTTTAAAATTAAATTTAGGAAACTCAAATTGAATCATATGTAATAGAAAATTAAGTGTTTGAAAACTATCTGCATTAATTGTCGTCAATCGTCGATTTTTAATCCGATTAAAATGAACTTGTTGTTTAACCTTGGCCAAATCTTCATAGAAGAAATGAGAAATGTTTTGTTTGGAATTTCACTCAATTTTGAATACGTAATAGATTTCATTTCGGTCATTCCATTTAATAATTATGATCTTTTCAAGGGGATTCTCGCGGATTTTTTTCTAAATTTTATCAATTCATTACCAGCATTAAAACAATATTTTGAATTTTGATACACTTTCTTAAGCAGTAATATTCTAGCTGATACCCACGACGTCGTCTGCGTAGGTTATTATTTTAAGAACATATTTCATTTAAAGAGGAAAAACTTTTAAAAAATTTAAAAAGCAAAAATATATTAAAAATAATCGGAAAGAGCTAAGCGTAGAACATTTTTAACTAGACGCCAAAAAATTGCTCTTGCAGAATCCGCTATTGCTCCAAGTGTACATATATTCATTAGTTAAATAATAATTAAATTTTTAAAAATTTGTAAATTCAAAAATAAAAATTGCTATATAACCCAAAATAATTACTTTTTAATTTTTTTTTTGTTCTTCCCGGATCTGCAATTGATCCAGCTGTATTGTTAATTAGTAATTCAATTTTTAAATTAATCATGTTTATAAGATCCAACGACAGTTGATGACGTCAGCGTACAACAATACATGTACAAATAGTTACAAATAATTAATTATTAAAAATATTGGAAAAAATTGATCAATTAATTATTTGCGTAATAAAAAGAGCAGATAGAAAGCTTAAAAAAAACAAAATTTCAATTAAAAATTATTTTAAGTTTTGTAGCGATTTTATTTCTTGGGTTTGTTAATTTTTTAAAAATTTTATTATTAATTAACTCTTAATTATACATCTGGAGCAATTGTGGATCCGGAAAGAGCCTTTAAAAACAGTTTTAAAAAAATACTTTAATCTGTTCAACTTAACTCTTTCTGGTTAAAAAATATATGCAATAATAAAAGGGAGTGTTGAAATGTAATTTGATTATTGTATTGGTTGTAACTTAAAAATTTATTTTGAATTTGTAATGACAGTAAAATAATAAAAATGCTAAAAGAGATTTAAAAAAAAAAGCTATAATAATCTACTATCTCGCTGAACTGCATTAACTGTGAAGTCTACGCCGGTCAGTGCAGATCGATTAACTCCACTTTTTAAACTTTTATAAATTTTCATGTCAAAACACTTGGTTGACGCGTAACTTTATATATCCGAAATAAATTTTTCTAATAATAAGTAAATGACAATTTGCTTTTTAGATTTTCCATAAAAGAAAATGTATTGCAGAAGTCTATTTTATCAATTTACTCAACTTTTTGCATTACGGAGTTAATCGACGTGTGCACTGAGCGAAGCAAATATGAAATAATCAGTAGGCAGTGGAAGGAGAAACACTCTCTTTGTAGCCCATCCATGCGCACTAAAACTTTTGCTCCACTCTATCAAAACAACGAAAAATCCACCGCTTAACGCGTTTTGCTTGTAAAAATTGCATTTTTTAAAACTTTAATTACTTTGCTTTTAATGAAGATATCGTAATAATTCTTTTTGAAACACTTTTGAAAACAGCTATCATTTTATTAACCGACTTCAAAAAAAAGAGGAGGTTCTCAATTCGACTGTATGTTTTTTTTTTAATGTTTGTTACCTCAGCATTTCCGACTGGGTGAAGCGATTTTGATGATTCTTTTTTTATTTGAAAGCTGGTGCTTCTCGAATGGTCCCATTTTAATTTGAAGGAAATCGTTTTCTTTTAAGGGGTTAAAAACTAAGGGATGAAATACTAACTTCTTATTAGATAGCTCGATTTCGAAAATTATATTTTTATTTGAAAACCAGTGCTTTTCGTGTGGTTCCATTTTAATTTGAAGGACATCGTTCACTTCTAAGGGCTTGAAAACTAAGGGATGAAATATTAACTTCTTATTGGATAGCTCGATTTTGATAATCCTTTTTTAATTTGAAAGCTGGTGATTTTCGTGGGGTCCAGTTTTAATTTGAGGGAAATCTTTCACTTCTAAGGGGTTGAAAACTAAGGGATGAAATATTAACTTCTTATTGGATAGCTCGATTTTAATAATTTTTTTTTTATTTGTAGAACACAACTTTTAATTAATCTCCTATCCATTAAAAAAAAAACTCCAGTCATAAAGGGTTAAAAATTAGAGATGAAATAATTGTATAAATTTTTTCTGGCTTACCCGATTTTGATAATTTTGTTTCTATTACGTACAATGTACCTTTTAATTGTTCACATTTCAATTTGAAGAAAAAAATTCACCCCTTAAGGATGAAAATAAGGGATGAAATAGTGACATTTAACCGAATTTTGATAATTTTTTTTCTGTTGGAAAGAATAATCCACTTAGTTTTGTTATTACATTTAAAAGCAAAAAATTTCAACCCTTAAGGGCAAAAAGGGATGATGTAGTAACTTTTAATATTAAACGGCGCTGCTTTACATGAGCAGCGCGTTTGGAAGGTTAACCATTTTCAAGAAAATAAAATCAGTTATCAAACTTCATCAGATCACTAAAACGCGAGAAATAAATAAATATTATAAAAAAATGAAAAACCGACATCAAAATATATAAAAATTCTAAAACAAAAAATGCACTAAAAAGTAACAAAATAATGGCGTATCCTTGCAGTATCTACAACTTACAAATTATTAGAATGATACAATGTACAACTATTGTTATTTTTGGAGTTGGTGTCAGTCAAGAAAATAAATATTAATAGTAATTTGTAAAAATTTTTAAAAGATTTAGTTGGTATTGGTATTTTGTAGTTTAAAGGTCGCTAGATATTGTAACAGTTCGAGTATATTGTTTAAGAGTTCATTTGAAAAATAATTTTCATAAGGTATTCTCGTTTTTTGCTAAGTACCAATATAGTCGTATTTCTTTGGCTGACACCAACTCCAAAAATAACAATAGTTGTACATTGTATCATTCTAATAATTTGTAAGTTGTAGATACTGCAAGGATACGCCATTATTTTGTTACTTTTTAGTGCATTTTTTGTTTTAGAATTTTTATATATTTTGAAGTCGGTTTTTTATTTTTTATATAGAGAGGTAGATAGAACAAAAATTTGTGGAAAGTGTAGACCTTTGCGAAGTCAAATAAGTGAGAATCTCGATGTTAATAATTCGATTTAAAGATGACTATCATTAGGTATATGTCAATAAACGTTCTTGTTCTTTTCATATAGCTTATTATTTGCAGGGATGAACCCTTAAAAAGCAACGTTAGATCCCGATTTTTAACGGTTGGGTATGTAAAAAAAATATTGTAAATCTTCAAAACTCAATTTGAAAAGTATATGTTTCGACCCCCAAGTCAAATACTGTAGTTTAATGTGAACAGCTTGAAAGAATGAACAAAATATTAATAGCGAAACGTCTCATTTGAATGATCGAAAAAAGTGCTTCTTGGTAACGATGGCCCGTGCAAAAAATTTCGAACTGAATTTTGAAGTTTTAGAATTTTAGATCATCCCGCACACTCTCCAGGTCTGTCGCTTTTAATCGCTACTTTGTTACTTAAAAAAGCTCCCTAAAATTTCGCTTTGCGAATTCTGAATGTTATCTAATCTAATGGGCAAATCAAATTACCGCTAATGCCAATCAATAAATCTAAGATTCATATTTAAATGTCGCGATAAGAACTTCAATACAAGAGCATGCATTTTCTAAAGAAATGACCCAACCCAAAATATGTTGGTATCATTTTATTAATAAACGAAAGATCAATATGTTTTTATCGAATTTTACCGTTTGTTTTGATTTCACAACATTAACGTTAGCATTTAGACGACAACATCATTAAACTAACGCCAGTAAATAATTTATGAAATAACGCATTTCAGTAATAATATAAGCGGGTTCTATAAAGAAAATATAGCTGGGCCCTATCACATAATACAATTAGAGCACTAAATATTAAAGACCTAAAGGTTTACATTTAAGTAACATTTTCCTGCAAAATATTAACTAATTAAAAATTTAACGTTATGAGAAAATATAATCTTAGATAATGGGGAAACATAAAAAAAATTTTTTATGGGAAATAAAATTTTGTTTATTGAGGCTGTTCAATTAAGACCTACATTTTATGTGAATTTGAGATAGGACCCAATTTATCTTTTTAGTTTGGTCAAGAACGTATTACGATAACGAAGTCCGGCCTAAACCGCTTAAAACCTCGTAACAGAAATACACAAACTGGAATATCAACTTATCAGATTCAGACTTAGCTTTGAACCCATGAACAACTACTACTTGTTAATATTTCACACCCACATTGGATTTGTCCGAAAATAAAAAAATCTTCAAAATTGATATTTGATGTGAGAACAGTTAACATGTACCTACCTATGCTAAACAAAACTGTACATTTGACACTAATTCAGTGTATAATGGAAATGCAATTAAAGATTTTCTTAAATGAAAAAATTAAGTGGATTGAATGTGAAATTTAAAAGCGAGACAACTACTCGTTCTAGTAGCGGCTACTATGTGATTATTATATTTATACCAATTTTTTTTTTCGTTGTTGTAACGATGTAACTACCAGATAATAATATTGTCTTTTGTAAACGCGATGGCCAATTTATATGGAGGATGTGGAGCTGCAGTATGTGTATAATTATCTATCCAGGAGCCAGTCGTGGTCGCCATTGCAAGACTGCAGACGATCTAAAAATAGACAATATTACCAATTCCTTTGCATCAACTTGCTGTTGTTGATTGTCGTTGATCTTCTTCTACTTCTTCTGCACCAACATCCTCTTGATTATCTTCCAGTAACGACGTGTACTAACTGACCATTACCTCAGGGCTAGCCAAAGAAATGCATTAGCACGTCACACGTTCACCATAAAATTTTCCAAAGCAAACGCATTCAATGAAAATTTTCAAGTAAAAATTTCACTAGAACCAAAGATTTTTTTTCAAAGCTATACTTTTAATGAATGGAAAATTTTTGATTTCAATCTTGTTTGCAAAAGTTCAAAGAACTACATTCTTAAAAAACTGAATTTATTTTTTTGTTAATAGCCATAGGTGAATCAATTTCTTTTTGTCGACATTAATATAAAATACAAGATCTGTTTCCAAGTGTGCGTCGAGAGGCAATTTATTTTCCCAACCCTTGTGCGATTATTTATACAAAAACTTAATAATAATGCATGTGTGTGAACATAGCTCGAGGATTTTTTGCACTCGCATCCTTTCTGTTGTGTGTATAGTCGCTATATATAAACTAAATATAGCATATATATGGGTAGGCATATATAAAGCTCTGAAGAGTTTTTCTGCCGTATATGGCAATCGATATACATAGAAATGCAAGCGGTCCAGGAGGCAATGCAATGTCTTGGAGGAGAGCACGCGAGATGCCAATGACCTGGGCTCCAGCATCATCGCCAAGGTCACGGTCGCCGATATCACCACGAGTCACTGACAGTTCCCTACAGTTCTTCACGTCCCCCGTCATCACCCACCACCCCCCCTTATTCATCTAGCTCCAAATCAACAACACTATCATTTTTATCATCATCATTTTAAACATAGTGTCGTTATGATGAGCAACATTCATCGTCGTTCGATTGACGGATTCTTTCTCACTATCACATCGAAACCACTCTCATTAGTAGCTACTATAAGATTGTGAACAACACACCAACTTTCATTACAAAATCGAGAAAGAGTAACACCTAGATTAAGTTACTCTTAATGAAATGGTTTTTATTACAAACGTTGCTAAAAATGATGCATATTACGTGAATTGATGATTGCTTCTGTTTGGAGTGACTTTAAATTAAAAATTCCGAGAACTTCTTACGTAATTTTTAAGGGAAGCAAACTTAGTTAATTAGCAAAAATTAGAGATTCATCAAGACAAGTAAAAATTAAGCCAAGTAGTACCTACTATAACAAAAAAAAAATATCTGCTGCGAGGCGTCACAGTACTTTCTTTTACTTTCATTTATGAAACTCGCTGTTAGAAGAAGAAAGATAGAAGAAATATACGCACTATGTAACTATACATATAAACAGTACTATATGCATACAACCTTTAGGGCTATGTATATATACGAATTCCCGACCTTCAACCCAGAACCGCCCTTATTCGAATTTTCCCAGGAAAAAGTTTCAAATAAAAGTTGTAGCCACTAATGAGTCTAAGAACAATAAGAAAGTTTAAAGAAAATCGTTGGAGCCGTTTTCGAAAAAAATTGAAAAAGCTTAAAAACCCCTAGAATAAAGTGGTGCTTTCGGTTACCCGATTTGAACAGGTATAATAAAGAGGTCAAATACCAAGTTTGGTGAAATTCGGATAAAGCTTTCGATACGATATGGCTGTCACACACAGACACACACAGACATGTTTCTAAAAACTACTTTTTTGGACTCAGGGGACCTCAAAACATGTATTTTCGGTGAAAGCTCGAATTCGAAAATTCGACCCGATTGCAATACTTCCTTTACTATCTATATAGTAGTAAAAGAAAGTAAAAAAAATTATCAAAATCGGTCCACCCAGTCAAAAGTTATGAGGTAACAAACTTAAAAAAATCTGCTGCGAGGCGTCACAATACTTTCTTTTACTTTCGTTTATAAAACTCACTGTTGGTTAAAAGCACTATAAGTACTTTATTACTATACAAATACATATAAACAAAACTATTGTATATGCATAGAGCATATAATAAGCATATGGATATAATACGAATCCCAAACCTTCACCCCAACACCGCCCTTATTCGAATTTTCCCGGGAAAAAGTTTCAAATAAAAGTTGTAGCCACTAATAAGTCTAAGAACTATAGTAAGTTTAAAGAAAATCGTTGGAGCCGTTTTCGAAAAAAATTGAAAAAGCTTTAAAACCCCTAGGATAAATCAAAACTTTCGGTTACCCGATTTCAACCAAAATCTTCGCGGCACAACTAGGTATAATAGGGAGGTCAAATACCAAATTTGGTGAAATTCGGATAAGGCTTTCGATACGATATGGCTGTCACACACAGACACACACACACACACACACACACACACACACACACACACACACACACACACAGACTTTTTTAATAACCACTTTTTGGGACTCAGGGGACCTCAACACATGTATTTCCGGTGAAAGCTCGAATCCGAAAATTCGACCCAAATAAAATACTTCCGTTACTATCTATATAGTAGTAAAAGAAAGTAAAAATGAAATTACTTTCATTGACCGAAGGATAACGAAATAGATTTTTGATAGTATAAATATAAATACTGGGAAGATGGATTTTTTGAAGTTATACTTCTTTAGGCGCGTTATGAAAAAATGATGAGAGTGAAATTTTTAGATGGGCGGCCATTTTGAGACAAAAATTAACAAAATAAAGTTGGCCGCAAAACCACTGGGTTTCTTGGCGCGCGTAATTTGAATTTTTGTTGTATTTATTTACTTATTTATTTATTTTTATATTTAAATTAAAAATAATTATATATACAAATGACACATATTATTAATAAATAAGTTCTTACTTTTCTCGAATTTTGCAGTCACTGTTATAATATTTGAAATTTAATGATGAAAATGACGTCTGCATTCCAGGCATATTCTTAGTTATCACGAAATCTGGGATTCTCAAATGATTCAATCATCTTAGAATAATAATTTAGTAACACAAGATATGAATTAGATTAAGACATTTACTTTAACAAGTAGCTACTTACTTTATTTCGCAATTTCTATGAAGCTTCATTTTCATCACATGCATGAATTGTTAACCAGAAAAATTATCCTGACAAATTTTATAAACGTCTGGCAGCTTTCTTCGAATATTATTTATTGATACAAATTAAAATATTATTCTCTTAATTTTATTTTTAATAACTTAATCTTTAAATATATATATATATTATTATTATTAAATATTAAATTACAGTTTTTTTTAAATGGATTATTTGAATAAAATTAATAAAAACTAATTTTTAATGATACCAAAGAAGTATAACGTCTCACGCGCGTACATAAGTACACGCAACTACTGTATAAAAAACTCCAATTTTAATAACTTTTAGGAAAATGGACCAAAATAATGATTATAAAATTAGCACTTTTAAAACAAAATTGGAAGTTTAAATACAATTAGACTAAGGCTAAGGCCAAGGCCTTTGAAAATGGTAAAAAGTGAAAAAAATTATAGTAGGATGAAACCCATTAGAAAAAGAAGAGAATATAACAAAAATGAAAGTAAAAATAAATTACGGTCAATCTAAAATCGGGAAGTGGAAAAAGAGGTGGGGGTTAATGGTAGAAATGGTTTATCTCGATTTCTGACAAAACTACAAGTCCTATAGGAAAAAGTTAACAGGCAAAGTTGTAGGTAATAAGAAGATCTACAACTTTTGTCCTAACACGTTTTTCACATAACCTCAACATTTATGTGAAAAATTCAAATAACCATGTTTCTGGTATTTAAGTTTTATCTTTTACAAAAAAAATATTTTTTTCTTTCACAAAATTTGATAAAAATTTACCTTTTTATGTCTTAAACACAGTTTTTTAATTTTTTTATTTTAAATATTTATTATCTGGGAACATTCACCATTGTAATGTATAATTCTTTGCATCAGCAGAAAGTAGATATTTTAACGAATAAAAAATTCACCGACTTTTTTAAAAAAATAGATATTTTGACATGAGAATTTTCGATTGAAAATTAAGGTGCTTTTTCGATATTACTTAAGTCATTATAAGATGTAAAAATAAATATTTTAAATGAAAAAATTTACTGTGTACTTGGGACATTAAAAGGTAAGTTTTTACCAAGTTTCATGAAAAAAACAAAAAAATTTTTCTAAAAAAAAAATAAAAAACCAAAAACTTATTATTGGAATTTTTCACATAAATTTTGAAGTTATATGAAAAAAATGTTGGCACAAAAGTTGTAGATCTTCTTATTATCTACAACTTTGCATTTTAACTTTTTTCCATGGGACTTGTAGTTTTGTCGGAAATCAAGATAAACCATTTCTACCACTAACCCCCACCTCTTTTTCCACTTCCCGGCCTCAGATTGACCGTAATTTATTTTTCCTTTCATTTTTTTATATTCTCTTCCTTTTATAATGGGTTTCATCCTGCTATTATTTTTTTTTTGTTCAAAAATTATCGACCCTGGTCTTAATATAGTAGGTGCTAGTATAGAAGTAACAGGGTTTTGTTTTTAGGATTACAAGATTTTACGGTATTCACATTTGAAAGTAGAGTAGTAGCCACTGTATTTGTATTTATTTTTTTTATTTTTTTTATTTTTTTAATTTTTTTTTTCGGGCTTTTAAATCGCTTTAACATTTAAGGTCATAAGTTTAATGAGTTTTTAATAAGTTTACCCATATTCAAAGAAATAAAATCAGTTATCAAACTTTAGATCATTAAAAATCGAGAAATAAATTAAAATTATGACAAAATGAAAAACCGACTTCTAAATAAATAAAAAATCTTAAACAAAAAATGCACTAAAAAGTAAAAAAATTATTGCGTATCCTTGCAGTGTCTTCAACTTACAAATGATTAGCATGATATAAAGTACAACTATTGTTATTTTTGGAGTTGGTGTCAGCCAAGAAAATACATATTACTTGTAATTTGTAAAAAAGTTTAGTTGGTTATTGGTATTTTGTAGTTTAAAGGTCGCTAGATATTGTCACAGTACTTGTATATTGTATAAAAGTTTATTTGAAAAATAAATTTCATAAGGTATTCTCGTTAATTGCTAACTACCAATATAGTCGTATTTCCATGACTGACACCAACTCCACAAATAACAATAGTTGTACATTATATACTTTTAGTGCATTTTTGTTTAAGATTTTTTATTTATTTTTAAGTCGATTTCTCATTTTGTTATAATTCTGATTTATTTTATTATATAGCAAAGGAAGTATTGCAATCAAATTTTCGATTTCCTGCTTTCGCCGGAAATACACATTTTGAGGTTCCCTGATTCCAAAAAGGTGACAGCCACATCGTATCGAAAGCTTTATCTGAATGCCACCAAACTTGGAATTTTGCCTTTATATTACATCTAGTTAGAAGCTTTGGTTGAAATTGTTTAACCGAAAGCTACACTTTAATCTAGGAGCTTTTTCAATTTTTTTTTTCAAAAATATCTCCATCGATTTTCTTTAAGCTTTCTGCAGATTTGAGACGCATTAATGCCTAAAACTTTAATTTGAAACTTTTTCGTGGGAAAATTCAAATAAGTACGGTGCTGGGGTTAATGGTGGGAGTTCGTATATACATAGAGGCGGTGTGCATATAGTTCTAGTTATATAGTTATAAGTATCGAGTTTTATAAATGAAAGTAAAAGAAAGTACTGTGACGCTTCGCAGCAAATATTTTTTTTCGATTTGACTTAACCAATTATATAGGTACAATTATTTAAAGTTATTTTTTATAATGCTTAATTTTAAGTATCAACTGCGTACATCTGCGATGAAAATGTGGCTCAACTACATCATTGTTGATAAGGGGGAGAGTTCCCCAGTTTTTAAAGGAGAATTTATTTTTAATAAAGCGAAAAGAACTTCATCGTGAACGATATGCTTATTTATGTGCATAACTATAACTAATTTGTTGTTGCATGAAAGAATAAATTGCCAATTTTGTATTTATTTTTATTTCCAGTGTTAATAGATGTGAGAATACTAGTTCCCTAACCTTAACAAATCTCTATACGTTTTATGCTTTTATTACAACTTTTTTTAGGACCTTCATATCAATTGAACGTTCATAATCATGACCAAACAACAAAAACATTTTGATTCCTTAGTTCCATTAAGGAAAGTGCATAATATTACGCCTCATCGTGATTAGATTGAGTAATTTAATAATAAGATTTATTATTCATCTTTTACCCTTCTTATATTCTGAAATTCTTACTTTTCAAGTCTGACCAAAGTTTAACTTAGGGTTTGCAAACCGGTTAAAACCGGTTTTTAAAAACCGGTTTTTTAAGTAAAAATCGAAAACCAAAAACCCGATTTTTTTTAACTGTATTTAATATTATTTAAAATGAATTTTACAAAAGAACTTTGGCGAATTATTTAAAAGACCCAAACTATGCAAAAATCAAATAAATTATTCAACCGGGAGTTGCTCTGCCATATTCGTCAAAATTGGAAATTTTAAATTTTGGCAGGCGATTCTTAGAAAGAATGATTCAATTTGAATCAGAACCAGAAAATTTTAAATTGAGGATAGGGAGAATCAAATACATAATAAAGAAGAATGAAGTGAAAATGTCGCTAAATGATGAACGTTTAGAAAAGAATGTCAGTTATTTGAAAGAATCGGGAAAAGAACGAGCAACTTAAAATTACTTTTAAATGCCTTAATCACAGTTAAAGCAATTTCGAGCGATTCAGAAAGCACGTTTTCTGTGTCAGGAAATTTTTACAACAATATTAGATGGAAGTTAGAGTAAAATTACACTTTGAACATGTTTTTATCAGTTTTATTAAATTTTGAAATTTGAAAATGAACTTTTATAACTGAAGTTGAGTTAAAAATAAAAAATAAAGTGGTTGCGTGTACTTATGTACGCGCGTGAGAAGTTATACTTCTTTGGTATCATTAAAAATTAGTTTTTATTAATTTTATTCAAATAATCCATTTTAAAAAAACTGTAATTTAATATTTAATAATAATAATATATATATATTTAAAGATATAATTATTACAAATAAAATTAAGAGAATAATATTTTAATTTGTATCAATAAATAATATCCAAAGAAAGCTGCAAGACGTTTATAAAATTTGTCAGGATTATTTTTCTGGTTAACAATTCATGCATGTCATGAAAACGAAGCTCCATTGAAATTGCGAAATAAAGTAAGTAACTACTTGTCAAAGTAAATGTCTTAATCTTATTCATATCTTGTGTTACTAAATTATTATTCTAAGATGGTTGAATTATTTCAGAATCCCAGATTTCGTGATAACTAAGAATATGCATGGAATGCAGACGTCATTTTCATCTTTAAACTTCAAAAAGTACCTATAACAGCTACTGCAAAATTCGAGAAAAGTAATAACTTATTTATTAATAATATGTGTCATTTGTATATTTAATTATTTTTAATTTAAATATAAAAATAAATAAATTAGAAAATAAATACAACAAAAATTCAAATAACGCGCGCCAGGAAACCCAGTGGTTTAGCGACTAACTTCATTTTGTTAATTTTTGGCTGAAAATGCGCGCGCATCTTAAAATTTCACTCTCATCATTTTTTCATTACGCGCCTAAAAAAGTATAACTTCAACAAGTTATTATTTAATGGTGTTTTATTTGTAAATAAACACAATAAGGGTGGGGTGATTTTTTATAGATTTAATTTTTTGAAAAACCTGGTTTTTAACCGGTTAACCAGATTTAGGATAGGGAAAAAACCGAAAACCCCTTTTTAACAAAAATACGGCTTTTTGCAAACCCTAGTTTAACTAATGTATAAAAGTAGTGCAACAAAAATTATTGTCAAATATGCAAAACCTTAAACTTGTTCATATTAAAAAATTGTACCTACCTATACAAAAATTATATTAGAATTTTTTTTTTTCAGCGAGTTGATATTCCAAGAAGTTATTTAATTATTAAATTACGTCTATACAGATACAGTTTCTGAGAAATTCATACCATTTTCGTCCACACATTCATTTTCTATTCAAAGACTTGCCTACAAAAGTTCCTAAATGAATACCACATAAAACAAGATATATACTATTTTTGGAAATATCGCCAATCGCCCAAATATTTGTAACACAAAGAAAGAAAAAAAAACTTTTCATCATATGATTTAAATACACTAAAAAATATACAATTGAAACAATAAAAAATTAATGAATCATCTCTGCTGCAAACACGCTAATCAAGACAAACACAAGAAAAACCTTGGTTTTTAATTGAAAAGTCGAAAATTATTTCATAAAAATCACCTAACATATTTAGAGGCAAGCAAACAACACAATGACGCATTGGATAATCAAATATTTTACTCTTATTTCAAATAAAAGCTACAATTATGTGTATTAAATAATGTTGTTTGTATACCTACTGCGTCATTTTTGTAAGATGAGATATTTCGCTATTCTATTTAATTGAAGCACAAAATATTTACTTTTCTTCCATCTAAACGTTATAACTATAATACTGGTCAACACTGATTTTGTTGCCCTTGGTTTAAGATTAATTTCTGATATAGTTATGCTCACAATTCATGAAACTATCAATGATTTTGAAAGATTTGTTCTCCAGTTTTGAAGTTATACTTCTTTAGGCGCGTTATGAAAAAATGATGAGAGTGAAATTTTTAGATGGGCGGCCATCTTGAGACAAAAATTAACAAAATGAAGTTAATCGCAAAACCACTGGGTTTTTTGGCGCGCGTAATTTGAATTTGTTGTTTTTATTTACTTATTTATTTATTTATTTATTTATTTATTTAAATTAAAAATAATTATATATAAAAATGACACATATTATTAATAAATAAGTTATGACTTTTCTCGAGTTTTGCAGTAGCTTTTATAGGTACTATTTGAAGTTTAATGATGAAAATGACGTATGCATCGCGGCGCGGTTTTGGAAGCATTAGTAGCGTTCTATTTTATCATCACAAATTAACAAGATGAAGTTGCCAGCAAAACGGCTCGGTATTTTTAACTAGGCGCGCGTAATTTGAATTTTTTTTTTAGTTATTTACTAATTTATTTATTTTTATATTTAAATTAAAAATAATTATATATACAAATGACACATATTATTAATAAATAAGTCATCACTTTTCTCGAATTTTGCAGAAGCTGTTATAGGTACTTTTTGAAGTTTAATGATGGAAATGACGTCTGCATTCCATGCATATTTTTAGTTATCACGAAATCTGGGATTCTGAAATGATTCAACCATCTAAGAATAATAATTTAGTAACACAAGATATGAATAAGATTAAGACATTTACTTTGACAAGTAGCTTCTTACTTTATTATATCAAATTTTATAAACGTCTTGCAGCTTTCTTTGAATACTATTTACTAATACAAATTAAAATATTATTCTCTTAATTTTATTTTTAGTAATTATATCTTTAAATATATAAATATTATTATTATTAAATATTAAATTACAGTTTTTTAAAATTGATTATTTGAATAAAATTAATAAAAACTAATTTTTAACGATATTAAAGAAATATAACTTTTTTTATAAATCTTTATTTTAATTTTACAGTTCAAGAATCGAAAAATTTAAAAATAAAATACCAGATAAATTTAGAATGTGAATTTTCTTGTTTAAATTAGTATACATTGAAACAAAGAGACAGAAAAATGTTGAAGAACCCATGTAAGTAAAACGCCTTTTATAAGATTTGCTTTTATATTTTTTTAGGGGACAATCTCTTTTTAAAGACCAGCAATAATCTGCTATCATGTGGCGGTCCCATCTACCCTGATACCTTCTCTCCATTACTTTAAGATCCTAGTGGAAGCGCTCTCCCTGTTCTCACAATAATTTCCATAGTTATCAGAAAATCTATCCAGATGACTGTGGAGAAAGTGCAGCTTTATATTTGCTCCTAAATTCTTAAAGTTTATAAAAACGTTTGCACTATTTCTTTATAATTACCCAGAAAATTTTCTACCAATATAAAATTTTTCCGAGTTTTACTTTCTGGAACTGTCATAACTTTGATAAAATTCACATCATTCATCAATTGCCGAGTTTGAGGACCATCAAATATTCCGCCTTTAAATGAAACTTCTATATAGACTTCTATGTAGGGGTCTTGGGATTTTTCTGTTACGCAAAAGTGCCACGAAAAAGGCTGGTGGCGGCTGAAAGAGAGCCATGGCTGTATGAGAATATACTCATGGGGGTTCTTTTATTTTTAGTCCGACGCTTCAAACACAGACGGCAGCGTAATTTTCAACTTAAATCAAATTATATCTATGCCCTGTGCGCTTGCGCTGTGATTATATTACTGCTGGTGCCTCTATGAACAACGCGCCGTACTAATAGCCTAAAAGAAGCTTGGCTGACTTGACTTTTAGCACAACGCTGGGATTCGTTTGGGATCAAAAAACAAAAAGCGGAAATTGTATTTATCTTACTTATATTAAAAACGTGAAAGATTGTATGTATGGATGTTTGTTGCTCTTTCATTCAAAAACTACTGAATGGATCTGAATGAAATTTGGCATAGATATAGATTATAATCCAGTTTAACATATAGTATACTTTATATCCAGAAAAAATATACGATTCCCGTGAGATAGATATTTTTTTGTTTTTTACAGAGCACACGATAAACTTCCTTTTTTGTAATGTGGTAGTTTAGAAGCCAGAAAATGATATAGATTACTTCTCATACCGGAATAATAAACGATTCCCATGGGATAGTAAAACAAGTATGTATTCTATTTTTTTTTCTTTTTTTTCCCCAATAGCAGAAAAACCAGGTTAGGGCACGTTCCCCCCGCACTGCAGCCTAAGGCTTATTGTACTCCTGTTCTGCTCATTTATCCTTGCTATGCAAGGATCCTTGCTTATTCCAGGTTCAGCATTCTGCCTAGCAGAAGCAGTCCCTGTACTAAGCTCGCGCGATTTGAGCCTGTTTGGGCGTCATCTAGCCCATACAGGTGTCGCCACTTTGTGAGGGCTTTGCAGTCAAAAATGACATGGGTCGCGTTTTCCTCCCCATCCCCACACAATCTGCAAATGAGGTCTCGTTGAGACACCCCAAATGTATTCTATAAGAACCGTGTATTTAAAAGCAGTTTCATTAAAATACACGAAATAGAGTCTTAACTCATTTTCCTTAAGAAAACTTGATCTACTATTTACTCAGGAGAGATGTACTATTCCCGTGGGATAGATATGTTTTTTGTTTATCACATAGTTAAAGATTGATATGATTGTTGCAATGTGGTAGTTTGGGGGAGAATGATATAGCTTACTTTTAAGGTTAGAATAATGCATGGTTCTCATAGGATGGCAAAACAATTATATCCTACAGGAACCGTACATTTAAAAAGTTTCGGTAAAATTTGTGAAATAGAATTTTCTTCCAATTCTTCACAATAACGAAAGAAATCTCTACATAATTGAAATTAAAAAATTGACAAATTTACTGTAAAATAGATATGAATTTCAATTTAACACCCCCATAAATTAAGAATGAAATTGTTTAAAATATTTTAATTTTTTCATTGTTCATTGTCGAAGATATTAATTAGAAATAAACGTATTAAAATAATAAACTAAATATTTCAAAAAATTAACAATTACTTAACGGAACGAATTTTAATGAAGTTTTGCTAAAGATCCTGTAGGAAGGCTACTAATCTATTCTTTTAAGGGAACTTTATATTTTTTTAAGGGAAATCTTTCATTAATTACGTGAGGCGTTCAGGGGCCGATGGGGTCGAGCCGAATCTCATCTAATCTTACTTTGGGGAAAGGGAACGTCTCGCAAATATCACGTATTTTTTTTTTAAATATTGCATTAGGTTGCGGGTTGGGGGAAAAAAATAAACCTCTTGACATCTTTCCAGAGGGAAGCGGATGGGATTTCAAAAATCGCAAAAAACGCCTCGCGTAATTTATATTATAGCCCCCTAAAATAGCTGTACGGTTTTAAATGACATTTGGCATGGAAGATTTTCAAGTTCTAAAGGAAGGAATACAGTTAGTTTTTTACTAAAAATCGTATAGAAGCTGTTGTGAGACAGCTACTAACATCTTTTTCTTGAAAAGTAGCTTTTACGAATTTTGATGAACTTTCTTTGGATCTAAAGTCTGAAAGTATCTTTCCTTTTTTTTTTTTTTGTTAAAAAAGATTATTTTTTATATTTTTCTATGAACGTTTTTTACTTTTAATCAGTCAGTTAAATTTAGATACACTCAGCAAAGCGAGCGGGTATCAGCTAGTAATTAAATAATTGTTTGATAAAATAAAAGGGTTTGATTTAAATGTACCCCGAAAAAAGTAATAATCATATTATCAAATATTATATTAGACATCTTAGTATGAAAGAAACCACAACAATGGTTATTTAACAGCATTAAAATTTATTTTACAGTTATATAACATAAAATTACTTTAAATATGAACAACCACAGATCCTGGACCTAAGATTAAAATTGACCAACAGGCATTATCTGTGTTAAGACAGTCGTGATATTACCTTAGCTGTTAAAGCGACTTAAAACACCGAAAAAAAAATTAACGTGAAGAATATAAAAAAGAATATAATCATTGAATAAAAAAGATTACATAAACGTACCTTTTTACCAAATTTCATGAAAAAAAATATTTTTTTGTAAAAGATAAAAATAAAAAAATATAAAAACTTGGTAATTTTTCATATAAATTTTGAGGTTATGTGAAAAAAGTGTTAGTATAAAAGTTGTTGATCTTCTTATTACCTACAACTTTGCCATTTAATTTTTTTCCATAGGACTTGTGGTTTTGTCGGAAATCGTGATAAACCGTTTCTACGCTTAAAAAAAACCCTTTTCCACTTCCCGACCTCAGATCGACCGTAATTTATTTTTACTTTCAATTTTGTTATATTCTCTTCCTTTGCTTTTCTAATGGATTTCATCCTAGTATAATTGTTTTTTGGGTTCAACAATTATTGACCCTGGTCTATATAGAATTCAGTTATTAATTGATAAGTACATATGCAAAATGTCTAACAATGAAAAAAAAAAGTGAAGAAAAGGTTTAAGGATAAAAGACGAATAAATTAAAATCACGAGACAACCACACGTCGCGCTAAACGTTTTTTTTTTAAATCGTAAAATTGAGCCCATATTAAATATAAATGTTGTTTTTTCGTTTTGTGTTCGTTTTAGTTTATTGTAGCCAAAGATTCTTATCCATAAATTAAAGCCGGCCACTGTTGGAAGGTTTTCTAGAAAAACAAATAAAACGTTAAATATTTGATGCAGTTACAAACGGCCCCAGAGATAACTGAGAATTCTTAGGTATCTGAAAACATTTTGCCCATTAAAAAAGTTTTGTCCGTATTAATTTGCAAGTCACAAATTTAGAGACAACATAAGCGAGAGAAGATCGCCACGACGCGAATCGCTGATTAAATACGTGCGGGTTTTTGCTCGCATCAAATAATTAGCGATCGCTTGAATTGACGGTGACATGTGTTGTATAGTCACAGATATTTGAGAAAATTTTATCTTTATTATTTGGAAACTTGATACTGACATTTCAACATTTATTAAGTATATTCAAATTTTCTAGATTAGGTACATATCTTGTTATTTGATTGAAATTTGATATAAATCGTAGCGATGTATAGAGAAATATTTGATATTGAAACCCTCAAATCAAGAAATGAGAAATAAGTTTAAATATATTTCTATATATATATATATATGTTTATGGTAACCAATTGTACCTAATGGTTATCTGATTGAAAAAACTAATACAATCTATATATTAATACGTGAAGCAAAAATTTTAAACCCCTTTTGCCGAATATTTTACGAACGGAGATGTATGAAATTTGGCACAATTGAAGTTTATATGAGGAAGTTGCGTTTTGAGATAATATTTTTTATAATAATGCCTCAAAATACCTTAAATTAATGAAAAAAGACGTCACACACACTACCACGCATTTGACACACACAGACACACAATACACACAAATATGTAGATTTTTAAATCTCAGTTGTTCAGTTTGACCACAGACTTCAACTATATTCCAAATGTCATTATGTAAACAAAATATTGTGAGAGGAATTTTGAAATTGTAATTATTGAAATTGAAGGAAACAAATTTAACCGATTATTTGATTATTGAGTAATATTATTAAAAATATATTTAAAAGATACGTATAACTTCAAATACACAACGTTTCAACCATTTTATTTGGTCTTCATCAGGTGTTTCTTGATTATTATATACAACGTATAAATAATTCATACTATATTCTTTTGGCAAAATCATTCAAATAAATTACACAAAAAATTAACTTAAGTAGGTAGGTACTATTTGAAAAAAAAAGCTTAGCTTAATTCAAGGTTTTAAACAGGACTTATGCAGCCTATATCCATTCTTTTATCTTTGGCTTTTAAATGAAAAAATCTAAACATAAAGGTACTTTTGTTTTACTTTTGAACGTAGGAAACTCACTTGAAATTACTTCTGATGTTTCATAGTCATATTTTTTTTTTGTTTGTCTAAAGAATATTTCAGAATACTGTAATTTGAATTGACATACAACATTATAAAAAAAAAAAAAATCTGCTGCGTGGCGTCACATAACTTTCATTTACTTTAATTTATGAAACTCGCTGTTGGTTAAAAGAAATATATAAGCACCTTATAACTATACATAGCAGAACTATATGCATACAAGTATACAACATATATGTATTTATGAATTCCCAACCTTCACCCCAGAACCGTCCTTAATCGAATTTTCCCAAGAAAAAGTTTCAAATAAAAGTTTTAGCCATTAATAGGTCTAAGAACTATCATAAGCTTAAAGAAAATCTTTGCAGCCGTTTTCGAAAAAATTTGAAAAAGCTCAAAAACTCCGAGAATAAAGTGGAGCTTTCGGTTAACCAATTTCAACTAAAAGCTTCACGGCAAAACAAGATATAATATGAAGGAAAATTTCCAAGTTTGGTGAAATTCGGAAAAGCGTTCGATACGATATGGCTGTCACACACAGGCACACACAGACATGTTTCTAAAACCTACTTTTTTGGACTCAGGGGACCTCAAAACATGTATGATATGAACGAATTGATATTAAGTTGTGAAATTTTTAGAGAATATTCTGAAATAATTTTGTAAAAGATTTATGGAAGAAAAAAAATAAATATTTTGAAACCTCTACACCTATTTCCTTCCTTAACTTAAAATAAATATTTTCAATCATTATATGATGCACTTTCTTTAAATGAACCTTGAAGAAAAAATTAGGCAAGAAATTATTTTCCAAACATTCGCAAATGCAATTCATTATCTGCTGTAGTTAGCTTAGTAACTAAAGTTTTTGAGGCAGTTACAAGTGAAGTGTACCCTTAGGTATGTAAAAATTGTAATGAATTATGGTCGAATTTCGACCACTGGGCTACCTCTAGTATTATTTAATCTTTACTTTGAAGTTACTATGAAGAACTTTACTGTTTGGTAGTACATTTATTAATAATGGATCTTTATGTATTTTGTCATCATTAGACAAAATCTAAGAATAAAATGTTCTTAAAGCAGATTTACACATTTACTGATTTTTATAGGATTTAAAATTATAAATTTTTATTAAAATAATATTAACACATTGACGTAAACCTCTGTATATCTATATATCTATATATATAATAATAAAAATGTAGAAGATTTTTGTCTGTTTGTTTGTTGTGTCTCTTTCACGCAAAAACTACTGAACTGATATGATATACTAAATTTTTAAATAACTAACAACTACTGAATAGAACGAATTTTACTAGTTTTGTTAAAGATACCTCAGATCTTAACATATTATTGAATATCATTTATTAAAAAAAAAAAAAAGATGGTTCCTGTAGGAAAGCTCCTAATATTTTCTACTAAAAAAGCTGAACTATTTTAAATTACATTTGACAAAATCTTATAAAACCTGTAAGACAGCTAAAATCTCTTCCTAAAAAAGTAATTTTAAGGATTTTGATGAACTCACTTAGGAACTTAAGTCTGGCAGTATCTATGATCATTTTCTGTCAATATTGATTAATTTTTATATCAGCAAAGCGATCGGGATCAGCTAGTAGGTTAATATTTTATTAACACATTGACGTCGGGGAACGCATGGGTGCGTCTTCAGCCTTGTAGATTATTTAACATTATAATTCATAATTAATATTATATATAAATCTTTTGATATATATATATATATATATTTATATATTTATATACACAATATATATAAATATATATATAAATAAAATTTTATATAATATTTAATTATGAATTATAATGTTAAATAATCTACAAGGCTGAAGACGCACCCATGCGTTCCCCGACGTCAACGTGTTAATAAAATATTAACCTACTAGCTGATCCCGATCGCTTTGCTGATATAAAAATTAATCAATATTGACAGAAAATGATCATAGATACTGCCAGACTTAAGTTCCTAAGTGAGTTCATCAAAATCCTTAAAATTACTTTTTTAGGAAGAGATTTTAGCTGTCTTACAGGTTTTATAAGATTTTGTCAAGTGTAATTTAAAATAGTTCAGCTATTTTAGTAGAAAATATTAGGAGCTTTCCTACAGGAACCATCTTTTTTTTTTTTTTTTAATAAATGATATTCAATAATATGTTAAGATCTGAGGTATTTTTAACAAAACTTCAGTAAAATTCGTTCCATTCAATAATTGTTAGTTATTTAAAAATTTAGTATATTATTTTAATACGTTTACCCATTTCTAATTAATTTCTTCGACAATGAACAATAAAGAAATTCAAATATTTAAAAAGATTTCATTATTAATTTTATCGGGTGTTAAATTGAAATTCTTACTTTTTTTTTCAGTAAAATTTTGTCAATTGTTTAACTTGAACTTTGTAGAGAATTTCTTTCGCTACTGTGTAAAATTGGTCAAGCCTTCTTGAGGAAAATGCGTTAAAATACTGTTTCGCAAACCTTAACGAAACTTCTTTTTAACGCACCGTTCCTGTACGATACAATTGTTATGCTATCCTATGGGATTCACGTGTTTTTCACTATATATTACTGACGCAAAATATAGATAAAAGCTATTCTGGAGCCCGATTGTATATTATATCAAAATTTGAGCTCAATTGGTACAGAATAAGGACCAACATAAAATTTTCATATAATATAGAAGAAGATACCAATAAAACAGGTAATACGTACGTTGTACAATAGCCAGCCGCTATGACAACATAATTTTTTTGTCATTTGTAAAAGATAAAAATGGTTCCTGTGGGTTATCCTTATGAGATAGACATATGCCGTCGCGGACTTTTTTATCAACCTTTTTAAGATATACAATTTTGCCACATATAAGTTTGATCCCGACTTTTCTCTAATAAATTATGTATAAATTATAGCCATTATGTTACCGAGGACTAAAAGCTATATAACAGAAAAATTTCATCAAAATCCGTTTAGTAGTTTTTGCGTGAAAGAAACACAACAAACAAACAGACAAAAATCTTCTACATTTTTATTATTATTATTATTATATATATATATATATAGATATACAGAGGTTTACGTTAAACTCTTTTAAGCTTCTTTAGTTTTCAAGATATTAAGTTCTAACAAAAACAATGTGATAGAGCATAAAATGTACTTTTTGCTTTGTCCAGTACATTTTTAAGCCTACTTTATTGTAAATAGGCAAAAAATTGGTTAAAGTAACGTTTCTTGAAGCACAAACCTACCGCTGAACATTTTAAAGATAATACTTAGACTTATCTCCAATTTTTTTCTGGACTTAGTCATTATAGTTAACTACTTTACTAAAAAATTTTTAGCTTGAAAGTTGTAATATTATATTACTTATACCCCAATTTACCCAAAAAAATAACTGCTGCGAGGCGTCACAGTACTTTCTTTTACTTTTGTTTATAAAACTAGCTGTTGGTTAAAAAAAACTATACGCACTTTATTACCAGAACTATATGCACACAGCTTCTACGATATGCACCTATATACGATTTCCCACCCTTAACCACAGAACCCTCCTTATTTGAATTTTCCCAGGAAAAAGTTTCAAATAAAAGTTGTAGGCATCAATGAGTCTAAGAACTAAGAGTCTAAGAACTAAGAGTCTAAGAGTGTTTAAAAAAAATAGTTACAGTCGTTTTCGAATTTTTGTTAAAAAGCACAAAAACCCCTAGAACAGAGTAGAGCTTTCGGTTAACCTTTGCGGTACAACTAGACAAAATATGAAGGAAAATTTCCAAGTTTGGTGAAATTCAGATAAAGTTTTCGATACGATATGGCTGTCACACAGGCAAAAATATTTCCAAACCCAGGGGACCTCAAAACATGTATTTCCGGTGACAAATTCCCACCCTTTACCCCAGAACCATCCTTAAATGAATTTTTTCAGGAAAAAGTTTCAATTAAAAGTTATAGGCATCAATGAGTCTAAAAACTATAGAAAGCTAAAATCTTTAAAGTCGTTTTCGAAACAATTTGAAAAAGCTCAAAAGCTCTTTGGATAAAATAAACGCTAAGTTTTCGGGGGGAGCGGAATGATATTTGGATTCAATGAATGAAACTTGACGTTTCACATAAAAATTCTACTAAATATGAATCGCAAAAATTTAAAGTCGATGACCATTTAGTGGAGTTTGATCAAATTTCCACATCTTATTTTTGGCATTAAAATTAGAGCCTTTAATCGAAGGATCAGGAGTACCATAAAGCAGCGTCCTCGAGGCAACCACAGTGACCACCTTCGCAGATGACACGTCTGTCCTGGCGTGCGACCACTGCCCACTGGTGGCCACCGAAAAACTTCAATTCACACTAAATACACTCAAAGAATGGTTCCACACATGAACAATCAGAATCAATGATGCCAAGTCAGTCCATATAACTTTCACAACCAGAAGAGATACTTGTTTTTCAGGATTCATGAACAACCGACAAATTCCCCAGATGACGGAGGTCAAGTATCTCGGAATTGACTTGAACCGACGACTCACATGGAGGAGACATATATCCATGAAGCGTCCACAACTTGGATTCAGGCTAAGATAACTAAAGTTGCTGTTACGGTGAGGATTGGAATTGTCCCTGGAGGATAAGCTAATCATCTATAAAGCCGATCTGGATGTATGGATTTCAACTTTGGGAAACTGCTAGCAACTCCAGTATTGACATATTGCAGAGGTTTGAGTCGATGTCCCATGGTTCATCACCAACAAGGATATCCATAAAGACCCGGGTATGACTACCGTCAGGGAGTAAGCAGCCAGATTCAGTTAACAACATCCTAGCCACCTGGCTGTTAACCTCATCGACAACAGTGAGGATTCCACCGGACTGAAACGCGTGTCTTTTCTGGAACTACCCTACAGGTAGCAGTACATCAGCCACCCCACCTGGGGTGACTTTTCCCGTCCATACATTCACTAGATTCGCTTATTGTCTTAATTACAATAAATTTTTTAATAAATTTTTAAAAAAATCGAAGGATTTTAATTGTTATTGAAAATTGCTATTGACTTAGTCGAAAATCAAGGTGGTGTAAAGTTTCGAAAATTCGCCATATTGTGAATTTAAAAAAAAGCTTTAACTAAAAGGTAGATTTACTATTAGCCTTTTTCCTGGGAAGATTTAAAAAAGATCCGTTAGGGACAGCACCGGTGGCGGGGTACATATGTTTTGAATTCTCTATTGACATTAACGTTAAACGTACGTCTTATTACTATTAGAATAAATATTAATATAATAATTAAAAATATTAATATTAATAATATTGTACTAAATTGTCATGCCTACAAAAAATTGTGCATTCGCTAACTGTACGTCTGATAGTCGACCAAGCAGGATGGTGTAAAATTAAGCATAGTTACTTAATTTACTGCGTAATATTATAAGCATAGTAGAAAGAATGAGGATTAACTTGGGATGGAAAATTTGCCCAGTTTGTAGTAGGAAAGCTGCATGATGTTGAACTTGGTAGAGTTGGATTGAGTAATTTCATGCGTTGCTCTTTATCCGCTAGACATTTACCACCCTCAATTTCAACGAAATTTTTTTTATCATTACCGTTTGCAATGCATTCTTCAGTTCTCAAGTATACAAAAAAAAAATCAGCTTAGTTTACAACTAGAACATTTTTACTACCTGATACGGTTAAGCCACGACATGCAAGCCATCGTTTTAAAACCCCGACAAGATGATCTTGCACTTTTGCAAATTTCAATTTCGCTCCAGGTTTATCATCTTTCGTTAATTCCATTATAATTCTATACATTGACATTTGACGTTGTTGTCAATAGAGAATTCAAAACATATGTACCCCGCCACCGGTGCTCCCTCTAGCGGATTTTTTTAAAATCTTCCCAGGAAAAAGGCTAATTAAACTAATTTTTTTTTGTTTGTGACGATCCAAAAGGCTGCTCTGATGATAACCGCAAAATACTACTCACGGGAGCAGGTCCAAGAAAGATGGCGATATTTTACCCCTGTGACTGCATCTACCTTAAGTCACCTTTAAGTCGCTTAGATAGGCGAATACTAAATTAAATACCATTGATATCTTAGAAACTCAGATTGTTTATTCTTAAATAAAATTTGATCTTTATACATTTAAAGTAATTCACTTTTCAAATGATGAACTTGTTTTTGAAATCCGATCAGCAGTTTCAAAAATTCTCGAAAATCTCGAACATATAAACTAATAAACATTTTTCCTTTTTTTGTGTAGATTATTTCTTTGAATCATGCAACTGCAGGTAGACGATTGATTAAATTGCGATATTATATCAATAACTTTACATATATTAAATTACATTCATTGGTACCCACCCCAAAAATATCGGTTAAGAATGTTGTTAGCAATTTCACAGATATTTAAGGCAAAATAGTTTTTATCTTTATTGAAAAAAAATGTTGGTATCGTATATTAACAACTCGTCGCTATCTTGAAAGAAATAAACATGAACACGACTTTGTTCTTAGGACTCAGACAGTTTAAATTTGATGACACTTCCGGTTATTTGATTCGAGTTTGAGAAATGTTTTTTTATTGAACAAACCAGAGCGTTGCTTCGCAATAAAATTGTCGTTAATCGGATTGCAGAAAGACTATAAATTGAAATCTTGATCACAAATTAGATTCAAATCAAACGCAAAGATTTTTAATTAATTATAATCAAGTTTATGTGAAAATTAAAAATATCGATTTCTTTGAACTTTAACAACAATTAAAAGTACTAGTGGTCGAAATTCGACCATAATTCGTTTATATTTTAATATATGTACCTAATGGTACACTTCACATTTAACTGCCTCAAAAACTTTAGCTCCTAAAATAACTAAAGCAGATGATGAATTATATTTGCGAATGTTTGGAAAAATTATTCCTTGGCTTAATTTTTCTTCATGGTTCATTTGAGGAAAGTCCATCATATAATGATTGAAAATATTTATTTTATCTTAAGGAGGGAAATAGGTGTACAGGTTTCAAAATATTTATTTTTTTTATTTCTTAAATCTTTTATAAAACTATTCCAGAATATTGTCTGAAAATTTCAAAACTAAATTTCTATTCGTTCCCAAGTTATAGGTAAACGATTAAGTGAGCATGCCCATAACTTTTTTTCAAACGTGTTTTCTTGAAATTACTTTTTTCTTATTTGTGTACCTACAGATATACCTATAGATATTTAAATCTGAGTTGTTCAGTTTGACCACAAACTTCAAAATGTCACTACCATCACTAATTATTAGCAATAATTATTTAAACAAAATATTGTGAGAGAAATTTAAATTCTCAAAATTTTAATTATTGAAATTGAAGGAAAAAAATTTAACCGATTATTTGATTACTGAGTAATATTATTTAAAACATTTTTACATAATATACTATTCCATATTTTTCTAATGTCGATTACAATATTTGAACGATATTTCCCAGAAAGGAATCTATCCTCCGTTGAGTAAGCTTAATCCAAAGTTTTACAGAAGAATATTTCAGCATATTTCCAATTTTTTTTTTATTTTTGGCTTTTTAATGAAAATATCTAACCAGAAAGGTACTTTTGTTTTACTTTTGAAAATGGGATCACAGTGAGGGTCACTTGAAATTACTTCTGATTTTCCATAGTCATATATAGTTAGTCTAATAAATATTTCAAAATACAGTAATTTGAATTGACTTACAACATTATAAAAAGAAAAAAATAATTTTATTTTGTTATTGCTGATCCAATGATATTTTTGTATATCATACCATTGTGGTAGTAACTTGTTACTAAAATCTTTTTAATTTCAGTTTCTGTAATTTTATGAGTTTTTCTTTCAGTTCATTATGCCTCGACATAGAACGTTATCGTGTCGGAAGGAAAGACAAAGGAGGGTATTTATATTCACATACATACAATAATACCCAAAATGCAAAAAAATGGCTATCGGAAAAAATAGACGCGGGATAAATATACGGAAAAAATAAGCCTCGTTGTTCGTTGACCCGATTTTCACTATTTGACCGTATGTACTATGTATACACTTACTGGGACCGCGAAATTTTACGAAATTTTGTACTTCGATTCATAGTTGTATATCTTAACATAGTATAAAACAAAGTCGCTCCCGCTATCTATTTCTTTAGATCTTTTAAACTACAAAACGGGTTTTAATGCAGTTTTCAGCAATTGAAAAAAATGTGATTCAAGAGGAAGGTTTGTAGGTATAAAACATGCATATTATAGTAGAGAAAAGTCGGGGAAATTCAAAGATTTGTAATATGATGTCATAACAACCATATTTTAGTGCACTTACATTGCAAAAGCTGGCTAAACCTTACGAGATAGATCAAACTAATGTGTAGCGAAATTGTGTATCTTAACAAGATTGATAAAAAAGTCCGCGACGGTATATGTCTATCTCCTAAGAATAGCCCACAGGAACCATTTTTATCTTTTACATATTACAAAAAAAAATATTGATTATTTACCAAGCTATTTTAAACTATTTTTACAGTATTATTCCTCATCCAATAATTAAATACATTAGAAACGTTGTGCATTTCATGCACGTAGATCAAAATTTCCCTTTACAGAAAATCATAAAGATGAATATTTTAAAAGATATCAAAGATTTAAAAAACATTGGCAGAGCGACTGGATGTTGTGCGTCGTACGTAGTGGCTATTTTTTATTGATATCTTTTTCTTATAAATATAAAAATGTTATGTTGGTTCTTATTTAGAACAAATCTATCGAAAAAGTCTACACCAATTAGGTATGTAAGGTACATGCACTCTTAAAATAGTACTATTGGTCACCATAGGATAGCATAACAATTAAGTCCTACAGAAACCGTGAATTTTCGATAAATTTTAATAAGGTTCGTGAAATAGCATTTTAACGCATTTTCCTCAAGAAGGCCTGACCAATTTTACGAAGTAACGAAAACAATTTCTACAAAATTTAAATTAAAAAATTGACAAAGTTTACTGGAAAATAAATATTATGAATTTCAATTAACACCCGATAAAATTAATAATGAAATTTTTTTAATTTGTTTGAATTTTTTTATTGTTCATTGTCGAAGATATTAATAAGAAATGCACGTATTAAAATCATATACTTAATTATTTTTAAATAACTAACAATTACTTAACGGAACTAATTTTAGTGAAGTTTTGTTAAAGATACCTCAGATCTTAACATTTGAGTACCATTTATCCTAAAAAAAGAACGGTTTCTATAGGATAGCTACGAATCTATTCTACTAAAATAGCTGAACGGTTATAAATGAAATTTGTGTACATCTTCAAGGTCACAATTTTCATCTGAAATGATTTTCACGAAAATTTTCTTAAACAAAAAAACAACTTTTACAAAAAAAAAAAGAAGTTTAAACAAAGATATGGTTTAGGATTTTAGTTCAAATATAGCGTATGTAAATAAAGAAAAAAAATATGCACCATGTGTGTCAAACGCATGGTAGTGTATGTTATGTCTTTCTTCATTAATTTCAGGTACTTTAAAGCATTAGATATTATAAAAAAATATTATCTTCATACACAATTTTCCCATATAAATTTCAACTGTGCCAAATTTCATACTCCTCCGTCCGTGTAATTTTCGTAAAAAGGTACCACAAATGTTTGCTTCACGTATTAATATATAAATTTACCTTAAAATTCTCCTTAAACAAACTAAATCAATGTAAAGACATAAAATTAAAGTTAATTTGTCAATGAAAAAAATGCATAGCTACTTAATAAGTTATTATATTAATTCGAATAATTAACTGAACAATTATTTGTAGTATTAAAAAGGAGCAATTATAATTATGTAATTAAATAAATAATTAACAAAGTTTTAATTACCTTGCTTTGATTTATAAATTTCTCAAATAAGGAAAATGTTGTTGATTATCTCCCAGAACTTCTGTTCTTGAACAATGTTTTAGTGCTTCTCAATTCTATTAGCTTCAATATTAAGACATTGAAACAAATCTTCAATCTAATTTTAAACATTTGTCGAAACTATCGTAAAGCTTAAGGTCGTTGCGATTAGAGTAAAAATTAATGATTTATTAATTAATATAACTTTTTTTTCGTCAGAAATCATTGACATCGATCAACCAAACACAAACCAAGTCATTGTTCAGGAATTTCTTCATTAATAAAAGAGCTAGTCATAGATTGTTCTACTCGTTTAAACTAATAGACATCTAACACTCATTAAGGTAAACATAATCAGTTTTTCAGTCGTACAATCGACAATTATATTATTACTTGAATATTAATTCAGACGCACACATATATACAAATGATGAACGTAATAAATTGCACTGAGGCGACTTTATAATCCCTACTGATTCTTATATTGAGATTATAGCATATTTCGTCAAATATATAATCAAACATGAGCTTGGGTCATGGATTTCAATTACTTTAGCAGAGAAAATTGTGCAAAAACTAATTGAAATGCACACGTTTGAAAAATACACAGACTAACAAAAGTAAAACCGCCGATTTTAATTATAATTCTTCAAATTGAAATATTAAGTGAACGTTATTCGAAAGATACACCGTTAACTAAATATTAATATAAGTAATCACTGAAAATTAACGTTCAATTAAAACTTTTACTTTTTAACATATTTGTTAGAAAAAAAAATAATAACAATTTTTAATCAATTTGTGTGTAACAGAACTTTGAAAGCTTCCTTTTTTAAAAGGATCTGAAGTAATTTGAAAAAGATTTAATTTAATAGGACGATGCAAAGATTGATTAATGAGTTATTTAATTGAATTAAAAAATGTTTCTCTTGCTAATAAATAAACAAGATAATAAATTTCTATTAGAAAAAGCTTGTAGTCAGATAAATGAAAACTAGAAAGTTAAGAAAATGTTATAGAACTTAAGGCATTGCACCAAATTGTGTGTGGATAGAAAAAAAATTTCAACCAATTTATTTCACCTTGCTAGTTACAAAAGAAGAAAATTATACTCAATATCTATATGAATAATTATTGAAAACAACAATCACTGTAAATCTTTTTAAATGGTCTATAAATCATATTATTAGTCAATATTTGAATGGTTTATAATCAGTAAAATTAGGATTCGCTTACCTTAATTTTCAAGTTAAGACTTGAAATCAAGTCAGATTTTAATATTTAAATGACAATTTGAACTCCCAAACTTTCAAGTCGTAAATTTTGAAGTCAAAATTGTGTCTTTAAAGTATAACACTTAATAAAATTGCTTCACTTGATGAATCTCTAACTTTAACGCTTTTTTTTTCCATGATTTCTCGTGTCGCTTACAACTCATAATTAAGTTTTTAAATAAGGGAACAAACACTTCTGGAGATTCTATGAAAAACGAGACTCTATATGCTTAGTTAAGTGGCTATCCGTGGCATCATTCACGTAAAATTTTATAAAAAAAAAAGAAAATACAGCTTTGATTTTTGTCTGTCAGTCAATCGGTTTACTCTTTTATATAAAAAGATAAATTTTTGATTTTTTTTTTTTAAATTAAAATCTTATATTTCCAATTCCATTTAAAAGAACTGAAAGCTGTTTCAAAAATAGTTTTAAAATATTTTTTTTTATATCCAACCCCTTCTACAAAATTTAACAACTTTCAATGCAGTGTTTTAAAGCATAAGTCATAATGAGTAAAAAACACAATTTTTATAAGAACTGAGGCCATTTCGTTGGGGTTGTTCTTGAAATTTTTTTAAATTGTTTACAACCCTTAAATGGGCAAATTAAAAAACTAAATTCGCAAGTAGATTTTACATATAGTTTGATAATTACAAGAATAGAATTCGTGATAGTTGATTATTATAAAAAAAAAAGTATTTAAAAAAAAAATTGGTTGTCTGTAAAGTCGGTTTACGGACGATAATTTTACGTGATAACGTCATAAAGAACACCTAATTGATAAAAAATTGCGTACTTTTATGAATTGAATTATTATCACTGAATTATCATTACTTTGTATAAAACAAAGGATTTAATTGAAAATTAGCAATTTTTTCAAAATAAAATCAGACTGAAAATTATGAAGGAAAAAATCAATTAAATCTTATTAAGTAAATTATAAAAAAAAAAAAACACAAAACACGTTGTCTTACGTAAGGGCACCAACTATCGATACATCAAAATATCGATAGTTGATATTTATTTCCGAATATCAAATTCGATATTTTTTAAGAGCTTTATTATATAAGTAACCGCGTTTTAAGATAAAAATATCGATATATCAAAGTATCGATATTTTTTCTCTGCATCTATCGATATTGCTTGTAAATATCGATACGATATATACCGATATATTTTATACATTTACCCATCCCTACGTTGCCTAGGATTCAACAATAATATCGTGCCTATCTATCACTTGTATCGCGTTCTCGCTTGCACGCACAACTTTTTCAGACTTGTTGTCGTAGTTCATCAATTTATAAAACGTTATCACGTCAAAAATGTGAAAAATGTTCAACCCATTTTTTTAATTTCTTAGGGGTAAAGTATTGCAAATCGGCAAGAATAACACTTTAAAAAATTTCCTATTAAAATGGCGATCTTTAATGCAATTTAATGCAATTAAAAGGTTATTGGATGCAAAAATGTGCTATTGATTGTAAATTTTGGCAATGTGAGACTTTCGTGTAACCTTCATTGTCAATTTTGCATTTTAAGTTGAAGATATAAATCTTGAAGGTATCTGGTTCCAACAAGACAGCTACACATTCCACACAACATGATCAGCGCTATCTTTATTGCAAGAGAAATTTTAAAAAGTTTACTTTCGTGTAGTTTTAATGATGCGAATTGACCGTTAACTGCAAAGAAAAATTGTTGAGTTATTAAATCCTAAGAGTTCTGGTGTATAAGGCGACAATTCAGTCGACCAAGCCACTAAGTGGCCTTTGACCATTGAAAAATAGTAGAATTTGTATGTTTGGACAATTCTTATCTTTATATTGCTTTAAAAAGAATATTTATCAACCTATAACCAAGGAATTATTGCGATAAATTGAGTTTGTTAGCTGCAAACTGTGTTGTGTTTGAAAAGTGTATGGTTTCAACAAGACAGTTAACTAAACGTGATCTTTGCCTTTTTTGCATAAAATTTACAGGACTTATACTATCATACAATTATAAAATTACCACCAATAATTTTTTACTATCTCTCTCTGTCCTTATCACAGATGATTGTGAGACTCCTATCCCTCCCCCCATACATACCTACAAGTTTCAAGTTTTCAGATTCTAACATGTGGTGTCATGAAGCTTATGACCTCTCTTATACTTCGTTGACCTCTCTCCTTTCCTTACGTGAGACTTTATTTATGGATGGCCCTTAAGAGTCTTCCAATTGTTACCAAAATGCATTTTTTTCTTTTATTTAAAGTCGCATCAACTACTATTGTCATTAGCAACTGTCGAATCCAAAAACTCAGGAAAAAAATCTTGGGCTTTCATTGGAATTCGAACCCAGGACCACAAACATGTATGTCAACTATTTAGTCAACCACGCTACTAAATGACCTTTAAAATGCATTGTTGCTAGATTTTTTTTTTTATTTTGTGACATATCAATGGTGTAACCGTCATAATTTGTTTTTAACCGACTTCAAAAAAAATGAGGAGGTTCTCAATTCGACTGTATTTTTTTATGTTTGTTACCTCAGAACTTTCGACTGGGTGAACCGATTTAGATGATTCTTTTTTTATTTGAAAGCTAGTGCTTCCCGTGTGGTCCCATTTTAATGTGAAGGAAATCATTCACTTCAAAAGGGTTGAAAACTAAGAGATGAAATAATAACTTCTTATTGGATAACCTCGATTTTAATAGTTAACCTATTTAACCTAATCTCATTTCCATTTTTATAAAAAAAAAAAACTCCCCTCATTAGGGGTGAAAAATTATGGATGAAATTATAAATGTTTCCTGGCTAACCCAATTTCGATAATTTTTTTTTCTATTACGTACATCAACCTTTAAATTGTTCACATTTAAATTTGAAGAAAAAAATCCACCCCTGAGGATGAAAATAGGGGAAGAAATAGTGACGTTTAACTGAATCATCGAACTTTGATGTTTTTTTTTCTATTGGAAATAGTATTCCACTTAGTTTTTTTTATTACATTTAAAATCAAAACATTTCAACCCTTAAGAGCAGAAGAGGGTGAAGTAGTAACTTTTAACATTTAACGGCGCTGCCTCATATGAACAGCGCGTTTAGTAGGTTTACCCATATTCAAAAAAATTAAATCAGTTATCAAACTTCAGATCACTAAAAATCGAGAAATAAATAAAAATTATAACAAAATGAAAAACCGAGTTCAAAATAAATAAAAAAATCTTAAACAAAAATGCACTAAAAAGTAAAAAAGTAATTCAGTATCCTTGTAGTGTCTACAACTTACAAACGATTAGGATGATATAATGTACATTTATTGTTATTTTTGGAGTTGGTGTCAGTAAAGGATATAAATATTACAGGCATGTGGTTCCAACAAGATAGTGCCACATTTCACACAACTTGATCATTTTTGTCTTTTAAACATAAGACATTTATCGAAACTATAAAAGTTATCGGCTTTGAATTGATTTTTATATCTAGGCAGTCCTCAATTTCTATATGTTTTGAAAAACAACTCATAGCCCTAATTATTGTTCGAAAAAGTTCACCAAAAAAAATTTTTTTAGTTAAACTTTTTTAATACAGAGAGTGCTATTGAGGTGATTTCCTAAAGCAAATTATTTTTATGGCTCCTTTATTTTCATAAAAACGACAAAAAATATTACTTTTTTTTGCTTAAAATAGTGGTGTTGGGCAAATTGACGAATATTGAAGGTCCTAAACACAATGGACAGTTAAAATATTATTTGTACTAACAAAAATACAAGGATACACACTGTCTTTGATTTCAAGATTTTTTTCAAAAAAATTATCAACTAAATGCTACTTTAATACGCATGCAATTTTTAGTAAATATATTGATCATTCCATTTTCCATAATAATTTCATCGTTTTTTCTTTAAATCATTTCTCGATCTTTAAATCATAGATCAGACATTTTCTTATAAAAGATTAAAACATTATATTTAAATTTTTCTTATATAGAAGTTAAGATTGAAAAGTATAGCACAAAATAATTAGTCAAAATCTGAATTATAAATTTTTGTTGCCTATTTAATTATTTATGCCCTATGTTCTTTGAATTGTATAAGTCCATAGAAAAATTGTATTATGAAAATGTAAAATTTGACCTTAGTCGACGTTAAAGCGACTTTAAAAAAGTTAAAAAAAAAATAAAATTTGTAATAAGTAAAGTATCAAAAATTAACTTAAATGTGGCGTAAACTGCACATGACTAGCAGCAAAATTATTATTAAAAAATAAAAATTGCACGATTATAAGAAACAACTTAAAAAAACTTTGAGTAAGTTTTGGTAGATAAATGTTTAATTGAAGTGTAAATAAAGGTTTAAAATGTCTATTTAACATTTAAAAAAAAATCTCTCAAGACCGTTACTCGTTATTTGCTAATCAGTGTAAGCTAATAGTAACTTTTAGTCATCAACGAATGCATAAATTAAGACGTATTGAAAACGAATCGAACAAAAAATCATTTTATTACATCTTCTCGTCGTTCAAAAGCCATCATTGTACCCGGCTGCTGTTGATTGTGATTTAAATATTACTAATGATGACGATGTCTTTGATACTGTCAAGAATACAAGTAGTAATCATAATCATATTTATAACGTTTTGTTGGATGATGGTTTAGTGGTGATGATGATGCTGATGATGATAATGATGAAGACGAAGAGATGATGATTCTCTGGGGGACCGCGCGGAATCTTCGGGCCCCCAATGGCCAATATAAGGCGGACAGTTCCCGGCCTAAACCACAATCCAACAGGTAGTTCACTAGTGGCAACAACACATTTTCGTGGAACGTCTTTTGATTAAACATTTAAAAAAGAAACAAACATTTAAAAAAATATAAATAAATCTTCGATTTCGGAGATAAGACTTCAAATTTTGTGTGTGCTATTCATTCCCGTTGTAAATTCTACTATTCAAGTAAGTTTTTTTTTTTTTTTAAATAAATATTGCAAAAACCTTGAATTGATTTCATTAATGCTCTTAATATTTTGAGCAACCCTGAATCTAACGAATTTTTCAAGTAAGAAAATCTTTTTTCGGAATTTTAATTTTCTCCTTGATTTGATTTTTAAAAAAAAATACGACAATAACAAAGATGATTAAGTGGAAAAAATGTCAAGGGCGTGCGAAGCTTAAATTTTAAGACATTTTTTTTAATCGTAATGTCCTAGAAGTAGTGAGACTAACGATTAAATTTTTTATCTCATCTTAAATGTAAAGATCAGTCACGAGAGATAAAATTGGTTGAATTTTAAGAACACAAAAAAAAATCTTAGATTTTTACCTTGAATTTCTCACTAAGTCGTGCGTTTGAATTAACGATTTAATTCACACGACACATATAATTACAATCAAAAATCAGCCGGGTTTCATTAATTAAATAATTCGCTTTTCCTCCTGACTTTTATACATTGAAAAGAAAATTAGTCATTTCAAAACATTGAAAGTACATGCACGAAAATTTCAATAGCTTATTAAAATTGATATCACGATTTTCATATTAATTGGCTTGATTTATAGTAAAAATTGTCTGTATTATAAAATAAATTAAATCAGTCTCGTCAAAATTAAAACCATTTATGAATTCAATGATCGTTCCCACATAAATCAACTGAATTCAGTAATTAGTTTCTAAGCGTTGTTTCCTTAAAAACCGTTCAAACACTTTCAATTAACATATCTGGAGATTTCGCAGTGATATAAACGCCATGCCATAGACTTCGCACAATACGATTTGGTGTTGATAGATTTACGTGATATTCCCTCGTCACGGTCTTTGAGCTCGATGTTAAGCATTGTTAATTAACTGGGTATAAAATGAGTTTATTCTAAGTTCATTGTTAAGAATGATTATCAAACAATTAGCGTGGGAATTTGGCCACAACACAATAAATAATCACTATTTTTTATTATAATTTTACGCAGCTTACAAACGGCGCAAATTATTCATCTAATTTATCAATTGCTTTGGATCAAGGTTTCAAACGTGGATCATTTATTTATTTTTTTTTTTCAAAAACAAGGTTTCATATTAATCTAAACATTAGATACTGATCACTTAACTAGATTTTCAATCTAGGTACTTGACTTAAATTTTTAATATCAAGTCAAGTTTAGCATTTCAAAGTTTAGAACCTTAATGTTAAAGCACAAAAATTTAAAAATAGTTTTTATCTAAACTTGGCTATATCGAATTCGACAGTGTAACAAAATTACATTAGACATTCCTATGTTAAAACCATCAACCAATTAATGTAATATTGTTCAAATAGAGAACATTTTTCAATACTATTTATAATTTTTTTCTTTAATTTTGACGGCTTGAATAACTCAAATACTTAAGTAATTGGATATAATTATTATTTAGTGTTATTTATCGTTTTTATACTTGATTTAATTTTCAAGTAACTTGGGCTTGAAATCAAATCAATCTCGCGTCAAATGTTATAATACATTGAGTCAATTCGAGTATGGAATTTGTAAATTATTTCATTTCAAAGTTAAAATGTTAAAAATAAGTCATTGCACAAATTGTCCAATTACTTGACTTGATGAATCGTTACTAGAAAAGAAAACCCAGAATCCATGCCCCGAAAAAAGTGTGGTCCAAACTACATTTTTCAACCCGGATCAAATTTTTTTGATTTCACATCTATCAAATAAGTGGCAAGTTTTGACTCCGGTACAAAAAGGCCTAAATTGGACATTGATAATTTTGATTTTTGAAAACTTGATTTTTCTTCTGAACGCTAAAAATTCCTAATATTATTATTTGATCGAAAAACATTTACGTTTTAATATTGAAAAAAAGGTATGAAAATAAAAAAATCAACAGTGTAAGGGAGAGTGTAACTCATGAGATACTGGGTATACCCATTTATATACTTTTTACGCCTATTCCATCGGAAAACGCATTCGTGAGTAATAAAGAACTTAAATTTCAACAATTATACTATATATTTATTACTTGACTGGATTTTCAAGCCACTTGATTTAAATTTAACTTAAAATAAATTAAAAATCGAGTCAAATGTTAACGTTTTAATATGAAATCAAGGCAAGTACTGAATTAGTACTAATTAGTATCTAATAACGACTGTCTAAACGTAGAAAATTTCTGTTGGTCAATTTTAATCTAAGGTCTAGGATCTTAAGTCTAGGATTCAACGGGGATCGAACCCGTACCATTTGACGCATAAAGTGAAGAGAACTACTGGTCTAAACACTGCGCCAATAGATGGTCCAATTAAATTATTTTTATATCCAAAAATGTCCTGAAAAGTTCACACTCAGTGAAGCGGATGGGTAGTTTCCAATATTTAACAAATTTCGGGAAGAATTTTTTTTTAATATTGTTAAGTTATAAGTACTTGCACTTATAAAGTTTTTTTCTGATATTTTCCCATTTTCTCAAAGCTATACTTTTGGAAGCAACAGGTAGTAACTGGTTTAGTTATGAAACGATTTGAACTTGAGATGACTTAAAAATTTTTTTTTGATTCAAATAGTGTTTCAAGTCAAGTAGCTTGAAAAAGACCAGCAGTGAATCTCTCATAGACATCTAGCAATGTGTAACTGGTTATAGTTAAACCTTTAACATGAAAACCTATAAAACCTTCTCTCAGATACACAAAAATCTTAAACTAAAAAATTTAAAAAAAAATTATACACAATTTTTTCTTGAGATCTGAAAAAATGTATATTGTTGTAATATTTATATATTTTGAAACCAATAGAGAGTCACGTAGTTGTTATTTAAATCAATGATTCTTATCATTTGAATATTTCTTGCATTTTATTTTTAATAGTGTAATAGCTAGATGTGGCAATGATCAAATTAGACCTGAAATCATATTCACAGCTTCTCCCAACATTGTTTAATTCTAACTTTCAGTTTTAATAAGGTTTCGAAAAAAAAAACGGATTATAAGAGGATTCCTTGAGATGCCAAAAAACGCGAAAAGCAGCCGAAAAAAAGATTTATAAATAAATAATTTTAAAATGTCCTTGCAAGAGATTAGATTTAAATGGATAAATATCTTTGCATTAAATGCAATACGTTCAGATAGAGTAAAATATAAAATAATTTCTGTCGATGCCATTCAACTTCATAACCAGTTTGAAAATTTCCATTAATTATTTATCAACTATTAGACATATAGAGAAAGAAAAAATTTTCTATCGTGTTTCAAACAAAAACATGATACATGCCCAGAATGAATCAATAAATAATCGAAGTTGTAAAAATAATGACCAGAATGAATGCCATTATAATTTTACAACGAAAGCATCAAAAAAGATGTAAGCATCATGGGGTAGTAACAGATTGCGAAGCTATTAAAAACTGGTCTTTGAGGAATAAATTTTTTTCTCTCCACAGGACATAGACGTATGTGCATGTAAAAAGAGAACGTGTAAAAAAAGTCTTTTCAAATCATAAAAGTGCATTTACAAGACACTTGATTCAGTACAAAACTTGAAATAAATCAAATTCAAATCGGGATTTCACATTTAATTCATTCGTTTATACTGATCCAAAAAAAAAAAGGAAATAAAATTTAACAACAATACGCGTGTAATTCATCTCGTAATTCATGCAAAGATCGAGAAGATTCTTTTTGATTTAATTTGCATATGGAAAGTGAGGGGACGCCCCCATATTATGAAGCGATTATCAATTGAATCTCATCAAACGAATTCATACTTCCGACAATTGTTCGACGGAATGAACTCTCCTGATTTTTCTACAAGAAATATTAACGTAACTCTTATGTACGTATATTACAAGACAGTGAACTGTGCTACAATCATTTGCCAAGGCCTTTTTGCATCTTCTCTTGGGGTCACTGTCGCGATTGCACTTCAATTTGCATCCCGTTACACACTGATCACTTGGATAATCGAAACACATTAATGCTACTAATGAAATTAGCCTTTTTTTCTGGGAAGATTTAAAAAAGATCCGCTAGGGGGCAGCTCCAGTGGTGGGGTACATATGTTTTGAATTCTTTATTGACAATATCGTCGAACGTATTGATTTATAATAGAATTAACGGAAGATAATGTACCTGGAGTGAAATTTAAATTTGCAAAAGTGCAAGATCATCTTGTCCAGGATTTAAAACGATGGCTTGCATGTCGTGGCTTAACCATATCAGGTAATAAAAATGTCCTAGTTGAAAGGTTAGTTGGTTCATAAATTTTCTCGTTTATGTCATTGTATTAGTGAAAATGTTATTATTTTAAATAAACTAAGTTGATTTTTTTTTGTATATTTGAGAATTGAAGAATGCATTGCAAACGGTAATGATAAAAAAAATTTCGTTGAAATTGAGGGTGGTAAATGTCTAGCGGATAAAGAGCAACGCATGAAATTACTCAATCCAACTCTACCAAGTTCAACATCATGCAGTTTTCCTACTACAAACTGGGCAAATTTTCCATCCCAAGCTAATCCTCATTCTTTCTGCTATGCTTATAGATTACGCAGTAAATTAAGTAACTATGCTTAATTTTACACCATCCTGCCTGGTCGACTATCAGACGTACAATTAGCAAATGCACAATTTTTTGTAGGCATGACATTTTTTTTTTTTTGACCACAATATTTATTTATTCTAATATTAATATTTGTAATTATAATATTAATATTTATTCTAATAGTAATAAGACGTACGTTTGACGTTGTTGTCAATAGAGAATTCAAAACATATGTACCCCGTCACCGGTGCTGCCCCCAGCGGATCTTTTTTAAATCTTCCCAGGAAAAAGGCTAATTATTTTGAATTAAAAGTATTATGAAAGATAAATGATATTTATTCAAGAACTAACCAAGATTCTTATCTTGGAGCTTTTTCAAAGCTTAGTGGATCGTTAACATTCAAAAAATTCAATAGCTTACTGCAATTATTTTAAAAAATCTGATCTAAGAAATATTTCCATAGTTTCCATAATATAAATAGGTGAAAATTTTCAAACTATAAAACAAAGATTTTTCATTGCTAATATCAAATATATTTTGAAACGTTTAAAAAAAAAGATTTTTTTTGAGTTTTTTAACGAATTATTTCAACGTGATTGATTTCGTTGTGTTAATTAAAGGATTTGAAGAGAACTGCTGACGGTATAAAGTTTTTTACTAAAAAATTTTTTTCGCTTTTCATCAATATCAAAACGTCATTATGAAAATTAGCAAATCTGTTATTTATCACGAATTGAAACATATTATGAAAATTTCAAAGCTCTTCAAAGCTTCAGACATGTCTTATAATCGATATTTTATCCATTTTTGCGCATCAAAATGTTACAAAGTAAAATTTTATTATCATCCAATATACGGAAAGGTGACGCTTATTTCACTTGGTGTATAAGACTTTAATAATCGATAAGGCAATTTTATAATCGATATTATTTCGAGTTGATACTTTACACACGTCTTATCGATGACAATATACTATATGTTAACAGTCACTAACTGATCAATCATTTAGCCTTTATCAATTATTATGCTCACCAAAAGGTGGGGCTTTATGCACTTCATTTAGTTAAGATTAACGAAAAGATTTCCAGTAAGTTTCGGTAGCTTTTAGTGTGATGAAAATATACAAACTGGGTGCGTACTCTTTTCACCACAAGAACCCAATAACATAACCCTTAATAAATTACCTTTGAAATATTTAAGTGAAGAGACATTTTTAAACCATTAATATTTAACCTTAACATAGCCTATAAATCACTGAAATTAGGTACTCAGTAAAAAGGGAAAGCCAAGTTTCACCCAAAAATTTTGTGACCCGCATAGAAAATAGATTACAAACTACTGTTGCTGATGGAGGGAAATCGTCCACCATCTTTTGACCACAAAAAGCCCGGGAAAAAATGTTTTTGTCTGATCATATATAATCAGATCTGAAAATTAGCCAGGTATGATCATATATAATTATATATGAGTAGGAAAAAAATTCCTGAACAATCACTTACTACAAGCAAAAGCACATTTTTTGAAAGTTTTTTTTTTTATAATAACTAAATAAAATAAAATAAAAACACCAAAAAAAAAACGATAAGTAAAAAGAAATTACAATATATCTAATTATATATAATTATATATGATGATTATATGTGGGTAATACTCAGATCGGATTATATATGAATAAATATGATAAGACAGAAATATTTTTGTCTAATCATATATTATTATACCTGGTCAATTTTCAGATCTGATTATATATGATTAGACAAAAACATTTTTTCCCGGGACATTGAAATTATACCTAAGGTGTGATTTTGAAAAAAAATAATAAGCAAGAAGTATTTTTACAAGACTAACTAAAGATTTTTACAATCACTTTACTTATGACTTATTTCAATAGAAATTCCTGGCTTGATTTGATATTTAAGCTACTTGACTTGATTAAATTTGTCTTGAAACCAAGTTAAACTCAAGTCAAATGTTCATTGACAAGTCGAGCACAATTCATTTCAAAAAGCGTCCAGGTACTTGAGTTGAATATATTTATACAAATAGTTCCAGAAACTTTTGGTAAATATTTCACTGATCAACCAATTTTATTCTGATAATAACTTTTTTAATTAGGTGTTGAGATTTATAACTTGTTTTCATATTCAAGTAATTTGCAGACTTGAAATCAAGTTAAACTCGAATCAAAAATTTTTTGACTTAATTTCAAATCTAGGTCAAGTTACTTGAATATCGAGCCAAAAACTGTATTTCTACACTCAATTAAGAAAGTGTTATGAGAATAATGACAGTGTGAGTATTTAAATTTGTATTTTTATAAGTGTTTCTGGAACAAGATATTTATCAAGTCAAGTACCTGACCACTTTTTGAAGTTAATTATGCTTGACTTAATAACTTTCAAGGTTAATGTTTGGCTTGATATTTCAATATTAATATTTGAGTTTAACTTGGTTTTGCAAGTCAAGTCAAGTATTGCCTTCACCAATTGTCATTAAAGTAAAAGTTTGTTAAAAAAATGGTCTTATAGCTTTTTTATAATGGATAAGTCAAAGTAATTGTTTTCATTTTCTTAAAAAATTTAATTTAAAAAATGACTGTAATGCACTTTACATTAGTCAGCCCCTCAATTAAACTCGACATTAATGGCTTAATTCTGTTTCATTCGCGTAAGTGGTATAAAATATTGTCGTCGCTAGCAAGCCACAAACCGCAAAAACGACTACCTCCAACCCTGACACACCTCTCAAATATAAATAATTAAAGTGACATAATTATTCTCCTCGAATCATCATCACAATTGTATGAAACATTCAATGTCATTAAAAATCTGTTTCAAAAAAGAAAAAAAATCAGGTATCCACACCAATTAGTTCCAATAACGTAAATTGATTGTTAATTTCTCTCATTCAGTATGAAATTACGCCAACAAATCATTCGACATAGTCATCAATATCAATACAATATTATCCTTGATATGCCCAACGCTCGAAAGATGCAGATAATTAACTGCATCAAATGCGCTTCGCTAATTACACGTGTCTTAATTAAAACTGACGAGTCATTCAATAAAAGTCTTTTCCATCAAAGTGGAAAGATTAATTTAACGTTCCCTCGTTCTGTAAGATAGTTAGTTGATCGTTTTTATTACGACCATTATAATATAATAATATAAAAGTAAGAGTGGTTCATCGTTGATTGTTAGTTGTAATGTTCGCACACACAATGGGATAATTGCAGGAAATATCAGATGAAGAACGATACCGAATTGTCGTATGTAAATAGGTTAAATTGCAACTCATACACAGATAAATATTAAATTTAACGACTCGACAAAATATGCCATGTCATCGTTGACCCTTATCGAAATGCATTTTTTCCTTTAATTAACATAATATGTTACATTTACTAAAAGATTATTTTTTTTATTTCCAGGATGAAATTCATTTTATTAACTCTCGCTTTGGTGGGCTATGTGCTCGCGATGCCCGTGGCCGAGCAAAAGAAAGACGAACCAGCTGAAAAGCCGGTCGATAAGCCAGCCGAAGTTCCGCTGGTAATCGCTGATTATTCGTCTGTGGTCAAGGATCAAGCGGCTGCTGTTACGGGAGCCGAGCACACGGCTCCTGTTAGCGACGAACCAGCCAAAGCCGAAAAGAAGCGTGAAGAGTCGTCCGAATCATCCGAGGAGTCAAGCAGTGCGAGCAAAGAAGATAATTCAGTTGAAAAATCATCTGAAAAAATCCCAGAAGCGCCCCTCGCTTTGCCCAGCGAAGCAGCGAAAGACGACAAGAAAAAAATCGACTTGGAATCGGTGAAAAAACCAGCCACTTTGGCCGAAGAACCATCTTCAGCTCCCGCTAATTTAAACGCGCCCGAACCAATCAAGGAAGCCGTTCCTTCTGTTAAAAAAAGCGAAGAGAAAGTCAAAGAAGAGCCATTGGTGGCCATTGTGGAACCAGCCGTGGTTGAGGCTGTAAAAGAATTGCCTAAAACTTCCGAAGAACCTGCCAAGCCTGTCCCAGAAGCCGCTAAACAAACTGTTGAAGCACCAGCGGCGGATGCCAAACCAGCTCCAGTTGAACCAGTGGTTCTCAAAACCGAAGAAAAAATCGAAACGCCTGTCGTTGAACAATCAGCCAAATCAGTCATTGCACCCGAAAAGCCAGTTTCTGAAGTTAAAGCTGCCGAGCCAGCACCCGCCAAACCTGAAACAAAACCTGAAATCAAAGCCGAAGAAAAACCAACACCCGTCGAGACCAAACCAGAAGAAATCAAAGAAAGTTTAAAGACGGAAGAAAAGAAGGAAATCAAAACTGAGGAAAAGAAAGAAGCGTCAACAGAAAAACCAGTAGAAAAACCAACAGAAAAACCAGCTGAAAAACCAGTAGAGCCGAGCGATCGAGTGGTACGCGAAGCTGAGGAAGCGCTTAAAAAAGCCGAAAAACCAGTTGAGGCACCTAAAAAAAGCGAGGAAATCAAGCCCGCCGAAGAGGCAAAGCCCGTCGAAGCTAAGCCAGCACAAACCGAAAGTGCTGTCGAGGTGAAATCGGCGAAACCGGAACCAACACCGGCACCCACCGAAGCTCCCACCGAGAAACCAATCGAAACTTCCGACAAACCAGCCCTCGTAGAGGAACCAAAGAAAGACGAAGTGAAGACATTAGTCGAGTCGCCCGTTGTCGAACAAACCAAACCGGTCGAGCAGCCAAAGGAAGCGGAAGCCGCCGTTGTCGATGAGAAGCGGGCTGAGCCCGCCCTTGAAGCCGTCGCCGCCGTCGCCGAATCGGTCAAAGAAACTGCAGAACCCGCCAAAGCACAAGACGCCGTTCCTGCTGCAGCACCCGTTGACGCCTCATCTTAAGCATCATATTCTCTAATCATCACATCATCCCAACTAACGTCATTGCATCTACTAAATTGTCCCCCATCATTTTTTTTCCCCCCAATCCCTTGTTCATGTCATCATAGTCAATCCTCAATAATCCCCATCATGAATAACATTGATATTTTATCGTAATTTTTTTTTTATTTTTCCGCCCAACCGTATTAAATAATGTATAATAAATTATACTTGTCCCCGTGTCCTCAAGATGTTCAAATGGATATGAAGAAGAATGAAAATGAAGATAAAAATTGCATCAAGAAAACGACGAAATTAACTGTCTACTGAAGGTATATAACAAAAGTAAAAACTTAAAAATGAATGAATTGTGAAAAAAAAATTTCTGTGAAGATATATAATATTATAAATGTATGTTGAATATAAAAAAGTGCATACAACTTGAAGACACCTGTGGACAAAGACTGTTTTCATGTAGTGTCCTATTTATAAAATATCGCTCAAAATTATGTGTAACTTGATAAATATATACATTATACATATATTATATTAAATAATTATTATACATCAACGATCCTGTAGCAATTTTTCTGGTTATATAAATGTTTTATATTTCTACAAAAATTAAATAAAATAACGATTTTAAAAATATGGCCTAATTGTGTTATTAACCAAATAAAGAAAAGAATTTCAGTGCATTTGATGATGATTTAAGTATGAGGTTTTAAAATATAAAATATTTCAATAGATTTAATTCTTAAATGTCTCTCTGTTTACGCTCTCTGATAACCCCAACGGCCTTTGCCTGTATTCACGCAAAGCATTATAAATCTCGTTGCAATTTCACCATCTGGACCAGACGATCTTGAAAGCTTGTTTGTAATTTTGTAATTAACTTTCACTTTTCATATGTTGGTATATTTATTTACATAATCACTTATAACGGACACCGATAATACTTTATGCATTTTTTCACTCAAAAAATGTATTCAAAAACCGTCAAAATTCATTGAACAACAACGTTGCAATGATCATTCACTTTCATATGCTGCATATTAAGCGGATTAAATGCAAAGCTTTCACAATTTTCCAATTGTTTAATTTCTCCAAAATTAAAATATGAAATTTATGACTTTAAAATTAATTACTTGGAACTTTGGAAAAAAAATTCCTATATCGTAAAACCGTCCCGTCTTAATTTATATATATATATATATATATATATATATATATATACACTAGCTGATACCTGCCCGCTTCGCTGAGCGTATCCAAATTAATCTGATTGAATAATAGAAATCTTTTTACACACAATAAGAAGTTCATGAAAATCCATTAAACTACTTTTCCAGGAACAGATATAAGCTACCTTATAGGTAGGTGCTTTACGTTTTTTTGAATATTGTATAATACCTATACTTGTGTTCTTTTAAGACTTGAGAATCTTTTACACCAAATGTCATATGAAATAATTTATTTATTTTAGTAGAATGGCTTAGGAGCTATCTTTAAGGAAGCGTATCATTTTTAGGATAAATAATATTCTATGTACTATCTTAAGATCTGAGGTATTAGGTTAGGTTGCCTTAGGTTCACTATTCTAGAATAGAGTTTTACTTTTAAGTCCATTATTTCTTATCGGCAAGTCTGCTATTTCCCGGGTTCCCAGATTAGACAACGAATGCTTATAGATCTTGCTAAAATAAATTGAAAATTAAGAATATAGTTTTTGATAAAAAACAACGCGATGGTCACATCTAACTTGCTATTTTCTCTTGAAATATAAGTTGGGCTCTTCCTAACAGCTTCACCTCTCTTACAATTAGTCAAACTTCTAATCGGGATCACTACGCGACCCATGTCATTTTTGACTGCAAAGCCTTCACAAAGTGGCGACACCTGTATGGGATAGATGACGCCCAAACAGGCTCAAATCACACGAGCTTAGTACAGGGACTGCTTCTGTTAGGCAGAATGCTGAACCTGGAATAAGCAAGGATCCTTACATAGCAGGGATGAATGAGCAGAACAGGAGTACAATAAGTCTTAGGCTGTAGTGTGAGTGGAACGTGCCCTAACCTGGTTTTCTGCTAATGGAAAAAAAAATCGGGATCACTTAAATCGAACTGTCTGTTTTGGTTATTTATTCTTACAGGTGTCATTTTGGAACTAAGATATTTATTTTTATGCATGAAATCATATTTACTGCAGAGGATTTCTTTCTCCTCTCTCGACAATTCGAACGTTTACTCAGCCGAACTATTAATAATATATTAACTACCCGTAAATTCACAATAGAGTTATGGTTTATAGGAATTTAACCTATCGCTTTACTTCTATCATGGTTATAATTTTCAAATTTGCGAACATTAATTTATAAGAATAACAAATTACATAGTTTAAAATCATATCGCCTCTACGATATGTTAGTATATGTACATTGTATCACAACTGCCTGTTTTTATAGTTTTTATTTTTTTGCTCAGAAAATCAACATTTTTTCGGAATAAAAAGTAATTTATAGCACTTTTTGTAATATTTACTACTTGTAGTGGAAATCTCGTCCAAATCGGACCAGCCATTTTCAAGTTTGCTAAGAACAAACAAACAAACAAGGAAAATTATTCAAATTTTAAAGTAGCTTATAATGTAAGTTGGAACATTTAATAATTTTTTGTAAAAATTTCATTAAAATCGGTTCAGTCGTTTTCAAGTTTACCCTGGACAAACAATTTTTTTTTTTTTTTGGGTGAAAGTGAGCATGGCATTTTTTTTAGTATAAACATATGAAAATGTAGATAATAAAGAGTATTCAACAAAACACCTTACATTTTTAAGATTGGATACAAATCTCAGCTGAAAAAAATAATTCAGTTTTTGTTCGCTCACGCAAGTAAGACGTAATATTTTTATTATATAAGTGTTCAAAAAGCAGAAATCTTCAATCTTATTATTGGTATAGATATCCATTATAAAGGATGTTCCAATAAGAACGTCAGTCTTGAGTTTAAAATATAAACAAATAATTGTGGCATAATTTTGAAACATTTAGTGGATACCATCATGAGTATATGGATGGAATAAGATATCGGACAAATTCGGCTTCTGGTAGTGCTTTTTCTTGGAATTTACAATGACTTTAGAAAATTAATTTTGCAGAATTTCAGTAACTTCAGTTCATCTTTTAAATCTTCTTTAATACAAACTTGTTACTTGGAAATATTCTTAGTAAAAGAGTCCATAGACGTTAAATCTCATGGCCTACGAGGTCAAAGTTGATTTCCAAAACGAGAAATAACACGACCAGGAAATGACTCGTGCAGTTATTAAACACCGTCCTATTGAAACCACATACTGTTGTGATTTATATTTTTACAATTTCAGCACAAAAAGTTTATAGACATTTTCCGATAACGAACAACATTCACGGTGAATACTTGACCAAGTGCATTTTTGAAGAAAAATGGTCTGTTGATGCACCAGCCCAAAATTCCCATCAAGTAGTGGCTCTTTTTGGATGCATCTGGTTCTTAACAACTTTATCGATTAACAAAGCCATCAAGATCAAAATGGGTCTTATCACCAAAGATGATTTTAGATAAAAAATCGCCATCCAATTGTTCCAAAATCCAATCAATAAGCGCTCTTCATTGTCCATGGTCCATGTCCAAGTTCTTGAGTCAATTAAAACTTTTGCACTTTTGAATTCATGTGGTTGGGCTTTCCACAACATTTGTACTCACTGCTGCAATACTGTTAGTTGAACGACGAACACAACCCGCGTCGAAATTTTAAAAACCCCGATTAAACCTTGTGGAGCCTGATTCTTTTTATGTGGTCATTTTCCGCTTCGATTTAAAACCTTCTTCAACCTGACTAAGCTGAAAACAAACGTAAATAAGTGCTAACAGAGGCTAAACGGGGTTTATTTCCCTAGGTATATCTTAAAATCCATGTCAAGTTAGATAGCCTGAAGTCAGAGCGTAACAGGTTGAAATGGGTTTTAAGATGTAGGGAAATAAACGAAATATATTTACGTTCTTTTCAACGTAGTTAGGTTGAAGAACGTTTTCAATCGATATGGTAATTGACCACATCAAAAGAATCAGGCTCCACAAGGCTCAATCGGGGATTTTAACCAACTTCAAAAAAAGGGAGGACGTTCTCCATCCGCCTGTATTTTGTTAAATGTTTTTTACCTCAGAACTTTCGACTGGGTGAACCGATTTTTATGATTCTCTTTTAACTTGAAAGCTGGTGCTTTCCTCAATTTAAATTTAAAGGAAATCATTCACCTTTAAGGGGTTGAAAACTAAGGGATGAAATATTAACTACTTATTGGATAGCTCGATTTTGATAATTCTTTTTTTTGGTAGAACATAATTTTAAATTAATCTCATATCCATTTTTTATGAAAAACTTCACTCATAAGGGGTTAAAAATTAGGGATGAAACTATAAACTTTTCTTGGCTAACCCGATTTCGATAATTTTATTTTTCTATTACCGTACGTACATCGCACCTTTAAATTATTCACTTTTTAATTTGAGGAAAAAAACCCACCCCCTACGGATGAAAATAGGGGATGAAATAGTGACATTTAACTGAATCAATGAATTTTTATGATTTTTTTTTCTATTGAAAATAGTTAGTTCCAGTTAGTTCTTTGATTACATTAAAAAAAAAATTTCAACTCTTAAAAGCAAAAAGGGATGAATTAGTAACTATTAACATTTAAATGGTGCTGTCTCATATGAGCAGCGCGTTCAGTAGGTTTACCCATTTTCAAAGAATATAGTCGTATTTCCTTGGCTGACACCAACTCCAAAAATAACAATAGTTGTACATTATATCATCCCAATAATTTGTAAATTGTAGACACTGCAAGGATACGCAATTATTTTTTTACTTTTTAATGCATGTTTTGCTTACGTTTTTTGATTTATTTTGAAGTCGGTTTTTCATTTTGTTATAATATTTATTTATTAAAATTTCGACTCGAGAATCCAGTTTGTTCTAATTTCTTCATTAATCACCTTACAATGGTTTCATTTGAATTATTCCGATGGCCCACAATTGTACGCATTTTGCGCGAATTGTAGCAGCAAAACTTTCGCCACTTTAACACTCATTTTTCACAGTGAAAATTCGTTGTCTATTGTAGCGCTCCTGCTATCTACTAACGATCACGACCCTACAAATAGAGCGCAATTCAAAACTGGCCTTCTTAATGGAACACCCATTACTTTTTTGGCTCGTAATCAACCTTGGTGATATCAACATTTCAATCAAAAGACGATTTCCGCATTCATAAACGAAAATTTACAACTCCCATAAAAAGAAACTATTTTAATTAAGTATTTATATTCGAATGATACATTTTTTTTTTTAGATCTAAACTTGAGACATTTATTTCCACAGAAATTTTCAAGTCTTGATCTTGATTTACAAATCTCACTCTGTATAATTTTATTGAGGTACTTTTTCACTATCAAAAAACTTCACTTGATTATTAATAGATAATTAAATTCATCATAAGCTACTGTTTTTCTTATATCTCGCAGCATTTTTAAATTGCTTACTTTTTAACACATACTATATCTAGCTATATATACAAATACAAGTTGTGAAGATGAAAAAAAAAACGTTTTAGCAATTAATTGGAGTTTGTGCCTATAATGAATAAGTGAAATAACGTTGATTTGTAAACTGGTTCAACCAGAATCCACTAACTTTATAAATGTATATCTAAAGTATTAATAAATAGGTAGTTAATAAGTCAGACTGAATCTTCTGCTTAAATGAAATAAATCAATCGTAAAGTCAAGTGCAAGTTCATCATCAACGATCAAGGTTGAATGAAAGTAACAACTTTGCAGTGAATTTCTTCAACGACTAACTCGTTCTTTTCACATTCACATCAATAGGGGAAAGTGGAATATTTGAGACCAATAAACTTTAAATTATCCTAATTAATAAAATAAAATAACAATTTTAGTAAACTTTTGCTATGACATAAACGTTAACTTATCTACTTTAATAATTTGAAAACAAAACTTTTTTAAATTAACATTAGAATAACAAAAATATGGAATATAAAAACTATTGCCATTCCTATTTCCCCGGTAGTGTGTGGGGTAATTGAAATCAATCCACGGGGGAAATAGAAACTGCATTGGGTAATGATAATATATATAAGATAAATTTTAATGATTAACTATGTTTCACACAAATCACAGACGTAATTATTACACATGTATTGACCGTTTGTGCATGCGTCATGGGCCCATTTCTTACATTTGGTACAGATAATCTAGTCTTCTTTAGGGGGTGACTCATATTTTTCCATGCAGAATATGCAATAATAGTCCACGCCGTCATTTCCTCGAACACCGTTTTCAAATTTCTAAAGACCGCTGTATTGTTGACTGATGGTGGGTTCGTTGTACTTCTTCGTTGTTGAATATTTTTATTTTTCTTTGCAGTTTGCCGTTTTTGTTTTTCCTCTAACTGATGTTTTATGGGAGTGCTGGATAAAATTTGAGAATGTTTTCTTTTTCTTCGTTGTGAAGTTTCTATTTTAGGAATGATCGGCACGTTGGCTATGTCAGAGAGGAGCACAAAAGTTAACGGAGCAAGAAAAGTGTGTATGGTTAAATCGGTTTGATGTTGTCATGATTATGGTTGTGTGATGTTGTCGGTTGATCGTCCACAGGAATTGTTTTCTCAGCTGTAGTAGTAGTAGTAATAGTAGTATCACGAACGGAAGTAGTATGTAGACTGTCATGACTGTCAGCAGTGTTGAATTTATCAATAAACGGCATACTTGCGAAGCATTCGTTAAACTTGTCCGTATCGATGGGATGAATTCCAGCCACTCTAAAACCATTGATCGCTTTGCTTATGTTGGCTGTCTTGTTGTACGCATTATTAAATAGCTCGGCCACTTTGTATTGGGTGATCCGTTTGCCAGGATTGTTAACCATGTAGAGCTCACACTGGCGATTGTATGCACATTTCAGTGCACTGAAAAAAGTTAAGTCCAGCGGTTGCATTTTATGTGATACATGAGGCGGTAAGGAAAGAACATGAAGATTGTGTTCTCGAAAAAGCTTCGCTATGCCCCCAAGCTAATGTGATTTTCGTGATTATCTGGTATTATCAAGACTGCCTCGTCCTTGGTAGGTTTAACAAAATTAATGAAGTGCTGTAGGTAATCAACGAATATGAACTCATTTATCCAACCAAAATCAGAAACCGTGCCAATCATATCGTTATTAACGCCATTCAGCAACAGGTCACACATACGCCTTCTTTTGAAGATAAACATTGGAGGTACATATATACCGTTTGTACTTATCGCACAAACAACGGTAGTGGTGATACCGCGCTCAGCGCTTGTCGCTTTTCCAACTTGCTTCAAACCTTTTGGCGCCAATATTTTTGAATTCCGTTGAACAATATTGATACCGGTTTCATCAATGTTGAATATACGGTGACTAGGAAAATTGTATTTGCGTTGGAGGGCTTCTAGTTGATCGAAAAACAATTTAATTTCGGTGGCATTGAACGCTTGAATTCGGTTAAGTGACGTTGCTTCTGGAGTTCGTAGACTGATGGAGGGATGTCGAGACATGAATGAATAGTACCAGTCTTTACCAGCCATCTGAGATTCTTGGTTAAATTTATGGCTCAGTTTGTTGGCTTCAGCAAATGTAAAGGCAATCTTTCGTAGTGATCTAGGTCTTATGCCGTAAAAAGACTCGCAACAATCGAGGATGTATTTTTCCAATTGATTTTCGTGACTATGATTAAAGACAGGGTGTCGTCCTTTTTTCGGTTTCTTAAATTCTTCTAGATGCACTTGTCGGAATAATGTAGATTTTGGTACTCCATATTTTGTTGCTGCTTTGCTTAAAGAAAGTCGTCGACATCTCACATATTGTCTCGCGCGTTGGTGATTTTCAATTGTGTACCGCGGTGTTGTTTTTCTTGTGTAATTTCTGGACATCTAATTATTGGAAACAACAGCACAAAATAAAATTGATCCAAACAAATTGATCAAACTAAACCACAACAACAACAAGTCAACAAAACGAAACGTTGCATCAGAGTTTAAAATAAGAAAATTCTTCGAAAAAATTATAAAATAATTCATTTCTTACATATTAATAAGAAACGTCCACATTTACCCCGCGAAAATCGTTCCAAATTACCCGATTTAGGCAATTCATATTAAAATGCTCGATACTTAAAATATTTTCTTCATTTAACTTAAATAGCCACATAAAATTAATAAATGAATTGTAAATGAAAGATAATAACAAAAAAATACGCACTAAAGATCAAGAAATAATTTTTTCAAAGATTTTTACATACGGCAAAAATTGTAACAAAAGATCAAATTTTAATTGTTTACTTACCGTGACAGTATGCGAACGCCAATTTAAATATTTTTTCTGTCAGGAACGATAACACACTTGTCAATTCAAACACTAATAAAATTTTTTTTTAAATAAAGAAATAATTAAAATTTAACTGTTTTTAATTAGCCGCTGTTCTCAAATACCCAACTTTACCCTATATTAATGCTTCTTTTTTATTAAAAATCGTATCATGAAGAATGCGACGAGTTTGTTCTCGTTATTTTGTTTGTATATGAAATCATATCCAAGTGCATGCAATGCACTTATAAAGCTAATTTTCTATTCTTTTATTTTAACATTTAAAAGAGCTTATTATTTTCAGTCTGTTAGTGTGGTGCAACTAATTTTTGAATCATCATGTACTTTAGTCCTGGACGATTCCTAGACTGCTTGACTTGATTTTAAAGCTTATTTGGCTTAAAACCAAGCATTATTTTCGTCTAGTTATCGTATTTGACAAGTCAGCATTTCATAAAGTTTCCAGCAACTTGAGTTGAGTAATCCCTATTCATTGCATTTCTGGAAGTTTAAAATCACGCAATATACTGTCTCAAATTTCGCTGATTTGTTAGTAATTCATTCATTACAACTTTCATAACTTTTTATAGCTTCGTTCGTACTTTGATTTTTTTTAAAAATGTTTCTCGTATAAATCTTCAGGGAGTTTATCAAAATCCCTGATCTCTAAAAGTTGGCAATAAAAAAATATAAAAATTTAGTAATAATTTAAAGCAGCGAAATGAAAGTACAAGTAAATATCTAAGTATAACATCTCTTGTGCATCAACCATCGAAATAATGCCTATATGGTGGTAATGCAGGATATCCAAGTGGTGGACCAGAAGGACAAGGCAATGATGGATATCCACGTGGAGGTTCACAAAGATCCAATGGTGGTTTTGGAGGTAATGGTTCAGGATATTCTCTGGGTGGTCAACAAGGTGCTGGATATCCATCAAGTGAACCAAACTCAAGTCTTGGTGGAAATGAACGTTATCCAATAGTGTATTAGAAATATGTTTATCCCGGAAAATGACTGAATACTGTGGAAAAACAATTTTATATAATAAAACAATTAATCAATTGAAAAGGTTATTAAAAGCACGAAAAACCAGGAAGGTTAATATAACTTATATTATAAACGTGAAAGTTTGTATGGATGTATGGATGTTTGTTATTCTCTCACACAAAAATTACTGAATGGATCTGGATGAAATTTGGCATAGATATAGAGTATAATCCGGTGTAACATATAGTATACTTTATATCCAGAAAAAATGTACGGTTCTCGTGGGATGGATATTTTTTTGTTTTTTACAGAGCAAAAGATTAACTTCCTTTTTTATAATGTGGTTGTTTAGGGGTCAGAGAATGATAAAGATTACTTCTCATACCGGAATAAAAAACGGTTCCCATGGGATAGCAAAACAAGTATATATTCTATAAGAATCGGGTATTTCAAAGCAGTTTCATTAAAATCCACGAAATAGAGTCTTAACTCATTTTTCTTAAGAAGATTTGATCGCCTTTTTACTCAGGAGAGATGTACTATTCCCGTGGGATAGATATAGTTTTTGTTTATTGTTAAAAATTGATATAGTTTTTGCAATGTGGTAGTTTGGGGAAGAATGATATATATAGCTTACTTTTAAGGCTAGAATAATGCATGGTTCCCTTGGGATGGCAAAACAATTATATCCTATAGGAACCATACATTTAAAAAGTTTCGGTAAAGTTCGTGAAATAGAATTTTAAAGCATTTTCCTCCAATTTTACACAATAACAAAAGAAATTTCTACAAAGTTGAAATTAAAAAATTGACATTTGTAACTGGAAAATATATATGAATTTCAATTTAACACACCCCGCAAATGCATAATGAAATTTTTTTAAATAATTGAATTTTTTCAATGTTTATTGTCGAATATATTAGTTAGAAATAAACGTATTAAAATAATAAACTAAAAATTTCAAAAAATTAACAACTACTTAACGGAACGAATTTTAATGAAGTTTTGCTAAAGATCCGGTAGGATAGCTACTAATCTATTCTTTTAAGGGAATATCCATTAATTACGTGAGGCGTTCAGGGGCCGATGGGGTCGAGCCGAATCTCATCTAATCTTACTTTGGGGAAAGGGAAGGTCTCCCAAAAATCACGAATTTTTTGTTTTGAAAAATATCACATTTGATTGCGGGTTGGGGGAATGATATACCCCAAATCTCATGACATTATACCAGAGGGGAGGAGATGGGATTTCAAAAATCACAAAAAACACTTCTCGCAATAAACGGATGCCCCCTAAAATAGCTGTACGGTTTTAAATGACATTTGGTATGAAAGATTTTCAAGTCCTAAAGGAAGGAATACAGGTATTTTTTTACTAAAAATCTTATAAAAGCTGATGTGAGACAGCTAACATATCTTTCTTGAAAAGTAGTTTTACGATTTTTGATGAACTTTTTTTGGATCTAAAGTCTGAAAGTATCTATCATTTTTTTTCTGTCAAAATAGATTAATTTTTATATTTTGCTATGAACGTGCGGAATCTTTTAATCAATCAGGTAAATTTTGATACACTCAGTGAAGCGAGCGGGTATCAGCTAGTCTTTAATATCTGGAAAGCCACACTTATGAAATGACAAAACATTTTTTGACCACCTATTGGCGCAGTGTTTAGACAGTCGTGATATGATCTTAAATGTTAAAGCGACTTTAAACACCAAAAAAAAATTGTTTAAAGATTTACAACATAATAATTAATAACGGTCATAAACTAGTTTTTTTTCATTGAACAATTCTCAATTCTCAGTTTGGGTAAAAAATATTGATACCATATTCAATAGTTATTTACCGGTAGATACATCGAAAGTAAGCTATAAGGCGATATTGGTAATAAAAATCGTTCAGTCAATTTCACCGTTACTTTATTAATTTATAGCTCCACTTAAACAAAAATTAAAAAAGAAAATTATTTCACTGGTTTTTTAACCAGTAAAAACGTTTAATAGATATGATTTTGAGGCCTACTAAACTTAGTGTTATTATTTTAAAAAGTTAATAAATAATTCATGCATATTATGCTATCGTAAAATAACGGGTTCTTGATCATAAATCATCCTTTAATTCGAATCAAGTTAAATTACTGTATGTAATCAACAAAGATAGATCGGTATAAATCGATATCAGCTTGTACTGGAGACCTTAGTAATCGACATTTAAAATAATTACATAGAGAAGCCCATCATGGTTTAAGTTTCCTCGATAACTGATTAGATTTATACTCACAATATTTTAAGGTTTATTTTTAAGGTAATTTATCTAAGTACTTAAGTATAAAAAGGATTTTATGATTGTTGCAATTTGAATAAATTCTTTGAATCATATGGTTAAGCCGAAACAAATCCAATTGGTACGCCAAGTCAAAATCTACCGATCAAATTGTGTCAAATGTAAAAAATATTTTTAAAAAAAATAGTCTCGTCTTGGAGATGTAAATGGCCTAAGGAAACAGTGCACAGTCTTTCCAGCAGGTTAACGTCCTCAATCGACCACCGTCAGTAGCCGTATAAAGCCATAAGATTTAGATTTATAACCAATATAGTTATCTATTAATAACACAAGCACAATGATAAGAGCTCGTGATCGTCTCACGACATCATAATATTATAATCAATTTAAATCCCGTTCGTTTAGATTTTCTCCGATTACTGTAAATTTTTTTTTTTTTTTGAGTTTTAAAGTAAACATACTTGTGGCTACCATCACGAACTTCCCTAACTTCCTCAACAAAGAAATATCGAAGATATACATATGTTAAGTATTTGAGATTATCTATATAATTGCATAAGTAAATATGTATTTTCAAAAGTACTATACTAGATAAATAGACGGTTAAATTTTTTACGCTTATATACCACTTATTAATATGTGCAAGTTAAAAATCGGTGTTTATCGTCGTGTCAAAAATAATAAATGGTATAAATTTAGATTTATTGATGCTATTTTGATGTCGAGGTTTCCTATCGTTAATCTTATGTGCCAAAACCACGTAGGTATAGGCTATAGCAAATATGTACCTATCTAATAAAAAAGGGCTCTCTATTTATATGCCTACATAATAACCACTCCTTATTACTAAAAATGATTGATTGAAGAAATTTAATTTATTTGATAAAATATTTATACACTTTATCATGTATCACATTATGTATTGAGATACGAAATGCAACTGTTGTTAGTTAAGTTCAATGTTTCTATTCAATGCTAAAAATATCGAGTTGTTTTTAATTTTTATTAATTTTTACAACCCTTATACGCCTTATAGTCAAAATATATAAAAATATAAAATGATAGCTCCATTCCAATGTTTGCTTTTAACTCAAAAATAACGGGATAGATTTCGATCAATTTTTTTTTATTTCTTATATACTTGGTCCTTATTTAAAAAAAGATTTATCACGATATCTTCATTAAAAACAGAGTATTTAAAGTTTAAAAAAATGTAATTTTTACAAGCAAAACGCGTTACGCGGTGGATTTTTCGTCGCTTTGATAGAGTGGGGCAAACGATCTAATGCGCACGAGCCGGAGAGAATATGTTTTTCCTTCCACTGCCTACTGATTATTTCATATTTGAGCGTAGACTTAATGCAGCTCAGCGAGATTTTAAATTAATAACGATTTTTTGAATTCAATTTTCTATTTGTTTAGCAGTTTTTAAAATATTTTTTGTAGTTCTTTTTTTTAAATTCTCTTTTAGCATCTTTTACATTTTATTGAAAATAGATTCAAAATACATTTTTATGTTATAACCGTTACAATAATCAAATTACATTTCAAAATTCCGTTTTATTATTGCAGGTATATTTTTTAACCAGAAAGAGTTAGCGAGAAACATTTTTTTTTTTAATTAACTATATGCCAAAAAATTACTCCCTCAGAATCCGCAATCTTTCCAAGTCTATAGTTATTAATTGATTATTAATTATTTTTTCAAAAATTTGCAAACTAAAAACTCACTTTTTTTTGTTTCTTTTTTTTTTTAATTAATACTTCTTTAGGCGCGTTATGAAAAAATGATGAGAGTGAAATTTTTAGATGGGCGGCCATCTTGAGAAAAAAATTAACAAAATGAAGTTAGCCGCAAAACCACTGGGTTTCTTGGCGCGCGTAATTTGAATTTTTTTTGTATTTAGTTACTTATTTATTTAATTTTTATATTTAAATTAAAAATAATTATATATACATATTATTAATAAATAAGTTATTACTTTTCTCGACTTTTGCTGTAGCTGTTATAGGTACTATTTGAAGTTTAATGATAAAAATGACGTCTAAATCAGGGAAGCGGTTTTAGAAGCATTAGTAGCGTTCTATTTTATCATCACAAATTAACAAGATGAAGTTGCCCGCAAAACGGCTCGGTATTTTTAACTAAGCGCGCGTAATTTGAATTTTGTTTTATTTATTTACTTATTTTTATATTTAAATTAAAAATTATTAATATATAAATAAATTTTCTATATTTTATTTAGAAAATATTTATATATACAAATGACACATATTATTAAAAAATAAATTATTACTTTTCTCAAATTTTGCAGTAGCTGTTATACTATTTGAAATTTAATGATAAAAATGACGTCTGCATTCCATGCATATTCTTAGTTATAACAAAATCTGGGATTCTGAAATGATTCAACCATCTTAGAATAATAATATAGTAACACAAGATATGAATAAGATTAAGACATTTACGTTGACAAGTAGCTACTTACTTAATTTCGCAATTTCTATGGAGCTTCGTTTTCATGACATGCATGAATTGTTAACCAGAAAAATGATCCTGACAAATTTTATAAACGTCTTGCAGCTTTCTTTGAATACTATTTATTGATACAAATTAAAATATTATTCTCTTAATTTTATTTTTAATAATTATATCTTTAAATATATATATATATTATTATTATTATTATTATTATTATTATTAAATATTAAATTACAATTTTTTTAAATTGATTATTTGAATAAAATTAATAAAAACTAATTTTTAATGATATTAAAGAAGTATAACTTCTCACGCGCGTACATAAGTACACGCAACCACTTTTTTTATTATTTTAATTGCTCCTTAAATGCTCTTCCGGATCCGCAATTGTTCCAGTTGTATAAATAATAAATGATTAAATTTCTTAAAAATGTTCAAACTCTAGAATAAAAATCGTTATAAACCTACAATAATTATTAATTAAAAAATTTTTTTTAAGTTCTCCATCTGCTCTTTTCATTACGCAAATAATTAGTCAAATGTTTGCTATATTTTTAATAATTAATTATTTTTAATTATTTATACATGTATTGTTGTACGCTGACGTCATCAACTGTCATTGGATCTTATAAACATAAATCGTTTAAAAATTGAATTACTAATAAACTATACAACTGGAGCAATTGCGGATCCGGAAAAAGCATTTAAGGAACATTTTTAGAAAAAAAAACTGAAAACAGTGATTATTTTGGATTATATAGCGATTTTTATTTTTGAATTTACAAATTTTTGAATAATTAATTATTGTTTAACTAATAACTACATTTGGAGCAATAGCGGATTTTGAAGTAGCAATTCAGGAGCAAATTATTGGCAGATTGTCTAAAATGTTTTACGCTAAGTTCTTTCCGGTTATTTTTAATATATTTTTGCTTTCAATTTTTAAATGTTTTTCCTTTTTAAATTAAATATGTTCTTAACATAATAATTAATAACCTACGCAGACGACGTCGCGAGTATCAGCTAGTCAACAATAAATTAACAAAACATGAGATATTTTTGATTTTTTAGTATATTGTTTGCGCCCATTAGGCCTATGTAATATCAAATTTGCAACTCTCAAAAAGTTGTAGAAAAATTTTTATAGAGGAAAACCCGTGAAAATTTTGAACTTGTTTCAGATTCTTCTCGGTATCTCCTAATCCATGCATTTTTCTTCGAAAGCTATCCTGTACTTTTTTTAAGAGCATCTAATTTGTTACAAATTAAGCCTAATCGGAGCTCTGCACGTCAATGGGTTACCGATGTGCGGCACTTTGAAAAAATAGATCAGATTTTTCAAAAAATGAAAATTTTAGTTTTAGATCTTTTTTGGATCAAAGTTGCGTCGAAACCATTGAGCCTACGAGCAGAACTTATTGAATTTAGTTTGTAGGCAATTTAATTAGCTTTAAATGAATGTGTAGAGCGGGGCCTGTAAACCTCGTAGATCTCTCAAAATCTTAGAGAACCCATATAAGGTAAAATCGCATTTTGGTGGGTACTCCAGTATTGGTGGATCGTCAGGGTTTTCTAGTGATTCGTCACCGTCGTCCTTTTCATTGCAGTTTTGCATATTTCCCCAGAGCAGATAGCACACATCGGAAAACATCTAAGCCCTGCTTTCAGGCAAGTACAGCCACCACTCAGCACCCCTTCTTGTATTTATAAGATAGGAGTTTTAGGAGCTCTGCGCGAGCAGGAGCTTGCCGACTGGCAATGTGGATGAGTCCAGCCGAAGTCATACATGTTTAAAAATCACAGTATTCAGCCATATATTGGGGGAGAATAAAGAACCAAATGATGAACTGATGTGGTTCACGAATGGATCGGTTATGGACGGAAGATCTGGCGCTGGAGTAGTATGTGGGGAGAGAGCCAAGAAGGGGCATCTTGGTGTCGCTTGGAGGCTTAATAGATATATATTAGTGTCGTCAACTTTTAGAGGACCTACCAAAGCACAACATAGTCAAATTTGGAGAAGTGCCGGAGCATAAGAAAGTACAGGACAATGAAGAAGCTGATGCTTGCGCTAGGGCTAGTTCAATGACCCAGCTCATGGGTCCAGAGTCTGGAGTGGGGATCACCAAATATAGTATCAAAAGGGTGATGAAAAGTCGGTTGAGACAGCTGAAAAATTAATACTGGCTATAAATTTCCAGTCAAAAATTCAGCTTGAGAATGATGGAAAAAATTTGCCCCTCATTCATCGCTGTGGGATTATGTTAGGGAAGGCACCAACTCAAGACACTGTGGACTGAGAAAGCAACTTCAAACTATTGGGGTGTCTCAAAGAGACTTCAAATGCACACTGTGTGGAGGTGAGGAGGAAAAGACGACCCATCTCATCTGTGACTGTAAAGCCCGTGTATACCATAGTCAAACTAACCATAATACCTAGCATTATTTTGGCCATTAATTTAATGTTTGATATTGTGAAAAAACGATGTAATAGATAACTAAAGTACGTTATCTACCCGCAACAGGCAATCCGTAACCCTTAAGATTAAGGGAAGGTGGACAGATGTAGGCCAGGGTTTTGTATTATTTATTTATGTTGAAATGTACTTTCATTATTGTAATAGCTGTAGCCATGATTGTAAGAATCTGAATGAACCAGCTTAGTTCAAATGTAAACTTCAATTAATGCACACCCAGTAGGGTAGATGTGCCGTTTGTGGCCATTTGGAGAATTATAAGTAAATATAAAAATTTAGTTGTTACTACAGTGTTATGAAGTAATATTAATGAGATATTTCGAGATGTTATTGCAACGATGTAAAGTATTTCCTCTACTCGTTAAAAGTATAGTTTACGAAATAATTAAAAAAGTATTTGGACGCGTATTGTACTTCAGTAATTTTCATTATTTCTTATAAGAATCTGTCAAAAACTCTGTTAAGTAAATTACTGATAATTGTTGAAAATCATAATATTCTTTAAATGTTTATATTATATACTAGTTTAATAACTTAATAGTAAGTAAAACAAAAAAAGTTTACCGATAAAAACTTAAAATATGAATAAAATAACCCATGGCCACAACTGGAACAGCAAAAATATACAACTGCTACTTGTGGCCATAGCATGGCAACAAATGATGCATACTTTATCCAGTTTTGGCCACAGTACTTATTGATTGAATATGATCGATTATTCAGACGTATTTTAATCAGTTATTATTGTTAACATTATAGACAAAGAAATTAATTGTTACACAAAAAAAAAACAATTTTTTTTATTTTTTTAAATTCATAAGTTAAAATGTCGTCGGGAAAAAAACCCTTGGAGAAAATTCCTAAATCACCTAAAGCTGCAGTCAGTAAACCTTGAAGGATTTTCAATCATCTCGTGTTGTTATTGAAGTAATCAAACCTGATGCAATTTCTACTGTTAGCACAGAAAATGTATCTAATTATAATACTCTAACAAAACGTCGAAAGTTATAGATGAAATTATTGTGTGGCCTAAAAATAAACAGTTTTCAAAGCGAAAACGTGCAGTTGAACATTTACCTGCAGTAATAACAGCTTATAATTGGATAAAAATCATGGAAGCTAAAGAAAAAGAAAAAAGCGATAAAGAAGAAGAAAAAAACTTAAGAAAATTGAAAGAGAAAAGAGAATTTAAGAAAAATAAAAATTAAAACAAGAAAAATTGGAGGAAAAAGCTTAAAAAACAATTAGATGAGAAAAAACCTATTAAGCCGCGAAAAAATTCTAAAAAATAACTTAAAGTTCCTTATTTCTAATAATGTTATTATATTTTGTTAAATTTAAATAAAAATAAATTTATATTTGAGCAATTAATTGTGTAAATATTAATAATATTCTCTCCAATAAATATAACTTACTATGGCCAAAACTGGTGCAATCAATCACTGGCCAAAAGTAGTGTTTCTATGGCCATTACTGGTGAAATAGGAGGTTAGCTTAAATATTATTAATTTTTATATATTAGAGTAAAGTTCAAAGGTTTGAAATTTTCATAATTCGATTATTGACACACTTATAATATTATAAATTGGTTAGGTGTCAGTTTTTCGAATCACAATTCTTCGAAACACAATTTTTCGAATCACAATTCTTCGAAACACAATTTTTCGAATGCACAATTTTTCGAAAGAACAATTTTTCGAAAAATTAATAATAAATAATTTTAGGGACCGAAATAATTAGAATAAATTTAGTTTTATTTGCCAGCTTACACAAAACAAATGTAATTGAAAAAAAAACTTTTATTTAGTAAATAAAATTTAATAATTTTTTGGACATTTTAACATATATTTACTAAACAAAAAAACCATGTAATTAACCTTTGTAAATAGGTACCTATAAGTTATAGTTTACAGATTGTTCATTTTTGGTAAGATTAGCGTGGCGCGTAGAGAATTTGAAATTGCCCAACGTTATGCTTTTGTGTACCATAGAAATTGATAAATTTTGACGTCAGCATGAGGCTTAAGCAAGCCATTTGCAAAATTCAAGGTATGAGTAACGATGGGAACTTAGATGGTCCAATTTGAACACTCAATATTTTTTATTTGCGAACACGTTTTCAATATTAAACTTCCATTGAGTGATAATAATTTTCATTTTTTTGCAATTCAAAGGACACATATTTTATAAACATCACAAATAACACAACGTTTCAGGAATAAAACACAGAAAACACCATAAAATTAATGAAATTCTAACGAGTTTGAACTCAAGCAGTATAGAAAATATAATAGGCAAAATAAACAATCCTTAGATACCACGTATTTTAAAGATGACTATAGATTTTAAAAAAATATTCTATAAATTAAAAATGCTCTAATAATGCAGGATCTGTATTCATAATGATTTTCAATGAATTCTGAAAACTCATAGATATTTGCAGCATAATTTTTATGTTAAAACATTTAATTTTGTGTAAAACTTCGTGGTGTCAGGAAGTGCACATTCAGTCAAATAATGAAATTCGGATGACTACAATTTCTTTTGTTGGGGGCTCCGCCAAACCCCAGCCAGAGGGCCCCCCTGGACCCCTTTGGCATTTGTAGTAGGAAATTGTTGACTAAAGTTATATGAATTAACTTAAAATAAATGACAGTTCCCATAGTTACGTCTTAATTGACAGATTTATCAAAATCATTTCCCATAAGAAAAATGCGTCTTGAAATCCGGTTATTATCGAAAACGAAGCGAAAACTCGCAAATTAGCACTCTTCATTTTCGTTTTTATTTGACTTGTTTTATCAGAAACCGTCGTCAATTCATGGTGCCACGCTAACCTTACTCTCCCCTTCATTTTCAGTATTACATTATTGCTATTTCCAGAACGAAAAGAGATACAGAAATTGTAAAAAGTGAAAAAAAAAAAGTTATATGTACTGACACATTTATGTACCTATTTCATTTACCCTACCCGTCGAGGTTGATTTACTTTGATTTTTGTTCAAAAACACCACCTCTACCCGTAGAAGTTGATTTAGACTGCATTATTTCGAAAAATTGTGATTCGAAAAACTGGTCGGACACCTATAAATTCATATTTCGTTATGTCATACTTTATTTAAATTACTTTAATTCTTCATAAAAGATACAAAATTGCTTAAAGTGACCACAAACGGTACATCTACCCTATTACAATAAACTCTGTTGTAATAATTATCATACTAACAATTTAGTAATAGTCTAACAAAAATGGTTTTCCAATTGTCCCCCTCCAATTTCGTTGATTTTGAGATGTTATTCTTTATCAAATTTCAAACATTAAACCTACCCGTTAAAACTGCAGTTCTACAGTTTTTTTTTATATGTTTGCATTTTCTTGCAATGAGACTTTTTTAAGATTTTTTTTATTTCCCTTAAATTTTAAGGTTTTGTATTTAATTTTTACAATTTTTATGCCTAATAAATTCTTCAACTTATTGATTGGTCCATCATTCATTTTCAAAATTACAATGCAAATACATCATGGAGTTACATTAAATAACCACCCTTTTTGAGTCCATTGTTGCTTTAAAAATATCATATTGATTGTTGAAAACGAAGATAAAGAATTTGTTGCTAAACAAATATTTTTCGGAGAATAAAGTGATATAAAAGTGATAAACTTGATGTGTGAAATTCATATAGATTTTTAGAAGGTTACTGAAGTTATAAGCTTAAGAACAGTTATTTTTCAAATTCCATTCTCGGTCACTGCCAATAGAAATCTTATCTATCTTGCCATCAAATAAGAAATAAAAATTAACCTTTGTATTCGGCATTTGTTGAACTTGATTTTCGAATTGAAACGATACAGTAGCGAAGCACTAACTTGATCAATTTGATTCAAGTTTGAAAATATCTTTTATCGATATTTTTTCTTTTGTGTTTAGTACAAACTAGACTGGTCAACAGTGATTTATGATATATTTATGGTCACAATTCATGAAACTATCAATGATTTTGGAAGATTTGCTCTATTTTTTTATTATTTAAATCTTTATTTTAATTTTACACTACAAAAATAGAAAAATAGCATATATATTCTTAATGTGAATTTTCTTTTTTAAATTAGTATGTATCGAAGTAAAGAGACAGGAAAATGTTGAAAATCCATCTTATACTTCAGTGAAACGCCTTTTATAAAACTTTCTTCTATAATTTTTTAGGGGACAATCTCTTTTTAAAGGCCAGCAGTAATCTGCCATTATGTGGCGGTCTTATTAACCCTGATACCTTTCAGGCATCACTTTTAGGTTCTAGAGGAAGCGCTCTCCCTGTTCCTCACTATAATTTCCCAAACTATCAGACAATCTACCCAGATTACTGTGGAGAAAGTTCGACTTTATACTTATACTTTATATATGCTGAAATCATAACAACTAGACCACATTGGTGACTTTCATAAGTATATTCATACACTGTGCACTTGAAAACATAGAAATTCGCAGAGATATCAAGGGCAACAATTTTTGTTTTTTATTTTTTTTTATTGTAGATCTGTGCTATTATTAATCTACAAAAAATTGACCGGAAAGAAGTTAGCGTAGAACTTTTTTTTTATATTAAACTATATGCCAAAAATCACTTTCAAGGTTATTATTTATTATCTTGCTCTAACGTCACTGGTTTGTTGTTTCTGACAGAAGCCAGTAGAGGTGTTAGCAGCCATTAGCTATCTGCTATCGTTGGTTCTTATCGTTACTATCGTTCTTATGATTTTAGTTGAATAATGATGATACACTAAAAACACTGGTTTGTTTGACTGACGCGAGAATTCAAAACATATAGTTAAGTAAGGTATAGATTCTAGAAGAAATATATCTTCATTATTCAATGAAAATAAAATAATACATAAATTTTAAAAAAATTAACGTTTATTATGTTCATAAAAATTAACTATTGACATAATAAAAGTTTAAATTTTTTGTTAAAGGGATTTAATAACTTAAATAAAAAGCATTTTTATTATATATAGTAGTGCCAACTAAATGCAGTCACCAGGTGAAATCCCCCACAAACTAACGATAACTAATAGCCTTTAACGCCTCTACTGGCTTCTGTCAGAAATAACAAACCAGTGACGTAATTTTCAAAGATCAAAGAAACGCCGCCTAGTCAAGTAAGCATACTTTATGTATCTAATAACCTTGATCCACACTAATAAATTTTTTTAAGTTTTTTTTTTTCAAAAAATTGCTGCTCAAATGTTGTCAAATACACTATTGCTCCACGTATATAATTAATACGTAATAAAAAATTCAATTTTTAAAAATTGAATAACTCATTAATGGTTAATCAAATACAATGATCAGCTCAAAGCTGGTGCTGCAGTGTCGGCAGCTCCTGGAGGACCTGGCAAAGCACAACCGAGTTAAACTTGGTTGGGTGCCAGGGCATAAGGGAGTTGAGGAAAATGAAGAAGCTGATGCTTGCGCAAGGGCTGGTTCGATGATCCCACTCATAGGCCCGGAGTCTGGAGTGGGGATCATCAAATCTGCTATCAAAAGAGCGATGAAAAGTCGGCAGCAAAGCAAATACTGGCAAGAAATTCCCGGCCAGTAGCACAGCAAGAGAATGATGGGGAGAATCTGCCTCTCGCTCACAGCTGAGGTTCTACGGCCGGGAAGGAACCAACTCAGGACAATAACAGGACTGATAACCGGACACTGTGGACTGAGGAAGCATCTGCAGACTATTGGGGTGTTTCAACGAGACCTCAATTGCAGATTGTGTAGGGATGGGGAGGAAAACGCGACCCATGTCATTTTTGACTGCAAAGCCCTCACAAAATGGCGACACCTGTATGGGATAAATGACGCCCAAACAGGCACAAATCCCGCGAGCTTAGTACAGGGACTGCTTCTGCTAGGCAGAATGCTGAACCTGGAATAAGCAAGTATCCTTGCATAGCAGGGATGAACGAGCAGAACAGGAGTACAATAAGCCTTAGGATGTAATGCAGAAGGAACGTACCCTAACCTGGTTTTCTGGTTAAAAAAAAAAACGGTTAATCATACACCTGGAGCAATTGTGAATCCGGAGAGAGCATTCGGGGAGCAATTTTTTTAAACAAAAAAACTAAATTATTAACTTGGATTTTAATTGTTGAGTTTTTTAAAAATTGTATAACTAATTAACGGTTAACTTTACACCTGGAGCAAATGCAGATTCTGAAGGAGCATTTGGGAAGCAATTTTTTGGCATATAGTTTAATAAAAATAATTCTACGCTAACTTCTTTCCGGTAAGAAATTGCTATATGTAATTACAAGCATACATCTGGTGGATGATTCAAAATCTATTTTTAACCGACTTAAAAAAGGAGGAGGTTCTTATTCGACTGTATTTTTTTTTATGTTTGTTACCTCAGCATTTCCGACTGGGTGAAGCGATTTTGATGATTCTTTTTTTATTTGAAAGCTGGTGCTTCCCGAATGGTCCCATTTTAATTTGGAGGAAATCATTCACTTCTAAGGAGTTGAAAACTAAGGGATGAAATACTAACTTCTTATTGGATGGCTCGATTTTGAAAATTATTTTTTTATTTGAAAGCCAGTGCTTTTCGTGTGGCTCAATTTTAATTTGAAGGAAATCGTTCACTTCTAAGGGGTTGAAAACTAAGGGACGAAATACTAACTTCTTATTGGACAGCTCGATTTCGATAATTCTTTTTTTATTTGAAAGCTAGTGCTTCTCGTGGGGTACAGTTTTAATTTGAGGGATATCTTCCACTTCTAAGGGGTTGAAAACTAAGGGACGAAATACTAACTTCTTATTGGACAGCTCGATTTCGATAATTCTTTTTTTATTTGAAAGCTAGTGCTTCTCGTGGGGTCCAGTTTTAATTTGAGGGAAATCTTCCACTTCTAAGGGGTTGAAAACTAAGAGATGAAATATTAACTTCTTACTGGATAGCTCGATTTTGATAATTCTTTTTTTATTTGTAGAACACAACCTTAAATTAATCTCCTATCCATTTAAAAAAAAAACTCCACTCATAAGGGGTTAAAAATTAGAGATGAAATAATATTATAATTTTTTTCTGGCTAACCCGATTTTGAAAATGTTATTTCTATTACGTACAACGTACCTTTAAATTGTTCACATTTCAATTTAAAGAAAAAAATCCACCCCTTTAGGATGAAAATAGGGGATGAAATAGTGACATTTAACCGAATTTTGATAATTTTTTTTTCTGTTGGAAAGAGTAATCCACTTAGTTTTGTTATTACATTTAAAAGCAAAAAATTTCAACCCTTAAGGGCAAAAAGGGATAGTAGTAACTTTTAATATTAAACGGCGCTGCCTCATATAAGCAGCGCGCTTAGAAGATTAAACCATTTTCAAGCAAATAAAATCAGTTATCAAACTTCAGATCACTAAAACGCGAGAAATAAATAAATATTATAAAAAAATGAAAAACCGACTTCAAAATAAATAAAAAATCTTAAACAAGAAATGCACTAAAAAGTAACAAAATAATGGCGTATCCTTGCAGTATCTACAACTTACAATTTATTAGAATGATACAATGTACAACTATTGTTATTTTTGGAGTTGGTGTCAGTCAAGAAAATAAATATTAATGGTAATTTGTAAAAATTTAAAAAGGTTTAGTTGGTAATTGGTATTTTGTAGTTTAAAGGTCGCTAGATATTGTTACAGTTCGAGTATATTGTTTAAAAGTTCATTTGAAAAATAAATTTTTATAAGGTATTCTCGTTTTTTGGCTGACACCAACTCCTAAAATAACAATAGGTGTACATTGTATCATCCTAATAATTTGTAAGTTGTAGATACTGCAAGGATACGCCATTATTTTGTTACTTTTTAGTGCATTTCTTGTTTAAGATTTTTTATTTATTTTGAAGTCGGTTTTTCATTTTTTTATAATATTTATTTATATTACAGCTTTTTTTTCATAAAAGTGTAAATTTTAAAGGATGTATTTCAAATTTAAAAATTTATTAAAATCAGTAATGAAGTACCTTCTAATCAAATGCATAGCTAAAATATTTAAGTTTGAAACTTTAAAATGTTACTTACATCATGTGTAAGCATGAAGCAAATAAGAACTCCAAGTGACCACCAATCAGCCGCGTGTCCATACGGAATAAAATTAGCCACTTCAGGTGCTGAAACAAAAAGAAAACAATGTATACTTACCTGCATAAAGAAAAATGGGGATAAATACTATAAATGAACGAGAAAAACACAAACATAGTTATTATCATATATTTCATTTAAAACGTCTATGTACAGTTCTATTTACAGTAAATATATTATAATAAAACAAATAAGTTACACTTTTTAACTATTTTTCACAACTCTAAGTATCTAATTTTCTGATTTTATATACATTATAAATTGAGGAAATCAATATTATTATAAGTAATACATTTACTTTTCACCTTTACACTTAATAAATTTAAAATTAAAAAATACACATTTGAATGTATTTGAAGGTACGTAAAAATGAACAAACAGTAAATCTACCCTATCGTTATTAGAATAAGACAACAAAATAAACTGGAAATAGTTACTCAAAAATATTGATCGAAAATTCGTTGAACTACGAACGTATTTTTTTGTTCTATAGTAACTATTCATCTTTTATTCTCAAATAGCAACCACAGCCAAATATTTATGTACATTTATCGTAACAAAGAAAACCCATCAAAATAAAAAAAGACTAACTACACAACAAATATCAACCCGTTTTTATGACCAGCATTTTGTCACTTTTAATAAAAACCGTTTATCATTAATCCTAACGACATTAATTAAATTTAATACTCACATAAAAAAAAAGTAACTTTAAAAAAGTATCTATATTAAAATCAAAGGGCGCTTAAAGAGACGAGTTCCTGGCTCAGCAATTTGCCAAAAAAAAAAAGAAAACTAATTCAATTTTCTTGATTAAAAACATAAAATCAATTATTTATTCGTCAATAGTTTTTATTATAAGTTGCAAATCTTGTCAAGTATCCCATTAAAATTTTAAGAATGCTCAATAAAATTGCAATTTTTCTTTTTTTTTTTAAATTTATTTCTTGATTTTTTACTAAATAGTGGCAATTTTTAAAATAAACATTTTATGCTCACTGATATTCTATTAATAAGTTGTATGGCTTGCAAATTTTAAGCTTTTCAGCATTGCCAGAACTGAAAAAGGGAGGACACGACATAGGAAATGCACTTCAGGACAAGACTTACAAGGAGACACCAGCAACCCGCAATCGAGTTAAGCGACGTGACTTTGTAGGGTTGTAAGGGGGACTGGTACTAAGTAAACTGTAGCGACCTTAGGGTACGAACAGAACAAGTAGGTTGAGGTCGAGGTGGCGGTCGCGATCGCTGCTACTAGTTAAATCGCGGTCGATGTCGACAGCACATAACAAGGAGGTTACCAGGGATGCTCAATGTCAAGCTAAGCCTACTGTTAAGTGAACAAGTTCTGTCAAATTCCTTCATTTAGCATTTGAAAACGAACTTAATAATCAAAAACAAAAACAATAACAATAAATTGAAACAATTTGGCTTTGAACGCACCAATCACAGGAAAGCATCCTTGTAGACCGCGCAGTAGGCATCCATGTAAATAAAACTCATTTGATTTTCAAAAACATCGATGTAAGCCTCCTGGATGTCTATCCGCTTATATGAATAAAACTCACACTTTAAAGATTATAAACGGTGGCCAAATTTTTAACCCTTAATATCTTAGGAAGGGCTGCGTATCTACCCTAAGGTCTCTACAGTTTACCTAGTACCAGTCCCCCCTACAACCCTACAAAGTCACGTCGCTTAAATCGATTGCGGTTTGCTGGTGTCTCCTTGTTAGTATATAGATCGTACCCCTTTAAGACATTAGGGCCAGCTTTTAAAAAGTCGAGTTTATACCTCTAGTATGTGACGAATCCAGAAAAATTTCACGAGATAGTGGTCAAAAAATGAGTCCTAATACAAGACCAAAAGTTTCGGGGGAAGGTTTGAACCTCTCAAAATCCACTTGTTAGCATTGAACGGCTCAATCAATAGCTCTTACCTACTACGTTAATTAGTTATTTTGTACTCGTTTTGTAAATAACAATTTTAAAACTAATCAAGAGGACAATTTGAAAATTTGCAATGCTTTGTCTTACTTAAACCTTACCTTGCCAAAGTCAGAGGACGCAATTTTATTTTTTGGATGTCAACAGGGGGTTAGAGTAACGTTTAATCAAAGTTTGTGGGGTTGCACCCCTGTCCCACGACCGCAGTGGCCGGGCCGCCATCTTGTAACGAATGGTGCGAATGGTTTGTTACTATATCGGGCAAACTATTCGTCGCAAAGAAAATTTATAAAAACATATTTTGATGAAAATTAAATTGTCTACCATTTTGGTTCTGTAATTTTTAGTCGTAGAACCAAAAACAACAAAGTTATTAACAAGAGTATATCAAAATTTGGGATCAACAATTTTTTTAAACGTTATAACTTTTTTTCTGGTCATTTTAGAAAAAAAAAAAATACCAATGTGTTTTGATAGAGAATTTTTTCTCATCATTTTATGAGAAATCTAATGTAGTGTGTCGTTTCTTTGATGGGTTAGGCTGCGACTCCGGCTCCAGTCGAGCATCCGATATCGATATGTTGAGGAAAGATGGAGAATTATTGTTGGCAGTTAATCTTCAAAATTATTCTTCTAGATCTGTTTTATATATATTCACTAGAAAGAAAACATTTACATTTTTTTTTTTTTTGTTTGTTGAAACTATTGAAAGGGCGTAGGTAGAGTCAAACAATTATTTTGTTCATCATGTTCTATGTACGGAGACGTCATTGCAGATAACCTTCTTCATGCTCTTCTCTGGATGTGCCACGACTTCAGCACCTTACAACATCGGTAAAATGAAATTTCCCACAACCCTAAAGAAAATAGTAGCAATAGATAAAGATGATGATTTTCTTGACAGTCTTAGATATAAAATTTTGTCTTAACGTTCTCCAACACAAGACACAGCGCGCTTGCATTAGCCTCCGAATTAACCAATTGTGGCCCGGGCAATACAAAGATCCTGAGGACTCAGACTGTAAAAATATAGGCAACTATTAATGTCTGTTCAAAGTTCAAAACCTGCAGCACCCCATGAGTTTTTAAAGTTGATATTCTGCCGATGCAAAGGAAACTGTGGAGCAATGCGTAGGTGTTGGAAAGCAGGCAGTATGCCTTAATTGTTTCGAGGAGACCTGCAGCAACATAATGGAGATATCCAAATTGTCTTCGTGCATAGATCATGACGGACAAAACAATTGTTCGGCAGTGCGTTCCTTCGATTGTTTCAATAACAAAAAAAGAAAAAAACATGTAAATGTTTTCTTCTAAGTGGTAATATCAAAACAGATCTAGGAGAATGATTTTGAAGATGAACTGCCAACAATAACGTCAATATATTCTCCATCTTTCTTCAACATATCGATATTGGAAGACGTCCTTGATGCCCGGCATTGTTCAACGACTTAAACGAATGAAGCCTCTCAGGATTTGAAGGAATAAAAAGCATGGAAATTATTTTTTAATAATTGTCCCCTACGTGGCGCAACCAAAAAATAAAAATCACTAATCGATAAACCGGGTCGTGATTTGGAAGGTGGTTTTAGTGGGTAAAAAACCTACACTACCATGAGGCACGAGTCTTCTAGTGTCTTATGAAGATTTACACCTTCCAGTGCGAACAAAAAAAAAATGTATAGCTGTACGAGTACTGGAGCATACCTAGTGTACGTTTCCCATCGCAATAAAACACTATTAAATAAATAAAAATTGAAAAGTTTATAATGAAAATTGTTCCTTGGAAACCCCTCTATCAAAATGCATTCATATCATTTTTTTGTAAAATGGCCAGAAAAAAAAAATTTTAACCTTTAAAATAAAATTTGGGTAAACATTTTTATCAATTCTTGTTAATAACTTTGTTATTTTTGGTTTTACGACAAAAATTTCAGGACCAAAATTATAGACAATTCAATTTGCAACAAAAATGTTTTTATAAATTTTCTGTGTGACGAATAGTTTGTCCGATATAGCGAAAAAACATTCGCACCCCTATGTACAAGATGGCGGCCCGGCCGCCACGATGATAAAATCCGAAATGTAAAATCGAACACATTTTTTTTTAATAATTAATTACACTGGTCAACACTGATTTTGTCACACGAACTTTGTGATTATTTTCGTTTATGTTTGTGTACCCTTATTGAAAATATATAATAATTTTGTTTCAATCACATCCAGTTTTTTGTGATCGCTACATATTCCTATCTGGCCTCGTATACTTTTCTTTGTTTGAATAAATTTATTTAGGCGATTGTATCGAATTATCATGCACTTCATAGGATCTTATGGGTTCATAGAAATTTCAGTGTCGGTTTTTCCTAAGGGGACTGATACGAAAGAGCGTTATGAAAATATGAAATTTCTTCTTGAAAAAGTGAATACAATAAACAAGCTTGGAAAATTTGTGGCTATTTTAAATTGCACTTTTGTTTGGACTACAACTATACAAAATTTTGCTGTTTTAATTGCAAATGGGACAGTCGAGACAGAAAAAATCACTATACAAAGAAAATGTGGTCCAAGCGTAAATCACTTATCTACTCCAAGCCATAAAAATGTTAAAAATGATCCTTTAGTTAACCGTGATGGCAAAAAGCTCGGCCTTATAAAATATTTTGTATTAGCTATACCTAAAGATGGTAGTGGATTTTTATATCCGTGAGAGAAATTTCTCAAACTCAGCGAGGCAAAAATTAAAGAGGAAATATTTGTAGGTCTACAAATACGGCAACTGATAAAGGACAAAAGCTTTGCAGGAAAACTGAATGATCAGGAAAAACTCGCCTGGCAATGGTTTGTGATTGTTGTCCAAAGTTTTCTTGGAAAATATAAAGCGGAAAATTACAATCACTTTTTTTATTCCAGTCTAGAAATTTGAAAAAATCGAAAAAATTATTTTTCATAATCCGATAGTTTAGATATTCAAAAATATCTCCCTAAAAGGATTTTTCAAAATTCAAATTATTTCCGAAGTTTTAGCCGTTTTATTGTCGTGGCAACTAGAGCAGTGGAGCCTTAACGTAAAACTATAAACGCGTATTTCTCGAAACGACTTTTTTAGATGCGATAGCCATAATATTTCAAGTTCTAATCAGCCGATTTACTTGAAATTTGGCATGAATATTCTTTAAATATCTCTCTATCGCATGAACCAACAAAAAATGAACATTTTAAATTTGTTATATTTTTAAAAAATTCGACAAAGTTAAAAAATGAGTGAAAAAATCGACATTTATTTTTGAGTAGCCGCCATTTTATGAAAAAAAAAATTTTTTTGCAGTTTTGGAGGTTCATGAGATAGCGACATTCGTACTAATCAAGAATCCGTCATTGTTTTATTTTTCAGATAACCACAAGGGTAGAAATCATGGCGACGAGGACACAGCCTTTTTTTCCCCCTCTACTTCAAAGACGCATAACGCAATGAAAAAATTTTTTTTTTTTGTAATTAATTTTGTGTACTCTCTGAATATAAATAAACAAATGATAAAAAAATGGATAGTAAAAATATCAAATGCTTATTTTTATCAATTGCCAAAAAACGCTCGAAATTCGGGCCTCTAGACTTGGATACCCCCTTAACCCTTATGTCAATACCCAGTCGTTACAACGTTGTTCAATAGCCGGGGTACCTGGGTACCCACATGGATTATTCTTTCCATATAAGAATTTAAATTCCTGAAAACTTTGATATTTCAATTCATCTCATTAGGGATTTTCCAAAGAATTATCGATCATCTGAAAAACTCTATTTCTAAAGAAATAATAACCTTGGGAAGGATGAAAAGGTAGAAAATTAGCAATAACAATTAGAAATAATGGTTATTTTCAAACTGGACTTTTTAAGTAAAATTTAAAGTAAAAATGAATATTTGTGAATATTTTGTAAGCATAGTGTTTTTTTTTCTGCCTGAAATTTGTGAGAAAATTGTTACAAATACCTAATGGAAAATTTATCACCAACTGAGTTTTCAAAGTACGTTCAAGTTTTTCATATAAATAGTAGTTATTTGAATGGATCAACTTTATACAATTAAATGCTTATTACACTATATAATTAAAAAATTTCTAATTTAACAAACTGACGGTTGATGAAAAACATAGATATTTGAATGAATTATTGGGAGAAGATTCCGCTGTCGAGGATAATGCCGCAGATAGTGACGACGAGGACTACCACCTAACAGAGAGCATTCAGAAGCCTCAGACTGCAAAGAATCTGGTACTTAATTACTATTATTTTTTCTAGCATTACAATTTCTATATTCAAATATAATGTAGATAATCTTTTAATATTTCTGTAATTTATATAATATGTCTGTGTTTGGTGGAAAATCGTGAGAGTGACGCTGAGTTAGACACAACAGTTACAATTAGTGGCGAATCGACACAGTCGACAACAGTCTGGTTGAAATGGTCGACATAATTATTCGTACCACCAACAAAAAGGCAATTGCTGTATGCAATTTGTACAGTAAAGAAAAGCCTAGGAAAAAAAATGTCGTGGAAAAATATAACTATTCAAAAGTTTTACGCATTCTTGGGAGTTTTAATTATGACAGGTGCGAATAATTCCAATACTGGACCATACATTAGATATGTCTAAATCAACTTCAAATCCATTATACCGAGCGGCTATGGGTATCAATAGATTTTGGGGCATTCTAAGATTAATTCGGTTTTGTACTGTAATGGTTTGATACTGCCAATACGACGTTCGAATAAAAGAAGATAAGGCAGCGCCGTTCCGCGATATCTGGACAATGGTGAATACCAATTTATCAGCACTTTATAAGCCGACAGAGTGTTTGACAGTCGATGAGCAAGTCTACCCATACAGAGGGAGAACGAAATGCACCCAGTATATGCCATCGAAGCCAGCAAAGTATGGAATCAAAGTATGGTGGATATGCGACGCAGACAATTTATACCCATTGAAAGGTCAAATTTAAACCGGCAAATCATCAACTTTTTAATAATAAAATTAAATAAAATCGTTTGTTTATATATTGAGTATTATTTTTTATCCCTTGAGACAAGTTTAATTATTTATTACTCCGCAATTTTGTAGACACACTAAATTTTTACATATGGGTACCCGGGTACCCCGGGTATTGGGCAATGGGGGGTTAAACTTTAAATCTTAAATTTATATATTTTTTTGCATATTTAAATGTTTTAACATGTACGAATCGATGTTGTTAGATTCAAATAACGAGGATCTAAAAGGATTTGGTCATTTTCCGTTAGAAACAAAAGATATGTGAGTAAGAAAATGCAAAAGGGTACCCGGGTACCCGGGTATTGACATAAGGGTTAAAAGAGTTTCGTTTCTCTTTTTTTGACTAACAAAACCCTTTAAAACAAGTGATATTTATTCAACTTGAATATTTATTATAATAAAAATGTAACAATTACATTAAATAAAATCGAATAATCGAGACCACATTTGTACTCATAACAGTGGGGTAATAGGAAATTAGGAAAACTTATAAGTACTTAAGATATAAACAAGAATTTTTAGGCGCAATTTACTTACTATTTAATTTTTCATTTTAAAGGAAAACAATTTTAAAGAAGTACTACCTATATACGAACTCTCACTCCGAAGTACATTTCCTTTGTTAACGAAAAAAAAAGTAGAATAAACAGTGAAATAAAAGCGACTAAGCCTATATTAGATAAGATTAATGAGTTGTTTTCTTATACTATCTTCTTATAGTTTATAAACTAACGTTTCACGGAACAATTTTTTCATTGTTGTACCGACCGAGGTATTTTGAGGACCCGACGTACTATAGTTAAACTTAAATAAATACGGCTGCACATCGCTGTAGGACGTATCGAATATCAAATCCAATTCCGATTGATTCGGCATTTTCGGAACATAGTCGTTACTGTTCAACACTTCCGTGATATAAAAAATTTTCTCCGTCAACATATCACCGACCTTTTCTCGATATTCCTGCCGTTCATCTTCACTATTTAAATTGATTAACTCCAATCTCATCGTCCAAACTTCCCACGGTATACACTCCGGCTGAAACGGCCAACGATTGCGTTTCTTTTGAAAAAATTCCAAACTAATTTGACCGACCCCGCTACTGTCGTTGGCTCGTAACAATTCCGAAAAGTCTGATATTTGTTTACGTAACGTACGATCAAGAGAGCTCGACGTGCAACAGACATAGGTGAAATCAATAAAGTCGCAATCCACGTCCATGTAACCCACAGTTCCTACCGAATAACTACTTTCAGCGCTATAAATAAACTTTCCATAGGTCCGACCGAACAAGACCGAATGAAACATCGCTAGTATCGCCTCGTCCATTTGACGACCTTCCAGAATCATTTCAAACACCAACGTACGAGCATTCATTTTGATATGTCTATCAGAGAAGATCCTATCTAGTATTTATTTTTTTTTTTTAATTAAAAATATCACAAATTATGCTGATATCAATTACGAATGTTATCACAACTAATAAGTATTTTTAATCACCTGAGAGTTCAGTAATTTGAATAAAGATATACTAATAATTGTAAGGTTGAATTTTGAACTTTTAAGCTAGAAGCCTACCCATATATCGAAACGTTCCACAAACAGTGTTGGTACGATCGCCGTATTTTAACCACTTGGACAAGCCAAAATCAATCAGTCGTATATGTCCGTCTTGGTCCAGCAGAATGTTTTCGGGTTTTAGATCACGATAGATGATTCCAGCGTTGTGAAGAAAGTCTACAATGAAATGAAAATTATAATATGTTGTTTTTAAATGTTCTATAATCACAAACAAATTTAATAGCCGAAAAAAAAATTATAACAAAATGAAAAACCGACTTCAAAATAAATAAAAATCAACAAAAATGCACTAAAAAGTAAAAAAAATAATTGAGTATTCTTTCAGTGTCTATAGTAGGGGAGCCTACGATGCTAAATCGGGATTTACTCGAGCGTTATCGAGACCTATTGGGTTGCGAAGCTTAGATGATAAAAAGAAAAAAATGTCATATAATATATACCTATTCAGCGGTGGGGGGAGTGGCTATAGATATTCAAAAATGTAAAAAAAAAACTGTTGCATGGACATACTCGAGCGCGTCAGATTTTGATAGCATCCATGTCCTACGTATTTTTAAAAATATACATATGTTAATCTGATTGTTTCCATGATGGGGGTGGTCGTACGTAAGGGTTGAAAATGAGAAAAAAAAAATTTAATCGAGCGCGTCAGATTTTCTAAGGGGATGTTAAGTGAACCTAAGACAAACCTCTGACGATTTGAATGTGACGCAAGCGCGCTGCCATTATTGGAATGTGCAAAAAATCGCCATTTTAAAATACTCAAGCGCGTCAGATTAAGATATATATGGTTCATCTTTATGCCTTAGACATGCTGTCTCATAATCTGACAATTATCAGGAGGGATTCACCTAATCTGAAAATAATTCAAAAAATTTTTTTTGTATATATGCATTAAGCCTATATTCAAATTTTCCCCGGAAAAAGTTTCAAATAAAAGTTGTAGCCACTAATGAGTCTAAGAACTGTAGTAAGTTTAAAAAAAATCGTTGGAAGCGTTTTCGAAAAAAAATGAAAAAGCTCATAAACTCCTTGAATAAAGTGGAGCTTATAGTTTTTGTGCTTTTTCAATATTTTTCGAAAACGATTCCAACGATTTTCTTTAAACTTACTATGGTTCTTAGACTCATTAATGGCTACAATTTTTATTTGAAACTTTTTCCTGGAAAAATTCGAATATATGCATCACGCAACTGCACGCATCAAACTTTATCGATGATTTTTTGTTACTTCGACTTATGGAAATCGTCAGATTATATATTTTTCGTAATCCTTGATTTATTCCCTTCAAAATAAAAAAAAAATTTAGCCACGCTCGAGAATGTCGAGATGACGTTTTTTTTTACAACTTTGTACCCCTCCCCTTTCTTTTCGTCACTCTCAAATTGTCAGATTAGTGGAATATACACCTTTTGGCATGTAACTAACTCACCCTAGCTTAATCTGACGCGCTCGAGAAAATCAGATAATCATTTTTTTTTTACTTATCTGATCCTTTATCCTTGACGGGCGGCCATATATATATGGGGCTAATATTTGATGGAAGTACTTAACTGGGTACAAGGTATCATCCTGTATATTAATCTGCCGCGCTTTAGTAAATCCCGAAATCCCCGCTTGGGCTCCCCAGCTACTACAACTTACAAATTATTAGGATGATATAATGTCCAACTATTGTTGTTTTTGGAGTTGGTATCAGCCAAGGAAATACGACTATATTGGTACTTATTGTTAGCAATAAACAAAAATATTTTATGAAATTAATTTTTCAAATGAACTTTTATACAATATACTAGTACTGTGACAATATTCAAAATATATAGTGAAAATATTCACTTCTTTGGCTGACACCAACTCCAAAAATTACAACAATTGTAGATTATATCATCCTAATAATTTGTAAGTTGTAGCCACTGCAAGGATACGCCATTATTTTTTAACTTTTCAGTGCATTTTATGTTTATAATTTTTGACGTGATAACGTCTTATAAATTAATGAACTACGACAGCAAGTCTAAAAAAGAACAGCCATTTTGTCACGCTATATTTGAACCTGTGCGTGCAAGCAAGAACGCGATACAAGTGATAGAGAGGCACGATATTATTGTTGAATCCTAAGAAACGTGTTTTGTGTTTTTCTTTTACAATTTAATAAGATTTAATTAGTTTCCTTCATAGTTTTCAGTCTAATTTCATTTTGTATGCACTTCAATTAACTGTTTTTCTCAAAACAGCAGCAAAAATGATAATTAATTCTTGCATTTTTAGAATAATATGACTAATCTTAAAAAAAGAATAATATGACATTTTATGACTATAATTGTTCGTGATTATATCTAAGCAAATTATTTAAATTAAATTTGCAAAAACTGTAAATAATATTTGAAATTTAAAAATTAATGTTTCAACCAGTTTTAAAAATATTTACTTATGTCAAATTATTATTATTGATAATAACTATGAATAATTAATACGTGCAAGCGAGAACGCGATACGAGTGATAGAGAGGCACGATAGAGTTCTGCTACTGGAACGCCGCCACGCAAGCTTCTTCGAGAACTACAATCAGCTATGCCTCGTATTCAATAATTATTGAATCCTATACAACGTGTTTTGTGTTTTTTTTTTTCTAGAATTTACTTAATATGTAATTTAAGCCATTTTGTCACGTTACATTTGAACCTGTGCGTAAAAGCGAGAACGCGATACAAGTGATAGAGAGGCACGGCTATTATTGTTGAATCCTAGCTAACGTGTTATGTGTTTTTCTTTTACAATTTAATAAGATTTAATTAATTTCCTTCAAAATTTTTCGTCTGATTTCATTTTGAAAAAATTGTTAATTTTCAATTAACTCCTTCTTTGTATTATACAAAATAATGATAATTCAGTGATAATAATTCAATTCAAATTCATAAAAATATCCAATTTTTCATCAATGTTTCACTATGACGTTATCACGTAAAACTTACGTCCGTAAACCGACTTGACAGACAACCAAGTTTTTTTTTGAAGTTGGTTTTTCATTTTGTTTTAATTTTTATTTATTTCTCGATTTTTGGTGATCTAAAGTTTGACAATTTTTTTTTTCTTTGAATATGGGTACATCTACTAAACGCGCTGCTCATATGAGACAGCGCCGTTTAAATGTTGCAAATTACTACTCCATCCCCTTTTGCTCCTAAGGGTTAAATTTTTTATTTTAAATGTATTGAAACTAACTGGAATACCCTTTCCAATAGAAAAAAAAATCATCAAAATTCGTTGATTCAGTTAAACGTCACTATTTCATCCCTTATTTTCATCCTTAGGGGGAGGATTTTTTTCTTCAAATTGAAATGTGAACAATTTAAAGGTACGATGTACGTAATAGAAAAAAAAAATTATAATTTCATCCCTAATTTTTAACCCCTTATAAGTAGTTTTTTTTTTATAAAAAATGAAAATGGAATTAATTTAAAATTATGTTCTACCAAAAAAAAAAAAAATCGAGCTATCTAATAAGAAGTTAATATTTCCTCCCTCAGTTTGCAACCTCTTAGAAGTGAACGATTTCTTTCAAATTAAAATGAGACTACACGGGAATTACCAGTTTTCAAATAAGAAAAGAATCATCAAAATCGGTTCACCTAGTCGAAAGTTCTGAGGTAACAAACATAAAAATGGCAGTCGAATTGAGAACCTTCTCCTTTTTTTTTTTGAAGTCGGTTAAAAATCAACTCAAGCAAAGTCTCGGTAATGTCTCAGAAAGAAACGAACTATTCATGAGACAATAATTTATAAAAGGACAGTAATTTAAACAAGTAAATAAAATACGTTATTATTTAACATTTGTTTGTATGTTTTCATTAAATAAAGGAACCCAATACAATTTAAAGTTAATATCGATACAATATTTTTTTATACACACCTAGCACGAGAACGATTTCAGCTGCGAAAATTTGAACTAGTTTTTCTGGTAAAATTCCATACTCGTCCAACAACTGATGCAACTCGCCACCACTAACAAACTCGCTAACTGAAACAATATAAAAATTTTATGAAAGGCATTGCTTGATAAAATTATATAAATATATCTCAAATCATAAACATCTTTATTACAACTTACTTATGAACAATCGACGGCGACTTTGCCAATAAAATGGACAGTTGACAATGAACGGATTGTGTCCACAAATTTTTTGAATCGCCACTTCTTCTTTCACTTGCCGTATGGCGTTTTCTTCTATTATCTATTTGAAAACAACAATTCTTATGAATATCTCATTTAATAAAGATATGATGCTTATCAGCTTTGATTCGTGACTAGAGTTTACTCTTTAAGAATCTAAGTTCACTATTTGAAAAATGGGAATTCTGAATAAATTCTTTTCTATTCTTCAAGTCAAGTAGATAGATTTTTTTTTTAATTTTAGCTTGTAAATGAAACAACTTGCAAAACCAATTACTTGATTTCAAATCAAATAGTAAACCCCTAGTTTTATACTAATGTATAATATGTAGAAATGTCTTAAGGGAGTATTCTAATCTAGGATTTTGAAAAATTCGAAAATTTTTTTTTTCATCATCCAATAGTTTATAAGTATATTCAAAAATATCTTCCTAAAAGGATTTTTCAAAATTCAAATCATTTCCGAAGTTATAGCCGTTTTAGTGTCGTGCCAACTGGACCGGTTGAGCTTAACGTAAAACTTTAAACGCGTTTTTCTCGAAACTACTTTTTTCGATGCGGTAGCCATAATATCTCAAGTTCTAATCAGCCGATTTACTTGAAATTTGGCATGAATATTCTTTAAATATCTCTCTATCGCATGAACCAACAAAAAATGAACATTTTAAATTTGTTATATTTTTTAAAATTCGACAAAATTAAAAAATCGAGCTTTATTTTTGAGTAGCCGCCATTTTAAGAAAAAAAATTTTTTTTTCAGTTTTGGAGGTTCATGCGATAGCGTCATTTGTACTTATCAAGAATCCATCATTGTTTAATTTTTCAAATGACCACAAGGGTAGAAATCATGGCGACGAGGACACGGTCTTTTTTTTTCGCCTCTACTTCAAAGTCGCATAGCTCAATGAAAAAAATTTTGTTTTGCTTTGAAATTAATTTTGTGTACTCTCTGAATATGAATAAGCAAATGATAAAAAAATGGATAGTAAAAATATCAGATGCTTTTTTTTAATCAATTGCCAAAAAACGCTCAAAATTCGAGCTTCTAGACTAGAATACCCCCTTAAACACAGTAGATGATAAAACGCCAATACTACAAAAATAATGAAAGACATTATCTCTCTTTTAGTTTCTATTTGTTGGCAAATATAAAGACTCCTCTTATCAAATAAGCCTATAGTGGGGCCAGTTCTGTGAAGTTGGCACCGCCACCTGGTACACTGCTGCACAAAATTGCAAAAATAATACACCAATCAATTGCCCCTCGTAAGTTCACGTTTGTCTAGGAAACATTTTTTGTTTTTCCTCCCACCAAAATTAAATAAATTGAAAAAGAATTTTTTTATACAGGGTGTCACAAATTGTTGAAAATTTGAGGATGTTGAGAAAAAAGCCTCCAACTGCAAATATTCCAAAAATAATTAATCAGTCGATTGTCCACTAATAGTCCACGTTTGTCCAGGAAAAATTTGCGTTTGCCCATCCCCCATATGTAACAGCGACATTTACCAAGTGTAGATAACTATCAAAATTGGAACCTCCAACAAAAAATTTAAAATTTTTCTTTTCAAAAAATTCGTTGTGTGAGGTTCAAATTTTGATAATTATCTACACTTGGTGAATGTTGGTGTAAAATAGAAAAAAATTTATTTTATTTTAAATAACTATTAATGGACAATCGACTGGTTAATTTTTTTTTTAAATATTTGCAGTTGGATGCGCTTTTTCTCAACATTCTCAAAGACACCCTGTATAATTTTTTTTAAATTTATTTAATTTTGGTGGGAGGAAAAACAAAAACTTTTCCTAGACAAACGTGAAATCACGATGAGCAATCGATTGGTGTATTATTTTTGCAATTTTGTGCAGTAGTATGCCAGGTGGTAACAAAAAATCATCGATAAAGTTTGATACGTGCAGTTGCGTGATGTATATATTCGAATTTTTCCAGGAAAAAGTTTCAAATAAAAATTGTAGCCATTAATGAGTCTAAGAACCATAGAAAGTTTAAAGAAAATCGTTGGAGCCGTTTTCGAAAAAAAGTTCAAAAACTCTTAGATTATAGTAGTAGAGCTTTCGGTTAACTGATTTCGGCCGAAAGCTTCGCGGCACATCTAGGTATAATAAGAAAACTAAATGCGAAGTTTGGTGAAATTCGGATAAAGCTTTCGATACGATATGGCCTTCACACATGTCTGTGTGTGAGTGTGTGACAGTCATATCGTATCGAAAGCTTTATCCAAATTTCATCAAACTTGAAAGTTGACTTCCATATTATAGCTAGTTGTGCCGCGAAGTTTTTGGTTGAAATCGGTGAACCGAAAGCTCCACTTTATTCAAGGAGTTTATAAGCTATTTCAATTTTTTTCGAAAACGGCTTCAACGATTTTCTTTAAACTTACTATAGTTCTTAGACTCATTAGTGGCTACAACTTTTATTTGAAACTTTTTCCGGGGAAAATTTGAATATAGGCTTAATGCATATATACAAAAAAAAATTTTTGAATTATTTTCAGATTAGGTGAATCCCTCCTGATAATTGTCAGATTATGAGACAGCATGTCTAAGGCATAAAGATGAACCATATATATCTTAATCTGACGCGCTTGAGTATTTTAAAATGGCGATTTTTTGCACATTCCAATAATGGCAGCGCGCTTGCGTCACATTCAAATCGTCAGAGGTTTGTCTTAGGTTCACTTAACATCCCCTTAGAAAATCTGACGCGCTCGATTAAATTTTTTTTTTCTCATTTTCAACCCTTACGTACGACCACCCCCATCATGAAAACAATCAGATTAACATATCGTACATCTAGTTCAATAGGGCCATAAGTGCAAAAAATTAAAATTTTGATATGTCTATCAATATGTGACGCGCTCGAATGTGTCCATGTAACAGTTTTTTTTTACATTTTTGAAAATCTATAGCCGCCCCCCCCCCCCCACCGCTGAATAGGTATATATTATATGACATTTTTTTTTATTTATCATCTAAGCTTCGCAACCCAATAGGTCTCGATAACGCTCGGGTAAATCCTAAAGCTAAATGATTTAGCATCGTGGGCTCCCCTACTATAAAATTTGGAATCCGATTAGAAGGGCAACTATAAATTAGCTTAAAGAAACTGTATGGGGCGTCTCTGTAACACAACCCTGACGCATAGTTCAGGATCCCTGTTACATACAGTGTCTTGTAGTATTGCAGGAACAAAATCTGCACGCACTCTACAATTACAAACTAATAATACGTATAATCTAATGAGTAGAACAATTGTGAACATGGTGGTAATTATATAAGAAAAAAAAACAAAGAGACAGAAGAACCAAACGGTTCACACTTTGTTTACACTTAATTACACAGTCCATCATTTAAAACGATTCCCAAGGAGTAAACTCTAAGAATATGAAATATTATTGAATACCTGTGATTTGGAGAGAATTTTCAACGCATATATTTGCTTAGTGTCGATCTTTTCAACTTTGTACACTTTTCCGTAGGCGCCTCGTGAAATTTGTTCAATCACTCGAAAACTGCGTTCAGTTAAATCGGCGTTTAATGGAAATTCGGGTAGAAACGACGCTTCAATATTTGCTACAGGCCACGCTGTTTTACTCACTTCGTAAGGATGCGTTAACGTAGATTCTTTCCACCTATTATATATTCCAATTTTTATATATATTAGCTTTATTATCAATAAAATATGAAAATTTAATTAGTTGATATGATGCGAAACCAATGAAAATGTTAATTCTTACAATAAGGGATTGAAGTGATGTGAATTAGAAATTGGCCACGTATTTTATTAATCTTAAATATATATATTTCAATAAATCACAAACCTACGACGTGATACCCTCGACCAAGGTCTGGAAACACTGCAATTAGATTGATGGCTAACAACACTAGCGAATGATCTACCACTAAGATTACTTGCAATATTAGCCAAACTCGACTGTAACAAAAACCAATCAATTCTCAGACCAACTTAACAACATTAATACTTTGTTAAAAAATATTAACAAAGAAACATAAAAATTGAGGCAAATTTGATCATATTGAGGCCAAGTATAATAATATCATAAAGAAATAAGTTCACCTGGCTAAAGTAATGATGTCTCTCTCGCGTTACATGATTATGAAATTTTTGAGAAATATCACATTTTTTACTACCACTATTTCCCATGAAATAAATATGGAATATTTTAATTTGTTAACACTATAATTATTATAAAATATTTATTAGTATTCTAAATAATAAAAAAAACTATCTGCGACCTAAATATTATGATTCGTTTCCTTTACAACTTTGTATGTTCATCATTTAGGATAAAGTGTCAATGTTACCAACATTATAAATTTGACACTTTGAAAAATCTTTGAATTATTAAATAATTTGAAACGATTACATTTGAAAACATAACAATTTACTTTGATTTTTAAGATATTTATCTTATAAGGATAACATTTAAGCGTTAAATAACTTAAAATGTGTATTTATTTTATTATTTTTTTTTTCTTTAAGTTTGTTTTCATACAAATCATAACAAATCAATATTGTTGGTATCTACTTTATCGACACATACAAAAACTATTTTTGAAATTGTTCAAATACTATTTCTATAGTTGTATGATTGTTAATTTAATTTGTTTATTTTTGCTGCAAACAAAAAAAATAATTTTTTTTAATTATCAAATTTCAACTCTCATAGTGCTTAATAACTTTTGTGTTAAACATGAGTAAAAAAATCGAAACATGTCCTTTGAAAGTTAGTGTTCGAATTCGGCCAATCGATTCGAGTGAAACTTTGATTGTAAATTGTGATAACAATAAAAAAGTATTGCATTAATCATTTTATCGATTAAACGAAAAGTTTTTCTACAATATTATCAATTGTTAGTTTCTAGCGATAGGCGATCGCGGTTTTGTGTTCGATCAAATTTTTGATTCGACTTCCAAACAAGACCAGGTTTATGACGCAACAATCAGACCTTTGATATCAAAACTTTTAATGGGCTATAGTTGCACAGTTTTGACCTACGGTCAAACTGGAACAGGAAAAACATACACAGTTTTTGGAAACTTAAAAGTATTATTTTAAATAAGGGAAAGTTTTACTGTTTTTAAAAAATTTAACTTATCAACGATAAAACTTTCCCTAGTATATAGTTAAATAGCAGATCACATTTTTATAATTTTTTTTTATGATAGAGTTGTGTTAACGATGATGATTCTGGATTAATTTCGCGTACGTTAGATCAAATATTCTTAGAATTGCCACAAAATGATGCACATACTGAACGAAGAGTAGAAATATCATTCATTGAAATCTACAATCAAAAAATAATCGATATGTTCAAACAAAATCAACTTGATAAAACTGTAATCTGTTCCATTAAAAGTATGGATTGAAAAGATTAATTTTTTTAATATTTTAATCAAAACTGCTTTAGATTTGAAAGTGGAACCAAATATATTTCAAGAAGTTAAAACTTGTTCGGAAGCCCAAGAATTATTAGCTCAAGGAATTAAAAAACGCCACGTAGGACATACACGATTAAATGAGTTTAGCTCACGATCACATGCTATTTTCACGATTCAAATCACCACCCAAACTGAGTATATTATCTTCTATAAATACTAACAAAAAAATTTTAATAAGTTGATTGAAATATTTTCGCAGAAATGTTCTGACAATATCCAAGTTAAATTTAGTAGATTTGGGTGGGTCGGAACGCATTAATAAAACTGGAAATGAAGGACTTGCTCGACAAGAAGGAATTAACATTAATCAAAGTCTGCTATGTCTTCGACAAGTACTTACTGCTATTTCAAAAAATGAAAAAATTGTACCATTTCGTGACTCAGTTCTCACAACTATTTTACATGGTACCTTTTTGTTTGAGAGTTTATTAATTAAAATAAATCAATAGGAGGCCCATCCCTACTGGAAATCATTTTAAAGGAACGGCAAATACACGTATAGTCCAGGGAATAAAGACAAAAAAATAGGTCTAACTTCGGAAAAATTAAGGGCAAGCTGAATTTTTGGCATGAAGCTTCCTTTTGTGGTTCTAAAAAACATATCAAAAGTCCCCGACGATATATGCGCCGCAAAAATCTCGTTAATGGTAACTTATATCGAAAAAATACTAGCTCTCAAAGGGTCTAGCCGAATAAGCCTATGTCAGCGGGCCCAGGCTGTTTTTTAGCCTGACGGTTATTTTGTTCTCCTCGACATATACCTCTAGGTGAGGGTAGGAAGTATACTTGATATTAGACCGCTACCTCTTCTATTATCGGAGCTAGAGGGGTTACACTTAAACATTTTTTTTTCTCCGAAACTAATAAAGATAACGGAACAAAGACCGTAGGGGTATAAGCATAGTGAATTTGCCCCCGGAAGATATTTAAACGATACTTGGAGGGTTTGTAGGTGTTAATGAAATAATAAGATCCTGGCAATTTTAGGTCCCTAACAAAATTAGTTTTTGAGAAAAAGCACTTTACTATTTATTTTATGAAAAATATTAATTTTTTTATATCATAAAACAGTACAACAGTTGGTGAAAATTGATATTTAGTTATTAAAATTCTTCTTTAAACTTTTAATTTTCAGCAAAAAATAATTGTTGTTGTTTTGAAAATAAAATAAATTATTTGATTTAATTCAAAATATATGAACTATGTTTGAAAAAATTAAATAAGAACTAAATACATATAGGTAAATGAAGTCAACATTTGGGTACGCGCGGTCGGTTTTTATTTTTTTTTGTTGACTATGGCGTACCATTTTTTTTAGATTTCCAAAACTCATATTCTTATAGAAAAATGAATGAGGATTTCAAAAAAAATTGTTTTGTAATTGTGCCAGAATTGTATCATGGTTAAAAATTGAAATTAAATAAAAAACATAATTTTTTTCAAACATTTTAGAAACCGAAAAAGCTCTTAATTTTTTCCCCAAAAGTTATTATTAGCTTCTAAAACATGTCCAAAATTTAGAACAATCGATTTACGCGTTCTTCAGAAAAAAATTTTTTTTCCGATTTTTACAAAATTTGCTTTTTCTCAAAAACCAATTTTGTTAGGGACCTAAAATTTTCAGGATCTTATTATTTCATTAACACCTACAAACCCTCCAAGTATTGTTTAAATATCTTCCGGGGGCACTTTCACTATGCTTTTCCCTACGGCTTTTTTCAAAATAACATTTAAATTAATAAGTTCTATATTCTGTATATTTTTTTTTGTGTTCACATCAAAATATTTAAGTGATAAAAAAAATTAATGGTATATTTAAGGGGCTGTTTTTATACCTCCCTCTTAGTTGACACCTACCAAAAAAATATATTTTATGCAACTATCAAGTACCTAGTGTAAGTACCTAGTATTAGTGCGGATTATATTTTTTTAAAGTATGTTCCACCAAATCGATTTTCTCGAAATTTTTGTGGTAAGTAGGTACTTAATAGTTGCATAAAATATATTTTTTTGGTAGGTGTCAACTAAGAGGGAGGTATAAACACAGCCCCTTAATTTGATCATTAATTTTTTTTATCACTTAAATATTTTGATGTGAACACAAAAAAAATATACAGAATATAGAACTTATTAATTTAAATGTTATTTTGAAAAATTTGTTCCATTATCTTTATTAGTTTCGGAGAAAACAATGTTTAAGTTCAGGGTTGTAACCCCTCTAGCTCCGATAATAGAAGGGGTAGCGGTCTAATATCGAGTATACTTACTACCCCCACCTAGAGGTATATGTAAAGGAGAACAAAATTTCCGTCAGGCTAAAAAAACAACCTGGTCCCACTGACATAGGCTACAACTTTTTGAAACGAATTTTTTTTTTCTTAAAAACCGTTAGTCTCACGAAAAACGTAACAATACATTTTTTGTAAATGCTTTCCTAAACTTCAAATTTGATAGCTAGTATTTTTTTGATATAAGTTACCATTAGCAAGATTTTTGTGAAAACTCGTTTATTGTAACCTTTCAACCCGCGTAAAATTTTTAGCAGCGCGTGTATTGTCGGGGACTTTTAATATGTTGTTTAGAACCACAAAAGGAAGCTTCATGCAAAAATTCAGCTTGTCCTTAGATTTTCCGAAGTTAAACCTTTTTTTTGTCATTATTCATTGGACTAGTATAAGATCACATAAAATCTATCAGTATCTATAATATGTGCATTTGTCCATATTATATTATGTTCTAAAAGAATTTACGAGTTCTTTTGTTAAAATATAATTTCATTATTGTAACCAAAAATTTTTTTTTGAATTTGCAAGGAGGAATTCTTAAATTGTACGGGGCTGAATAAATGTGAATCAGCTTAGTTCAAATCTAAACTTCAATCGATGCACACTCATTATTGCAATAAATTCTGTTATAATTATAATAAATTTAGTAAAAAATTTTCAATAGGGGTGAGTCCTGTCCTATCAATATGACAAAACATTGATTTGCTTTAGATGTGACTAGTTCGAATTTATATTTGTTTTGATCGATTATTTACAGATTCGCTCACGGTTAAAAATTTTATAATTTTAATAGCATGTATTTGCCCCAAACTTGAAAATCTCAATGAAACAATAACCACGTTAAGATTCGCTGAAAGTGCAAAGAATATAATTAGTAAACCCGATATTGACGTAATTTATAACAATTTATCGGTTTGTCTATTTCACTTCAGAAGAGGTACGTTTCAAATATAATTTAAATGTAATGATATTTTAGCTCCAAAAACTACAAAATATTGGAAAATTTGGATGTTTACATTCAGCTAAGAAAACTCCAAAGGAAAATAAACTTAACTATACCATTGGTACTCCATATTATAATAGCCTAAAAATGAATTTATCAAAGATCAGAAAGTCGTTTACTTCAAGCGCGTTTCGGCGAAGAAAAACCAAGCAAATTTTTAAAAAGTTTAAAAAAGATATTCTTACTGGAATTCCAGAATGTTTTGATTCAAGTACCCAATCAAATTATGATCTGAAAATGAATGATTCGAATTTCTCAACGTCTACAAAATTAGACAACATGGATGCGGTGTATAGGTATCTTTATAAATACAAATGGACGGCCATATCAAAGGTGGACATTTTTTTTTTCAACTCGAGATAACGATTGAATTATATCATAATTATTTTTCTGAAATCAAAGAATCAATTTATTTGGATCAAATACGAACAAAAGTAACTTATGTGATGACTTCTTGATGCAAACAGATTAATTCTTTCTCAATTTTTTCAATTCAGAATAATAATTATTATACAGCGGGTCCCAGCGTAACCGGCCATTAGAAGTTTCCTAGAAGTTAGAGGTTATAGCCTAACTGGATTGGAGCTAGCTTCCTAAAATAGTTTTCTGACACTTCCGTTTATACCGGAAGTTAACACTTAAATAGTTATTTTAAACGGCATGTCCTATTTCTTTTTACATAGGGGAAAGTGGGGTATTTGAGAACAATAAACTTTAAATTATCCTAATTAATAAAATAAAATAAAAATTTTAGTAAACTTTTGCTATAACATAACCTTTTACTTATCTAATTTAATAATTTGACCACAAAACTTTTTTAAATTAACATTATAATAACAAAAATATAGAATATAAAAACTATTGCCATTCCTATTTCTCCGGTAGTGTGTGAGGTAATTGAAATCAATCCACGGGGGAAATAGAAACTGCATTGGGTAATGATAATATATATAATATAAATTTTAATGATTAACTATGTTTCACACAAATCACAGACGTAATTATTACACATGTATTGTCCGTTCGGGCATGCGTCATGGGCCCATTTCTTGGGATCCGGACAATTGGGCGGGCGACAACTGGGCGGGTGTCAATTGGGCTGGGACAATTGGGCGGGGAACAATTGGGCGGGGAACAATTGGGCGGGTGACAATTGGGCGGGCGCAGGTTGACCTAGGTCATTCATTTTTGTCCATTCATTCATAAAATTGTTTTCACACATTTTGTGAGTTTCATCGTCGTTGAAATTTCTTACAAAACTAAATTGCTTGTTGTTTGCCTTCTTATGGCGCGTTTTTTGGAAACTGAGCGCGGTGGCCGAAAACTGCTTTACGATGGTCATGCTTATGTAAAAGAAGCAGAGAATACATTAAAAACACACTGGAAATGTGAAAAGAAACGAATTTGCAAAGCTCGCTTGCATACAATTTTGAATCCGATGCCCGGTGCTGATGTAGAAATACGCTCAGAACATACTCATCCTCCTGATCCGACTTTGTATGAGGTAATTAGCGTCGTTAGTGTCGCCAAAAATCGAGCACGTACAACGCGTGAAGCAACCAGTGAAATTGTCACTGTCGCGTTCAATTCAGTGTCTCCTGCTGCTGCAGCTCAAATGCCTACACAGTCGACGTTGCAAAGATTTATTCGTCGGCAAAGAACTGTTGCTGGAGTTTTCTGCCACCGCGCTCAGTGTCCCAAAAACGCGTCATAAGAAGGCAAACAACAAGCAATTTAATTTTGTAAGAAATTTCAACGACGATGAAACTCACAAAATGTGATAAAAACAATTTTATGAATGAATGGACAAAAATGAATGAGGTCAACCTGCGCCCGCCCAATTGTCCCCCGCCCAATTGTCCCCCGCCCAATTGTCTCCCGCCCAATTGTCCCCCGCCCAATTGTCCCCCGCCCAATTGTCTCCCGCCCAATTGTCCCCCGCCCAATTGTCCCCGCCCAATTGTCTTCCGCCCAATTGTCACTGACCCCCATTTCTTACATTTGGTACAGATAATCCAGTCTTCTTTAGGGGTTGATTCCTATTTTTCCGTGCAGAATATGCAATAATAGTCCACACCGTCACTTTCCTCGAACACCGTTTTCAAATTTCTAACGACCGCTGTATTGTTGACTGATGGTGGCTTCGTTGTACTTCTTTGTTGTTGTAATTGAATATTTTTATTTTTCTTTGCAGTTTGTCTTTTTTGTTTTTCCTCTAATTGATGTTTTATGGGAGTGCTGGATAAAATTTGAAAATGTTTTCTTTTTCTTCGTTGTGAAGATTCTATTTTAGGAATGATCGGTACATTGGCTTTGTCAGAGAGGAGCACAGGAGTTAACGGAGCATGAAAAGTGTGTATGGTTAAATCGGTATGATGTTCATGATTATGGTTGTGTGATGTTGTCAGTTGATCGTCCACAGGAATTGTTTTCTCAGCGTTTTTTCTGTCAGGAACGATAAAGCACACACTTGTCAATTCAAATACTAATACAAATTTTCGTCACTAAAGAAATAATTAAAATTCCACTGTTTTTAATTAGCCGCTGTTCTCAAATACCCAACTTTCCCCTAACTCAATTGAATTAATAATTCTGAGCATATTTTATAATAACAAGACCTCATTTAATCCTTAAGGTTTTCGAGAAAAAAATCCTTTTTATTTTAAACTTCGTAGCAAACGGACATCTTGTAAAAGGTCCGTGAATCCCATATTAAATTGTGTAGGAAGCTCGACATAGGCTCGTTTGAGAGCTCGAAGATGCTGTTACATTCATGCTTATCAAAAACTTAATCAATTTTTGTTACCAAGTATCTTAAAGTGCATTGTAAAGTAACATGCTTTAAATTTTTTAATGGCACCACCTAATTTTATTTGCCTTGTTTGGTTCTTCTTAAGATTCCTCAAATTTTCATAATTCATATCCCTATAGCCAAGTGTGAGGATTTTCGTGATATCGTTAAGAATATGAAAATTCAACGTTCCCATTGTTTATTAAAATAGATGATAAAACTGATAAATTTTCTACAATAGGTAATTGTTCAAAATTATTGCCGGTGGCTTCCAAACATATTTAACCCGTTTGGGAACACCCTACGTTGTAAGTTCGTCTTAAGATCTCCCTCTATGTTTCATACACAATGTTATTAAATAAAATCTACCTGAAGACATGGCCAACTACTGTTGGACACACAGCGTAAAGCTCGGTTACAAATTGAAGAATAAACATCAATAATCTAGGATAAGTGCCATAAAAAAAAATTAAGTTAGACCCGAAAAAGCAAGCTAAGTGCCATTGCCAACAACCTAATACATACAATAACCTATTACATTCATATTTACTATTAATGACCCATGGGTTAAGCCCGTTTTTTAACCTACTTCAAAAAAAGGAGGAGGTTCTCAATTCGACTGTATGTTTTTTTTTTATGTTTGTTACCTCAGAATTTACGACTGGGTGAAGCGCTTTTGATGATTCTTTTTTTATTTGAAAGCTGGTGCTTCACAAATGGTCCAATTTTAATTTGAAGGAAATCGTTCACTTCTAAGGGGTTGAAAACTAAGGAATGAAATACTAATTTCTTATTGGAGAGCTCGATTTTGAAAATTCTTTTTTTATTTGAAAGCTAGTGCTTCTCGTGTGATCCCATTTTAATTTGAGAAAAATCTTTCACTTCTAAAGGATTGAAAACTAAGGGATGAAATATTAACTTCTTATTGGATAACCCGATTTTGATAATTCTTTTTTTATGTGTGTACTTCTAATGGCAGGTCACACTGGGACACTCTATATAAAAATCAATTATTGCCATATAAAATAAATTATATGTCCACCTATGATATGGACGGGTTCAAATTTAGAAATAAACAAAAAAAATTAAAAAAAATGTTTAGCCCAATTGTAAGAAAATGTACACAACAAATCGAGACAAGATTAGAAGATTTAGTCAAAACGCAGTTATATACTGTGATTAGTCGTCGCTCGACTCGTCGAATTTTACCAATAAATTCGCCGAAATTTGAAAACTCCGAACTATCAGATACAATTTTGTATGTAACTTGTTAAATGTGAAAAAATAACATTTGAAAATTGTTCATTTTTAGATCTACAATTGATAAAAAAATTGAAAAATTTTTCAATATAAAATCACAAGAATTCTCAATGAAATCTTTTAGTACTTCAGATGCATCTTTATGTGATTGTACTTGCACTCGAAAATTGGTATTTTTGTTTTTAACAAATACTCTGAATCTTTATATAAACCTTTTAAACAATTTGTAGTTTATCGAAAGTGGACATAAAAATATTGAATCTGAGGAAATAGATCAAAAATTAAGAAAATTATTAGAGTTGGCAGATGATAAAGAAAATCTTCATCCTACAAAAACGCGAATTATTAAACGTCCTCAACATTGTTAGTAACAAACATTAGTTATTTTTAAGAAATATTTTTATGTAACTCTTTTCTTAGATTCCCCAGTCTTAAGGCAAATATTGGATAAAAGAAAGAACAAACATAAAAGCTCGTCTAATTTCAATTATGAATTGTCACAAATAAAAAATTACAAAGCATTAACACCAAAATCAAAACAAAATGCTTTCATATTCACGTTACTTAACACAGGAAACGTGGATGATTTATCATCGTTGCCTACTATCGGGAAGAAAACAGCGACGCAGATTATCACTTACAGGTATAATATATCATATAGCACAAAACGTTCAACAACCTAATAACAATGTAACAGTTACGTAACAGTTACATAACGAAAGAATGTTACGTAACTATTTCACATATTTGGACGTTTTGTATTAGTAAAATCGATCATAATTTAGATAAATGTATATGAAATTCATTGTTTTAGAATGATTAATGGAGAATTCAGTTCGATAAAAGATATGAAAAGTTTGCCTTTTTGGAAAGGAAAACAGTTCGAAAGATTTCTAATAGTAAGATAAATTCATTCTTTTTTTAAAACACGATAGGTATTAGAGCAAGAGCCCGTTAAGCCCAGACCTTAGTTATTTTATAAAAGCTGAAAGTTTGGCCTAGCTCATGCTCCCAATACAGGTAAGAACGATTGCCCATTTTGAAGTTTGGGTTATCGTGGCTTTGGCAGGTAAACGGTATTAAAGGTGTGTAAAATACCGATCTAAATTCATCAAATTATAAAGTGTTATTTGTTGGTATTATCTTTAGAATATTATTAAAATTCACGTCATTCATTGCCAGACACTTAACATCGTGGCAACCCTTTACCAGACACCCTTAATATTTGTAATGGTGGGAATGGTTACCCATATTTTTGACATATATATACAATTACATAGGCCAGCACTGGCCCCAAACAAATCAAATTGTTTAGATTTTATCATGTATTTCCACCAACTCAGCTGCGAGTGACAAACACTGCATGTACGAATTTCCAGCCGCCACATATTCATGTAATTATAATTCTACTTACATAATAGTATAAAAAGCTCATTTTTAACCGACTTCAAAAAAAGGAGGAGGTTCTCAATTCGACTGTATTTTATTTTTATGTTTGTTACCTCAGCATTTCCGACTGGATGAAGCGATTTCGATGATTCTTTTTTATTTGAAAGCTGGTGCTTCCCGAATGGTCCCATTTTAATTTGAAGGAAATCGTTCACTTCTAAGGGGTTGAGAATTAAGCGATGAAATACTATCTTCTTATTGGATAGCTCGATTTCGATAATTCTTTTTTTATTGGAAAGCTAATGCTTTCTGTGTGGTCCCATTTTAATTGGAGGAAAATCTTTCACTTCTAAAGGGTTGAAAACTAAGGGATGAAATATTAACTTCTTATTGGATAGCTTGATTTTGATAATTCTTTTTTTATTTGAAAGCTGGTGCTTTTTGTGGGGTCTAGTTTTAATTTGAGGGAAATTTTCCAGTTCTAAGAGGTTGAAAACTAAGGGATGAAATATTAAATTCTTATTGGATAGCTCGATTTTGAAAATTCTGTTTTTATTTGTAGAACACAACTTTAAATTAATCTTCTATCCATTAAAAAAAAAACTCCACAAAATTAGAGATGAAATAATATTATAAATTTTTCCTAGCTAACCCGATTTTGATAATTTTGTTTCTATTACGTACAACGTACCTTTAAATTGTTCACATTTCAATTTGAAGAAAAAAATCCACCCCTTAAGGTGAGAAAATAGGGGATGAAATAGTGACATTTGACCGAATTTTGATAATTTTTTTTCTGTTGGAAAGAGTAATCCACTTAGTTTTGTTATTACATTTAAAAGCAAAAAATTTCAACCCTTAAGGGCAAAAAGGGATGATGTAGTAACTTTTAATATTAAACGGCGCTGCCTCATATGAGCAGCGCGTTTGGAAGGTTAACCATTTTCAAGAAAAAAAAATCAGTTATCAAACTTCAGATCACTAAAACGCGAGAAATAAATAAATATTATAAAAAAATGAAAAACCGACTTCAAATATAAAAAAATTCTTAAACAAGAAATGCATTAAAAAGTAACAAAATAATGGCGTATCCTTGAAGTATCTACAACTAACAAATTATAAGAATGATACAATGTACAACTATTGTTATTTTTGGAGTTGATGTCAGTCAAGAAAATAAATATTAATGGTAATTTGTAAAAATTGTAAAAAGGTTTAGTTGGTAATTCGAATTTTGTAGTTTAAAGGTCGCTAGATATTGTTACAGTTCGAATATATTGTTTAAAAGTTCATTTGAAAAATAATTTTCATAAGGTATTCTCGTTTTTTGCTAAGTACCAATATAGTCGTATTTCCTTGGCTGACACCAACTCCAAAAATAACAATAGTTGTACATTGTATCATCCTAATAATTTGTAAGTTGTAGATACTGCAAGGATACGCCATTATTTTATTACTTTAAAATGCATTTCTTGTTTAAGAATTTTTATATATTTTGAAGTCGGTTTTTCATTTTTTTATAGTATTTATTTATTATCCTACTTCTTACTTAAGTTATAAATGTGAAAGTTTGTAAGAATGGATGTTTGTTGCTCTTTCACTTAAAAAAATACTGAATGGATCGGGATGAAATTTGGCATAGATATAGATTATAATCCGGTTTAACATATAGCATACTTTATATCCAGAAAAATGTACGGTTCCCGTGGGATAGATATTTTTTTGTTTTTTACAGAGCAAAATATAAACTATTTTTATAATGTGGTAGTTTAAGGGTCAGAAAATGATATAGATTAATTCTCATACCGGAATAATAAACGGTTCCCATGGGATAGCAAAACAAGTATGTATTCTATAAGAACCGTGTATTTAAAAGCAGTGTCATTAAAATCTACAAAATTGTGTCCTAACTCATTTTCTTTAAGAAGATTTGATATACTTTTTACTCAGGAAAGATGTACTATTCCCGTGGGATAGATACGTTTTTTGTTTATCACAGAGTTAAAGATTGATATGATTTTTACAATGTGGAAGTTTGGGGGAGAATCATACAGATTACTTTTAAGGCTAGAACAATGCATAGTTTCAATAGGATGGCAAAACAATTATATCCTACAGTAACCGTACATTTAAAAAGTTTCGGTAAAGTTCGTGGAATCGAATTTTAACGCATTTTCTTCCAATTCTTCACAATAACGAAAGAAATCTCTACAAAGTTGAAATAAAAAAATTGGCAATTTTTACTGCAAAATAAATATGAATTTCAATTTAACACCCGATAAAATTAATAATGTAGTTTTTTTTAAATATTTGATTTTTTCAATTGTTCATTGTCGAATATTAATTAGAAATAAACGTATTAAAATAATAAACTAAAAATTTCAAAATTCAACAATTACTTAACAGAACGAATTTTAATGAAGTTTTGCTGAAGATCCTCTAGGATAGCTGCTAATCTATTCTTTTAAGGGAACATCCACTAATTATTACGTGAGGCGTTTAGGGGTCGATAAGGTCGAGCCGAATCTCATCTAATCTTACTTTGTGGAAAGGGAAAGTCTCCCAAATATCACGTATTATTTTGTTTTGAAAAATATCCCATTAGATTGCGGGTTGGGGGAATGATATATGCCAAATCTCATAACATCTTACCAGAGGGGAGATGGGATTTCAAAAATCGCAAAAAACGCCTCGCGCAATTAATGGATGCCCCCTAAAATAGCTGAACGGTTTTAAATGACATTTGGTATGAAAGATTTTCAAGTTCTAAAGGAAGGAATAGAGTTACTTTTTTACTAAAAACCGTATAGAAGCTATGTATGTGAGACAGCTAACATCTCTTTCTTGAAAAGTAATTTTACGAATTTTGATAAACTTTCTTTGGATCTAAAGTCTGAATTTACCTATTATTTTTTCTGTCAAAATAGATTAATTTTTATATTTCGCTATGAACGTAGGGAATCTTTTAATCAATCAGTTAAATTTAGAAACACTCAGCGAAGCGAGCGGGTATCAGCTAGTATATAATACTTGGGTAATAATTAGATATTTTCTCAATTGCCAGACATTTTTGATAGTTCCAACCCCTTGCCAGTTGTAGGCCCATGTACCCATGTAAGGTAGTAGTAATACATGCGCAGTAGAAATAACCACTGCGCAGTGACAAATCGCGATAGACCTAACTCGCTATCTTACTCGCACCCATCTATATATAAACTACCTCGTATTCGCTCCTACAGCCACCGTACATGTGTACATAGCCCTACAACTGGCAAGGGGTTGGAACTATCAAAAATGTCTGGCTAGTGAGTGAACATCATCTAATTATTACCCAAGTATTATATATAAAAATGAGCTTTTATACTATAATGTAAGTAGAATTATAATTTCATGAAAATTAAGGGTATCTGGTAAGGGGTTGCCACGATGTTAAGTGTCTGGCCAGGGCCGTAACTAGGCAGGGGCAATAGGGGCACTTGCCCAGGGGCCGAATCGTACCAAAACATCGTTGTTGCTTTAAGAATATTTCTAACCCTACCAGTCACCATCGCTTCTTGCGAGAGAAGTTTTAGTAAACTGAAGTTAATTAAAAACTATTTAAGATCATCCCTCTCACAACAGCGTTTGTCGAAGCTGTCTATTATATCAATTGAATTTAACATAGTGCAAGAAATAGATTTTAATAATATAATTGATGAGTTTGCGGAGAAAAAAGCAAGAAGAATGCAATTTAAATAGAATTTTAATTCGTTTTTCTTCATAAATATAAAATAAAAAAAATTTACAAAAATTATGGACAGGACCAATTTAAAGATTCCTTATTTTGTGTTTATTTATTAAGTGATATACCTACTAAACTTTAAAAATGGGAAAGAACAGGAACTATAACCATGGTAAGTTTTTTCTCAATTTTTTTTTTTTTTTTTATTGAGGAGGGCCCAATTTGAAGGTCTTGCCCAGGGCCCAAAAAAAATCCACGTTACGGCCCTGTGTCTGGCAATGAATGACGTGAATTTTAATAATATTCTGAAGGTAATACCAACAAATCACACTTTATTATTTTATGAATTTAGATCGGTATTTTACACACCTTTAATACCGTTTACCTGCCAAAGCCACGATAACCCAAACTTCAAAATGGGCTATCGCTCTTATCTGTATTGGGAGCATGCGCTGACAAACTTTCAGCTTTTATAAAATAACGAAGGTCTGGGGTTCACGGGCTCTTAGAGTATATGTTACTAAAACTTTTATTTCAGGCAAATAATATAAGTTAGAAGATAATGAACGTAGTTTAATAGAAAATCAATTCATCCGTCAATCGTATTGTTACGTACATGTCTTAATTTAATTTTTGGAATATTTATTAAAATTGTGTTAAATGTTGATTTTGAATTTTGTAAAAGACATTTTAAATAATCAACTTCTCGTATTATATACAAGAATTTATTTTTAATACATTTATTATAACGATTTTTTTTTGGTTACACAAGCGAACTAAATATTATTGCTAGGTATAGTTGAGAAGGTGACTAAGCAGGAGTGATTGGTTTTGCCGGGGGCCAAGCCCATTGAGTTGGTGGCGGAGTTTGAACGAGCTTTTCCCACGGTTTCCATCCAAGCATTTTGCGGGCCAATATCAATTCCTTTTCGGCTTGTACGATAACTTCTTCGATTAGACCACAGTTGATCTCCTTCTCGCAAACATTGATGTCGGTATTTTTCTTGATGATATTTGCCCGGTCCTTAACAATTTGCTCGGTGTATTTTCGATACGCTGACGTTTCGGGTAATTTTTGAAGTGCACGTAAAGTTTTTCCATATAGCACACTTAAGGTGTGATGAGGATTTTTGGCCACTGCTAAACCAGTCAGGCCAGTGGATGCTTTTAAGACACGCGATGCCATTGTGTTAAAACGTTTGAAATTAATATATACTTTTAATAAATTAAATTAGATTAATTATATTTATGTAACGCGACGATCTGTCATTTGAAATATATTGGTTATTTTCATACAACCATATTTTCTATGTGTCAATACTAGAAATTACGTAAGTAGAGTTTTATGGTTGTACACAGGGTGTCTCCAGTGTCTCTAAGCCCGTCTAAGCCCATCAGACATATTCGATTTTCAATAGTCCTTTTTCATCCCGTCTACGCCCTACACAATACATTCTTAGGTTTGTTTCCATATTCTTGTCTTTGAACAAAAACTTTTACTAACAATAAGTCCAAGATTATGCCTGATTCATAAGTTACGTCCTCAAATTTAAAAATGTTTTTTTTCCCTCCCCTTTCGTATATCGCCGCATAGTTTGCAGCTTACACATTAATTAATTAAGTATTTCGTTTTCATGTTTCAATTTTGAACATGTAACGTCGCAAAGCTTATGACCCTCCAGCACTTTATCACACAATGTCATACTTTGTTGTTCTCCCCCTCTCCATTTCCTTAAATGTGATGTAATTTAAGGACGGCACCTAACAAACTGATCCATGCACTAAATTTTTGATATGTTTCGAGTCTCTAGCATTTCCATCTCAAACTTCACACAGCTTATATTTTGGGTCGTCTTAAAAAATCCTTATGGTTTAATAGAATTAGAATACGGTTGAAAACTAAAAATTACTGGCTCATGTGTAATGATTATTTTAAAAGACAGACTCACAAAAAATTAAAATAAATTATTAATTAGCTTTGTACAGGAGTCTTGATGGCTGAGACTAGCCCCCTACAACCCCATGTTACAAAAATGTGACCATTTTGATTGCATTTGCAGTAATTTAGTTGAAAACGAGTTAAACGAAGACCACAAAGACTGACGAAGACCGAAGAATTTATGCAAGTCGGAGATTAAATATATTTTTTTTAAACGTCAAGCAATTTATTAAAATGCAACTTTTTTTTTTATTGTTTTCATTATTATTGTTATTAAATGAGAATATTTATGGAAAGTATTTTTATTTAATAAGTATAATAACTCTGATAAGTGATGATAAGTTTAAGTGACAGAAGGCTGTTTGAGACGTATGACTCTTATAACAACACAAATAGATAACAGCCTTTTTTATATTTTGCTATGACGGTTTCTATTAATTAATCAGTTCAATTTAGCGATGTCCAGCGAAGCGGGCGGGGATCAGCTAGTATTTATTATAATAATCGGTAAAGTTCCAGTTTAGGCACCCTGAGATTTACATTGTTGGTGTATATGACGTACATTACTGACACCGCAAAGTTTTACAGAAAACCAAATATCTTAAATGTGTAAAACTTTGCGATGTCATTATTATTATATATATATTTATATAAAATATAATATAATATAACATTTACATTAAATAAAATTAAAAATTGCATTGTATATCAAAAATGTAAGGTTATGTTTAAATCTTTGGGTGTCTAAATTCTAAAACATAATTTTACCTAATAATCAATACAATCGAGGAGGTCTAGACATCGGGCATTCTGCATCACTCTATATACTGTATGTATTGATAAGATTGATAATTTAAATGGTGTAGTGTGGCTAGTGTAGTATTAAATGGTGATGAAACATTTTGACAGATGAAATATATTCTTATAATTTAATTCAATATAAGTAATGATTTTATCATTTTATTAGTAGTCATTAGAGACTTTAAATATTAAATAAGTTATTACTGGCATTCCACTAGCAAATTTGTGTGTCAATATTATGTTATAATAAATGTTAAAAGTCGTAATAATATAAATCACAACACAATGGAAGTTGTTAACTCAGAAAATGCAGTGGAAAACGATTTAAAGTCTGACACTGGTGTGTAACATCTTCTTCATATCATATGTAATACGCTCGTGAAAATATTGTTGACTTGATTCTCTTATAGATATGCTTGAGAAAGTAAACGAATTAGTACAACGCATAGAGCAATTGGAAACTGAGAAGAAGAAACAATCCGATGAATTCAATTCTCAACGAGCGAAATTGAAAGAATTGTTCATACAAAAAGAAGGTATGTTACACCACGTTTCATACCGATGCATGTGTTACGGCATTTTCTCATTTTAGAGCAATTCAAACTATGCTCCAACAAATCTATAGAACTAGCAGAACATGTGCAAAAACTTCAAGGGGAGTTGGATGAAGCACGAAGTCAGTTATTAGTTGCTGGCTTACGGCTAGAAACAGACCTCGAAGATGAAAAACGTAAGGCTCAGGAGCAGATCGCTACATTAGAACAATTGTGTCAAGGTACTTAAACATATGTTCACGTATATATAAGTGGCTAAGTTAATGTTAAATTATATTATAGTAAACTATTCAATACAGAGAAATTATTTTAAAGGAATAAAGATAAAAACATTATACGTAGCCGGTGTAAAAATGATTGTGATTTGAACTTAAGGTCAAAATTTGAAAACGATTGATAAAGTTGATACCTGCTCGCTTTGCTGAGAGTATCTAAATGTAATTGATTGATTAAAAGATTCCCTACCTTCATAGCGAAATATAAAAATGAATCTATAATATTTTAACAGAAAAAGGTAATAGATACTTCCAGACTTTAGGCCATTAGTAAGTTCATCAAAATCCTTAAAACTACTTTTCTAGGAAGATATATTAGCTATCTTACAGGTTCTATAAGATTTTGTCAAATGTCATTTAAAACAGTTCAGCTATTTTAGTAGAAAAGATTAGGAGCTTTCCTACAGGAACCGTCCTTTTTTTCAAATAAATGATACTCAATTATATGTTAAGATCTGAGGTATCTTTAATAAAACTTCATTAACATCCGTTCCGTTCAGTAATTGTTAGTTATTTAAAAATTTAGTATATTATTTTAATACGTTTACCTGTTTCTTGTCAATTTTTTCGTTAATTAACAATACAGAAATTCAAATATTTAAAAAAAATCATTATTAATTTTATCAGGTGTTAAATTTAAATTCTTATTTATTTTTCAGTAAAATTTTGTTAATTGTTACATTTAAACTTTGTAGAGAATTTCTTTCAATACTGTGTAAAATTGGTCAGGCCTTCTTGAGGAAAATGCGTCAAAATGCTATTTCGCAAACTTTAACTTTGGGATTCACGTGTTTTCGCTATATATTACTAACGCTAAATAAAGATAAAAACCATTCTCGAGCTCGATTGTGCAATGTATCAAAATTTGAACTCAATTAGTACAGAATAAAGACCAACATTACATTTCTATATGCTATAGAAGATACCAATAAAACAGGCAATATGTACGTCGTACAATAGCCAGCCGCTATGCCAACATAATATTTTTGTCATTTGTAAAAGATAAAAATGGTTCCTATGGGTTATCTTTAGGAGATGGACATATACCGTCGCGGACTTTTTCATCAGCCTTTTTAAAATAGACAATTTCGCCGCATATAAGTTTGATCTATTCCGTAAGATTTAGCCAGTGCTTGCCATGTAAGTGCACAAAAATATGTTTGTTATGACATCACATTACAAAACTCTACTAAATTATGTATAAACTATAGCCATTATGTTACCGAGGACTAAAATACTATATAACGAACAAAATTTCATCAAAATCCGTTCAGTAGTTTTTGCGTGAAAGATGCACAACAAACAAATAAACAATAATCTACTACATTTTTATTATATTTATCTATACCAATAATAAGATTGAAGAGTTTTACTACTTGAATACCTATATTATAATAAAACGTTCCATCTCTCCTGCGCGAGGGAACGAAAAACGGAATCATTTTTCCCAGCTAAGATTTTTATCTAATCTAAAAAATTTAAGGTGTTTTGTTGAATACTCTTTATTGCCGACATTTTCATGTATTTAATACAATAAAATAAATGCCATTTACATTATAATTTTCCCCCAAAAAAAAAAAAAACAGGGTAATAACAGAGTCTGTCCAGGGTAAACTTGAAAACAGCTGAGCCGATTTCAATGGAATTTTCACAAAAAGTTATTAAATATTGTAACTTACATTATAGACTACTTTAAATTTCGAATAGTTTTCCCTGTCTGTTTGTTTGTTCTTGACAAACTTGAAATCGGCTGGTCCGATTTGGACGAGATTTCCACTACAAGTAGTAAATATTACAAAAATTGCTATAAAATATTTTTTATTCCGAAAAAATGTTGATTTTCTGAGCAAAAAAATAAAAACTATAAAAACTGCGCAACGAACAACATACATCGGCAGGCAGTTGTGATATAATGTACATATACTAACATATCGTAGAGACGACATGATTTGAAACTATGTAATTTGTTATTCTTATAAATTAATGTTCGTAAATTTCAAAATTATAACCATGATAGAAGTATATCGATAGGTTAAATTCCTAGAAACCATATTATAGAAACTATATTCCTAATTTTCAATTTATTTTAGCAAAATATATAAGAATTCGTTGTCTAATCTTGGACTTCGGGAAATAGCAGACTTGCCGATAAGACATAATGAACTTAATACTATATCCTAGAATAATGAACATAAGGCAACCAAACCTGTTAACTCAGATCTTAAGATAACACATTAAATATTATTGATTCTAAAAAAGGTACACTTCCTAAAGGATAGCTACTAATCCATTCTACTAAAATTAATAAATGATTTCATATGACATTTGCTGTGAAAGGTTCTCGAGGCTTAAAATTTTCTTAATATTTCACAATATTCAAAAAAACGTAAAGATCCTACCCATAAGATAGCTTATATAAGTTCCTGGAAAAGTAATTTAACGGATTTTCATGAACTTTCTATGAAACAAAGGTCTAAAATCTAACTATCTTTTTTTGGTAAAATAGCTGAATTTCTTATTTTGGGTAAAGTTTTCTATTATTCAATCAGATTAATTTACATACGCTCAGTGAAGCGGGCAGGTATCAGATAGTAGATAATATAGATATAGATAATAATAAGGAAATCATCTCACTTAATAATCCATTTTATATAGAAACTATGGAGGAATCAACGTCCTCTCGTTCCATTTACGATAATGAGTTGAAAAAATTACAACTGCTAACTCAAAAATTACAAATTGAAAATAATGAGCTGCGATCATTGAATCAACAATCGTCCCCTCATCATAGTGGCTCCGTAAGTAAAACAAAACATTGTAAATGTATAAATAGTTAATTACTTATTTTAAATGATAAATATGTGCATTTAAAATAACTCTTACTGATAAGAAACGGTGTTCCAATTTCATTTCGTATTTTTTTTTTTTTTTTTAATTTAGGATTCACTCAGTGGCAGTTTAGCACCGGGTATAATGTTAAGTGCTGTTACAAAATCACTAGCTCGAAAACTCGGTGCAGATTCGTTTACAAATCAAGAAAACTTAGAGGAAAGCATGAGAAAGGTATTGCACTTATTTGATTTCCTGTTTGTAAATATTAACGACTTAATTTCGTTTAGGCGCAGGAAGACGCGGAAATGTTGCGATCGTTAGTTGAACCCTTGGAAGAAGAAATCAAACAATTGAAAGACAAACTACGTGCTACCGACGAACAACTTCAACATTGTCGACAATGTGGCCATTTAGAACACGTTGAAGTCATCACTCGACTTAGTACTGAGGTATTAGATGAATTCACAATTTTCAAGACAGCTCAAATTCGAGATAGGGGAAAGGTGTACAAGATGATCCCTCTAAGCAAGAATTGAAATAAAAATACACGTATTTCCCTATGAAACAAACTTGATAGCATTTACTACTGCCATATTTGTTTATCTAACTTTTATCATACTCAAAATTTCTAATTAATTCAGTTTACATGATAATATATAGATATTTTTAAAACTCGACAAAGCAATCATCTTATACACCCGGGTGGCTAAGATGATCCCTATGGTTGGAATCATCTTACCCCAATGTCGAGCAACTTTTTATTTTTTCAAGAATAAAGTAAGTAAAAGCGAAAATCAAGACTATAAAACGTCTTTAAGATAATTATTGTAATTCAACAAAACATATACTCAGGTTTATAACTCAATAAAATTAACTCTAAAAAAACTAATCCAGTCTTCTGAGTAGTGGCTTCATTATGAAACTTTTCTTAATAGTGTAATCGCTTTTTGGTCGGTGTTGTGCTACACATTTCACAAATAAATGGATTTGTATCATCGCTATCAATTCCGACACAAGCTTCATGCCGCCATTTTCTACAAGCACACCACTTGATCCTGCCTCCACCCTTGACATAACCGGAAAACTTTTCCGTGCAATAAAGGCATTCTGTGTCATCCTCCTCAGATGACTCAGACGAGAAATATAATGTTTTCTTAAACTTAATGTATGTAAGTACATAAAAATCCTGGGAATCATCTTGAACACAAGTACAACTTTTTTATTCAAAGTTAATAAACATAACCCATAGTCACGCCGATATTTCCAAGTAACCCAAAAATCAAAATTAGGCGTACTAGAATGTCACAAACACAAGAATCATTGTGCTTACTAGTATGTAATAGCTGGGGAGCCCAAGCGGGGATTTTGGAATTTACTAAAGCGCGGCAGATTAATATACAGGGTGATACCTTGTACCCAGTTAAGTACTTCCACCAAATATTAGCTCCATATATATGGCCGCCCGTCAAGGATAAAGGATCAGATTAGTAAAAAAAACTTGATCATCTGATTTTCTCGAGCGCGTCAGATTAAGATATTAAGGGTGAGTTAGTTACATGCTAAAAGGTGTATAATCCACTAATCTGACAATTTGAGAGTGACGAAAAGAAAGGGGAGGGGTACAAAGTTGTAAAAAAAACGTCATCTCGACATTCCCGAGTGTGGTTAATTTTTTTTTTATTTTGAAGGGATTAAATCAAGGATTACGAAAAATATATAATCTGACGATTTTTACTAGTCGAAGTAACAAAAAATCATCGATAAAGTTTGATGCGTGCAGTTGCGTGATGCATATATTCGAATTTTCCCAGGAAAAAGTTTCAAATAAAATTTGTAGCCATTAATGAGTCTAAGAACCACATAGTAAGTTTTAAAAAAATCGTTGGAGCCTTTTTCGAAAAAAATTGAAAAAGTTCAAAAACTCCTAGAATATAACAGAGCTTTCGGTTAACTGATTACGACCAAAAGCTTCGCGGCACATTTAGGTATAATATGGAGACTGAATGCCAAGTTTGGTGAAATTTGGATAAAGCTTTCGATACGATATGACTGTCACACACTCACACACAGACATGTGTGACAGCCATATCGTATCGAAAGCTTTATCCAAATTTTATCAAACTTGAAATTTGCCTTCCATATTATAACTAGTTGTGCCGCCAAGCTTTTGGTTGAAATCGGTGAACCGAAAGCTCCACTTTATTCTAGGAGTTTATGAGCTTTTTCAATTTTTTTCGAAAACGGTTCCAACGATTTTCTTTAAACGTACTATAGTTTTTAGACTCATTAGTGGCTACAACTTTTATGAGAAACTTTATCCTGGGAAAATTTGAATATAGGCTGTATGCATATATACAAAAAACATTTTGAATTATTTTCAGATTAGGTGAATCCCTCCTGATAATCGTCAAATTATGAGACAGCATGTCTAAGGCATAAAGATGAAACATATATAAATTAATCTGACGCGCTTGAGTATTTCAAAATGGCGATTTTTTTTTTGCACATTCCAATAATGGCAACGCGCTTGCGTCACATTCAAATCGTCAAAGGTTTGTCTTAGGTTCACTTAACATCCCCTTAGAAAATATGACGCGCTCGATAAAATTTTTTTTTCTTCATTTTCAACCCTTACGTACGACCACCCCCATCATGGAAACAATCAGATTAACATATGTATATCAATATGTGACGCGCTCGAGTATGTCCATGTAACTGTTTTTTTTACATTTTTGAAAATCTCTAGCCGCACCCCCCACCGCTGAATAGGTATATATTAAATGACATTTTTTTCTTTTTATCATCTAAGCTTCGCAACCCAATAGGTCTCGATAACGCTCGAGTAAATCCCGATTTAGCATCGTGGGCTCCCCTACTATAATAGAAGTAATGTATAATTGAATTCAATCTTTCCTTATATTAACTGAGCACAATTTATTTTTTTTGTCTGTAAAATCCAACACGCTGGTTATGCTGTCGTTGCAAATGGACAGTGGCGGGGAGGTATTCGAGGCTATGTTTTGTCAAAAATTCATCTAGATAGCATTAGCTGTTTGGGCGCAATCGAAAAGGATCATCTTGTAGACCTTTCCCTTACTTAAATGAACTTTTGATGTGCTTTGTTTAATTTTAAAAAAAATTATTTTAGTCGTCACCAATTAAAGAGACTGAAAAGCTAGAAGAAATAAATCCAAATGAAACAGATTCACCTAGTCAAGTAACTGTTAATGGTGATAATAAATTAAATAGTTCGATTGGACGTGAGAAGGCATCACCGACGCCATGTGATATGTGCAACAATTACGAAACTCAATTAGTGCACGAGCAACAAAAGGTAGCTGAACTAGGAAAGAAATTAGCGTTAACTGAAAAAACTGTTGAACGTCAACGGGAAGACTTAATCAAAGAGATAAACATCAGAAAGGAAATGGAGGAGAAATGGAACGAGAAAAAGGAAGAGCACAAAGAGCAAGTGACCGACTTGAATAAGCGCACGCTGTGCACTGAACAAGATTTGAAAGAGCTGAGGCAAACTTTCGAACAAACCGTGCATTCAGTGCAAGACGAATTGACGAAACTCACTCGAGAACGGGAAGAAATTCAACAATACCTAGACAGGTTTATACTAAATAAGATTATTACTGCAGTCCTTACAAAAGATATGATTGTAGGGTTCAACGTGAAAACAATACGTTAGTGGGGAAATACATGAAAACATCAGCAGAACTACAAAATGAGACTATTAACTATCCAGATAATGTAGCAGTAAGTCTATAGCTTCTGCCTTCTTAAAATAGCATTAGGCCAAAAAAAAAGCGTTCTGTTTTTTTGTAGGAACTTCAAGAATTGCTGTTGAAAAATCATGAAAATTTAATCACAACAATAATTGGAAAGGAAGTAGCTCTGGGACAAGTGAGCGCGTTACAAGGTGAAATTAAACTCATACGCGATCAACATTTAATTGACCAACAAACTCGACAAGAATTGGAAAACAGTTTAGTGACCGAAAATGACGGTTTAAGGTAACTTGAAAAATGTTGTTGAAACAAAATAAATGTTATTGGACAAAAACAAAATCGCTATGAAACACATAAAACATTCATCATAAAATAGACTATATATAATAGTTCCGGTGCGTTGGTTTATTAGACCAGTGCCGATAATTTTTGAACACAAAAAACATTATAGTTGGATGAACCCCATTAGAAAAGGACAGGAATATAACAAAAATGAAAGTAGAAATAAATTACGGTTGATCTGAGGTGGGGAAGTGGAAAAGGGGGTGTTTTTAAGGGTAGAAACGGTTTATCTCGATTTTCGACAAAACTACAAGTCCTATGGAAAAAAGTTAAATGGCATAGTTGTAGGTAATAAAAAGATCTACAACTTTTGTTCTAACACTTTTTTCACAAAACCTTAAAATTAATGTGAAAAATTCCAATAACCAAGTTTTTGGTTTTTTATTTTTATCTTTTACAAAAAAAAATGTTTTATGAAATTTTGTAAAAACTTACCTCTTAATGTCCCAAACACACTAATTTTTTTGATTTAAAATATTTATTTTTTTTCATCTTATTTTGACCTATTGAAAAAGTGCCCTAATTTTCAATCGAAAATTTTCCATTGTACAATGTTTGTACAATTGTACAAATACAACTTTGAGCAATGTATTAATATTTACACTTTAATAATCACATTTTTTGGGAACACTTAACATTGTAATGTGTATTTTTTGCACCATCAAAAAGTAGAGGTTTCAACTAACAAAACGCTCGCCGACTTTTTAAAGAAATCAGATATTTTGACGTGAGAATTTTCGATTGAAAACTAGGGTTCTTTTTCGATATTAAGTCATTATAAGGTGAAAAAATAAATATTTTAAATAAATAAAAAAAATACATTGTGTTTGGGACTTTAAAAGGTAAGTTTTTGCCAGATTTTATGACAATTTTTTGTTTGTATAAGATAAAAATAAAAAACCAGAAACTTAAGGTTAGGTATTGGAATTTTTCACATAAATTTTGAGGTTATGTGAACAAGGTGTTAGTACTAAACAGCCCCCTGTCCAGCCCCCTACAACTCCATGTTACAAAAATGTGACCATTTTTACTGGATTTGCAGTCACTAGTTGCCATTTAGTTGCCAACGAGTTGAACGAAGAAGACCACAAAGACTGACGAAGACCGAAGAATTTATGGAAGTCGGAGGTTAGAAATAATTTTTTTTAAACGTCAGGCAAGTTATTAAAATGAAACTTTTTTAAATGTTTTCATTATTATTGTTATAATATGAGAATAATTATAATAAGTATTTTTATATAATAATTATAATAAATCTGATAAGTTTAAGTGGTAGGGGGCTGTTTGAGACGTATGACTCTTATAACAACACCGATTTCCATAGAAATCGGTCACGTTTTTTTAGCCTTTCTCGTATCTAAGTGACAGGGGGCTGCTCAGAACGACTAACGCCATAGAGAAACGGTCGAGGCTTTTGGTGTTCCGCGATCTAGCTCTTTCAACCTTCTCTCTGCTCGAAGTATCGGGTACACTAAGTATCCCAAGCCGAAACCCCGAAATTTGCCGAGCCCCTTTTACTATACCCCTCCTCCGCGTCCAGCTGTAATGCGACATGCAATAGATGAACGAAAAATTTTGAGGCGATGAATAAACAGTTTTGCTTTAAAAAAAAACAGCAGTTAAAAATCGAAAGAGTAGCAGAAAATCACTGATAGTCATAAAGAACGAAAGGAATTGTTTCTGATTATTCGGGGGAATAATCAGTCCTGGATTCGAATCCCAATGAAAGCTCAAGATTTTTTCTGGGTTTTCGGATTCGACGGTCGCTAATGATTATAGTAGTTGATGCGACCTTAAAAAAAAGAAAAACCAAAAAAAAAAAATAGAATAGCGGTGCGTTTTTATAAAAAATGTATTTTATCATCAACGCCGTTCTATGGATAGAATGAAATAGATTACAGATGTTAGTCAATTAATACCATATCTATAAAGATGATAGGCCATGGTTTTTTTATGTATACCTACGCTATACAGGGTGTACCAGCTAGACATGCCATTAAAAGTTTCCGGAGAACCTGAAATAATAGAAATCTAAAAATTGAGATTAGAGCCTAACTGGATTGGAGCTACTTTCCTAAAATATTTTTAGTTTTCTGACACTTCCGGTTATACCGGAAGTCTTCACTAAAATCGTTATTTCAAATGGCATATCCTATTTGTAATTTTTGCATATCTCGATTGAATTAATAATTCTGAGCATCGTTCAAAATAACAAGACCTCATTTAATTCTTAAGGTTTTCGAGAAAAAATACTTTTATTGGAAATTTCGCATCAAACGAAAGTCTTGTAAAAGGTCCGTAACTCTCACATTAAATTGTGTAGAAAGCTCGACACAGGCTCGTTTGAGAGCTCAAAGATGCAATTACACTAGAGATTTTCAAAAACAATCAATTTTTGTAATTAAGTATCTCAAAGTGCACCGTAAAGTAACACGTGCTGAATTGTGCAAAATATCAATTTTTTTAAATGGCAACACCTAATTTTATTTATATTGTTTAGTTCGTCTTAAAATTCCCCACATTTTCATAATTCATATCCCTATAGCCAAGTGTGAGGGTTTTTGAGTTTCGTTTAAAATAAGAAAATTTAACGTTACATCCGTAGTTTATAACCAAGTTTTATGCTATGATTTATAACCATGTTTTCAGGTAGGTTTTATTTAATAACAATAAACTTCTAATGGCTGGTCTAGCTGGTACACCCTGTATATTTTTGAAGTGTCACAAAATTTATATCGTATTATTGCATGAATAAGTTTTTCTTTTACACCAGGATCCTGGACAGCTTTTGGACTTCAAAATGTATTCATTTTGAGTCCATTTTTTTTTTACAAAATGCCCTTAAATATCCATATTTTTGACTTAAGAAGTATGCATGCCTAATGACCTGCTGATAAATGCTAATAATCAAATGAGTGTTCATTTTTTGTCTTGCCCTTGTCAAGTGTACGTTATTGTATATATCTTTTGCATAACTCGTCCATGTCAAACGGATAACCGATGCAAAGACTACTATCCTATATGTGGGTGCGGTCAAGAATTCAGCCGCTGCTCAGTTTTTGCAGCCAGAAAAAATTGAAAAGCAGCCAGTATGCAAAAATTTTGACTGCATATTTATACGACCGACTGCAAATTGTCAATTTACACTTCATTCAGTTTTTTGTGGCATTTGTGTGAAAAAAAAACTATTATTTGGTATTTGATATTTATTTATGTGAAAAAAACTATTTTATATTTGGTATTTGATAATAATTATAAAATTACAAAAAAAAAAAGTGTATTTCGTGAACTTTATATAAAAAATAATAAAATTTGTGAAAAATGGAAGACATGTTAAAAAATTTCATCAATATTATCATCCATTTTGTATGACATTAAAAAAAAAACGAAAAAAAAATGACAAATAAAATTTTTGCAGCCACTCGTCGCCGACTGCAAAAACTGCAAGTTCTGTGGCTGCATTCTGAATATTAATCCGACAGATTGCGCTGCTTTTGCTGTAAATCTTAAATAATGACCGATTGACTGCAAAAACTGAGCAGCGGCTGAATTCTTGACCGCAACCTGTGTGTTTAAAACAAATGAAATTTCAGGAAAAAATTGGAACGTGTAGAGCATGAAACTACGTTAGTGGCCGCTTTAAAAGAACGTTTGGCTAAAGTATCAAAAACTAAGGTAGTTGTTGATAACGTGCAACGTGTTATGTTGTTGAGTTCAAATTGCTATTCATTTTGTTTAGGATGAACTCGAAGAAAAGAATAACGAGTTACGATCACGCGTTACAACGTTACAACAAGAGTTGGGTAACAGTGAGGAAGTGCAGAAAGATTTTGTGCGACTATCGCAATCGCTACAAGTAGAATTGGAGAAAATTCGTGGCTCGGACACGCAAGTTCGATGGCAACATGATGAAGATGTAACTGAATGTCCCACATGCCACAATGGATTTAGTGGCTCTCGCAAAAAAGTACTCAACTGACCAGAAAAAAATAGATGAACACTTATTAATTTTTTTTTATCTCTTTGATTTCTTTTAGACACACTGTAGACATTGCGGACAAATATTTTGTAATGTTTGTTTAACGCACACAGTAACAAGCGGTCCAAATCAACGTCCATCCAAAGTATGCCACGTGTGTCATACACTTTTAAATCGAGACACAGCTCCGTATTTTAGTACAAAAGTGCCGAATTCTCCCGGTTAAACTTCACTTGTATCGTATTTTATTTATTTATTGCTAACAAAAGGATAATGAGTTATCAATTATGTCAAGAAACCTTGTTATTTTTTACTATATTAATACAGGCAATTAGTTGAATATTTTATTGAAATGGTGCTGTGAAAATTGGCTTCTGGTATTATTTAGTTTGGTTTAATTCAAGTTTCAACATAAGACAATTACTGGGCGTAGTTTTTGTTAGAACTGATCAACATTCAATAGAATTTATCTACAATTGCTGGCTCAATAGATTATCATAGCTACGTCATAATGTCACAAAAACTATTTCCATTAATTTAAAAACTTTAAGCTGACAATTTTATTATTAGTTTTGTAAGACGTTAATATTTTAATTCAAGTTTCAATCAAAACTACTACTTAGATTTCAAAGAAAACTTTTTATAAAAGTCAAAGCTTTTGAAGCACAGAAAATTTTTTAAAAATCGTTAATGATTAACACTTAAGAAAAGTTACAAACAGTCCGAATAGTTTGATTGATTAGATAAGGAGAAAAGAGCTATCCAGTAAAATAATTTTAATGGAAGTTAAGTGTTTAATGTCGATACAGTTATTTGTACCAAATAGATATATTTTGTTAAAGAAAGCAATTACTTTTACACGTAACGGTGCAATAATATTTATTTGAAATATATGTTAGTTAACATGTATTGAAATTTGGTCTTATTTTGTTGTGTAAATAATTATAAGATGAATCGGGTATCAAGATTTAAAAATCGAATTGAATGAATAGATATAAAATACTTTTTTGTGTAAGTATTATATTATATAAAAATTACGTATGTATAAGCTTATTTGTAAATATTATTGAAGAGAGCTATTATTAAATCAACATTGAAGAAAGCGATTTACTTTTTGGTCGAAACCAATTCAATACATCTAATCCCGTAAATCCGTCAATAAAATCGACTAAAGCAAGTCGAGCAAAGCAGCTCGACTTTTTTGATATGTTTTGACTGTTATTAGGCCAGTCAAAATCGACATAAAATAGCTAAATTCGCAAAACATGATGTATCTCTGATTTTTTAGTATGTTGTTTGAACTAGGGATGTGAGATTAATGGAAAAAAATCGATTAAATAAAAATCGATTTTTCTTTATTCAATATTAATCGATTTGTCAAAAATCGATTTTTTCTATTATTTAAAATTCTACTTGCTTTTCATATTCCAATAATGATGAAACCTAAGAGATTCATACTAACAATTTATCAGATTAAAAATCAAATAAAATGATATCAATAAAAAAATAACCAATTTAAAACTAAAAATTAAAGCGAATTTTCCATTAAACTTTCAAGGTAAGGAATAAGGTAAATGTGATTATTGATACACAATTTTAGTACCAATAAACGTTTTGTTATAATAAAAATGAAATGATGAGCATCCTAACAAAATTACAACCTTATTGTCTTAAAAACTATTTTCGATTTCAATCTTTTAATAATGAATTTTAAATTTAACAATCAAATATTTGAATGAATGTCTATTATATTTGAATGACAAGAATGAAAAAAACCGTTACAGCTAGTTTGCATTTAAGTTTGCGCTGTTTATGAAAATCGATTTAAACGCGTAATTTATATAATCGATTATTTAAAAATCGATTAATATTACTATGAAAATCGATTATAAAAAATTGATTATTTTTTAACATCCCTAGTTTGGACCCATTAGGGCTATGTATTCTCAAGTTTTCAACTCTCAAAAAGTTGTGGAAACATTTTTATACAGGAAGAACCGTGAAAATTTTGCTTCAAAAGCTGTTCTGTACGATTTTTAAGAGCATCAAATGTCACAAATCATTCTAACAAATTTAGTCTAACCGGAGCTCTGCACGTTAATGGGTCACTGAGTTACGGCACTTTGAAAATAGGCCAGTTTTTTTCAAAATTGAAAATTTTAGTTTCAGACCTTTTTTGAAGTTGCGTCGAAACCATTGATCCTACGAGCAAAACGTGTATGAACGTTTGTAGGTAATTTAATCAACTTTAAATAGAGCGGGGTCTGTAAACCTTGTAGTTCTTTCAAAATCTTTAATAAAAAACCATAAAAGGTAAAATTTCATTTTCCCAGAAATGTACCTTAACACTTTTTTGTTGCATATAGAGTTTTTTTAAGTATATTATATGACCCCGGCTGGGCTCATTCACATTGCCAGTCGGTAAGATCTTGCCCCCGGAGATCTACTAAAACACCTCTCTTGTAAGTGCAAGAAGGGGTGCTGGGTGGTGGCTGCACTTGCCTGAAAGCAGGGCTTAAATGTTCTCCCATGTGTGCTATCTGCTCTGGGGAAATGTGCAAAACAGCAATGAAGAGGACGACGGTGACGAGCCTCAAATTATCCTTGACGTTCCACCAATACTGGAGTATCCATCAAAATGTGATTTTCCCTTATATGGGTCCTCTGAAATTTTGAGAGAACTACGAGGCTTACAGACCTCGCTTTGCACTTAATTTAAAACTAATTAAATTGTCTACAAATTATATGCAATAGTTCTTTTCGTAGGATCAACGGTTTTAGCGCAACTTCGATCCATAAAATGTCTTAAACTAAAATTTTCAATTTTTGAAAAAACTGGCCTATTTTCTCACTCAGTGACCCATTAACGCGCAGAGTTCCAATTGTGCTTAATTTGTCACAAATTTGATCTTCTTAAAAAACATACAGAACAGCTTTTGAAGAAAAATGCATAGATTAGGAGATACCAAGCAGAATCTGAAACAAGTCCAAATTTCTCACGGTTTCTCTTCTATAAAAATTTTTCCACAACTTTTTGAGAGTTGCAAACTTGAGAATACATAGCCGTAATGGGTCCAAACAACATAATAAAAAATCAGAAATACATCATGTTTTGCGAATTGATTGTTGATTTTGACGGACTTATATGTTGTAACAGCAATATCGTATCGAAAGATTTAATCAAAAATCACCAAACTTCGACTTTTGCTTCATATTTCATCTACACTCGCGAGCAACTAAATCGACTCAACCCCTGACTACAAGCATACGTGATACTTATGAAAACAATAACCCGACAAAATATATTTTTGTCTAATTATATATAATTATTTATGATCATACCTGGCCAATTTTCAGATCTGATTATATATGATTAGACAAAAATATATATTAATTTTTGCTTTCACGTTTTAGAAGTTGTTTAGGAAGAGCTTCTTCTGTTGAAAAAAAAAAACTACACAATTTTCTATCGCCAACTTTACTTTATTGACTGACCCATCTAAACATTTTAGTTTGAATTTCCATTTGGATAAGTATTCATGGTCATTTCTACATTTTCTGGTAGCGGTTTGCCAAGAGTTTCGGGTAAAAATGGAATCAAAATGCAACATCCAATTGAAACGATCACAAAAATAACAAGGGGTAAACACATTGAATAGGAAGCCTAAAAATTGTTAAAGTTAATAATATTCACGATTTAAATGAATCTACCATAAGTGGACTGACCAAAAGTGGAACTTGTACAGCCACTTGCATTCCGATATTTCCAATTGTTATACTACAGCTCACCAAAGTGCCTCGAATTGTGGTCGGGAATATTTCATGCAAGTACACCTCCGTTAAAATAAACGCGATTGTAATCGTAAGTTTTGCAGCGATGATAAATATAAAACTGATCCAATTCGTTGCTAAAAAAATTTAAAAATCAAAATGAAACTAATTTTTTGATAAAAAGAAATCGTTTACTCGATAGAAATATAATCGCAGCCAAGCAACATAAGCCGGTGGCGAACTGCAATGTTAACATCACAACACGGCGGCTCCAGCAGTTTAAAAACGGTCCCGAAAATAAATTGGCTGGAATTTCGATCAGTGATAACATCATCAGGTTGGCAAAAAAATTACCGTGAAACGTTATCATATAATACGTTAACCCGTAATAAATTAAATAAACCGAAAACATGCAAATTGAACATATGAATAGTCGAAAAATGGCGATGCGATTTGAGAAGAATCTTTGTAACTCATCTTTGCTTGTTAATGCTTTATTAACGGTCTAAAACATATACAAATCATCAAGATTTAATAAATAGCTATACGAAAATAAGTACTTACATTATCGTCATTTTCTTTTGACTCTGCAAGGATGATGAAATTACAATCGTCGCGGTTTTTTGTTCCAAAATGAAAATTTGTTTTGATACTATTTTGGGCGTCGATATATCGCTTCTTAGAAACCAGCCATCGAACTGATTCCGGGGAAATCCAAAGAAAGGCCACGGCGAAAAAAGCTGGAAGAAATGACATGCGAACAAATTGTCTCCAGGAATAAAACGACCAAGATAACGTGATCGTTAGAATATCTCCAACAGAATATAAAATTTCCGTAAAACTAGCTAAAATTGCGCGATGTTCAGCTTTTGTCTGTTCACAGGCTACAAAAAAAACGACCTAAATATTGAAATTAATAAAATAATGCAGTTTCTATACTTACCGTAAGTAATAATCATTAAATATGATCCATACGATGAAACTTGTTTAATGAATTCTAAAGCTACAAACATGTAGTACGAGAAAGAAAACGATTTGATTGTTCCTATAACTGCAGCACATTCAAACGCCCATATAATAACGGTACGTCGTCCATAACTTAAAAATTAAAAGAAAAAATTGCTTTACCTTTTAGCTGACAAAATTTTTCTTGAACTGAAGTATAAGATTACCGATCAGAAAGAAATCCAAGTATTGTGAATGAAAAGAGCGACCCAATCGACCCAATTGCTAACGGTAATGTGAGTTTCCAATTATTTTCATCACAATAAATTCCAAACTAATATTCAAAGAAAATCAAATCAAATTATTGTTAATTGTATACTAAAGGAAAATGTCTCACATCTTGTGCAATTGTTTGATATTTATCAGCAAACACAAACTGGTCACATCGCATTGTTTTGTTGGTGTAAAAATTTTCCGAGTTACAAGTGCCGTTTCTAGAAATAGGGACGTATCGAAAGCACTTTTGCGGTTGATTCTTATGAAATGGAACCGCATTTTTGAGCCATTCCGTGTTATAAACAGCATTTTTTTGCGATGACTCACATTCAGGAACGAAGCATCTGCATAATCACAGATAGTATTGTTAACTCGCTTTTTGAACTGTGCCAAAAGCAAAACTAACATTTTTACAAAAACGAAATAAGAAGTAAATAGCACCATATATAAATTAAAAGCTACCGAACTGTTTCTACACCCCCCGGTTACCCGGAAAATCGGCCGTTGAGCGGCTCGTAAATAGCTCGCAACTCCTGTGCTTTTCGTTTTTTTTAACAGCAAATATTTAAAATTTTCACCTCAGAAGCTATAATTTGGCCAATATTTTAATGACCGATTTTCGGGTAACACGAGGCTACAGAAATAGCTCGCATTTATAATGGTGTTTTTTTTTCTTTTTTAAAGTGCTATCTTACTTTTGGCACCTCTTTTAAAGCTGTTTCATTCTCTTTCAACTCCGTACCGATATTTAAGCAGTCGGGTCGCATACAAGACATTTCCTGTTAACATTGGGAATGCAACAATCGCGAAGAAAACTAATGCGTACGTTGCAATATTGAATTTATCATTCCAGGGTAATTTATTTAAAATTTCGTCCACTTTTAAATCTTTGGTATTAGTTTCCATGTTACAATTGTATAATACTTAATATTACGCTGTTCCTCTGAATGACTATCAACTTTATTTTATCAAAAAATTGATAAAGTTTAATTAAATGAAACGGTTTACAACATAATTAATACCAAAAGAATGAACAATAAAAAAATTTGTAACTTAATTTTGTGAAAGATAAAATTTTTATGTTTATTAAATGAAATACTTTGTAATATACAAACTGTTTTCTTGGGCTTATGTATTATTCATGTTCTTCTACAAGATTTTTCCTCCAACTTACAAGTAAATGCAATTTAAATCAGTAAAAATAACTTACAATACCGATTTTTGTCTCTTAATACAGAGAGCTTCTTCAATTGTATCAGGCAATTTAGCATTTAGAGGAAATAATAGCGATAGTAATCCAGAAATTTTAGACGTTAGACAGAACGCGATCATTGGAAGTGAGCTCCAAATCGCAGCCTAAAACGCAACAGAATCAAGCAGTTGCAACAAACTGAACTTGGATTATTTAAAATCGCCAATAATGGCATTTGATGTGCAATAATCAAACGGATTCTTCCGAGCATTGAACAAATTCCCAGCAGCGAATGTCGTAGGGGTGTCGGAAAAATTTCTATTGTCACTAGATAAATCACCGTAAACGCAACGGTAATCGAACATTTTCCAAACAAATACACCAACAGTTTCATTATAAACAAATCTTAAAAAGTCAAATCAACCGACTGATAAATTTTTGCAAATAAAATCAATGTTACCATCCGAGATGAAGATGAAAGCAAAACAAACAACTCCCGAACATATGAAAGAAACAACTCAACGAACAGCGACGTCCCCATTTTCATTAGAAACAAATAGCTGATCAAATATCCAGGAATTTCAATCAATGAAACAATAATAAAATTCATGTAGGCATTCCCAGCGATTTCGACTAAGTGTAACGAAAAGCCAAAGAAGACAAAAACGCATGCGATCCAACAAATCGAACAATTAACAATACGCAATGCCATCCAAGGATTAGTGAAAGCCTTCCACAATGTTATCTGAACGAAATCTTTTTCCAATATATCATCTTCCATGGTCATGTTGCCCCCCTGGAAAATATAAATAATTAACTTGGTGGAAAATTAAGGTTGAAAATATCAACATTATATTTTAAATTTTTAAGTTTATCAGTGGTTTGATTTGATAGAACAATTCCATTCACTTTGGCTGCATGCAGGAGAGTTTTTTCAACGTCGCCGTATCGTTTTTTTAAGATTAACCAACGAACGGATTCAGGAATAAACCAGAAATATACAAGAACCAACAATCCCGGAGTATATGTAAACCAAATTAACTGTCTCCATGTATCCACATTCCAGGCGACAACTCCGAGAATCGCTTCTTCAATCGCATAAGCATTTGGACAGCACAAGATTTGAAAGAGCTGAGACAAACTTTCGAACAAACTGTGCATTCAGTGCAGGACGAATTCACGAAACTCACTCGAGAACGCGAAAAAATTCAACAATACCTAGACAGGTTTATACTAAATAAAATTATTACTGCAGTCCTTACAAAAAATATGATTGTAGGGTTCAACGTGAAAACAATACATTAGTGGGGAAATGCATTAAAACATCAGCAGAACTACAAAATGAGGCTATTATTTATTCAGATAATGTAGCAGTACGTTTATAGCTCTTTTCTTGTTAAAATGCAATTAGTCCAAAAAAAAAAACTTTCGGTTTTTCGTAGAAACTTCAAGAGTTGCTGTTGAAAAATCATGAAAATTTAATCACAACAATAATTGGAAAGGAAGTAGCTCTGGGACAAGTGAGCGCGTTACAAGGTGAAATTAAACTCATATGCGATCAACATTTAATTGACCAACAAACTCGACAAGAATTGGAAAACAGTTTATTGGCTGAAAATGACGTTTTAAGGTAACTTGACAAATGTTTTCGGTACAGTTCTAGTTTAGACCATCCCCCTGTCACTTAAATACGAGAAAGGCCAAACAAACGTGACCGATTTATACGCAAAACTTAGTACCTTTGGGTGGCGCTGGTATCTAGTTGAAAAACAGCTGTTAATTAGTTGTTTTGTTATACGAGTCATACGTCTCAAACAGCCCTCTGTCCAAGGTTATTAGATACATAAGGTATGCTCACTTGGTCATTGGAAAATGACGTCACTGGTTTGTTGACTGACGCGGGATTTCAAAATATGTAGCTAAGTAAAGTATAGATTCTAGATAAAATATATCTTCATTATTCAATTAAAATAAATTAACAAGGAAAAATCAAATTAACTTTTATTATTAGTCCAGTCAAATAACTCTTTAAATCGACATTCGTCCGGGGGGGCTGATTTTTTTATTTTTTTAAAAATCAGCCCTCCAATTTTCCGGAAACTTTGGGAAATATGGGTTTTCTTTCTAATTTTCTATATAACTAGAAAACGACTCACAAATCGTGAAAAAGTTTCAAATAAAAGTTGTAGAGCAAAGCATTTTACATAAAAAATGTTCAGTAACTAATTTCTGTAAAGTGGATAATTTATAGACATTAGATTCATCAAAAAAAATTGAGTACTAACTGATCCATTAACGCCTTTATAAGGCGTATGAGACAATTTCGCTTATTACGCTACTCGTGACTTAGGCTACCTGCTATAAAAGCCCTCGCCATCGGTTTACACTTGTGCCCATAATTATGAAAGTGGTCTAAGTCAACAATTTAAAGATATTATAAGGTAAAGGAACTAATGCTCGACACTTTAAGGAAAACACAATCTTTAAATGAATGGAAATATATATTTATCAAAACAAAACAACCACAGCTTCTTATAGGGAATACAGTGAATCTTTAAGAAATAATATTTTGTTGTAAAATCTTCAATAATGAACATTTTTTAAATATTACTTTTCTATTGTTTTAAAATTGTTTGAAGTACTAATAGATGACATAAAATCACCATAGGTAGACAGTCAATTGCACTAATAGTTAACACACTGCTTGACATCAATTAATTAAAAAATTAGATATTTTATAATAATACAAACTTATTCTAATATTATAAGTATAATAATAATCCGTCAACCTCTTAGGTTTTATCAAAGGGTCTAGCCGTTTAGGCATATCTCAGCGGGCCCAGGGTATTTTTTAGCCTGACGTTTATTTTGTTCTCCTCCACATATACCTATAGATAGGTGTAGTAAGTATGCTCGATATTAGAGCGCTACTCCTTCTATTAACGGAGCTAGAGGGGTTACAACCCTTAACTTAAATTTTTTTTCTCCGAAACTTACAAAGATAACGAAACAAATTTTTCAAAATAATATTTGTATTAATAAATTCTATATTCTGTATTTTTTTTTGTGCTCACATCAAAATATTTAAGTGGTAAAAAATAATGAAATATTTAAGGGGCTGTTTTATACCTCCCTCTTAGTTGACACCTACCAAAAAAATATATTTTATGCAACTATCAAGTAATCTAGGAAGCCTAGGGGGTTGGGGCCACGATTGTGTAGGCTGAGACCGTTTTAGACCTTCTGTCTAAACTTCACGCCAAGTACCGCAACGAAGCGTGAAGGGTGCATGAAAGCGGGGCGTAGTCGACTAACAAAGAAACCTCTTGAACATTCTCAAAAAGTCAAACCCCGCGGCGCGAAGAGATTGGCCAAGCAAGGATTACTCGATGAATTGAAAAGAGAACAAAACTACTAGCACTTTCTACTGGTAAATCATGATGGATAGGAAAAGGACAAAAAATCGTAAAATCGAAAATTTTAGCAACTGTATAAGTGGAACAGGAATGTTCTAGACTCTAGACTCTAGAGAGTCTGGCCGAGTTCCTTTATAATCGAATAATAAAGACAAGCTAAATCAAGTTCAGTCATAAATAAATCTTCAACTGAGTTATAAATAAATCGTGAGTGTTAAATAACCAGTGAATCGCAAGTGTTAAATAAATTGTGAACAGTGCAGTGCATAATATAGTGAAATATGAACAGTTAGTGACAATTATAATGACTGTGGCTATTGTAACAGTGAACTTAATCAACACAAATCCAAGAACCAATAGAAACGTTACAACACTTATTACTTATAAATTATTTTGTTTATAATATTTTTAACCGACCGTGGGCACTATTTATTGTTCTTTGTAACAACAGCGAGATCAGTGATTAAAAGAATGTTTTTTGACTAAGAACTAATTGCAATATACCAGAAAATATCAAACCATAACGGTAGATATCGTGTAACATTTACTTTTATCTCAAAATAACATTAATGAAGTAGGGGAGAATTGGATAATACCGCGTCCCAAATAACTAAGACCTATAATTAAAACAGAGTTTGATGCACAGATTAAAAAATGCAATTAATTAGTAGAGAATTTGTTTAGCTACACATACAGCATGATAAAATATTTAAAAAATTTAACAAGAAGTAATTATTTCGATATTTAAAAAAAATGGAAGAGCGTGGTATTATCAGACAAATTTGAAAAACATCGTGCTTATTTTTGATAAAACCGTGACCTTAATAATATCGTGAATTTCTTTGATTAACCTTAGAATTAATTAAAAAAAAAAAGTTTAACCAAATCCAGATAATCCTTCTACTACTCTAATACTCTAAAACATATAACAAAATAATGATAGAAACTTTTATTCGTTAATTCAACAAAAGTTTTGTCTTACATTTATTATTTCATTAATGTTTAGGTATTAAAATTAGCAAATTTTGAATGAAATTAAAACTGGTACGTCTCAGTTACATATATAACCAGCCTTATTATGAGACAAGTTGCACTAATCAATTAACAATCTCGATCATTTCATTTTATAACCTCAAAATAATACAGTAAAATTAATCGTATATTCAAATCCGTTTTTAAACCTTAAACGATGTGATATTATTCTGTCGCTGCTCGGAGCATACTAGTCGTGTGTGCGGGGAGGGGTAAGCGCTTCGGGCTATGATTTTTAGGCGCTGGATAACACTAGAACTGTTGAGTTTTTACAATACGTTGATGCGCGGAATTATCAGACGCGCGGTATCGTATTATTCGACTCTCCTCTACCTAATAAAACCAAACCAATTTTGACTTTTTAAAGTTTTAGATGTTGTTTAAATTTTGAGAAGGCCTTCTTCTGTTTGAAAAAAAAAACACACACACATAATTCTTTATCGCCAACTTTACTTTATTGACTGAAACATGTAAACATTATAAAATAAGTTTGCATTTCCGTTTGGTTAAATAATCATGGCCATTTCTACATTTTCTGGTAGCGGTTTGCCAAGAGTTTCTGGCAAAAATGGAATCAAAACGCAACATCCAATTGAAACGATCACAAAAATAACAAGGGGTAAACACATAGAATATGAAGCCTAAAAATTATTAAAGTTAATAAAATTAACGATTTACTTATATTTCTACCATCAATAGACCGACCAAAAGTGGAACTTGTACAGCCACTTGCATTCCAATGTTTCCAATTGTTATACTAAAGCTCACCAAAGTGCCTCGAATTGTGGTCGGGAAAATTTCATGCAAGTACACCTCCGTTAAAATAAACGCGATTGTAATCGACAGTTTTGCAGCTATGATAAATATGAAACTGATCCAATTTGTTGCTAAAAAAATTAAAAATCAAAGTGGAAAAAATTTTGATAAAAAGAAATCTTTTACTCGATAGAAATATAATCGCAGCCAAGCAACATAAGCCGGTGGCGAACTGTAATGTTATCATCACAACACGGCGGCTCCAGCAGTTTAAAAACGGTCCCGAAAATAAATTGGCTGGGATTTCGATCAGTGATAACATCATTAGGTGGGCAAAAAAATTACCGTGAAACGTTATCATATAGTACGTTAACCCGTAAAAAATTACATAAATCGAAAACATGCACATTGAACATATAAATAGTCGAAAAATGGCGATGCGATTTGAGAAGAATCTTCGTAACTCATCTTTGCTTGTTAATGCCTTATCAACGAGCTAAAACATCCACAAATCGTTAAGATTTAATAAATCGCTATACAACTATAAGTATCTACTTACATTATCGTCATTTACTTTTGATTCTGCTAGGATGATGAAATTACAATCGTCGCGGTTTTTTGTTCCACAATGAAAATTTGTTTTGATACTATTTTGGGCGTCGATATATCGCTTCTTGGAAACCAGCCATCGAACTGATTCTGGGGAAATCCAAAGAAAGACCACGGCGAAAAAAGCTGGGAGAAATGATGTGCGAACAAATTGCCTCCAAGAATAAAACGACCAAGATAACATGATCGTTAGAATTTCTCCAACAGAATATAAAATTCCCGTAAAACTAGCTAAAATTGCGCGATGTTTAGCCTTTGCCTGTTCACAGGCTACAAATAAAAAAACGAAATTAAAATTGAAATTAATAAAATAAATCAGTATTTATACTGACCGTAAGTAATAATCATTAAATATGATCCATACGATGAAACTTGTTCAATGAATTTTAAAGCTACGAACATGTTGTACGAGAAAGAAAACGATTTGATTGTTCCTATGACTGCAGCACATTCAAACGCCCATATAATAACGGTACGTCGTCCATAACTTAAAAATTAAAAAATAATTGCCTACCTATTTACCTTACAAAAATTTTCTTGAATCTAAGTGTAAGATTACCGATCAGAATGAAATCCTAGTATTGTGAATGAAAAGAGCGCCCCAATCGATCCAATTGCTAACGGTAATGTGAGTTTCCAATTATTTTCCTCGCAATAAACTCCAAACTATATCCAAAGAAAACCCAACCAAATTATTGCTAATTGTTTACTAAAGGAAAATGTCTCACATCTTGTGCAATCGTTTGATATTTATCAGCAAACACAAACTGGTCACATCGCATTGTTCTGTTGGTGAAAAAATTTTCCGAGTTACAAGTGCCGTTTCCAGAAATCGGCACGTAACGAGAGCACTTTTGCGGTTGATCCTCGTGAAATGGAACCGCATATTTGAGCCATTCCGTGTTATAAACAGCGTTTGTTGGCGATGACTCACACTCAGGAACGAAACATCTGCATCAAGTTACTGATTAACACGTTTTTTGAAAGATGCCAAAAGTAAGATTACCATTTTTCCTAAAACAAAACAAGAAATATAAAACACCAAAGGAATAACGAGCTATTTCTGTGCTGCTCAATGGTAATTACTAGCTGTTAACCCCCGGATAATCCGGAAATCAGCTATTGAAAAATTTATTAATCTAGCTTTTGAAGTGAACATTTTAACATGTGTTGTTAAGAAAAACGATTGGTTAATAACACTTTATTATTAACACTTAGTTTTTAGCTGCTCCTAGCTCTAATTGTTTGCCAACAGTATTCCTCGACTTTTCGGGAAATTATTGGAGCTAGAGACAGCTCGAAAATACCGTTGAGTAAAATGTTTCTAACTCCTGTGCTTTTCGTTTTCTTAAGAAAAAATATTTAAAATTTTCACCTCAAAAGATTAGCCAATTTTCAATGGTCGTTTTCCGGGTAAAAAGAGGCTATAGAAATATCTCAAAAATACCATTGAGTAACTCGAAAATAGCTCGCATTTATTATGGTGTTTTATTTCTTCTATAGTTTTTTTTTTAAATGCTATCTTACTTTTGGCACCTCTTTTGAAACTGTTTCATTCTCTTTCAACTCCGTACCGATATTTAAGCAGTCGGGTCGCATACAAGACGTTTCCTGCAAATATTGGGAATGCAACAATCGCGAACAAAACTAATGCGTAGGTCGCAATATTGAATTTATCATTCCAGGGTAATTTGTTTAAAATTTCGTCCACTTTTAAATCTTTAGAATTAGTTTCCATGTTACTGTTGTATAACACTTATTATTAAGCTGTTCTTTTAAATTACTGTCAAATTTATTTTAACAAAAAATTGATAAAGTTTAATTAAATGAAACGGTCTACAACATAATTAACACCAAAGGAATGAACAATAAAATTTTTTGTTTTAATTAAAGATTACTTTACTTAAGTTTGTAAAAGATAAAATTTTTATCTTTATTAAACCAAACAATTTTTAATATACAAACTGTTTTCAAACTTGGCTCATGAAACTATTTATGTTCTTCTACATGATTTTTCCTCCAACTTAGAAGTAAAAGCAATTTAAATCAATAAAAATAACTTAAAATTACGATTTTATCTTTTAGGGGCCATCCATAAATTACGTCACACGAATTTTATGATTTTTTTAACCCCCTCCCCCCTCTTTGTCACAGGTGGTCACATTTGTAAGACCCACCCCTCCTTAGTGTGACGTCACATATTTGACAATATTACATATACAAATAATTATTGAATTAAAACGCAGTCCCAAAATTTGTTTATATTAGTTTAAATGATTTCTTTATATAAAATTAACATCAAATCAAACATTTCAAGAAAAAAAAAATAAACGACTTATTATATTAATTAATGATCAAACTTAATCATCTTAAAGTCAATTGATTATGAAATAAAAACAATATCACAGCTAGGCACGGTGCAAGGCCAATAGTATCGGCGCGTAACACTACACCAAGAAAAAAATTCTTTTCGGACATTTAAATCTAACTATTAAATATTAATTGGCAATGGGCTATCAAATCATTCGGTTGGCGTAAATGAAATTCAGTTGTCAGAAGACAATGTTTTTCTTAGTGCAGTAGAGCGAGTGGCTGACAAAACAATTTGAACCTTATGTTTCTACAGAAAGCGCTGCAAATGTTTTTGAGTTTTTCGTTAAAAGTTCGTGTTTTACTTAACACTAAGATTAAAATAAGCCTACGCACAAACACCTAGCAGATGTAAACGACGTCCACATTACTCAGTATTTAGCAGAACCGGGACAAACCTCAAAGCCAATGAAATTTATTACACTCCTTAAAGTAATAACGGAACTTTCGTTCACTAAAAAACATAAGGCGCCTGGATACGACCTAATAATCCCCGAAATACTTAAACACCTTCCAAGAAGAGGCGTCATCTAACTCACAAGTATCTATAACAGTTTTGTATACCTCTACCATTTACATATATACCCCATCCAGTGGAAATACACAACTATAATTATGACACCTAAACCCGGTAAAAATGTATCTGACCCTGCATCATACAGACCAATAAGCCTCCTACCAACAGCATCCCAAACATTCGAGAGATTACTCCTTAAAAGATTAAAAGAGATCGTTTCCCCTGATCAATTATTACCGAAACATAAATTTGGATTCAGAGAACGACATGCGACTATACAGCAGTGCCATATAATTATCAACATAATACGAACGGGTCTTTGCATCCAAAAATATATGCACCGGAGTGTTTCTTGACCTGAAACAGGCGTTCGATAAAGTATGGCATGAGGGATTACTCTACAAAATTAAAAAAATCACTCCCCGATCAAACCTTCTAAATCCTAAGATCATACTTGCCCGAAAGATATTCACAAGTTGGGGTTGAGGACACTTATTCCGACTTAATACCAATCCAATCTGGAGTACCTTAAGGAAGTGTACTTGGACCGTACTTATACCTTATTTACACAACAGATACTGTTCCAGAAACTGTGGACACAGCAATAACTACTTTTGCAGACGATACGACAATATTCGCAACTGATGAGGACCCTTGCAAATCGCCACTAAGCTGAAAAAGCCCATACACCTCCTAGAAGAATGGCTGAAGGCTTGGAAAATGGAAATTAATACCGACAAATGTGTACAAGCAACCTTTACAACAACCAAAAAAAAAGTACCCTCAACTCACGATGAACGACAAACCCATCCCAGTGAAAGATGAGGTGAAATACTTAGGTTTGACGCTAGATAAAAGGATCATCTGGAAATCGCATATTAAGGTCAAAAGTAAACAGATGTACCAGAAAACTAAAAACATGTGGTGGCTTCTGAGAAAACGTTCAGGACTGTCACTCGAGTGCAAGATTAATATCTATAAATCTCATCATTAAACCAATATGGTTCTACGGCATCGAGTTATGGGGATGTGCCAGATTATCGAACATCATGATAATTCAAAGACTGTCCAAGATTTTGAGAATGCTAGCGGAGGCTCCCTGGTACGTGACAAATGAAACTCTTCACCAAGACCTTCAGATCCCGTTCGTGCGGTATAGGGAGCGATGCGGTGACCACCAGAACTCTTTGGTAAACGCACTGCTGAGCTCACCACCTTCCCACAGAAGGTTAAAAAGAATCTGGCCAGACGAGCTAATTTAGGTAACTCAAAAGCGATTAAAAGACAATAAATAAATAAAAACTTACCAAACAAAATCAAAGGAGGAACGAGACAGCACTAGCCACTGTGTGGCCATCAGTAGCTGACTGGTGGTAGCTAAACAAACTACCTCGACCCGGCCTTCCTTTTAACTTTTATTTTTCTTTCTTTCTTTTTTTATAGGTACTATCTGTACTTTTATTTTTATCAATGTTATTGTTTTCTTTATTAGTTACTAGCTGATTTCCGCCCGATTCGCTGGACATAGCTAAATTAAACTGATTGAGAGTGATTAATAGAAACCATCATAGCAAAATATGTAAAATTAAGTTTTGCTATATGTTAACATAGAAAGCTATTCTATCGTAAATTTTCTAGAGTGATAGATATCTTCGTAATTTTACCTGCCTAGAAATCTCTCTATTAGCAGTTCAGTATTCTATCAATGAATTATTTATTTACATTTGACATACTTTAAACTCCCTATGGCCTATAGTTTGGATATATGCTATAAGCTAATTTTTTTTGTTCCAATTCATCCTTTTGTAACTCTGTGTATTTTCTCCTCCATGAATCTCTATGAATCGAACTCCTAAGGGCTTCAACTCTCTGAACCAAACTCTTCCTAATCGGGATCATTTACTTCGAACTGTATGCCTTGGTTATTTATTTTTACGGGTGTAATTTCAGGACTTGGATATTTTTTGACAAGAATGATATCATTTTCACTGCAGAAAATTTCCTGATTGCTCCAATTTTTACAGTCAATGAATCGAGCAATGGATTAGTAAAACTTCTCTTTCGATAATTCGAACGTTTACGGAGTTGAATTATAAATAAGTCATAACACATGGGGTGAAAAGTCCCGGGCCTAACACATAAATGGCGCTAATCTTATTGCATTCACCGCTTTTTCAGTTAGTAGCACTAACTTTCTAAAGAAAGCTGTTAAAATTTCATGATATTCTACTCATAAGTTTGTGAGTTATTGTACTAAGAGTAACATTACTTTTACTATTTTGAAAACAACGGATCAAAAACAATTTCGTGTTTTAATTTTACACTGCTTCTTGATGGTAAAAAATACCGACTCCGCTCTATCAAAAACAATAATAAAACGTTGATTTGCTGACTCTAAACGTGTTCGTAGAGACACCGATCATGCAGAACGCAGTGGACGTCGAAATGAGGCGGTAACACCAGAAAACATCAAAAAAATCCAAAAAATCGTTTTGAATGATCGAAAAGTGAAGTTGCATGAGTTAGTTGACATCGTAAAGATATCAAAAGAACGTGTTGGATTTATGTTGCATGAGGATTTGCCTATGAGAAAGCTCCGTTCAAAATGGGTGCCGCATTTGCTCACTTTGACCAAAAACAAGAATGTGTTGATGATTCTGAGCAGTTTTTGGCTATGTTTAAACGTAACAAACTGGAATTTTTGCGTCGATATGTGACAATGGATCCATCACTTTACTCCGGAATCAAAACGATCGTCATCTGAGTGGAGTAACTGGAGAACCTCGTCTAAAGCGCCCGAAAGCACAACAATCAGCTGAAAAGATTATGGCCTCGGTATTTTGGGATGTGCGTGGTTTAATATTCATCGACTATTTTGAGAAGGGAAATACCATCAACAGTGAATATTATATAGCGTTATTGGAGCATTCAAAGACCAAAATTGCAAAGAAACGACGACATATGGCAAAGAAAAATTTTTGTTTCATCAAGACAACGCACCGTGTCACAAGTCAATCAAAACAATGGCAAAACTACATGCATTGAACTTCGAATTGCTCCCTCATCCACTGTATTCGCTAGATTTGGCTCCCAGCGACTACTGGCTGTTTGCAGACCTCAAAAAAATTCTCATTGGTAATAAATTTTTCTCGAATGAAGTATCGCTGAAACTGAGACCTATTTTGAGGCAAAAGATAAAAGTTCTACAAAAGTGGTATTGAAATGTTACAGCGCGCTGAAATGATTGAGGGGCTTATGATGGAGATTACGTTGATAAATAAAGCCAATTTCGAACAAAATAAACCGCGTTTTCTTTGTTAGGCCCGGGACTTTTCAGCCAATGTGTTAACATAACTACCTTCAAATTAACTATCGATTTATGATATTTAGAAGTTCAACTTATCGAGAGTTCACTGAATTTAAAGTTCAACTATGGAAATTAAATTATTTATGTTTTAGAATATTATGTATTACAAAAGTCATGTAAACGGGTGCAACTTGTAAGAAATTTAGCTAGTAATAGAAAGAAATTTTTAATACTGACTAATCGTTACAAACGTTTCCAATTTTTAGTTGTCATTCAATTGTAATTTTTATCAACTCAGTTTAAATTCAATTTCGATTTAAAAAAGTTGATCAAAGGGATTATTAATTCTTATTTTTGTTTTTTAAACTGATTTCGTATAGCGATAGAGTTGTTCTTTCTCATGTAAAACGCCTGTTTCACAAATAAAGTAACAATCAACATTTAAATAAATAATAAACAACAAAACTTAAGTTTGTAAATGAATAATTTTTTTATAAAAAGAAAGACGAAATACTAAATCAATGTCAACGATACGTCAAAAACCTTAATAGAAATTGAATCTTAACAATCGGTCTGCAGAAAGTTCAACAAATGCTTTTTGATTGTTGGAATTCATATCTCACTTTCATAACACCAAACTGATGAGGTAAATCATTTTCAATGTACCAAAGATCAGATAATTACGATTAACGTAATTAAATGTTAATTTCAATTCAATTTTTGTTTACAAAATATTAATACCTAACGTGCAACTTGTTGTTACCATGGAAACATAAATCAACACATCTGACGTCACAGTTTTCAATAAGATTATATTTTAATCGTTTTTAGTATTTTCCGTTACTTATTATTTATATTTCTCACCGTTTAAACCTTCCCTGAACTTCCACAAATATTTCAAGAACAAAATTAGCAAAATCGGCCCAGCCGTTCTCAAGTTTTAGGAAGACCATTAACTTCTGGTTATAATATTTTTAACTGACCGTATAGGCATTATTTATTGTTCTTTGTATCAACAACGAGATCAGTCATATTTTAAAAGAGTGTTTTGTGACTTACAACAAATTGAAATATACCGGAAAATATCAAACCATAGATGCCGTGTAACATTAACTTATATTTAAAATATCATTAAAATGTACCTGATAGAACGAAACCAATTTTGACTTTTTAAAGTTTTAGAAGTTGTTAAGAAGACTTTCTTCTGTTGAAAAAAACAACACAATTCTCTGTCGCCAACTTTACTTTATTGACTGAAGCATGTAAACATTTTAAAAAAGGTTTGAATTTCCATTTGGTTAAGTATTCATGGTCATTTCTACATTTTCTGGTAGCGGTTTGCCAAGGGTTTCTGGCAAAAATGGAATCAAAATGCAACATCCAATTGAAACGATCACAAAAATAACAAGGGGTAAACACATTGAATATGAAGCCTAAAAATTATTAAAGTTAATAATATTAACGATTTACTTATATTTCTACCATCAATAGACCGACCAAAAGTGGAACTTGTACAGCCACTTGCATTCCAATATTTCCAAGTGTTATACTAAAGCTCACCAAAGTGCCTCGAATTGTGGTCGGGAAAATTTCCTGCGCGTACACCTCCGTTAAAATAAACGCGATTGTAATCGACAGTTTTGCAGCTATGATAAATATGAAACTGATCCAATTTGTTGCTAAAAAAATTAAAAATCAAAGTGAAAAAAATTTTGATAAAAAGAAATTTTTTACTCGATAGAAATATAATCGCAGCCAAGCAACATAAGCCGGTGGCAAACTGTAATGTTATCATCACAACACGGCGGCTCCAGCAGTTTAAAAACGGTCCCGAAAATAAATTGGCTGGAATTTCGATCAGCGATAACATCATTAGGTTGACAAAAAAATTACCGTGAAACGTTATCATATAATACGTCAACCCGTAATAAATTATATAAACCGAAAACATGCAAATTGAACATATGAATAGTCGAAAAATGGCGATGCGATTTGAGAAGAATCTTCGTAACTCATCTTTGCTTGTTAATGCCTTATCAACGAGCTAAAACATCCACAAATCGTTAAGATTTAATAAATCGCTATACAACTATAAGTATCTACTTACATTATCGTCATTAACATTTGATTCTGCAAGAATGATGAAATTACAATCGTCGCGGTTTTTTGTTCCACAATGAAAATTTGTTTTGATACTATTTTGGGCGTCGATATATCGCTTCTTGGAAACCAGCCATCGAACTGATTCTGGGGAAATCCAAAGAAAGACCACAGCAAAAAAAGCTGGAAGAAATGACATGCGAACAAATTGTCTCCAGGAATAAAACGACCAAGATAACATGATCGTTAGAATTTCTCCAACAGAATATAAAAATCCCGTAAAACTAGCTAAAATTGCGCGATGTTCAGCCTTTGCCTGTTCACAGGCTACAAATAAAAGAAACGTAATAAAAATTGAAATTAATAAAATAAATCAATATTTATACTGACCGTAAGTAATAATCATTAAATATGATCCATACGATGAAACTTTTTCAATAAATTCTAAAGCTACGAACATGTAGTAGGACACAGAAAACGATTTGATTGTTCCTATGACTGCAGCACATTCAAACGCCAATATAATTACAGTACGTCTTCCATAACTTTAAAATTAAAAAAAAAATTGCCAAACTTTTTTGCTGATACAATTTTTCTTTAGGCGAAAGTGGGGTATTTGAGAACAATAAACTTTAAATTATCCTAATTAATAAAATAAAATAACAATTTAAGTAAACTTTTGCTATAACATAAACTTTAACTTATCTACTTTAATAATTTGATCACAACACTTTTTTAAATTAACATTAGAATAACAAAAATAAAGAATATAAAAACTATTGCCATTCCTATTTCCCCGGTCGTGTGTGGGGTAATTAAAATCGATCCACGGGGGAAATAGAAACTGCATTGGGTAATGAATAATGATAATATATAGAATATACATTTTAATGATTAACTATGTTTCACACAAATCACAGACGTAATTATTACACATGTATTGACCGTTCGTGCATGCGTCATGGGCCCATTTCTTACATTTGGTACACGTAATCCAGTCTTCTTTAGTGGGTGATTCATATTTTTCCGTGCAGAATATGCAATAATAGTCCACGCCGTCACTTTCCTCGAACACCGTTTTCAAATTTCTAACGACCGCTGTATTGTGGACTGATGGTGGCTTCGTTGTACTTCTTCGTTGTTGAATATTTTTATTTTTCTTTGCAGTTTGCCGTTTTTGTTTTTCCTCTAATTGATGTTTTATGGGAGTGCTGGATAAAATTTGAGAATGTTTTCTTTTTCTTCGTTGTGAAGTTTCTATTTTAGGAATGATCGGCACGTTGGCTATGTCAGAGAGGAGCACAGGAGTTAACGGAGCAAGAAAAGTGTGTATGGTTAAATCGATTTGATGTTCATGATTATGGTTGTGTGCAGGGCCGTAACGTGGATTTTGTGGGCCCTGGGCAAGACCTTCAAATTGGGCCCCCTTATTAAAAAAAATTGAGAAAAAACTTACCATGGTTATAGTTCCTGTTCTTTCCCATTTTTAAAGTTTAGTAGGTATATCACCTAATAAATAAACACAAAATAAGGAATCTTTAAATTGGTCCTGTCCATATTTTTTGTAAATTTTTTTTATTTTATATTTATAAAGAAAAACGAATTAAAAATCTATTTAAATTGCATTCTTCTTGCTTTTTTCTCTGCAAACTCATCAATTATATTATTAAAATCTATTTCTTGCACTATGTTAGATTCAATTCATATAATAGACAGGTTCGACAAACGCTGTTGTAAGAGCAACGATCTTAAATAGTTTTTAATTAACTTCAGTTTACTAAAACTTCTCTCGCAAGAAGCGGTGGTGACTGGTAGGGTTAGAAAAATTCTTAAAGCAACAACGATATTTTGGTTCTTTCAAATTTTCCACCAGCCCACATACTTGAAATTTAAAACTTTCAATCTCACAGCTTAATTCGTGACTATTCAAATCTTTATCATATTTTCTGGATAAATCTGCCGCCGCCTTTTGTAATTCAACAACGCTCATTGATTCTAATGACAAGCCAAAAAAAAAAAAGAAAAATCTTCTAATATAGTTTTCATTTGTCTATAATGCCAGTCTGTTTCACTAAGTAAAATGTCAAAAATATTGTACATTTGCATTGCAAACAAATTTTCTTGGTTGAGATTAGTAACACTTTCTTCTTTAATTCGCTCAATTTGTTGATTAGAAAATTCAGCTTCAATATTCATTTCCAAAGCGACTTTTTGTACATCCGAAATTATTTGTTTAAATCCTGCTTCCCGTAGTCCTTGTAAAGAACAACGCAGACCATCAATTAATTTTGTTGCAAGGTCTATTGATAGATTTTTGTGTTGTAAGGCTTTATTTGCACGGTCAACGCATTGTAATATTTTATTCCAAACATGAAGAATATATATAAATTTATAATTAATTTGAAATAGTAAACGCTTTGCATTTGACACTGCCTCAGAGTTTGACAAATCATCTTTAATTTTCTATCTTTTAAGTTCTTTTTTTACTTCTGGAAGTTGCAAGCACAATGATTTTATAGCATTCGCCTTTGACGACCTTCTAGTAGGTATCTGAAAACCCTTTCAGTGATAATTTTAAAAATTTCATAAGATTTTCCCAACGCGTCGTCGAAGAAGAAAAAAAGTTTAATAATCTTTGGATAGTGCCAAAAAAGGTAACCATTCCTGACGTTGTGGATACTGCGTGAACACCAGCTAAATTAATATTATGTGCGGCACAAGGTACAAATATTGCATATAGTGTGTCATATGGAAGAGGCATTATTCTCCTCAATTTGTCGGCGTTTGTGCTACTAAGTGGGGGTAAAGAAATCCCACGATCTGGCTTCACTGGCCCTGTCAGCTTTTTATTTATTGGGTGCTATTTAAAACTGCACACACTTTTTTCTAAAGATAAGGCCTGTAAGGAATAAAACGATTAGTGCGTCAAGTGCGTGCAATAGAATATTGAGAATTAAATAAATATGTTTTTTTTAAATAAAAATTTTAATAGCATATTCTGGCCTTTTTGGGCCCCGTCTATCTGAGCCATCAGTGGTGTTACTTATATATGTGATTTGGAATATTCATTAAAATACGAATGAAAAAAATTGAGATAATTTTTTATCGGGATCTTTTTGGGCCCCTCCGGGGCCCCCCTGGGGCCTGGGCCCTGGGCAAGTGCCCCTATTGCCCCTGCCTAGTTACGGCCCTGGTTGTGTGATGTTGTCGGTTGATCGTCCACAGGAATTGTTTTCTCAGCTGTAGTAGTAGTAGTAGTAGTAGTAGTAGTAGTAGTATCACGAACGGAAGTAGTTTGTGGACTGTCATGGTTGTCAGCAGTGTTGAATTTATCAATAAACGGTTTATTTGCGAAGCATTCATTAAACTTGTCCGTATCGATGGGATGAATTCCAGCCACTCTAAAACCATTGGTCGCTTTGCTTATGTTGGCTGTCTTGTTGTACGTATTAGTAAACAGCTCGACCACTTTGTATTGGGTGATCCGTTTGCCAGGATTGTTAACCATGTAGAGCTCACACTGTTGATTGGATGCACATTTCAGTGCACTGAAAAAAGTTAAGTCCAGCGGTTGCATTTTATGTGATACATGAGGAGGTAAGCAAAGAACATGAAGATCGTGTTCTCGAAAAAGCTCCGCTATGCCCCCAAGCTAATGTGATTTTTGTGATTATCTAGTATTATCAAGACTGGCTCGTCCTCGGTAGGTTTAACAAAATTAATGAAGTGCTGTAGGTAATCAACGAATATGGACTCATTTATCCAACCAGAATCAGAAACCGTGCCAATCATATCGTTATTAACGCCATTCAGCAACAGATCACACATACGCCTTCTTTTGAAGATAAACATTGGAGGTACATATAATCCGCTAGCGCTTGTCGCACAAATAACGGTAGTGGTGATACCGCGCTCAGCGTTTGTCGCTTTTCCAACTTCCTTCAAACCTTTTGGCGCCAATATTTTCAAATTCCGTTGAACAGTATTGATACCGGTTTCATCAATGTTGAATATACGGTGACTAGGGAAATTGTATTTGCGTTGGAGGGCTTCTAGTTGAACGAAAAACAGGTTAATTTCGGTGGCATTGAACGCTTGAATTCGGTTAAGTGACGTTGCTTCTGGAGTTCGTAGACTGATGGAGGGATGTCGAGACATGAATGAATAGTACCAGTCTTTACCAGCCATCTGAGATTTTTGGTTAAATTTATGGCTCAATTTGTTGGCTTCAGCAAATGTAAAGGCAATCTTTCGTAGTGATCTAGGTGTGATGCCGTAAAAAGACTCGCAACAATCGAGGATGTTTTTTTCCAATTGATTTTCGTGACTATGATTAAAGACAGGGTGTCGTCCTTTTTTCGGTTTCTTAAATTCTTCTAGATGCACTTGTCGGAATAATGTAGATTTTGGAACTCCGTATTTTGTTGCTGCTTTGCTTAAAGAAAGTCGTCGACATCTCACATCTTGTCTCGCGTTGGAGATTTTCAATTGTGTACCGCAGTGTTGTTTTTCTTGTGTAATTTCTGGACATCTAATTATTGGAAACAACAGCACAAAATAAAATTGATGCAAACAAATTGATCAAACTAAACAACAACAAGTCAACGAAACGTTGCATCATAGTTTAAAATAAGAAAATTCTTCGAAAAAATTGTAAAATAATTCATTTCTTACATAATAATAAGAAACGTCCACATTTACCCCGCGAAAATCGTACCAAATTACCCGATTTAGGCAATTCATATTAAAATGCTCGATACTTAAAATATTTTCTTCATTTAACTTAAATAGCCACATAAAATTAAATAATGAATTGTAAATGAAAGATAATAACAAAAAAATACGCACTAAAGGTCAAGAAATAATTTTTTTAAAGATTTTTACGTACGGCAAAAATTGTAACAAAAGATCAAATTTTAATTATTTACTTACCGTGGCAGTATGCGAACGCCAATTTAAATATTTTTTTCTGTCAGGAACGATAAAGCACACACTTGTCAATTCAAACACTAATAAAAATTTTTGTGACTAAAGAAATAATTAAAATTCAACTGTTTTTAATTAGCCGCTGTTCTCAAATACCGAATTTTCCCCTAGCCTAAGTGTAAGATTACCGATCAGAAAGAAATCCAAATATTGGAAATGAAAAGAGCGCCCCAATCGATCCAATTGCTAACGGTAATGTGAGTTTCCAATTATTTTCCTCGCAATAAACTCCAAACTATATCCAAAGAAAACCCAATCAAATTATTGCTAATTGTTTACTAAAGAAAAATGTCTCACATCTTGTGCAATCGTTTGATATTTATCAGCAAACACAAACTGGTCACATCGCATTGTTCTGTTGGTGTAAAAATTTTCCGAGTCACAAGTGCCGTTTCCAGGAATCGGCACGTAACGAGAGCACTTTTGCGGTTGATCCTCGTGAAATGGAACCGCATATTTGAGCCAATCCGTGTTATAAACAGCGTTTGTTGGCGATGACTCACACTCAGGAACGAAACATCTGCATAAAGTTACAGATAATTGTTAATTCGCTTTTTGAAACGTGTCAAAAGTAAAATTACCATTTTTTTCATAAACGAAATGAGAAATAAAAAACACTATAGTAATAAAGAGCTATTTTTGAATTTCTCAATGGTATTTTTGGGCTATTTCTACACCCCCGGGTTACCCGGAAAATCGGCCGTTGAAATAATGTTGAAGTTGTTAATAACTCGTAATTTCTGTACTTTTCGTTTTTCTTTTAATTTTAAACTAATATTTAAACTTTCTACCTAAAAATCTAGATTAGCCAATATTTCAATGGCCGATTTTCGGGTAACATTAGGCTATAAAAATATCTCAAAAATACCATTGAGCAACTCGAAAATAGCTCGCATTTATTATGGTGTTTTATTTCTTATATAGTTTTTAAAAAAAATGCTATCTTACTTTTGACACCTCTTTTTGAAATTGTTTCAATCTCTTTCAACTCCGCACCGATATTTAAGCAGTCGAGTGGCATACAAGACATTTCCTGTAAATATTGAGAATACAACAATCGCGAAGAAAACTAAAGCGTAAGTCGCAATATTGAATTTATCGTTCCAGGGTAATTTATTTAAAATTTCGTCCACTTTTAAATCTTTGGAATTAGTGTCCATATTACTGTTGTACAACAATTACTATTCACCTGTTTCTTTGAACTATTTTAACAAAAAATTGATAAAGTTTAATTAAATGGAATGGTTTACAACATAATTACCACCAGAGGAATGAACAATAAAAAAAATGTAAATTTAATTAAAGATTATTTCACTAAATTTTGTGAAAGATAAAATTTTTATGTTTATTAAGGCAAATAATATTTAATATACAAACTGTTTTCAAATTGCTTGGCTCATGTATTATTTCGTTCTTCTGCATGATTTTTCCTCCAACTACTTGGAAGTAAATGCAATTTAAATCAGTAAAAATAACTTAATATTCCGATTTTTTTTAACAGAAGGCTTCTTCAATTGTATCAGGCAATGTGGCATTTAGAGTTTCAGGAAATAATAGCGATAGTAATTCAGAAATTATAGATGTTCGACAGAACGCGATTGTTGGAAGTGAGCTCCAAAACGCAGCCTAAAACGCAACAAAATCAAGCAGTTGCATCAAACTGAACTTGGACTATTTAACGGCGTTTGGGGTGCAATATCAAACCGATTCTTCCTAGCATTGAACAAATTCCCAGCAGCGAATATCGTAGGGGTGTCGGAAAAATTTTTGTTGTCACTACATAAATCACTTAAAAAGCCAAATCAACCGACTGATAATTTTTTGTAGTTAAAATGTTACCATCCGAGGTGAAGATGAAAGCAAAACAAGCAATTCCCGAGCATATGAACGAACCACTCAACGAACAGCGACGTTCCATTTGATTTAGAAACAAATACCTGATCAAATATCCAAGAGTTATAATCAATGAAACAATAATAAAGTTCATGTAGGCATTCCCAGCGATTTCGACCGAGATTAACGAAAATCCAAAGAAGACAAAACCGCTTGCGATCGAACAAATCGAACAGTTAACAATACGCAATGCCATCCAAGGATTAGTAAAAGCCTCCCGAGTCGAAATTTCAGACCTTCTTTGGCCTTAAAATGGTACTTTTACCCTTTTTTGGGCCTCCAAAGAGTAAAATGAGCCTCATTAAGACCTAAACGATTCCATCGTCTTCATTTTAACCTACATGAAATGTTTATTATATTTAGTGAACATATCGTCTCGTCCTAAAAAAAGGTTTATGATCATAAAACATAAAATATGGTAGTAAATTTCCTTTTTTTTACAATACCTATTGCAAATATTATTTACTAATAACCCAAATTTTTGATCTCTTTCTTTCCTATACTTAGATGCTTAATATAATATTGTGTATTCTTGTATCTATTACTGGTTTGTCCCTTAATCCTGTTCACTCTGGTTCATTTTTACTCAGCTTTAGTTTTTTGTTAACCGTTCGAGTGCTACACGAGTTATTATACAACAATTGAATAAACTTATTTCACTATTTAATTATTTTTCAATATTGTCTATATCAAAAGGCCTAAAAGTGTAAATGTAAAAAGTTTAAAAGTGAAAAAACTGAGTTTAAAAGAAAAAGTGTGAAAAATGTGCTTTAATTTATTATCTTGAAAGTAATCAGAGAGATGTTATACAATTAAATAAAATTTCTAAGAAAATGCACATGGTTGGGTATATTGTGGATTATAGTAAAATGAAATCCGGGAAAAAATAATGACAATGGCGACAATAAAGGAGCTGGTAAACAAGGACCAGAAAATTAAGAACTAAGAACTGATATTTGTAATATTCTTATTACTTTTAAATTTATCGCTTATATTAATGAAACTTGTATATTGAAGGAATAAAAAAAAAACAAAATATTGAAATAAAAATCTTATTCTTTTTGAAAAAAAAAACCTACCAATAAAACAATAAAACAGAGTGCCAAAGAAAGAGCGGAGAAAAGAGAAAGAGAGGCTCATTTGAATTTTTTGCTTTAGACTTCTTTTGAGCCTAAACATGGTATTTTGTCCGATAAATGCCACTTGTAGGTTCAAAAGAGGTCTAAAATTTAAATGCAAATGGTCATGTTTCAATCTATTTGAACCCAGATTTTGAGGTCTAAAATTTCGACTCGGGCTTCCCCAATGTTATCGCAACGAAATCTTCTTCAATTATATCATCTTCTGTGGTTATATTGCCCCCCCCCCCCCGAAAATATAAGTAATTAACTTGGTGTAAAATTAAGTGTAAAAAAATCAACATTATATTTTAAATTTTAAGTTAATCAGTGGTCTGTTTTGATAGAACAATTCCATTCACTTTGGCTGCATGCAGGAGAGTTTTTTCAACGTCGTTGTATCGTTTTTTTTAAGATTAACCAACGGATCGATTCAGGAATAAACCAGAAATATACAAGATCGAACAATCCAGGAGTGTACGTGAACCAAATTAACTGTCTCCATGTATCGACATCAGGGCCGTGCCTGGGTATATGGCCGCCTGCGTGCCAGTCTGTATGGCCGCCCCCAGGATAACATTAAAAAAAACTACTTTAATTTTTAATGTTTATTATTATACACAGGGCATCAAACCGGGAAAAAAATCAGTTTTTGGTTAACCGAAATCGAGAACGAAAAAAAATATTGGTTTTGTTCCCAAAACCAGTTTCTGAAAAGAAAAACCGGCTAAAAACCGGTTTTATGAGATTTATATGTTTGGATGAAATTTAAGAAAAAGAAATGCACAAAATAAACATTTTTTTATTTAAAATTTAAACAAAAATAATAACATGAAAAAAATTATGGTGTAATGGTGGGCGTGGTTACCCACCTTTTATTTACATAATTATATATACAAATACATATGCCAGCGCTGGCCAAGAGCAGATCACATCATAAAGGTATATCATATATTTTTCCCAAGTCAGCTGCGAGAGATAAACACTGCATTTTCAGCCGCCAATTTCCAGCCGCCACAATGGTATTGGTTTTATAATCACAGACAAAATTATCAAACATAAAGAACATAGGAATACGATAATTTACATAAAATCCTAGGTGTCGCTCAGTGACAATTTAAAATTATTTGATTTTAAAAAATCAAATCTTACGTATTATTTATTGATATTGAAAATAGTAAAGGTTTTTGGTTAATTAACCGGTTTCATAAAATTATTTCGGTTAGGTTACCGGTTAATTAGGGAAATCTTTCAATCTTTCAATTATCGCGATTGAAAGTGAAATTGCTGAATCTTCACGAAGCAATTATTAAATAAAGTACATATTAAAAGTTAATCCTACGGGATTTTTTACTGACAAAATCGTCAATTGCTTCGTAAATATTTAAAGATTCAGCAATTTCACTTTCAATCGCGATAATTGAAAGGTTGCTCATACGTTCTTGCGTCATGGAAGTACGTAGGTAATTTTTTATGATTTTCAATTTAGAAAAACTACGTTCTCCAGACGCATGACTAGGTATATAAATACTACAACGACCTAATCAGTTTTTATACATTTCTTATTTCTGAGAAACTCTTTTTAGATAGATTAGATTAGAGAAACTGTTTTTACTTCGTATCTTAATGAAAACAAACCGATTGTATTTTTGCCCAGTAAACAACTTGTAACGATTTGGCCGCCTCTTAATTTCGGCCGCCTGCGTGCGGTGCACGCAATGAACGCCCGTCAGGCACGGCCCTGATCGACATCGAAAACGAAGCCAAAACTCGCAAATTACCACTCTTCATTTTCGTTTTATTTTGGCTTGTTTTAACAAAAACCGTCGTCAATTCTGGGCGCCTACTAAACCATACTCTCCCCGAAACATTACAACCAAATTCCTTCAAATGTTGGAGCAAGCCGAATCAAAACAACTCGTGGTTCAAAATAAGAATCGTGGGCAAATCAAAGCACAACTATCCAGATTTAGACAGTTTTTAAATAAGTTCGATAAGGGTAATATTACTCAATTAAAAATTAGGTTACAGAAAATCGAACTTTTGTGGGACAAATTTAACGTTTGCCAATTAGAAATTGAAATGCAAGATGATGGGGACGAACAGGAATTAGAAAGGAAACAGGGTGAGGATAGCTATTTCGAATTGACAGCTCAGGCGAAGGTGTTGTTGGGCGACAGTTGTCCAAACAATAATTCTGGTATGTCTCTCAAACCCAGGGTTTTAGTGCCGTTAAATTGCCTGAATTTCATTTTCCAAATTTTGACGGATCCTACACCGAATTTAAGGATACTCTACATCCCTTATACCAGCTGTTTTCAAGCTGGGAGACGCGGATTATTGCCAGGGAAGGCGCCAAAATTTTTTAAAACATTTACAAATAAAACTTCAAAAATAATAAAAATTATAAATTGCATTAAGATCAGTCTTTTGAGATCTAGGCTACCTCACTTCTGTATTGTTGTGAAGTTCGCTGGCTATCTCGTGCAAAAATGATTCAAAGGGTATTTGAACTCAAAAACGAAATAGCAACCGTTCTCGAAGAAAATCACTGTGAAGAGCACATTTGTGGACGGACAATAATTTCCTTGTTAAACTTGCCTATTTGGTTGAAAATTTTTGGAAAATTGAGCAGTTTGAATAAACCAATGCAAGGATCACAAATGCATTCACATGTTCAAGAAGACAAAGTAAAAGCTTTCATTAAAAAGTTGAAGTTATAGAAGTCAAATTTACAGTTGGACATGTTTTCATTGTCAAAAGATTTCTGGACCACGGCGAATATTGAAACAAGCAAGAATCTTTTTATTTGAACACGTTCTGTACGTTTTTAAGAGCATCTTTGTGACAGATTAAGCACAATCGGAGCTCTGCACGCTCATGAGTCACTGAGTTACGGCACTTTGAAAATAAGCCAGTTTTTTTCAAAAATTGAAAATTTTAGTTTTAACTTTCTTTGGGTCGAAGTTGCGTCGAAACCTTTTAAAAACCTTTTAAGGTACCACGTTTAAAGTGTACTAAAAAGAAAAAAATAACTTTTTCCCTGGGTAGTGCTGGTAAGGTACTGCTTCCTTCTCTGGAATGTACCGAAGCTGCTTTTGTTTGACTCTTCCCGAGTCGAAATTTTAGACCAATTTTAGACCTCAAAATCTGGGTTCAAGTAGATCAAAACATGACCATTTGCATTTGAATTTATGATCTTCTTTGAACCTACAAGTGGCATTTATCGGACAAAATACCATGTTTAGGCCCAAAAGAGGTTGCCAGAAAAAACTTCAAATGGACCTCTCTTTCTCTCTCTCTCTCTATCTCTCTCTCTCTCTTTTCTCTACTCTTTCTTTGTCACTCTCTTTTATTGTTTTATTGGTAGGTTTTTTTTTTTTCAAAAAGAATAAGATTTTTATTTTAATATTTTGTTTTTTTTTTATTCCTTAAATATACAAGTTTCATTAATATAAGCGATAAATTTAAAAGTAATAAAAATATTACAAATATCAGTTCTTGGTTCTAAATTTCCTGGTCCTTGTTTACCAGATCCTTTATTGTCGCCATTGTCATTATTTTTTTCCCGGATTTCCTTTTACTATAATCCACAATATACCCGACCATGTGCATTTCTTTAGAAATTTCATTTAATTGTATAACATCTCTCTGATTACTTTCAAGATAATAAATTAAAGCACATTTTTCACACTTTTTCTTTTAAACTCAGTTTTTTCACTTTTAAACTTTTTACATTTACACTTTTAGGCCTTTTGATGTAGACAATATTGAAAAATAATCAAATAGTGAAATAAGTTTATTCAATTGTTGTATAATAACTCGTGCAGCACACGAACGGTTAACAAGAGACTAAAGCTGAGTAAAAATGAACCAGAGTGAACAGGATGAAGGGACAAACCGGTAATGGATACAAGAATACACAATATTATACTAAGCAACAAAGTAAAGGAAAAAGAGAGATCAAAAATTTGGGTTGTTAGTAAATAATATTTGCAATAGGTATTGTAAAAAAAAGGAAATTTACTACCATATTTTATGTTTTATGATCATAAACCTTTTTTTAGGACGAGACGATATGTTCACTAAATATAATAAAAATTTCATGTAGGTTAAAATGAAGACGATGGAATCGTTGAGGCCTATATGAGGCTCATTTTACTTTTTGGAGGCCCAAAAGAGGGTAACAGATCCATTTTAGGGCCAAAGGAGGTCTAAAATTTTGACTCGGGTTGTATCCATTGCACACTCTTAACCGAACCAAAATATTTTAAAACTAAAAACGTCGGGCGCATTTGGCTGAAATTATAATTTTAAAAAATACGACTTAAATTCCCTGTATCTACCCAACTTTACTGTCTAAATGCTAAAGATTATTATTTATTATTAAATGAAACTTATAATTTCAGCCAAATGCACCCGACGTTTTTATTTTTAAAATATTTTGGTTTGATTAAGAGTGTGCATCGTCATAATGGACACTGCAAGAGTCAAACAAAAGTAGCTTCGGTACAGTCCAGAGAAGAAAGCAGTACCCTACCAGCACCACCCAGGGAAAAAAGTTATTTTCTTCTTTTTAGTACACTTTAAACGTGGTATGTTAAAAGGTTTTTTTTAATATATTTAATTTCCTACTTTTTAGTTCACTGGAAAAACGTGGTATTGTTACAATCCCAAGATGAAGACGGCGCCATTTTAACGCCTACACTTACCCGGCCCAGCGGGAGTGGGCGTCACCATCAGCTGACCAATGAAAAGGCGGTTTGTTATCAGATTAGTGGTGGTGAGAAACCCAATCAAAGAGAGGGTGGGCCGAAAAGGATTACTGGATGAATTAAGAAGGAGAAAAAATTCTGGAATGATCAATAATTTAGCGAATTCTAGAAAGTGGTGTTGACTAAAGATAGATTCCGAGAAAAATAGAAAGTTGAGAGACAATGGCGAAAATTCCAGAAAAAGTTCCGAAACCTTATATAAGCCCGGACAAGCACTAGGCGAGCCAGTATTCAAATAATTCATCGACAGTATTTAAATAAATATTCGAGAGTTGTGAATCAACAGTGTAAATAAACGACATTACGTGCGATATAAATATTCGACAGTGTTCAAAGTGATTAGTGCTTGAATAAATAATAAGTTAAATTGTTAAATAAAGTGCATCTGTGCAGTGTATATAGTGAAAAATAAACAGTGACCGTGACTATTGTAATAGTGAACACTGTAAATAACAGTGTAGTAGTATATAAGCAACAATATCGTAAGATAAATAAATAGACAATTGTTAAGAAATAAATTTGTAGTCATTATACACAAACCAACGAACCCGTAAAAACATTACAGTATATTAAAAAGTGTTTTTTTAAATAGTATTATATAAAATTTTTATCCAATTTCAAACTTTTTGAAAATTTTATTTTATTTTATTTCCTTTTTTTTAACTTATTCAATCACTTTTTCACTTTATATACTACTTTAAACCGTATAAACCATTAATGGACCGTTTATTTTGAAAGTGGTGTAAGTCCATTTTCACTTGTTTCAAGATAATTAAGGTTTTGTGTATTTGTCAATTTAAAAATTTGGGTTAATTATATCAAGTCAAGCAATGTTTTTATTGATTTATCAATATATAGTTTGATTATATTAATTTGTTTTAGGGGAATATAACTAAAATAATGTATATTTAGGGGCTGCAAATGGACTTACACCACTTTCAAAATTAGTCAATTGTAAAAACCGTTTAATTTCAAATTTGGAAAATCAATAGTAACTAAAATATACTTTATATTAATCCAGAATTGTTGACAAATAATGACACGATATAAAATAGAAGTAGCACTCTTAATTTTAGACGTTAATTACATTGTTAAAATGACAAGATATTGGTAATATTTATATGTGGCAGTGTTTTGAAATATTCATGATATACCGGAGGTGTATAAGATAATAACATCTTGGGATCTTTATATTTTACATAAGTAATATGACTGGCATCTTGGTACAAATGCGCCAGGGCGATTTGTTTTCAAATTTTAGCGGTCTGTCAGGACCTATGTCCTTCATCCATGTATTATATATGAAATATTATCTATATGGTGCACTTTTGAAAAACCTAATCCAATATATTTGCAACCAATGTACCTGTTCTCTAGTAGTGTTTCTTGTTAACTTTTTTTTAATTACATTTTAAAGAGTGTTTATTAAAACAAAGTTCTCGCATTTCATTTAATGTAAAATGAATTAACTAGGTTTTCTACATTGTGTTATTACATCAAAATAATCCTGTGGTGTAAACTGGAATTTCTATTCTCGTAATGCTATTTCTATGATACCAAAAGCTGCATCGTTCGGAAGATATATGAACGCCCCGAGAGTAAAAATGAGTGATCAGATTGGAAAAAAAGTTGGACTTACACCACTTTCATAATCAATTAATATGCAATTTCATATACCAATTAATTTTAAACTGTACAAAAAAGGGGATTTTTGAAGATATTAAACATTTACTAGTTGTATATAAAAAAATTACATTAAATTAAGCATACTTAACGTCATATCTCCATTTTTTTAAAAAATGGACTTACACCGCTTTCAAAATAAACGGTCCATTTCCGACTTTAATAAGTTGATCATGCTTTAATCTGACTGATTATATTATTTTATTCATATAAAATTAGCACTATTTAATTCTACCATAATAAAGTAGAATTGAATATTACAAGTGATAAAATATTGAATTGTAAGGGTAAGCAAATATAAAAAATTTCAGCGAGTTTGGACGATCGCGATGGGAAGTGCTTCAAAAATCGATCTCAATTCCTAGACCCGGACAAACAAGAAAGCAAGTTTAAAAAAACGCGGTAAAAAGGTACGCTTCCTAAAGGATAACTACTAATCCATTCTACTAAAATAAATGAATGATTTCATATGACTTTAGTGTAAAAGGTTCTCAAGTCTTAAAGAAACACAAGTATAGATATTATTCAATATTCAAAAAAACATAAAACACCCACTAGATATAAGATAGCTTATATCTATTCCTGGAAAAGTAGTTTAACAGATTTTCATGAACTTTTTATAAAAAACAAAGGTCTAGAAATATCTAATTATCTATTTTTGTTAAAATATCTGAATTTCTTATTTTGGGTAAAGGTTTCTATTATTCAATCAGATTAATTTAGATACGCTCAGCGAAGCAGGCGGGTATCAGCTAGTAAAGAATAAAAAACAAAAACAAAACTTATAACAATTGCACGTCCGCATTGGGCTACGGCTATAATATTTTTAATCGACCGTATAGGCATTATTTATTGTTCTTTGTACTAACAACGAGATCAGTCATATTTTAAACTAGCTGGTCCTCGCCCGCTTCGCTGAGCGTATCTAAATTATACTGATTGAATAATAGAAACTTTCTAGATCTCTTCTAGATCTTTGATTCATAGAAAATTCATGAAAATCCGATAAACTACTTTTCCAGGAAGATATTCCATATAGCTATTTAAAAGAGCTATCTTATAGATTCTATACGTTTTTATGAATATTATAAAATACCTTTACTTGTTTTCTTTAAGTAGCAACACAATTAGAAAATGCTGAATGTATTATATATTTAACTGAGTTTTTCGCCAAGTTCAAATTTTTCAATAGTTCAACAAGTTGAGTAAGTGAAGTAATTGTTGACTGTTTGAATATAATTTAATACGTTTATTTCTAAACATTATAGACATTCAAAAATTAACAATGAAAGAAGTTTCAATGTTTCAAAAATGTTCATTATTAATTTACCGGATGTTAAATTAAAAATCATATTTTGCTGTAGAAATTGTAATTTTTATTTAAACTTTTTTGGAATGATTGTGTTAAAACGCTATTTCACGAACTTTAGGGAAAGCTTTTTTAAAAACACGATTCCTGTAGGATAAGTACAATTGTTATGCTATTTTTTGAGAACCGTGCATTATTCTATCATACGAATTAATAATCTATATTATTCTCTGACCTCTCAACTACCCTATTGCAAAAAATCATGTCAATCTTTTGCTCTGAGACAAACAAAAACATATCTTTCCCACGGGAGTAGTACATTTTTCCTAGATAAAAAAAGATCAGGCCTTCTTGAGGATAATGCGCTAGAACTCTATTTCACGTACTTTACCGAAACTTCTTTTAAATACACGGTTCCTGTAAGATACAATTGTCTTGTTATCCCACGGGAAGAGTACAAGTATGTCGATTTTTTGCTCTATGAAAAATAAAAACGTATCTAGCCCACGGGCCCGTACATTTTTTCATAATAAAAGGTATACCAATCCTTCTTGAGGAAAATTCGTTAAAACGCTTATCCATGAACTTTCACGAAACTCCTTTTAAATACTTAGTTTCTGAAGGATACAATTCTTATCCTATCCTACGGGAACCGTGCTATATTCTGACATAAAAAGTAGCCTATATTTATTCTCTGACTTTTAATTAACCACCACATTGTAAGAAATTATGGTAATCTTTTGCTCTGTGAAAAAAAACATATCTATCCTACGAGAACCGCATTTATTTGGGTAAGAATGAATAATATGTTTCTTATAAAACAATTTAATGAATTAATTATTTTTGAAATAACTTTAAAAACCATTAAAAAGATTTTATCAAGCCAACCTTAAACGATAAACATATGTCGTCGCGGACTTTTTTTTAGAACTTTTTAAGAGGAACAATTTTGCTACATATAATTTTTGCGTAACTTTAACCATTTACGCAGGGTAGGCAACAAACGCTCTCAAAAGGAAAAATTTTTCTACTTTTTGCAAAATTTTCCGTTGATGCTCTGCTGCTATTAGTCGTAGCGTGATGTCGTATAGCTTAAAGTCTCCGTCGATAATTAGGCTATCTAACACAAAAAGAATTTTTCAATTCGAACCAGTAGTTCCAGAGATTACCGCGTTTAACCAAACAATCAAACAAACAAACTCTTCAATTTTATATATATTTTAAATTTAAAAGTGTGTTTTGTGACAAAGAACTAATTGAAATATACCGGAAAATATCAAACCATAATGGTAGATTGTAAGATGTAACATTTACTTATATTTAAAAATAGCATTAAAATATACCTGATAGAACGAAACCAATTTTGACTTTTAAAGGTTTAGAAGTTGTAAAAATAGGCCTTCTTTCGTTGAAAAAAAAAAACAACACAATTCTCCGTCGCCAACTTTACTTTATTGACTGAAGCATGTTAACATTTTAAAAACAGTTCGAATTTCCATTTGAATAAGTATTCATGGTCATTTCTACATTTTCTGGTAGCGGTTTGCCAAGAGTTTCTGGCAAAAATGGAATCAAAATGCAACATCCAATTGAAACGATCACAAAAATAACAAGGGGTAAACACATAGAATATGAAGCCTAAAAATTATTAAAGTTAATATTCACGATTAACTTTACGTTTCGACAATAAGTGGACCGACCAGAAGTGGAACTTGTACAGCCATTTGCATTCCAATATTTCCAAGTGTTATACTAAAGCTCACCAAAGTGCCTCGAATTGTGGTCGGGAAAATTTCATGCAAGTACACCTCCGTTAAAATAAACGCGATTGTAATCGACAATTTTGCAGCTATGATAAATATGAAACTGATCCAATTCGTTTCTAAAAAAATTAAAAATCAAAGTGAAAAAAATTTTGAGAAAAAGAAATCTTTTACGCGATAGAAATATAATCGCAGCCAAGCAACATAAGCCGGTGGCGAACTGTAATGTTATCATCACAACACGGCGGCTCCAGCAGTTTAAAAACGGTCCTGAAAATAAATTAGCTGGAATTTCGACCAGTGATAACATCATTAGGTGGACAAAAAAATTACCGTGAAATGTTATCATATAGTACGTTAAGCCGTAAAAAATTACATAAATCATGCACATTGAACATATAAACAGTCGAAAAATGGCGACGCGAATTGAGAAGAATCTTCGTAAGTCATCTTTGCTTGTTAATGCCTTATTAACGAGCTAAGACATCCACAAATCGTTAAGATTTAATAAATCGCTATACAACTATAAGTATCTACTTACATTATCGTCATTAACTTTTGATTCTGCAAGAATGATGAAATTACAATCGTCGTGGTTTTTTGTTCCACAATGAAAGTTTGTTTTGATACTATTTTGGGCGTCGATATATCACTTCTTGGAAACCAGCCATCGAACTGATTCTGGGGAAATCCAAAGAAAGACCACGGCGAAAAAAGCTGGGAGAAATGATGTGCGAACAAATTGTCTCCAAGAATAAAACGACCAAGATAACATGATCGTTAGAATTTCTCCAACAGAATATAAAATTCCCGTAAAACTAGCTAAAATTGCGCGATGTTTAGCCTTTGCCTGTTCACAGGCTACAAATAAAAAAAACGTAATAAAAATTGAAATTAATAAAATAAATAAGTATTTATACTGACCGTAAGTAATAATCATTAAATATGATCCATACGATGAAACTTGTTCAATGAATTCTAAAGCTACGAACATGTTGTACGAGAAAGAAAACGATTTGATTGTTCCTATGACTGCAGCACATTCAAACGCCCATATAATAACGGTACGCCTTCCATAACTTAAAAATTAAAAAATAATTGCCTACCTATTTACCTTACAAAATTTTTCTTGAACCTAAATGTAAGATTACCGATCAGAATGAAATCCTAGTATTGTGAATGAAAAGAGCGCCCCAATCGATCCAATTGCTAACGGTAATGTGAGTTTCCAATTATTTTCCTCGCAATAAACTCCAAACTATATCCAAAGAAAACCCAACCAAATTATTGCTAATTGTTTACTAAAGGAAAATGTCTCACATCTTGTGCAATCGTTTGATATTTATCAGCAAACACAAACTGGCCACATCGCATTGTTCTGTTGGTGTAAAAATTTTCCGAGTTACAAGTGCCGTTTCCAGGAATCGGCACGTAACGAGAGCACTTTTGCGGTTGATCCTCGTGAAATGGAACCGCATATTTGAGCCATTCCGTGTTATAAACAGCGTTTGTTTGCGATGACTCACATTCAGGAATGAAACATCTGCATAAAGTTACTGATAACTGTTTACATACGTTTTTTGAAAGATACCAAAAGAAAGATTTCCATTATTTCCAAGACAAAATGAGAAATATAAAACACCAAAGGATTAACGAGCTTTTTCTGTGCTGCTCGATCGTAATGACTAGCTGTTAACCCCCGGATAATTCGAAAATCAGCCATTGAAAAATTGTCTAATCTAGCTTTTGAAGTGAACATTTTTAAGAAAAACGATTAACACCTAGTTTTGAGCTGCTTCTAGCTCTAATTGTTTGGCAACAGTTTTTCGTGACTTTTCGGGAAATGATTGGAGCTAGAGACAGCTTGAAAATACCATTGAACAACTCGAAAATAGCTCGTATTTATTATGGTGTTTTCTATTTCTTTTATAAACCCAGGAAAAAATGTTTTTGTCCAATCATATAAAATCATATCTGAAAATTGGCCAGGTACAATCATATATAATTATATATGATAAGACAAAAATATTTTTCCCAAGCAATCAATTACTACAAGCAAAAGCACATTTTTCAAGAGTATCGACCATAATAAAAACTAAATAAAATAAAATAAAAACACTAAGTATTGCGATAAGTAAAAATATATTACAAAATGAGTGAGTACCCGACAAAAAAAATTTGTCTAATCACATATAATCAGCTCTGAAAATTGTCCAGGTATGATAAAATATAATTATATATGACCAGCTGATATCCGCTACGCCGTCTGCGTAGGTTATTATGTTAAGAACATATTTAATTTACAGAGGAAAAACATTTTAAAAATTGAAAGGAAAAATATATTAAAAATAACCGGAAAGAACTTAGCGTAGAACATTTTTAGCGATATGCCAAAAAATTGCTCCTGCAAAATCCGCTATTGCTTCAAGTGTTCATTAATAATAAATTTTTCAAAAATTTGTAAATTCAAAAATAAAAATTGCTTTAAAATCCAAAAATCCAAAAATCCATGTTGTTTTAATTTTTTTATTTCAAAAAATTGTTACTTAAATAGTCATTCCAGATCCGCCATTGCTCTAGGTGTAGATGTAGTTAATTAGTAATTCAATTTTAAACTATTCATGTTTATAAGATCCAACGGCAGTTGATACGTCATAATACAATACATGTATAAATAGTTAAAAATAATTAATTATTAAAAATATTGCAATGAGCAATTATTTGCGTAATGAGCAGATAGAAAACTTTAAAAAAATTTCAATTAAAAATTATTTTGGGTCTTATACCAATTTTAATTGTTGAGTTAACAATTAGTTTAACAGTTAGCTTAACAATTTAAAAAAATTTAATTTTTAATTAACTATTAACTATACACCTGGAGCAATTGCGGATCTGGAAGAGCATTTAAAGAGCAATTTAAGAAAAAGTAGCGTTTGTATTTTATAGCAACTTTTATATTTAGTGTGGAAATTTTTTAAAAATCAATTATTAACCAATTAATAACTATACACGTGGAGAAATTGCGGATTCTGAGGGAGAAAATTTTTGGCATATAGTTTAATTAAAAAAAAAAAACAAATGTTTCTCTCTAACTTCTTCTGATTAAAAAATATATGCAATAATAAAAGAGAGTGTTGAAATATAATTTGATTATTGTGACGGTTGTTACATAAAAATGCATTTTGAATCTGTATATACAGTAAAATATAAAAAATGCTAAAAGAGAATTAAAAAAAAGCTACAAAAAATCTTTATTAATCTAATATCTCGCTGAGCTGCATTAAGTCTACGCTCAAATATGAAATAATCAGTAGGCAGTGTAAGGAGAACAACCACTCTGTCCAGCCCATGCGTATTACATCGTTTGCCCCACTCTATCAAAGCGACGAAAAATCCACCGCTTAACGCATTTTGCTCGTAAAAATCGCATTTTTCAAAACTTTAATTACTTAGCTTTTAATGAAGATATCGTGATAATTCTTTTTTTATATAAAAACCAATTATTATTAAAAGAATATTTAAAAAAAAAATTATCAAAATATATCCAGTAGTTTTAGAGTTAAAAACGAACATTGGAAAACAACTATAATTTTATTTATATAGATTACACAAAAATATTTTTTGTCGGGCACTCACTCACTCATATTGTAAAATATTTTTAGTTATTGCAATACTTTGTGTTCGTTTATTTTATTTTATTTAGTTTTTATAATGGTAGATACTCTCGGAAAATGTGCTTTTGCTTGTAGTAATTGATTGCTTGGGAAAAATATTTTTGTCTTATATATAATTATATATGATTATACCGGGTGAATTTTCAGGTCTGATTATATATGATAAGACAAAAAAAATTTTTGCCGCAGTTTTTTTTAAAAATGCTATCTTACTTTTGGCACTTCTTTTGAAACTGTTTCATTCTCTTTCAACTCCGTACCGATATTTAAGCAGTCGGGTCGCATACAAGACGTTTTCTGTAAAAATTGGGAATGCAACAATCGCGAACAAAACTAATGCGTAGGTCGCAATATTGAATTTATCATTCCAGGGTAATTTGTTTAAAATTTCGTCCACTTTTAAATCTTTAGAATTAGTTTCCATGTTACTGTTGTATAACACTTAATATTGAGCTGTTCTTTTAAATTACTATTAAATTTATTTTAACAAAAAATTGATAAAGTTTAATTAAATGAAACGGTTTACAACATAATTAACACCAAAGGAATGAACAATAAACTTTTTTGTTTTCATTAACGATTACTATACTTAATTTTGAAAAAGATAAAATTTTTATTTTTATTAAACCAAACAATTTTTAATATACAAACTGTTTTCAAACTGCCTGGCTCATGAAACTATTTATGTTCTTCTACATGATTTTTCCTCCATTTGACCATCTGATTTTTCCTCCATTTGAACCATTTGATTTTTTCCCCAACTCAGATGTAAAAGCAATTTAAATCAGTAAAAATAACTTAAAATTCCGATTTTTTTCTCTTAATACAGAGAGCTTCTTCAATTGTATCAGGCATTTTAGCATTTAGAGTTTCAGGAAATAATAGCGATAGTAATCCAGAAATTATAGACGTTAGACCGAACGCGATCATTGGAAGTGAACTCCAAAACGCAGCCTGAAATGTAACAAAGTCAAGCAAATGCATTACACTGTACTTGGATTAGGGTTAAGTGGGGTATATATGAGACAAAATCCTACACGGAAAAAAATTTGTTGTAGTTTTAACAAAACTCCTTGTCAATTTTACTACATTAACTAGTATTATATAGGATGACACTACGTGTGGTAACGTTAACCAGTCAAGTGTAATTAAAAAACTGTAGTATTATTAACAACACGAACTAGTAAAAATGTAGTTGAATTTTTGACACTTGCATTTATTTGTCAAAATTATTGATTATGTTGTACGCGGCGCATGCTCACCAGTAACAGAAACGCCAAAATGTGTTAATTGTATAACACTCAGCAGTTGTAGCAGCTATATATATTTTCTACACTATGGTAGTTAAAAATACTATACGTTAGAGCTGAATACAACACAGTGTGTTATTATAAGTTTAGTGTTGTTAATCTTACACCACCATTTTTTTCCGTGATAATCTTTTGTTTTTTTATAACCTTAGAATTGTTTTTTACATCATTTTATCGGTTAATTTATACAACTTCTTAATAGCTATCAAGTGATTTGATTGGTTTGTAGGTAGTTAAAGAATAAAAATAAAAAAACATTATGAATTATTAACGAAGCAATTTAAATTTTATTTCTTCTGTTTCTAACGAAGTTGCTTTTTTAATAAAATACGGTTTTATTTGAAGTTGATATCAAAGAAATATCATGCTGTCTTATTTTACCCGAAATTTTGGGTGTCTAATTTTACCCCACCTGACCCTATTTAAAATCACCAATAATGGTATTTGAGGTGCAATAATCAAACCGATTCTTCCGAGCATTGAACAAATTCCCAGCAGTGAATGGCGTAGTGGTGTCGGAAACATTTCTGTTGTCACTACGTAAATCACCGTAAACGCAACGGTAATCGAACATTTCCCAAACAAATACACCAACAGTTTCAATATAAACAAATCTTAAAAAGCCAAATCAACCGTGTGATAAATTTTTGCAATTAAAATCAATGTTACCATCCGGGATGAAGATGAAAACAAAACAAGCAATTCCCGAAAATATGAACGAACCACTCAACGAACAGCGACGTCCCATTTTATTTAGAAACAAATAGCTGATCAAATATCCAGGAATTTCAATCAATGAAACAATAATAAAGTTTATGTAGGCATTCCCAGCGATTTCGACTGAGTTTAACGAAAAGCCAAAGAAGACAAAAACGCATGCGATCCAACAAATCGAACAGTTAACAATACGCAATGCCATCCAAGGATTAGTGAAAGCCTTCCATAATGTTATCTCAACGAAATCTTCTTCCAATATATCATCTTCTATGTTCATATTGTCCCCCTGAAAAATATAAATAATTAACTTGGTAAAAAATTAAGGGTAAAAAATCAACATTATATTTTAAATTTTCAAGTTTAACAGTGGTTTGCTTTGATAGAGCAATTCCATTCACTTTGGCTGCATGCAGGAGAGTTTTTTCAACGTCGTCGTATCGTTTTTTTAAGATTAACCAACGAATCGATTCAGGAATAAACCAGAAATATACAAGAACGAACAATCCAGGAGTGTACGTGAACCAAATTAACTGTCTCCATGTATTGACATTCCAGGCGACAACTCCGAGAATCGCTTCTCCAATCGCATAAGCACCACAAATACACGTTCCGACAAAAACTCTCCGTGACGGTGCCACCAATTCAGTTCCTATAATCACAATTTTAACCCTTTAAATAACTATAACTCGAAAATAAATTTCACTCGAATCACCCTTAAATTCGTTTTTTAAAAATCGGTTTTTTTAGTAAAATTTAAAAACCAAATCGCCGGTTATTCAATAAAAATAATCGGAGTTTTTTTTAACTGTATTTAATACTATATTATTTAAAATGAATTTTACAAAAGAACTTTGGCGAATTATTTAAAAGACTCAAACTATGCAAAAATCAAATCAATTATTCAACCGGGAGTTGCTCTGCCATATTCGTCAAAATCATAGTTGTGTTACATTTTGGCAGGTGAATATTAGAAAGAATGATTCAAATTGAATCAGAACCAAAAAATTTGTAGGTGAGGATAGTGAGATTCAAATCTATATACGCTATATACCAATAATAAGATTGAAGATTTTTACTACTTGAATACCTATAAAATAAAAAATGTTCTATCTCTCCTGCGCGAGAGAACGAAAAACGGAATCATTTTTCTCAGCTAAGATTTTTATCTAATCTCAAAAATTTAAGGTGTTTTGTTAAGTACTCTTTATTGCCTACATTTTCATATGTTTAATACAAAAAAATAAATGCCATTTCCATGTAATTTTCCCCAAAAGAACCGAGTAATATCAGGGTTTGTCCAGGGTAAACTGGAAAACAGCTGAGCCGATTTCAATAGAATTTTCACAAAAAGTTATTAAATATTGTAGTTTACATTAAAGGCTACTTTTTATTTTTTAGACAAGTTTTCCCTGTCTGTTTGTTTGTTCTTGGCAAACTTAAAAATGGCTGGTCCGATTTGGACGAGATTTCCACTACAAGTAGTAAATATTACAAAAAGTGCTATAAAATACTTCCGAAAAAATGTTGATTTTCTGAGCAAAAAAATAAAAACTATAAAAACTGCGCAACGAAAAACATACATCGGCAGGTAGTTGTGATACAATGTACTTATACTAACATATTGTAGAGACGACATGATTTTAAACTATGTAATTTGTTATTCGTATAAATTAATGTTCGCAAATTTGAAAATTATAACCATGATAGAAGTATAGCGATAGGTTAAACTCCTAGAAACCATAACTCCATTGTAAATTTACGGGTAGTTAATATATTATTAATAGTTCGGCTGAGTAAACGTTCGAATTGTCGAGGGAGGAGAAGGAAATCCTCTGCAGTAAATATGATTTCATTCAAAAAAATAAATATATTTGTTCAAAAATGAGACCCGTAAGAATAAATAACAAAAACAGACAGTTTGACTTTAGTGATCCCAATTAGGAGTTTGATTAAGAGAGGTGAAGCTGTTAGGCAGAACTCCCAGAACAAAAAGAAATCCAGCCCAACTTATTTTTCAAGAGAAAATAGCAACTTAGATGTGACCATCGCGTTGTTTTTTTACCAAAAAACATTATTCTTAATTTTCAATTTATTTAAGCAAGATCTATAAGAATTCGTTGTCTAATCTTGGACCTCGGGAAATAGCAGACTTGCCGATAAGACATAATTGACTTAATACTATATTCTAGAATAATGTACCTAAGGCAACCAAACCGGATATCTCAGATCTTAAGATAACACATTAAATATTATTGATTCTAAAAAAGGTACGCTTCCTAAAGGATAGCTACTAATCCATTCTACTAAAATTAATAAATGATTTCATATGACATTTGGTGTGAAAGGTACTCAAGGCTTAAAATTTTCTTAATATTTTACAATATTCAAAAAAACTTAAAGATCCTATCTATAAGATAGCTTATATCTGTTCCTGGAAAAGTAGTTTAACGGATTTTCATGAACTTTCTATGAAATAAAGGTCTAGAAATATCTAATTATCTATTTTTGTTAAAATAGCTTAATTTCCTATTTTGAGTAAAATTTTCTATTATTCAATCAGATTAATTTAGATACGCTCTGCGAAGCGGGCGGGTATCAGCTAGTACATAATAAAGATGAATGAAGTGGAAATGTCGTTAAATGAATGAATTGAAAAGAACGAGCAACTTAGAATTAATTTAAAATGCCTTAATCACATAGTTAAACCAACTTTGACGGATTCAGAAAGAAGTAAGTTACAGGGAAATTACCCTTTAAATATGTTTTTATCAGTTTTATTAAATTTTGAAATTCGCAAATGAACTTTTATAACTTTATAACAACTGAAGTTGAATTACAAATAAAAAAAATCATTAATTAAGTTATGTTTTTTTTTTATTTGTTAATAAATACAATAAGAGTGGGGTGATTTTATTATAGGTTTAATTTCTTGAAAACCCGGTTTTTAACCGGTTAATCGGGTTTAAGATAGGAAGAAAATCGAAAAACCGGTTTTTTTACAAAAATACGGTTTTTTGCAAAGCCTACCTAAAATAAACGCTGAGGCATAGGTGGCCGCTCCGATAATGGCATCGAGAAATTCGAATAAAACAAAAAAAGAATAAGTCGGAGAGAATGATCGAATCAAACCGAATATTGAACTGAAGAAAATGCCATAAACAAGAACAGCACGTCGTCCAAATCTAAATGAAGAAGGTTCGATTAAAAATTAGAATTAAGTTTCCAGGGTCGTTACCGATCGGAAAATAATCCAGTTAGAACCATTGACAGAAGTTCGCCCATACTATGAATCGTACCAGGGAGTGTTAGTTTCCATAGATTATCATGGCAATAAATATGAAACTGAAAAAAAGGTTTTCTATTAACAATTTAATAAAAAAAAAAATCATTAATAAACCAACAGTTCTGGCAATAGTTATTGTTTCGGATTTAAACACGAACTGGTCGCATTTTTCGATTGATGATTGATTGAAACTTGTGAATTGATTGGAATCGTTCGTGCCAATATAAGTGTATCGGTAACACCGATTTGGGAGTTCATCAGCTCCAATTGGAACTGCATTTTTGAGCCACTTTGGCGAAAATTCAGTAGTCAATTTTGTCTCAAACTGCGGTATGTGACACCTATAAAAATGCTAAGAGTTACATTTAGGAAAATTAACAATTCTGAATCATTTCAATGCCTATAGTTGGGATTTAACGTTGTGAAAACGTAACTGCCGAAAAACGTTGAAAAAACGATTGTGATCATCAGTAGTGCTAGATTTCGGGTTTGAAAATGTCCCGAATTTCCCAACTCGATGAGGATTTCATCCAGGTCAAAATGGGCCGAGGACACCGTCGGTTCGGATTTATCTCGTGATGTTGTTGTGGAAACTGATTCATAATTATTTTCCACCAATTGGTTGTCTTCTTGAAAATTTATTGATAATAAGCTGATAAACAAAAAATTAGACTGTACATTTCACTACCTTATAGTCGTTAAGATCGATATACAAATCTAAAGTGTTTCCCAATTCTTTAGTTGTAGTTTCTTTTAAGAATTTGAGTAAAATTTGAAAAGAAAACTAAGCTACCAATCGATGAGAGGTTTACCTTTGAGTTAATTCTACTGGTAGTACACGAAAACTTGGCTCTATTCTTGAGGACATTTCACGTTTTTTATTTATTCATCAAATAAAATATTTTTCTATGAATAAAATTTTGATTTGATACGTTTTGAGTGATAAGAATAATTTTTGGTTGTCCTTCAAAAGCCCTGATATATTTCACCACTTTTATCATGCTTAATATCAGTAGTTATAAAAAATGAAGTTATAAAAAAGACGTCATAAAAAATGTTATAAAATTATGTTCTATGAAAAAAAAAACTATCCAAATCGAGCTATCCAATAAAAAGTTAGTATTTCAGGCCTTAGTTTTCAACCCTTTAGTCGAAAGTTATGAGGTAACAAACATAAAAAGTGGGTGCGTGTACTTATGTACGCGCGTGAGAAGTTATACTTCTTTGGCATCATTAAAAACTAGTTTTTATTAATTGCATACAAATGATTAATAAAAATAAAATTTAGAGAACAATATTTTAATTTATATCAATACATACTGATCAGTGGCCTGCGGTGACTTTTGAAACAGAGCATGCGGTTAGAAGCGGGATGGGGGGGGGGGGTTACAAGAACCACATTTTTTAAATTTATTTGATAAACGTGGTGTTATAAGTATTTTTTTAAATTAGCCTTATTCGACGCTCTTTCTTACAAAAATCATCAACAACCGCATCATATGATGTATTTAAAAACCACGAAAATAGTTCTTATCTTAAAGAACAGAACATTTGTATGGCCTTTGGGTCAATAATTCAAAATAACTCTCGAAAAGTATCACTAACAATTAAATTCACTGTTTAGATTCAAAACGACAAACGCATCTGCAGACCGTTAATCGGCTATGTTAAATGCTGAGAGAGATAGTATTTGATCGTACTAGTGCGCATGCGCGACCAATTCAAATCAAACAATAGCATGCTACTGTCACCAACGCATTTATTCGATTTTTGCCGTTCATTTGATTTGGTAAACTATGCCAATTTTATAAGCGATACCTTTCATTATTACGTAAATTAAAAAAACGATAAATGATAAAAATATATAATTTTTCGTATAATTTTACAAATGCAATTACTTAAATTAAAAATGAAATGAATAAATCATAAAAAATATTCAATTTTTAAAATCGTCTTACAATCCTAAGGCATGCGCCGCATCTACAGCATGAATGGACCGCACGCCACTGATACTGATATATATATATATATATATATATATATATATATATATCAATATCGAAATATCGATAAGTATCTCAATTATATATGAGCTCTTGAAAAAAAATATAAGCACAATTTTTTTCACTAATACTTACGAATAGTAAATAATATTAATAAAAATATTCAATTTAAATCATTACTGAATATAATTTATTTGTGGAACGGACACTTTTACGAGAGGTGCAATTTTTTTTAATTTTAGAGATGACGGGGCAATGTCAAAAATGCATTTAAGCATTACGGATTTGTGCTTTGATGATAAAATAGACCGATACTAACGCCTCTAAGAAGAACGCGCCGTACTAATAGCTTAAAAGTAATCTGACGTTTAACGCGTTTTTTCCGAGTCACCGTTTGTATAGTCAATTTATATTTTTATGACTATTTAATGGCTAAAATACTGTGAAAAACTATGGTTTACAATGAAAATAAAATCTAAAGAAAGCTGCAAAACGTTTATAAAATTTGTCAGGATCATTTTTTTGGATAACCATTCATGCATGCCAAAAAACCAAAAAAAGGAAGCTCCATAGAAATTGCGAAATAAAGTAAGTAGCTACTTTTCAAAGTAAATGTCTTAATCTTATTCATGCCTCGTTTTACTAAATTATTATTTTAAGATGGTTGAATCATTTCAGAATCCCAGATTTCGTGATAACCAAGAATATGCATGGAATCCAAACGTCATTTTCATCTCTAAACTCCAAACAGTATGATAACAGCTACTGCAAAATTTGAGACAAGTAATAACTTATTTATTAATAATATGTGTCATTTGTATGTATAAATATTTCTAAATAAAATATTAAAAATATATTTAAAGAATTAATTATTTTTAATTAGATATAGAAATAAATAAAACAAAAATTCAAATTACGCGCGCCTAGTTAAAAAAACGGGTGGTTTTGCGGTCATCTTTATCCTGTTAATTTTGTGTCACCCTGATGCGCGCGCAACTTAAAATATCACTCACATGATTTTTTCATAACGCGCCTAAAGAAGTATAACTTCAAAAATACACTCGAATTCAGAAACTTCTCTTTTTTTTGAGGTCGGTTAAAAATGGTGAGTCGATTTGAAAAAAAATCTTTAACTCGTCCTTACAAGAGTTACCTAACATCTTGTCAACATTCTATAATAAAATGTAGCGTCTATTAAGCTGGCATTGTCAACATAGCGGAATCAAATTAAAAATAGCTGGGATTTTGATGTTCATATGTGAGAGAAGTTTCCAAGAAGTGAGCAATCAATTCTTATAACATTGAGGGACAGCCACACTGTGATGACCCACCAACATCTTCCCAGTGGTAAACTACAGTCCCCCTGTCCTGAATGCGGAGAAGAAATGTCAATCAGGCACATGATTCAGGAGTGTAAAGCCTACACCGACCAATGACAAGAACGTTTGCCCAATAACTTGAGAGATTTCCGTGGAACTCAAAACGTTTTTTAAGTCATCATTGGATGCAATAAGATCATTTATATACGTTGGTAATTACTATAATATTATTTTGATTATCTGATATCCCTGACATTCATCAACATCAACATATTATATAACTTGCTAAATACTCTTCTGGCAGAGTCGAGATTTTTAAAGCCGAGTTTATTGTGCGGTTTAAGTACGGGGATTTATCAATTCAAGTATCTGGCCCCTTTGTAAAATGAACTGAGCTTCATATTTAATCTTTGGAATTAAATAATCAAACTTGATAGTTAGTTTTATCATTTGACTAGATTTTGGCCTAATTTTAACTTATATTTAGGTCAAGTTACTTGAAAATCAACTCAAGTCACGAATCCTAAGGCTTAAGTTTTAGAAACAATCTATAATTACAAAGCAACAAACACAATTAAGGTACGCTCAGTGAAGCTAGGGGACATAGATTCTTTAATAATTAAGTTAAAGGAAAATATCGAAAATTAGGTGAAGTATTTTTTAGTAGGGAAAATCAAAAAGGAAAATGTCTTTCATTTACTTGACATTGTTATTTTTTATTATTATTTTTTGTTATTTTTACTTGACATTCATATTTACTTGACTTGAAAACCCAAGACCACTAAATGACGTTAGATTCCATAGGGTCTTTGATCTGATCGCAATTTAATATGTGGATCAATAGAAACAAAGCGCTACTAAAATTATATTTTACTAGCTGATACCCGCTCGCTTTGCTGAGTGTATCTAAATTTAACTGATTGATTAAAAGATTCCCTACGTTCATAGCAAAATATAAAAATTGATCTATTTTCACAGAAAAAAATGTTAGATACTTTCAGACTTTAGATCCAAAGAAAGTTCATCAAAATTCGGAAAACTACTTTTCAAGAAAGAGAGTATCAGTCTTACATCAGCTCCTATACAATTTTAGTAAAAAAGTACCTGAATTCCCGTAGGACTTGAAAATCTTTTATACTAAATGCCATTTATAACCGTTTAGCTATTTTAGGGGCATCCATTAATTATGCGAGGCTTTTTTTTAAATCCCATCCCCTCCCCTCTGGTAAGATGTCTTGAGATTTGGTATATATCATTCCCCCAACCCGCAATCTAATGTGATATTTTTCAGAATAAAAAAATACGTGATATTTGCGAGACCTTCTCTTTCCCCAAAATAAGATTAGATAAGATTTGGCTCGACCCCATCAGCTCCTGAACGACTCACGTAATTAATGGATGTTCCATTAAAAGAATTGATTAATCGCTATCCTACCGGATCTTTAGCAAAATTTTATACAATTCGTTCCATTAAGTAATTGTTGAATTTTGAAATTTTTAGTTTATTATTTTAATACGTTTATTACTAATTAATATCTTCGACAATGAACAATTGAAAAAAATTAAATATTTTAAACAATTTCATTATTAATTTCATCGGCTGTTAAATTGAAATTCTTATTTATTTTCCAGTAAAAATTGTCAAATTTTTAATTTCAACTTTGTAGAGTTTTCTTTCGTTGTTGTGTAAAATTGGAAGAAAATGCGTTAAAATTTTATTTCACGAACTTGACTGAAATTTTTTAAATGTACGGTTCCTGTAGGATAAAATTGTTTTGCTATTCCATGGGAACTATGCATTATTCAAGCCTTGGAAGTAAGCTATATAATTCTCCCCCAAACCGTAAATTTTTACTGGATATAGAGTATACTAAATAATCGATTATATACCGGATTATAATCTATATATATATGCAAAATTTTATCCAGATCCAATCAGTACATTTGTGTGAAAGAGTAACATCCATACATACAAACTTTCACGTTTATCTATACTAATATATAAAATTGAAGAGTTTGTTTGTTTGTTTGTTTGTTTGATTGTTTGGTTAAACGCGCTAATCTCAGGAACTACTGGTTTGAATTAAAAAATTATTTTTGTGTTGGGGAGCCTAATTATCGACGAAGGTTTTAGGCTATACAACATTACGCTACGGCCAATAGGACCAGAGCATCGATGGAAAATGTTGCAAAAACCAGGAAATTTTTTTCTATTTGAGAGCGTTTGTTGCCTGCCCTGTGTAAATGGTTAAAGTTACGCAAAAATCATGTGTATCAAAACTGTCCTCTTAAAAAGTTCTAAAAAAAAATCCGCTGCGACATTTGTCTATCTTTTAAAGTTGGCCCGCTATAACTTTTTTAATGGTTACTAAAGTTGTTTCAAAAATAAATCATTATTTTCGAAATTGTTTTTAGAAACATATTATTAATTCTTACCCAAATAAATACGGGTTTTGATAAAATATGGTATGATGATAAATGACAATCTGAGTCATTAAATAGAATACTTTTTATTACGGGAAAATGTCTCATTTCGCCCGGGAAATTGAAAAACGGGTTAGAGAAAAAAATTATGCATAAATTAGGTATACATTTTTAGTTGATAATGAATATTGGTGATATTTAAGTATGATGATAGCTAATTATGCGAATCATTATCTAGAATACGTTTTATTTCAGAAAAATTTCTCATTTCAACGGGAAAATAGAAAAACTGGTTTAAAGAAAAATCATGCTGAAACTAAACGTTGTTAGCTGATTATAATGTGTTAATAGTAATAACTCATAATGTCCTCAAGACAACAAATAATTTTCTTATCCTACAGTCTTATTTGTATCCAGGAAAAATGTGCGGTTCCCGTAGGATAGATATGTTTTTAATTTTTCACAGAGCAAAAGATTACCATAATTTCTTACAATCTGGTGCTTAATTAAAAGTCAGAGAATAAATATAGACTAACTTTTATGTCAGAATATAGCACGGTTCTCGTAGGATAGGATAAGAATTGTATCCTTCAGGAACTGAGTATTTAAAAGGAGTTTCGTAAAAGTTTATGAATAAGTGTTTTAACGAATTCTCCTCAAGAAGGATTAATCTACCTTTTATCCAGGGAAAATGTACGGGCCCGTGGAATAGATATGTTTTTATTTTTCATAGAGCAAAAAATAGACATAAATGTACTCTTCCCGTGGAATCACAAGACAATTGTATCTTACAGAAACCGTTTATTTAAAAGAAGTTTCGTTAAAGTAGGTGAAATAGAGTTCTAGCGTATTATCCTCAAGAAGGCCTGATCTTTTTTTATCTAGGAAAAATGTACTACTCCCGTGGGAAAGATATGTTTTTGTTTGTCTCAGAGCAAAAGATTGACATGATTTTTTGCAATAGGGTAGTTGAGAGGTCAGAGAATAATATAGATTATTAATTCGTATGATAGAATAATGCACGGTTCTCAAAAAATAGCATAACAATTGTACTTATCCTACAGGAATCGTGTTTTTAAAAAAGCTTTCCCTAAAGTTCGTGAAATAGCGTTTTAACACAATCATTCCAAAAAAGTTTAAATAAAAATTACAATTTCTACAGCAAAATATGATTTTTAATTTAACATCCGGTAAATTAATAATGAACATTTTTGAAACATTGAAACTTCTTTCATTGTTAATTTTTGAATGTCTATAATGTTTAGAAATAAACGTATTAAATTATATTCAAACAGTCAACAATTACTTCACTTACTCAACTTGTTGAACTATTGAAAAATTTGAGATTGGTGAAAAACTCAGTTAAATATATAATACATTCAACATTTTTGAATTGTATTGCTACTTAAAGAACACAAGTGAAGGTATTTTATAATATTGTAACGTTTTTACGGGTTCGTTGGTTTGTGTATAATGACTACGAATTTATTTTTAAATAATTGTTTGTTTATTTATCTAAGACTTATACACTACAACAATGTTCACTGTCAACAATAGTCACAGTACTGTTTATATTTCACTATTGCACTGTTAACTCTATTTACAATGTTTACAATAATCACAATTTATTTATACTCGCGATTCACTATTCACTTTATTTAACAATTCACTGATCACTTTAACACTAAGCACTTCGAGGAATTTATTTGAATACTGTCGATGAACACTCGATGATTTATGTTAATACTCGTCGGAGGTTTATTTTAATACTGACTGTTGGCTCACCTTTCGGGCCATTTATAGTAGCGATCACCCGTTTCTAGATTTTTCGATTGGTAATCTTAGCGCCTGTCTTTCTCTCCTTCATTGGTATACCAATGGAGAGAATTCTAGAACAACACGTTCTTCGTCTCATACTTTGAACTGTTAATCCGTGGTCATAAAAGAACTTTAGGTGGTCCATCCTTTTGTGCAATTCTTATTGTTGGTTATTGGTTAATCCTCGACTTTCTGGCGCCAGACACAAATGGGTGTCTTGGATTTGTGACACTGCCCCCTCTTTAAAATCCTTTCGCCCCGAAAGGTATCCATGGCGATAGCGGCAACCCGAACCATAACGGCAGCCCGATGTTTGGTAAAAGAAACAGTCCACAGTCTTTTCTTTTGATAATGACGAACGGCCGTAGCAGCATACCAGGACGTGAATACCAGTAGACCGGAAAATCACTTCTATCATGGTACGTACTATCCTCCAATCGGCGCCGTCGAAAGCACTGGTCAGCTTTGGGATCGCCACCTTCCTGATGTGTTGTCGCAGTAATTCTTCCTTCAATTCATGTAACGCGTTCCATAGAACTTGATATCCCTGTTTCTTGCCCTCCTTGGTCCGTGTCACGAGATAAAAAGCCTTCCTGGTGTTTCCAACTGGGATCTGGAGTGTTCGACCCAATCGAGGATGTTGGTTACGAAGTTCATCGATGCCCCCATATTTCGTCCGGAACACGGCAGCTACTCCATGGGACATATCCAAATCAGTAGAGACGCAGTGAGCAAGAGAATACTCCGCAGGCACTCGGAATAGATCTTGGTTCCGTTCTTCTGTCACACCATATCGGATTGTTCGAGTCCCGGAGAATTCAGCCATGAACTCCTCGAAAGTCATTTCCTTTGGCGCTCCCATAGTTCGTAAGCGGGCCTCCTGTGTCGGCTGATTGTCGTCTCCGTTGTACGGACTTAAGCGATTGAAGTGAATCACTCGAGGTTTTCCCTTCGGTTCCTTCTTTATTCGGTAGATGGTGTCGTTGATCCGCTCGATTACCACATAAGGACCTTCCCAATAAACTTGGAGTTTCGGTGATAATCCACGTCGTCGTTTTGGGTTAAATAGCCACACTTTACTGCCAGGCTGGTAGATCTTTCCGTTGACACCGGAGTCGTAACGGTCCTTCATCCGATCGCTTGCATTCTGGATGTTCACACGAACACGCTGATGTATGTCGTCCATTCGGTTCCGCAGTTGCGTCACGAAATCTTCTCCAGCAATTTCTCTTCCAGGTGGGCATCCAAATTGTAGGTCACATGGCAAACGAAGTTCTCGACCCATTATGATCCTGGCCGGTGTTTCTCCAGTTGTTTCCTGGACTGATGATCGATACGCCAGAAGAAATAGGCTGAGGTACTGGTCCCAGTCTCGTTGATGGTCAGAGACGACTTTTGATAGGTATCGGTTGATGGTTCGATTCATCCGTTCCACTAATCCATCTGACTGCGGGTGTAATGCAGTGGTCCGAGTCTTCTTGATGTTCAGGATTCGGCATACTTCTTGGAACAGAGTAGATTCGAAATTTCGGCCCTGATCCGAATGTAACTCCAAAGGCACTCCAAATCGGCAAATCCATTCCTTGACCAGTACATCAGCAACTGTAGTCGCTGTTTGGTCCGGTAGAGCGTAAGCTTCAGCCCATTTGCTGAAATAATCCATTACTACCACGATGTACTTGTTCCCTTTGTCGGTTTCCGGGAATGGTCCAGCTACGTCGATAGCGATCCTCTCGAATGGACTTCCTACATTATACTGTCGCATGGCGGCCTTCTGCCGCCTCTGTGGCCCATTACTCGCTGCACAGGTGGTACACTTCCTACAATATTCCTCCACATCCCGTCGGCTATTGACCCAGTAAAATCTGTCCCTCACTTTCATTAACGTCTTTGTCACTCCAAGGTGCCCTCCAGAAGTACCAGAGTGGATTTTCCTCACCACCTCTGGTATCCTACAACGTGGAACAAGAGTCTGTCTCCGCTCTTCTTTTCCATCCGCATTCACCAGCACCCTCTTCAGGAGTCCGCCGTCGACAACCAGGGATTCCCACTGAGCCCAATACGCCTTTACATTTGGGGAATATTTTGCCACCTCCTCCCATGTAGGTTTACGGTCCTCTTTCTTCCATTCGAGAATTGGTTTCATATCCGGGTCCTCTTCTTGATCCTTTTGTACATCGGTTGCTTGCCAGTCGTCCGCTACTACGGTGGTTCTGTAGATTTCGGCATCGCGTTCTTCCGTCCTGGTACAATGCTTGCAATTGTCAGGGCATGGTCGTCTTGACAATGCATCAGCATTTCGATGCGATGTTCCAGCTCGATGTTCGGTGTTGAAGTCGAATTCTTGAAGTCGTTCGATCCATCTGGCCACTTGTCCTTCGGGATTCTTGAATTGCAGGAGCCATTTCAGAGCTGCGTGGTCGGTTCGTAGCAGAAAGTTCTTTCCGTAGAGATACTTGTAGAAATGCTCGACTGCTTTGATTACTGCCAAAAGTTCCCGCCTCGTTACGCAGTAGTTTCTTTCCGGCTTGGATAGTGTCTTGCTGAAGTATCCGATGACTCTCTCTTCTCCATCTTGAATTTGAGATAGGACTGCTCCAACTCCTACGTTGCTGGCGTCGGTATCCAAGATGAATTCCCCGATGGTAGTGGGTAACTCAAAACAAGAGCCGTAGTCAGAGCGTGCTTCAGCTTTTCAAAAGCATCCTGGCAGATGTCCGTCCATTCGTACTGATGTCCATTTTCGGTTAATTTGGTCAACGGCTTGGCGATGTTGGCAAATCCAGGTACGAAACGTCGATAATATGTGCAAAGTCCCAAAAAGCTTCGGATTTCGTGCTTGTCCTTCGGTACTGGCCACTCCTTCACGCTTTGGACTTTCTCTGGATCGACTGCTACTCCCTTATCGGATACGATATGGCCTAAATATTGGACCTTGCGTTGGAATAAATGGCACTTCTTCGGGCTCAACTTTAGTCCAGCTTCTTGTAATCGTCGAAATACCTCCTCCAGGTTCTTCAAATGCTCCTCAAACGTTCGTCCCACAACGATGATGTCGTCAAGATACACCAGGCAAGTTTTCCACGACAATCCTCTCAAGACAGTCTCCATCAATCGTTCGAATGTCGCAGGAGCATTACAAAGTCCAAATGGCATAACTGTGAACTGCCATAATCCCGAACCAATGGTAAACGCCGTCTTCTCTCTGTCCTCGGGTGCCAATTCTACTTGCCAATATCCACTCTTCAAGTCAAGGGTCGAAAAGAATTTTGATCCGGCCAAAGTATCGAGGGTGTCATCTATCCGAGGAAGTGGGTAGCTGTCCTTTTTCGTCACGTTGTTCAGTTGACGGTAGTCTACACAGAAACGTGTCGATCCGTCTTTCTTCTTGACCAAGACTACCGGTGAAGCCCAAGGTCCATTTGATGGTTCGATTACACCATCGCTTTCCATTTCGGCTATGATGTTTTCAGCCTCTTCACGTTTTGCCAATGGTAGTCTTCGTGCTGGTTGTCGGATTGGATTGGCATTTCCCGTGTTGATCTTGTGTTTGACGATGTTGGTTCTTCCTCCTTGTCCATTTCCGATGTCGTAGACGTTCCGATATTTACCGAGGAGTTCCCGCACTTTTGTCTTCCGATCCGGCGTCATTTGTTGGGTGGATTCTGCCAATAACGTTGTCAATTCACTTGGGAACTTGGTACCCGTATTTTCTTCCGTCTTGACCTGTCGGACTACAGATGAAACCGGTGTGCAGTAGCCCAAAACGGTGCCCGCCTTTATCGTCATCGGGCAATAGTTGGTGTTCATTACCCGTACCGGAATTGTTTGCAACACACGAACTAGGGATTTTCCGAGTATCATCCCTTTCCCGACCTCAGTATCATGGGTTTTCGGCTCAAACATCATGATGTTTCCATTGGCGACTCCATTCTCCACAGTTCCTCCTAGGATTGTCTCGCTTCGTTCTGGTAATGACACACCCTCGGCCAAGACGATGCACAACTTGTTCTCATCCCGACGGTGAAGTACGAGTTCTTCCGAATTTATTTTTAACACACCGCGCTTGAAATCCAGTGTGAAGCCCCGACTTCCGATGATGTCCATTCCAACGATGAATTCTTCGTCGATGTCCGCTACGAGCACTCGATGTTTAAAACTGTTACTGCCGATGGTAAGAATGACGTCAACTTCTCCGTGAACGGTGGTGGCTTGTCCATTCGCTGTTCGTAGTCGCCATCGTGATGGTAAAAGGCGCTTTTTCCTTACGACGTCCTTTCTCACAACCGTTCTCGTCGCCCCTGTATCCAGCAGGAGAGCTAGTTGGTTTCCATCAACACTCCCGTCGATGAAAATGCTGCTGGGCTCGTGTTGTAGTGCGGCAACAGTGGCTTCCTTGATCTTCCTTGGGGCCTGGTGGATACAGGTCGACGATTGCCCCCTCACATCGACCTGCTCTAGTTTTCCGACTTTGGTGGCTCATGAGGCTCGTTTTCGTGGGGACACTGTCTTCTGATGTGTCCCAACTTTCCACACCCATAGCACCTCACTTCCCTGGTCTTTCGTTCGAGTGGTTTCCGGCTTTCCAATACACGGATCCGACTTACTCCATAGGCGCTCAACTTTGCTGCTTCGATTTCGAGAGCACGGGTGAGGGCTTCCGTTATCCGGGTTGGCCGAGCGAGAACCAATGCCTGGCGGGTTTCCCCGTTCCGTACCCCGTCGACGAAAGCTTGGACGGCCAATCTTTCCACGATATTCTCCGGTGTTCCTGGGTAAGCAAGGCGAGCCATTCGGGCCACATCGGCTTCGAACTCTTGTAAAGACTCTCCCGCCTTCTGGACCCGGTTCTTTAGCTGTGTATGGAACACATGCTCGAGGTGAGTCTGCCCATATCGCATTTCCAATCGTTGGACCAGCTGTTCGTAATTGTTCATGTCATCCGGGGCCACGACCTGGAGGATATTTAGTGCATCCCCGGATAAGGAAAGCACAAGATTAGTCGCCTTTTCTGCTTGTGTCCAATTGTTATGCTTGGCCACAGTTTCAAACTGGGCGAAAAAGTTTGCCCAAGGAACTTTCCCATCGAATGTTAGCAGCTTTACCAGATTGTGACCACCTGAATTCGTCGCCAAAGGTGTCCTTGAGATATATTTATTGTCGTTGACAATTGGGCCCACATTGAATCCCTTGAATTTCTCCTCGAGGGACTGGAATCGGTCGTCGAATTCTCCCCTGATGTTGTCGACTTTCTCGTCAAATTTCTCCTTTATTCCGTTGACTTCCTCGCTGAATTTTCCTTTCATGCCGTCGACTTCTTCGCGGAATTTTTCTTCCATACCGTTGACTTGTTCGCGGAATTTTTCTTCCATGCCGTTGACTTCTTCGCGAATATTACCGACCTCCTCGTCAAGTTTCCTTTCGATTTCGTTGAATTTGCTTTCCATTGTTCCCTTTAGGTCCGCCCGGAGGTCGTCGTTGTTCTTTTGAATCGTTGCCCTAAGATCCTCGCTGTTGGCATCGATCTTCCGTTGCAGGTCTTCATTGTTGGCTTCAATTTTTCGTTGCAGGTCTTCATTGTTCTTCTTAAATTCTTCATTGTTGTTTTTGAGTTCAGCTCGCAGATCTTCATTGTTGGCCTCGATTTTCCGTTGTAAGTCCTCCAACATTGTTTCCGACGACTTGAATAGGAACGTTTCTGGATCATGTCCTTCCGATCTGAGGGCCTCGGCGAGTCGTTCCTTGAGTACCGTTTTCTTCCCTTCGGTGCTCAGCTCCCGGTCTTCTAATTGTTCTTTCAATTCCGAAACTTTCAATTTGTCCAGCGTCGACATGGTTTATTAATTTATTTATTTATTTATTTTTTTTTTATATCACTTTATCACTTAATTTATTTAATGTCACACAAATCCCACTTCTGACACCAATGTAACGTTTTTACGGGTTCGTTGGTTTGTGTATAATGACTACGAATTTATTTTTAAATAATTGTTTGTTTATTTATCTAAGACTTATACACTACAACAATGTTCACTGTCAACAATAGTCACAGTACTGTTTATATTTCACTATTGCACTGTTAACTCTATTTACAATGTTTACAATAATCACAATTTATTTATACTCGCGATTCACTATTCACTTTATTTAACAATTCACTGATCACTTTAACACTAAGCACTTCGAGGAATTTATTTGAATACTGTCGATGAACACTCGATGATTTATGTTAATACTCGTCGGAGGTTTATTTTAATACTGACTGTTGGCTCACCTTTCGGGCCATTTATAGTAGCGATCACCCGTTTCTAGATTTTTCGATTGGTAATCTTAGCGCCTGTCTTTCTCTCCTTCATTGGTATACCAATGGAGAGAATTCTAGAACAACACGTTCTTCGTCTCATACTTTGAACTGTTAATCCGTGGTCATAAAAGAACTTTAGGTGGTCCATCCTTTTGTGCAATTCTTATTGTTGGTTATTGGTTAATCCTCGACTTTCAGGCGCCAGACACAAATGGGTGTCTTGGATTTGTGACAATATTAATAAAAACGTATAGAACCTATAAGATAGCTCTTCTAGATAGCTATATGGAATATCTTCCTGGAAAAGTAGTTTATCTGATTTTAATGAACTTTCTATGAATCAAAGATCTAGAAATATCTTTTTGTCTTTTTTTGTTGATGGGAGGAAAGTTTCTATTATTCAATCAGTATAATTTAGATACGCTCAACGAAGCGGGCCGGGGCCAGCTAGTAGGTAATATAAGTAAGAAGTAAGAAGTAGAATAATTTTTCAAATTTTAACATGGAATGGTTGGTTTTTTCTACAGGAAAAATTCTAATTAAATTAAATTATGTGTCCTTCATAGTTTTTCTTGAATACAAAAATATATCATATCTTGTATACAAATAACATTTTTGTAATTATTTGTCTATCATTGATGTTTTAATTAAACGAAGATAAGGAAGTTATAAAAAAATGTTGAGTATGTTTTTTTAAATAGTTGCTTGAATACCTACAACATGAATTATGAATTTACTATTATTTAATAACATTTTATATTTGACAAGCTGATACCCGCTCGCTTTGCTGAGAGTATCTAAATTTTTTAGATCCAAAGTAAGTTCATCAATATCCTTAAAATTACTTTTCTATGAAGATATATTAGCTATCTTACAGGTTTATTACATTTTTAAATATAAACTGTTCTTTAAGACTTGAAATTTTTTATTTCAAATATCATTTATAACCGTTCAATTTTTTTTGTAGAATATATTCGTAGCTATCCTACAGGAACCGTGCCTTATTTTTAGGATAGGTAAATGGTATTCAATACGTTAAAATTTGAGGTATCTTTAACAAAAATTTATTTAAATTAGTTCCGTTAAGTAATTGTTAATTATTTAAAAATTTAGTTTATTATTTTTGTACGTACATTTCTAATTAATATCTTCGACAATGAGCAATAAAGAAATTCAAATAGGTATATTAAAAAAAAATTTATTATTATTTCATCGGGCTTAAATTAAAATTTATACTAAATATTTTTTTTGCAGTAAACTTTGTCAATTTTTTAATTTAAACTTTGTCGAGATTTCTTACGTTACTGTGTAAAATTGGTCAGGTGTCCTTCTTGAGGAAAATGCGTTGAAATGCTATTTCACGAACTTTAACAAAACTTACCGAAAATACTACAAAATACACGGTTCCTGTAGGTTTCAATTGTTATGCTACCTTATATAGCGTGACCAACCGTACTTTTTTAAGAGTTCATGTACCTTACATACCTAATTGGGGTAGAATTTTTTGAGTTTTTGTCCTAAATAAGAACCAATATAACATTTTATATTTATAAGAAAAAGATAGCGATAAAACAGCCACTACGTACAACGTACAATATCCAGTCGCTATGTCAATGCTTTTTAAATCTGCAATATCTTTTAAGATGCTTATTTTTATGATATGCTATAAAGGGCAATTTTGATCTACATGAAATGCACAACGTATCTAATGTATTTTATTTGATAAGGAATAATACCGTTTTGTTTAAAATAGCTTGGTAAATAACCTATAATTTTTTTGTAATCTGTAAAAGATAAAAATGGCTACTATGGGTTATCCTTAGGAGATAGACATATACCGTCGCGGACTTTTTTATCAATCTTTTTGAGATACACAATTTCGCCGCATGTTAGTTTGATATATCTCGTAAGGTTTAGGCAGCGTTTGCAATGTAAGTGCACAAAAATATGTTTGTTATGACATCACATTACAAATCTTTGAATTTCCCGACTTTTCTCTACTGTAGTATACAAGTTTTATACTTACAAACCTTTCTCTGGAATCACTCTACCAATTGCTGAAAACTGCATTAAAATCCGTTTTGTAGTTTAAAAGATCTAAGGGAACAGACAGCAGCAGCAACTTTATTTTATACTATGTGAAGATATACAGCTGTGATCTTTTAATACGTTAAACTTCCCAAAACTATTAAAAAATTTGTTCGACTCTTGAGCGAAAAAGTTCGAACTATTAGGAAATCATCAGTTATTAACTTACTTTCATTCGTTTAAATAATCATCAAAGTTGTTGCTACCCCGCAAAATAGGTATTTTCAATTTTCAAGTCTGAAGGAACATTTTATATTTAAAATTGTAATGAACCTGTAAGATAGTTAATATCTCTTCATAGAAAAGTAATTTTAAGGATTTTGATGAACTTACTTTGGATCTAAAGTCTGAAAGTATCTATCATTTTTTCTGTCAAAAAAGATTTATTTTTCAATTCGTTGCAAAGGTAGGGAATCAATTAATCAATCAATTTAATTTAGATACTCTCAGCAAAGCGAGCGGGTATCAGCTAGTGTATCTATATATAAGAGAAATCAACAGTGGATATTACAATTAAATATTTAACAAATTTCTTATTGACGGTAAATTAAGTTAACAATAAAAACAACACTCCTAATGAAAATTTAAAAAAGGCAACAATGAAAATTTAAAATTACTTGCTATTGTCTTAATATTTTTTTATTACTTTATTCAAATTAAATCTAAAACTAGCTGTACCCGGACTTCGTTTACGTAAACTCCGTAATACTACTCATAAAACTTTTCAATGTGTCATTTTTGAAAATCCACCATGTACATGAACAAATATATTACAATGAAGACTAGAAGGCTCTTTTTTATTAATAAAACATAATAACTTTAATGCAGCAAAATAACAACTTTCGAAATTATGGTTTTTGGTAGCGTTTCTATTGATTTAATATTTCGAATCTATCATACGCCTTTGTTAAGCTCCCAATGTAAAATTTTTTCCGTAATAAAACAAAATTAGTCATTTACGACTTTAATTTTTGTTTTTATGATTTTAAAAAAATTTTATTGTTACTTTAACTGACAGGAGTCGGCAAAATGTGGTCCGTTGTAAAATTGCATGCGGCCCGCCAAGCAACAAAATGTTTCTTTATACTTCTGCGCAATTATTAGCGAACAATTATAATAAACATAGTATTTTTTAATTCTATTTTTTTAGCACCTTTCTTTAATTTTCATTTAGCAGTTTCTTAAAAATTTGTTATTAATTTAAATTTTACTTTATTATATTAGGTTACTATTAAGTAAAAATTTATAATACGTTACTAGCTACAATGGTTACAACTGTTACAATAACTAAATTTTTCAAGATACTGAACGGCGGCGCCAAAACGTCCTGCTTTGATGTTTTGTTCATTTGATGCTACTATTCGTATTCGTATTCAATGTTATGTTTATTCAAATAAAATACATTTTGTTCTTATGTACTTTCTGTTGAACTAAATGGTATTTGCATAATTTTATTATTTTTTTAAAATATAGTTTTTTGTTTTTGTTTATATTAGCTTTTAGTTATATTTTCTTTGATTTTAAAAAACTGTTGAAGCTATATACTAGTAACGGTTAGGTGTCAGTTTTTCGAATCACAATTCTTCGAAACACAATTTTTCGAAAAATTAATAATAAATAATTTTAGGGACCGGAATAATTACAATAAATTTAGTTTTATTTGCCAGTTTACACAAAACAAATGTAATTGAAAAAAAAAACTTTTATTTAGTAAATAAAATTTAATAATTTTTTGGTCATTTTAATAAATATTTACTAAACAAAAAAACCATGTAATTAACCTTTGTAAATAGGTACCTATAAGTTATAGTTTACAGATTGTTCATTCTTGGTAAGATTAGCGTGGCGCTTAGAGAATTTGAAATCGCCCAACGTTATGCTTTTGTGTACCATAGAAATCGATAAATTTTGACGTCAGCATGAGGCTTCAGCAAGCCATTTGCAAAATTCAAGGTATGAGTAACTATGGGAACTTAGATGGTCCAATTTGAACACTCAATATTTTTTATTTGCGAACACGTTTGCAATATTAAACTTCCATTGAGTGATAATAATTTTCATTTATTTGCAATTCAAAGGACACATATTTTATAAACATCACAAATAACAGGAATAAAACACAGAAAACACCATAAAATTAATGAAATTCTAACGAGTTTGAACTCAAGTAATATAGAAAATATAATAGGCAAAATAAACAATCCTAATATACCACGTATTTTAAAGATGACTATAGATTTTAAAAATATTCTATAAATTTAAAATGCTCTAATAATGCAGGATCTGTATTCATAATGATTTTCAATGAATTCTGAAAACTCATAGATATTTGCAGCATAATTTTTAAGTTAAAACATTTAATTTTGTGTAAAACTTCGTGGTGTCAGGAAGTGCACATTGTTGAATGAATTTTTATGAATTAACTAGCTGGTCCCCGCCCGCTTCGCTGAGCGTATCTAAATTATACTGATTGAATAATAGAAACTTTCATCCCATCAACAAAAAAAGACAAATAGATATTTCTAGATCTTTGATTCATAGAAAGTTCATCAAAATCAGATAAACTACTTTTCCAGGAAGATATTCTATATAGCTATCTAGAAGAGCTATCTTATAGGTTCTATACGTTTTTATAAATATTATAAAATACTTATACTTGTGTTCTTTAAATAGCAATACAATTCAAAAATGTTGAATGTATTATATATTAAACTGAGTTTGTCACCAAGTTCAAATTTTTCAATAGTAATTTAACACGTTTATTTCTAAACATTATAGACATTCAAAAATTAACAACGAAAGAAGTTTCAATGTTTCAAAAATTTTCATTATTAATTTACCGATGTTATCGGATGTTAAATTAAAAATCATATTTTGCTGTAGAAATTGTAATTTTTATTTAAACTTTTTTGGAATGATTGTGTTAAAACGCTATTTCATGAACTTTAGGGATAGCTTTTTTAAAAACACGATTCCTGCAGGAGGATAAGTATAATTGTTATGCTATCTTTTGAAAATCGTGCATTATTCTAACATACGAATTAATAATCTATATTTTTCTCTGACCTTTCAACTACCCTATTGCAAAAAATCATGTCAATCTTTTGCTCTATGACAAACAAAAACATATCTATCCCACGGGAGTAGTACATTTTTCCTGGATAAAAAAGAGATCAGGCCTTCTTAAGGATAATGTGCTAGAACTCTATTTCACGTACTTTAACGAAACTTCTATTAAATACACGATTCCTGTAAGATACAATTGTCTTGTTATCCCACGGGAAGAGTACAATTATGTCGATTTTTTGCACTATGAAAACTCTCATTGCTTGTCAAGCAATGTATCACGCACCGGCGCTATCTACTTAAAATATTAGTTTGTAGTACATGCTATGTATCATCAGAGATGGCGCTGTATGTGAAAAAAGATTTTCCCGCTTTTCTGTTTAAATTTTTCCTGAATTTTCTTTGCTATAAACCTTACACAGCCCGAGACCTTTCCAACGAATGCAAAACCGTGGAAATCGGTTCGTGCGTTCTGGAGTTATAGCGTCAAGAAGGAAAACCCGACTTATTTTTATATAATAAATTTAAAATAAATGACAGTTCCCATAGTTACGTCTTAATTGACAGATTTATCAAAATCATTTCCCATAAGAAAAATGCGTCTTGAAATCCGGTCATTATCGAAAACGAAGCGAAAACTCGCAAATTAGCACTTTTCATTTTCGTTTTCTTTTGACTTGTTTTATCAGAAACCTTCGTCAATTCATGGTGCCACGCTAACCTTACTTTCCCTTTCATTTTAAGTACTACATTATCGCTATTTCCAGAACGAAAAGAGATACAGAAATTGTAAAAAGTGAAAAAAAAAGTTATATGTACTGACACATTTATGTACCTATTTCATTTACCCTACCCGTCAAGGTTGATTTACACTGATTTTTGTACAAAAACACCAACTCTACCTGTAGAAGTTGATTTAGACTGCATTATTTCGAAAAATTGTTCTTTCCAAAAATTGTGTTTCGAAAAATTGTGTTTCGAAGAATTGTGATTCGAAAAATTGCGTTTCGAAGAATTGTGATTCGAAAAACTGCTCGGACACCACTAGTAACATTAAATGAACAAAACAACGAAGCAGGACGTTTTGGCGCCATTGAACCACTGAAGTTTCAAATAGGAAACTGAAAGTTGATTTAAAAAACCTCCTCCGCATAAACTTATGACCAGAGTACATAGGAGTGAAACCATCCGCGGGAAAACATCCTACGCCAAAACGTTCGGCGCGAAAAGGGTCGCGCCAAAACATCACGCACCGACAAAACATATGATACGCCCCGCTTATAATTTTTATTTTTTAAAATGGCCCGCCGTCCACAAAAGGTAGCCGACCCCTACTTTAACAAGTGAAACAATGAACGTTTTACATTAAACGAAAAACGTTACGGCAATATACATTACTTTTATTTTTATATCAAGTACGCTGTATGACTATTCGAGTTGGTTGTTACTGTACATTATGGTTTAATTTTTCAATACATTTATTTGAACACCGCAATTGTACAATAATTAAAAATTACCACTTCTCGCCCACTATAATTTCCAATTCAAAAATAATTACAACTAACAATAAACTAATATATTAGTTAAAACATTTGATTTTTAAAACAATAAAGTAAATACGTTCACATGAAGGTCAATGGATTTGTGTTTGTATAAATAGAGGTTGTAATATTAAATATTATTTCATATCATTTAAATACCAGTGGCATTGACATAATATTATCTCACTTTTGATAATTGTGACGAAAAATCCTATCGTCGTGAACTTTTCTTTAATTGTGCTTATATGTGTCGTTTTATATATTGTGCTGTTTGTTTCCTGTTAAGTATGTTCCTGATCTTAAATACGGCCGCGGTTTTTATCATTTTATCAGTGTTGGGGTAAGTAGAAAGTAAGTTTTATAATAAACGTGTTTTGAGCTTGTGAAAATATGTTTTGAACTTTGTCTATGTGCATTTCTTGAATTGCATGCTTCTATATAGTACGTGATATCTTAAAATGATAATTATACTCATTTTTATTTAATGACTCGGACAAGTTGAATCTAATATTCTAAATCTCCATGATACATAGCATTACAAAACTAGATAAATATTAAATTAGACTGATAACATTATCTAATGTCAGTCTACATCCGTATGCTCAGTTCTAACGATGGACAAGAAATTATAATGAATTAGCGGTTCGGCTCATTCCTTTTAAACTTTTCAATAGAAATGTGAAATTTTTCAAAGATTTCGCTCTTTATTGTTTATTTGAAGACAGCAATAAAGCAACGACTCGTATAATTAAATTTTCATAGCAAAGCATTGTTTCCACAACTTTTCCTCAAAGTGAAAAAAAGCATTTAAATTTCAATTTTCCTATTAAAAATTTCAAATTATATTGCTGGATTGAAACTGTAACTAGCTAAAGTTTTCTGTATTCTCTAATTAATTGGTAAATCAATCCGTTAAAAATTGTACAGCCCTTAATAATATCATTAATTTTATGTTGAAAGTCAAAAACGTGAACATATAGGGGACAGTAGGGTATTTGAGAACAGTTAACTTAAAATGATCTTAATTGATAAAACAAAATAACAATTTTAGTAAACTTTTGTTATAATGTAAACATTACTTATCTACTTTAATATTTTTAACTCAAAATGTTTTTAATTAAACATAAGAATAACAAAAATATAGAATTTTAAAAAAATATTGCCATTCCTATTTCTCCGGTATTGTGTGGGGTAATTGAAATCAACCCACGGGGGAAAATAGGAACTAAATTGGGTAATGATATACATATTATAAACTTTAATGTTTGTTTACTATGTTTCACACAAATCACAAACGTAATCATTAGACCGTGTATTGACCGCTCGTGCATTTGTCATCAGCCCACCTCTCATATTTTTTACAAATAATCCAGGCTTCTTTAGGGGGTGATTCATATTTTTTCCGTGCAGAATATACAAAAATAGTTCACGTCGTCACTTTCCTCGAACACCGTTTTCAAATTTCTAACGACCGCTGTATTCTTGACTGATGGTGGCTTCGAATTCAACGTTGTACTTCTTCGTTGTTTTAATTGAATATTTCTAATTGATGTTTTATGGGAGTGCTAGATAAACTATGAGAATGTTGTCTTTTTTTTTTTCGTTGTAAAGGTTTTATATTAGGAATGTACATTGACTATGTCAGAAAGGAGCACAGGAGTTAATGGAGAAACAGAAGTATTAATGGTTAAATTGGTTTGATTTTCATGATGATGGTTGTATGATGTTGTCGCTTGATCGTCCACAAGAGTTGTTTTCAAAGTTGTAGTAGTATCACAAACGGAAGTATGTGGATCAAGACTGGCATTGTTGAATTTATCAATAAAAAGCATATTTGCAAAGCATTTGTTAAACTTGTCCGTATCGATGGAATGAATTCCAGCCACTCTAAAACCATTGATCCCAAGATAATGTGACTTTCGTGATTTTCTAGTATTATCAAGGCTGGCTCGTCCTCGGTAGGTTTAACAAAAGTAATGAAGTGCTGTAGATAATCAACGAATATAATCATATCGTTATTAGCGCCATTCAGCAACAGGTCAAACATTCGCCTTCTTTTGAAGACAAACATTGGAGATACATATATGCCGCTCACACTTGCCGCACAAACAATGGTTGTGGTGATACAGCGCTCAGCGCTTGTCGCTTTCGCTACTTGCTTCAAACCTTTTGGAGCCAATATTTTCGAATTTTTCTGAACAGTGTTTATACCGGTTTCATCAATGTAGGGCTTCTAGCTGGTCGAAAAATAGTTTAATTTCGGTGGCATTAAACGTTTGTATTCGGTTAAGTGACGTTGCTTCTAGAGTTCGTAGACTGATGGAGGGATGTCGAGACATGAATGAATAGTACCAGTCTTTACAAGCCATCTGAGATTATTGGTTAAATTTATGTTTCAATTTGTTGGATTCAGCAAATGTAAAGGCAATCTTTTGTAGTGATTTGGGTGTTAATATGCCGTAAAAAGACTCGCAACAATCGAGGATGTATTTTTCCAATTGATTTTCGTGACTATGATTGAAGACAGGGTGTCCTCCTTTTTTTGGTTTCTTAAAATATAATTTCTGGGCATTTGATAAATTTTTATCCTTAGAACAATCATAATTATTGTAAACAACAGCACAAATTCGCGAAAATTGATAGTAGCAAAATATCAAATTATAATTATTTACTTACCGTGACAGTATGCGGACGTTAACTTAAATATCATCAACATCTTTTCGCAAAAGAAGAAATAATTAAAAGCAACTGTTCAAATTACCCGGTGTTTTCAAATACCCAACTTTCCCCTAAATCAATTCGTTTTAAAAATTATTTTAATTACCCACATTCAGTCCGTAATAATAGCATATTGATTTTATGTTAAAGTCGAAACGTGAACACATACGGTAATTAAATTTTTTTACTACCAACAATAATCGCGCTATGAATACTAACAAAATTTTATGCCATAGAATTTCAATCAACAAAAATTGTAATTAAAACATAACATTAATATATTTTTTCGTTTAGAGATGCAACAGCTGAACTTAAAACTTCACCTTTAAACTTTTTGAATGAAATTGAAAATGATAAGATCATTATTGACACTGATATGGGATCAGATGATGCTGTCGCAGTTTTACTTACTATTAGAGACATAGCTCTCAATCCCGACTCCAATAAAAAAATCATCGGGATTACTTGTACCTACGGCAACACAGCTCTTGACAATGTTAAAATGAATGTATTGAAAACGTTAAAAGTCGCTGGCGAGCTTTACAATGTAAGAAACTTGAAATATTTTGACTCCCAAATTAATATAATTTATTTTGAATGTAAAGATTCCAGTATATGCAGGAAGTAATGGTAGTATCCTAGTAACGCCACCTTCAGATAATTATTTCGGACAAGATGGTCTGGGCGATTTCAATTTTCCATCTCCACCTAATATTGATATAATTCAAAACGAAACGGGAGTATTGGCGTTGATTCGATTAGTTCAAGAACATCCAGGTTTCATCGTCTGAACATTGTGTTGTTAAATTTTATACTTGATTTTTTTTTAGGGGAAATCTCGATCATTGCAATTGGTCCTTTGACTAACATCGCGTTAGCTATAAGACTTGATCTTTCATTCCGAAAAAATGTCAAACAACTTTATATCTTAGGAGGAAATGTAAATGGATATGGAAATATGGCTCCGAACATTGAATTTAATTTCTACCAAGACCCAGAAGCTGCTTTTATCGTATTTAATTCAACCAATTCTTCGATGAATCCAATAATTTTAGTACCATGGGATACATGCTATTTAAAAGGAGCCATATCAATGGTATTTGGTTTGTTTAAATTTTTACCTATTAAGCATATTATTTATTTATAGGATTGGCGAAGAAACCAGTTGGGTCAACTGGACAGTATTTACATTAAATATTTAAATGCAGCTGAACAAATTAATCAAAACGATACGCGAAAAGTTTGGTGGTCATCAGATGCCATGTTGGCATCGGTCGTTATAAGGCCAAACTTAGTTTTAAACGTTGAAAACAATTACATCGAAGTTGTGTTATCTTCTGGTTATCGTGGTGGATTAATGGTAGACCGAGCCAATGTGTTGAAACAATTTAAAAACACAATAATTGTCACTGATTTCGACATTGAAACATATAAAAATTTATTGATGACTGACTTGGCATAATATTTAAATATACCTACATAAAATTAAATGGAATACTTGCGTATGCGAATGAGACAAAATATTTATTTTCCAGTCATAATTACAAATATAATTTGAAAAATTATTATTAAATATAACTTGAAGCCTCCGTAGCTTGTTTTGAACGTTATCTAAAAGACATCCTACTATATTTTTCTATAATTTAAAACTGATAAAAGTACTAATTTTTTTTCTTTTTTAGATTTTGAAATATTAACAAAAATTTAAATTACTTTAATATCAGTAATATAAATGTTAACCTTTTGTAACTATGGAACATAGAAAAAAATTAAAAAGATCAAGGATTTGACTAACACAGTTTAAATTATTAATCTACAAATAAAATAAGTTTCAAAACTTCTACGTAAAAATATAGGGTATCAAACAAATGTTTTTAAAACAAACTTTCAAAGGTTTTTTTGGTGAAATCTTTTTCAAAATAATATTCTATTTATAAAAAATTGAATTATAACTCAAAAATATCAATATTTATCGTGTTTAGCACTCGAAGGAGTTCATATTGTTAAGTCTTCAAATACTGTAGGGGAGAGTGGGATATTTGAGAACAGTTAATTTTAAATTATCTTAATTACGACCCCATCGGCCCCTAAACGCCTCACGTAATTAATGTACATATGTTTCCTTAGAAGAATAGATTAGTAGCTATTCTACAAGATCTTTAGCAAAACTTCAATAAGATTCTTACCGTTAATAAATTGTTAAATTTCGAAATTTTTAGTTTATTATATTAATACGTTTATTTCCAATGAATACTTTCGGCAATAAACAATGAAAAAATTCAAATATTTTAAACAATTTCATTATTAATTTTATCGGGTGTTAAATTGAAATTCATATTTATTTTCCAGTTAAAATTGTCAATATTTTAAGTTCAACTTTGTAGCGATTTCTATTAGTCCAGGCAAACTAAGCCAGAAAATGGCAAATAAAAGAAAAAAATTATGTAGTTCCAATTTTTTCGGGAATGTATAGGGGAGGGTCCCCTGTACCCACAATAAAAAATCCCCTGCGATCGGGGTGTCACTGGGGGTGGGGGAGCGATTTAAAGGGACCTTCTTGTGGTTGCGCGCGCATATCTCAAAGACGGTGCGTCGTAGAAAAAAAAAACCAAAGAATAAAAAATGAAGCTGACAAAATTTTCTATAATTTTCTTTCTTATATTATTTGGAAAAAAAAACAACCGTTTCCAAGATATCCTCCCTGGAAAATGGGAAATTTTGTTTTTTTTGGCCAAACTTGTTGTCCTAACTCTTTCCAACATTTTTTTACACTATGTTGTGAGTTGGAAAGTTGTAGAAAATTTAATTTCCTTCAAGAATATATACATACATATATGTTAATTTATCTTGAACTGGTCAAAAGATACAGCAATTTGAAGGGTGTGGGAAATGTCGACACTACAGCCATAAAAGACCAATGTTATTGTTGCCACTAATTCCTTTTGAAACGTGTCGTAGAAACTCCACTGTCAAGTCTACGTAATGTTTATGTTAATTAAAATGAATTCCCGAGATATCGTAGCCTCCCCCCCAATGTGCGAGAAAGTAATTTTCGTGAATTAATAAAATATTAGATTATCAACAAAGCTATTCACAATTTTGGCAATAATGAATTTGGAAAACTTCACTTTTTATTTTGAATTTTCGTTTTAATACGGTTTAAGTTATAGTGAAAATTTCAATTTTGCACCTTAAAATTTTTCTTTGAACCTGATGTGATCATTATTGCCTCACCTAAAATTTGAAAGAGTGGGCTTAAGTGAAGCTGCGTAACAGAGTGAGGATGGCGGGTGTCGTCGAAAGACAGGTATTCCCTGATAATATATAATGGGTTATAATGAATTTTTAAAATAACATTATCTGGAGGGGGGGGGGAATAAAAATGGAAGGAATAATAGAAAAAGTATTAAAAAAATATAAATAAAAAATAAGAGTGTATATTTTCTTTAAGATATTTTTTCTCTGGAAACAGGATTTATCATGTTTAGATTCTAGATAATGATGTTTTCCAACCCTTGTTTTTAGAGGGTTTATAGAGCTGGCGTTCCAAAACTTCTAAGTTACCCACTTGTTTAGCAGAAAGAGCTTATATCAGCCGTTGATGTCATCTGATGTAGAAAGAGGTTGCACTGTGTTAACACATCTTATACCTCCCAAACTATGAGAAGTATTCAAATCGGCTATATTATGGTCATCATTGCCAAATATATATACTAAAAAACAAGAACGAAGAGTTATAGGTTTTAGTGGTTGGTAGATGTTTTAAAGTTCAAGTTGTTGAGTCGAATAGTATGATGAACTAAATCCCAAACCGGCGAGTAAATTGATTAAGCTCCTTGACCCAAATTTCCGGTGTATAAAAAAGGAACGGTAGTGAGGACTGGCGATAAGAAAAGATCGAGGACAAACGAGTAAAATGATGGCGTGGGCCATGACCCAGCTCACGCGGGCCCAATCACTTACTGCATCCATCATCACCGGGTTGTCACAAAGTATACACGTTTCCGTCTTTTCCATTTTGGAGACACCACTATTTAAAATATGCACTTTAAAATCCATATACTATGCACTATTGATAACCAATTTTTCTACACGAGAAGGTCCCTTTAAATCGCTCCCCCACCCCCGCGGCACCCCGATCACAAGGGATTTTTTATTGTGGGTACAGTGGACCCTCCCCTATACATTCCCGAAAAAATTGGAATTACATGATTTTTTTCTTTTATTTTTATTAGTTTGCCTGGACTATATCGTTATTGTATAAAATCGGTCAGGCCTTCTTGAGAAAAATGAGTTAAAATTCTATTTCACGAACTCTACCGAAACTTTTTAAATGTACGATTCCTGTAGGATATAATTGTTTTGCCATCCCATAGGAACCATGCATTATCCTAGCCGTAAACGTAAGCTATATCATTCTCCCCCAAACTACCACATTTCAAAAATCATATCAATCCATAACTTTGTGATAAACAAAAAACATATCTATCCCACGGGAATAGTATCTACATCTCTCTTGAGTAAAAAGTACATTAAATCTTCTTAAGGAAAATGAGTTAGGACTATATTTCGTGGATTTCAATGAAACTGCTTTTAAATACTTGGTTCTTATAGAATACATACTTGTTTTAATATCCCATGGGAACCGTTTATTATTCCGGTATAAGAAGAATTTTATATCATTCTCAGACTCCTAAACAACCACATTGTAAAAAAAGAAAGTCAATCTTTTGCTCTGTAAAAAACAAAAAAATATCTATCCCACGGGAACTGTACATTTTTTTTGGATATAAAGTAGGTATACTATATATTAGACGGGATTATAATTTATATCTATGCCAAATTTCATTTAAATCCATTCAGTACTTTTTGAGTGAAAGAGGAACAACCATCCATCCTTACAAACTTTCACGTTTATAATATAAGTAAAATGAAACCCATTAAAAAGAAAGAGAATCTAACAAAAATGAAAGGAAAAATAAATTACTGTTGATCTGTGGCAAAGAACTGGAAAAGAGGGGTGTTTTTAAGATTAGAAACGGTTTATCTCGATTTCCTCCAAAACTACAAGTCCTATGGAAAAAAGTTAAATGGCAACGTTATAGGTTATAAGAAGATCTACAACTTTTGTGCCTACACTTTTTTCACATAACCTCTAAATTTATGTTAAAAATTCCAATAAACAAGTTTTTGGTTTTATTAACAAAAAAAAAAAAAAATGTCATGAAATTTGGTAAAAATTGACCTTTTAATGTCCCAAATTCAAATTAATGTCTACTTTCTGATGGTGCAAAAAATAAACATTACAATGTTCCCAGAAAATACAATAATTAAAGTGTAATTGTTAATAAATTGCTCAAAATTGTTCATGATACAATTGCACAAATACGGCATTGAGCAATTTATTATTATTTACACTTTAACTATTGCTTTTTCTGGGAACATTGTAATGTATATATTTTTTGCATCATCAGAAAGTAGAGGTTTCAACAAACAAAAAACTCACCGACTTTTTTAAAAAGTAGATATTTTGACGTGAGACTTTTTGATTGAAAATTAGTGTTTGAATTTAAAAGCACACAGACCTTTTTAGAAAAATTAAAATTTTTTCAAATTTTCTAGAAGCTTTTTTTTTCAAAAGGTTTTTGTATATTCAAAAGTTGTTTCATTTTTGATGAAGGCTTCTTTACATTAAAAAGAAAAAACAACAAACTTTATGCTTATAATTTATTTTTCAATATATAAGAAACATTTACGAAACATTGCTCTACAAATAAAGAAAAATTATTACAAAAAAGTACAAACCATATAACACGCAATAATAATCGGCCGATCTTATTTTTAAAAACAGAAAACTTATCTCTAAATGTAAATAAATTAGTTACCAGTTATTTCCTAATAGAGCTTATTTCATTTTTGGGTAGTAATATAAAACAGTGGAACCAGGAAGTTGCCAATTAGAGGCTTTCAGTTCAATCAACTGCAACAGCGTTTTGCGTATTTGCGGAACTGCCGAGCTTGCCAAGAACCCGTCACGTACACTTTCCACCAACTGGTCTAAATATGCTGGTAGTTCTGTTTCCAAATCGCGTCCAATTGATGTCAAGACAAAAAACAAACATTCAATCTGCAACAGATATTTATTTAGCAATTTTATTAATAAAAAAAAAATCATAGTCGAGTAATGATGTCATATAGAAAGCTTATCTTGGCTTAAATCAGTTAAGAGGTTTCATATTTTCATTTTTTTTTGCCATTAGCAGAAAACCAGGTTAGAGCACGTTGCCCCCGCACTGCAGCCTAAGGCTTATTGTACTCCTGTTCTGCTCATTCATCCCTGCTATGCAAGGATCCTTGCTTATTCCAGGTTCAGCATTCTGCCTAGCAGAAGCAGTCCCTGTATTAAGCTCGCGCGATTTGAGCCTGTTTGGGCGTCATCTATCCCATACAGGTGTCGCCACTTCATGTGGGCTTTGCAGTCAAAAATGACATGGGTCGCGTTTTCCTCCCCATCCCCACACATTCTGCAATTGAGGTCTCGTTGAGACATCCCAATAGTCTGCAGATGCTTCCTCAGTTCACAGTGTCCGGTTATCAGTCCTGTTAATATTTTCATTTTCTATGTAAAGATGAAGATATTCTTAATCCAAGTCTTCAAACTTCGAGAGTTTTGGTCTAACTTTCTGGGACCGTAAAACTTTAACATTTCGATACTTACTTTTGCTTTTCAGCTATATCGTATTTGAGGTAATTTGAGGTAATTTTGGTTTAATTCTAACGAACGGCGCTGGGTTTCAACAATACTAACAAAAACTATAACTAATCAAACATCTTTTATGATTAACTTTAAGACTTAGATTTTATATGATTTACTTGAAAATTCCAACTTTTATCCAAAAAATAGCACCAATAATATCTGTTCTAGATTTATTATTCTATCAAGACTAAATCTTAAAAGTTCTTAATGATTGCCGTTTGAATTTTGGTTTATTATTTTTCTAATCATACACTAACGTACTGGGGAAAAAATGAAAAGGTACATTGTGGTGTGGTGACCCAAGGGGTGCTCACTTTGAATATGACGTCACTGGGACGATCGGGATTTTCATCGGGTATGATCGGGCATGATCTTTCTGACAAGTGACAGAAGCGGCCATTATCTGTCGTTGTTTCTTGTTGTTCTTATCATTCTTATTGCGCCTCATAGTTTGAAATTTGTTTATGAACATAATAAATTTGATTTTTCTTTGTTATTTTACTTTAATTGAATAATGAAGATTTCTTCTAGAATCTATACCTTACTTAACTATATATTTTGAATTCCCGCGTTTGCCGATCATCCCAGTGACGTCATTTTCAGAGATCAAAGAAACGCCACCTGGTCTAGTGAGTATACTTTATGTATCTAATAACCTTGGTGGTGACCCAGGTGTGAGCAGAGCGGGGCTAGAGGAGGCCTTACAAAGGTCCTAACAGCTGGCCTGTCTTTGTATCACGGCGGCAATGAAAAGCACACCCACGGCGGCCATAGAGACTCTGCTGGATCTTCCTCCAATTTACTTGTGGATAGGGATGGAGACCCGGCTGAACTTACCTAGACTGGATCCCCACTGTATACAGGTTCAAGTGCCTCTAGATGGTAACTTCAAAGTTATGGACGGAGGATCTGACGCGGGAGTAGTGGGAGGAGAACCAAAGGGCCGCATATCAGTGCCGCTTGGGGGCTCGACCACTATTTTTCAGGCAAAGGTCACGGCCATTGTCATATGTGCCAGAGAAAATCTAGATATGAGCTATCGAAATAGGAACATTCAGATTCTCTCTGACAGTCAGGCAGCGCTAAAAGCGATTGCCAATGCATGTACCGGGGCACAAGAGAGTTGAAGGCAATGAAGAAGCTGATGCTTGAACAAAGGCTGGTTCGATGAACCCACATAAGACAGCAGCAAAACAAATACTGGCTAGAAATTTCCAGATAGAAGCTCAGCAAGAGAATGATGGGGATAATTTGCCCCTTGCTCATCGCTGAGGTTTGACGACTGGGAAGGAACTAACTCGGGACAGTAACGGGACTGAGAAAGCATCTGCAGACTATTGGGGTGCCTCAACAAGACCTCAATTGCAGATTGTATGGGGATGGGTCGGTAAACGTGACCCATGTCATTTTTGACTGCAAAGTAGCGACACCTGTATGACATAAATGACCCCCAAACAGGCACAAATCGCGCACAAAGCTTAGTACAGGGACTGCTTCTGCTAGGCAGAATGTTGAACCTGGAATAAGCAAGAGTCCTTGTACAACAGGGGCAGAACAGAAGTACAATAAGCTTAAGACTGCAGTGCGGGGGGAACGAGCCCTAACCTGGTTTTCTGCTAACGAAGAATAAAAAGAAGATACATTTCAAGAGATAAAGAAATAGATAGTTCCAAACAATTCCGTTCGTATGCTCCCCGTTAGTTGTACGGTCTTCAGGTATTTTTCTATCAACTTACATTTAAATTTTTCGACTTTAGTATGGCATGATAGCTAACTTTTGGATCCCAACATTTTTAAAATTTTTTTTAAAATCATCATTACTTGACCTGATATTTAAGCTACTTGACTTTAATTTGGTTGCAAATCAAGTCAAGCTCAAATCAAATGTAAATATTTAACTAAAAGTCAAGTATTGAGTTCGTAAGTTGTTTTAATGTTTAAATATTAAGCTCATTTTAATTGCTTAGATAGTTGACTAAATGAATCTCTAGATCCAATACTCTGAATAGTCGGCATATGGTGCTATTTATTTTACTAATGATGTTTCGGAAAACTTAAACTGTGATATATCAACTACAACGTCTAAAGTAGGTATAAGGTGGAAATTACTACTGCAGAAAACAATTTGCAATAATTTTTTTTTAAATTACTTTGTGTCACCCCAAAAAGTCTCAAAATAACGAATTTTGAAGGCCACAGAAAGTTACATCTAAGATCAAAAACTTGGTTTCTACATATTTTGAAGTTAAAAAAATGAAATCCTATAATTTTAATTTGAATCAAAGCAAAGCCTAATATATCAGTTATTCGTGTTACTTACTTCCGGAAGAGATTTAGGTGGTTGTACACATGCTTGACAACATTTAACAAGAAGCGTCAGAAGAACCATTCCAGGAGTAGCGCCTTCACACTGTGTTTTCAATTGTAATTGTCGTCTCTTTAATTGACTCGACATTTCTGTTAAAAACCACATGAAAGCTGTAAATTTCGATCCTTCCCCAGCACGTACATTTCGTAAAATCTATAAATTCATAGCAATGTATTAACAATGACATTTTTTTACTGAAAGACAAACCTTGTCTCGTTCTTGATACCATTGTTGGCATGTGTTGATCAATGTTTCTAAAAACGTTTCATTTTTTTCTTTCTCTATTATGGTTAAACATAGTTTAGCTCCTGGTAGGGAATATCGTCGTCCCTCGACTATTCTCTCTAAAATAGCTCGCACTAAATCCATCAAACAGCGGGCCGATAACTTATTTGGATCTTAATTTAAAAGACAAAAAGTTAAAAACGTTATTTAAACTTAACTGACAATAAAAACTACCATCGACCGCCACTTTCAAGGCTTCTTCAATTTCTGGTGTAAACTTTCCTAAGTCAGGTGCTTCGGTTGTAATATTTAAGGCTTGAAGTTTACTCGCTAAAGAATCTGCAGCGCTCAAGCTCTTGGATCGTTTCAAAGCTTGGCTGGGCTGAATCGCGTGAGGTTGTCGGAGAGGTCGATATATGGTCGATGCATTTGGCATTCCAGAGAAAAACTGTCCACTGGATGATGGTTGTGGCGTCATCGGTTGGAAATGAACTCTTGGCGTCTGAAATTATTTCGTTGAGGCCAATTGTCTTAATTAACCATTTAACATTCTCATATTAATCTAATTTTAGTTCAACATTCAACTCAAGTTATTCTTTCCTTTAAACCCAAAGAAAAGAACTCAAATATTAGTTAATTAGATAAAATGGAGTTCATACATTTCAAAGGATTACTTTTTAATTAAAGTTTAAACACACTAGCTGTACCCGCGACTTCGTTCTCATTAGCTTGAGAACATTTTTAAAACTCAAAATGTCACGAAATGTACATATAATATTAATGTTAAAAAATATAACAATAAATACAACACTGATAATTTTGAAAAGCCGACAATGGACATTCAAAATTGTGTGCTTCTAGTAGTTAGCGTTGAAATTTTTTTTTATTAATTATACTATATGCCAAAAAATTGCTCCTTAAATGCTCTTTCCGGATCCACAATTGCTCCAGGTGTAAAGTTAACCGTTAATTGGTTGTTCAATTTTTAAAAAAACAAAAAAGTAATAAACTAAAAATGCTATAAAATCCAAGTGACTAACTTTTTATCAAAGTTTTTTGTTTAAAATTTTTTTCCGAATCCATAATTGCTCCAGGTGTATGACTTACTGTTAATTAGTTATTAAATTTAAATTGCTATTAAAATCCAAATTATTAACTTTTACTAAAGTTTTTTCGTACAAAAATTGCTCCTGGGATGCTCTTTCTAGATCCACAATTGCTCCAGGTGTATGATAAACCGTCAGTTAGTTATTCAATTTTTAAAAAAATTAGACATAACCTCAACAACATTAAATTCAAATTACTAATTTTTTAAAAAAAATTTCTTAAAAAATTTGCTCTACAAATGCTCTTTCTAGGTCCACAATTGCTCCAGACAGGGGTAAAGTTAACCGTTAATTAGTTACACAATTTTTAAAAAATTATAAAAGTCAACAATTTGATCGCTCAAAAATCCCAGTGAATAATTTTTTCTTAAAGTTTTTCTGTTCAAAAAATTGCTCCATAAATGCTTTTTCCGGATCCACAATTGCTCCAAGTGTATGATTAACCGTTAATTAATTATTAAATTTTTTTTAAATCCATTTATTAAAAATTGAATAACTAATTAACGGTTAATTTTATCCCTGGAGCGATTGTGGATCTGGAAAGAGGTTTTGTGTAGTAATTTTTTGAAAGAAAAAACTTTAATACAAAGTTAACAACTTGGATTTTAATAGCAATTTTAATTGTCTGGGTTATGTCTAATTTTTTAAAATTTGAATAACTAAGTAATGGTTAACTTTACACCTGGAGCAATTGTGGATTGGAAAAGAACATCCGAGGAGAAATTTTTTGTAAGAAAAAACTTTTAGAAAAAATTACTAATTTGGATTTTCATAACAATTTTTGTTGTTGAGGTTTTATCTAATTTTTAAAAAAAAAAATTATTAATTAACGGTTAGTCACGCATCTGGAGCAATTGTGGATTGGGAAAGAGCATTCGAATTTTATACCATTTTTAATTTTTGACATTTTAGTTTTTTTAAATTGAATTACTAATTAACGGTTAATTTTACACCTGGAGCAATTGTAGATCCGTAAAGAGCATTCGTGGAGCGATTTTTTGAACGAAAAAACGTTAATAAAAAGTAAGTTACATGGATTTTATAGCATTTTTAATTCTTTACTTTTTTAAAAAAAATTGAATAACCAATTAACGGTTAACCTTACACCTGGAGCAATTGTAGATTCTGGAGGGGCATTTGAGGAGCATTTTTTTGGCATATTGTATAATAAATAAATAAATAAAAAGTTCTACGCTAACTTCTTTCCGGTGTTGAAATACAAATTATATTTTAAAGTCTTGTAGTGGTATCTTTTGTCTGATTTTTTCATGACAAGAAAACACACATTTTGTAAAAATAGAGCTTTTGAAATTTGCCTGATAACTTGTTAATGTATTGATAAAATGAATTATAGAAGTATTACATGTAAAATATTTCCACTGGAAGCTGATTGGAGCAATGGAATTCCCGTTGAGGGCAAAACTATTCCGTGTGACGGGCCTTGGATGTGTGGATGCATCATAGACGGACCAGGAATTCCCGGAGAACCAGAAAGAGGCTGCAATTGCGGCAATGGAGGTGGCTGTTGCGATAAATGCCGTAACATATTTCCACTGGATTTCGAGTGCTGAAGTTGTTGCATATTGTGCAGAGCAGCCTGTTGTTGGTGATGAAAATGGGATCCCAAATTAACACTTGACCTAAAAATGTTGGGGGTCCATTTAAAAACTAACAAAGCTTTAATCTAGTGAAATAAATACCTAGAAGTTTGCAAGTCATTGCTGTGATTCATTGTGAATTCCTTCGCATGAACGTTCAACTTGGGATTTTGAACACCATTTTGGGCTCCATCTGTACGAACACCTATAAGTGTTAATATTTGTTCAATTTAACAGAAAGTGTTTGCTGAAGGCAAACAATTTATTGCGATTAAAAATGTGTTGCATGCATTCAATAAGATTAAAGTAAATGAAAGTTAACATATTACTTGGTGGCCGATAAATTTCCATTGTTGGTTTTCCACGCATATTCAACGCCATTGAGTTTTGATTTCGCTTCTTATCATTTCGACCACCCTAAATTAAACAATAATTATCTAAATCTGTTTGGAACATTGGCTTAGTTGATTTTATTTTTACCATATTATGATGATGGTGAAAGCTTTGTGGTCGGACAAAACTTCTCTCGCGAGTTATTCCTGAGAAATCAGGCAACTTCCCACTTCTTCGCAGTTCAGGCACTGCCCCATTTGACTGATTAGGGCCGCTCATTTTTTATTTATTTAAATATATTTATAACTTTTTAATTATTTTAGTAAAATTTCTTAAAAATTATTTTTTAAGAACTTATGACTAGAGTTATCACAATTTTAAATTATTTTTTTTTTAATATAAATTTTATTGCGAAATTTTCAAGTTTTCGCTGGAAATGTCTACAATGAGTATTCTATCAGGTTTTCAATGTATAAATATTAATTAAAAGAAGCAAAATTTAAGGAAATGCGTTTAAATCGTAAATATGTACGATTTTAAATTAACAATTCAGTTGTTTTTTTTTAATTCTAAATTGCTAGTTTTGATTGATTTGTTAGGAATATTAGTTAATTCTCATTATTTGTATATGAAATTGCATAAGTTACAATTTTTACTATCGTATTGTTCGCATTTTGTAGAAAATCATTTGAAATTGTGTTTTCAACAATGTGAAAGGTATTCCGTCAGCTTTTCACTTTATACTTGTATAAAATTCAAGACGTTTGCCTGAAAATAAATAAAACAAGATTAACACTTCAGTTAGGTGACGGAACTTGAATTTCCTAATTGGATAATTTTTAATAAATTCTGGCCGTGTTCCAAACAATGATGAATGCAAAAAATATTTCCTACCAAATAATATATTCAATGCACTCATCATCATATATTGTGGATATATGCAATGAATATAATATGTAATTACAGTGCGTTATCGTATTATAAGAATCAAAAAAAAGTGGTTGCGAGTACTTATGTACGCGCGTGAGAAGTTATACTTCTTTGGTATCATTAAAAATTAGTTTTTATTAATTTTATTCAAATAATCAATTAAAAAAAAACTGTAATTTAATATTTAATAATAATAATATAAATATATTTAAAGATATAATTATTAAAAATAAAATTAAGAGAATAATATTTTAATTTGTATCAATAAAAAATATCCAAAGAAAGCTGCAAGACGTTTATAAAATTTTTCAGGATCATTTTTCTGGTTAAAAATTCATGCATGTCATGAAAACGAAGCTTCATAGAAATTGCGAATTAAAGTAAGTAGCTACTTATCAAAGTAAATGTCTTAATCTTATTCATATCTTGTGTTACTAAATTATTATTCTAAGATGGTTGTATCATTTCAGAATCCCCGATTTCGTGATAACTAAGAATATGCATGGAATGCAGACGTCATTTTCATCACTAAACTCCAAATAGTATAACAGCTACTGCAAAATTCTAGAAAAATAATAACTTATTTTTTAATAATATGTGTCATTTGTATATATAATTACTAGCTGGTCCCCGCCCGCTTCGCTGAGCGTATCTAAATCATACTGATTGAATAATGGAAACATTCATCCCATCAACAAAAAAGACAGATAGATATTTCTAGATCTTTGATTCATAGAAAGTTCATGAAAATCAGATAAACTACTTTTCCAGGAAGATATTCTATATAGCTATCTAGAAGATCTATCTTATTGGTTCTATACGTTTTTATGAATATTATAAAATAGGTACCTATACTTGTGTTCCTTAAATAGCAATACAATTCGAAAATGTTGAATGTATTATATATTTAACTGAGATTTTCACCAAGTTCAAATTTTTCAATAGTAATTTAACACGTTTGTTTCTAAACATTATCTAGACATTCAAAAATTAAAAATGAAAGAAGTTTCAATGTTTCAAAAATTTTCATTACTAATTTACCGATGTTATCGGATGTTAAATTAAAAATCATATTTTGCTGTAGAAATTGTAATTTTTATTTAAACCTTTTTGGAATGATTGTGTTAAAACGCTATTTTACGAACTTTAGAGAAAGCTTTTTTAAAAACACGATTCCTGTAGGATAAGTACAATTGTTATGCTATCTTTTGAGAATCGTGCATTATTCTAACATACGAATTAATACTATATATTTTTCTCTGATCTTTCAACTACCCTATTGCAAAAAATCATGTCAATCTTTTGCTCTATGACAAACAAAAACATATCTATCCCACGGGAGTAGTACATTTTTCCTGGATAAAAAAGAGATCAGGCCTTCTTGAGGATAATACGCTAGAACTCTATTTCACGTACTTTAACAAAACTTCTATTAAATACACGGTTCCCGTAAGATACAATTGTCTTGTTATCCCACGGGAAGAGTACAATTATGTCGATTTTTTGCTCGTTGAAAAATAAAAACGTATCTAGCCCACGGGCCTGTACATTTTTCCTGGATAAAAGGTACACCAATCTTTCTTGAGGAAAATTCCTTAAAACGCTTCTTATCCATGAACTTTTATGAAACTTCTTTTAAATACTCAGTTCCTGATGAATACCATTCTTATCCTATCCTACGGGAATCGTGCTATATTCTGACATAAAAGGTAGCCTATATTTATTCTCTGACTCTCAATTAAACACCTTATTGTAAAAAATTATGGTAATCTTTTGCTCTGTGAAAAATAAAAACATATTTTTCCTACGGGAACCACAGATTTTTCCTGCATAAAAATAAGACTGTAGGATAAGAAAATTATTTTTTACCTTGAGGACATTATGAGTTATAGTTATTTATATACTCTATAATCAGCTAAAAACGTTTAGTTTCAGCATAATTTTTCTTTAAACCAGTTTTTTTATTTTCCCGTTGAAATGAGAAATTTCCCGAAATAAAACGTATTCTAGATAATGATTTCCATAGGTCGCTAACATTATGCTTAAATATCACCAATATGCATTTTCAAATAAAAACGTATAGCTTATGCATAATTTTTGTTCCAACCCGTTTTTCAATTTCCCGGATAAATGAGACATTTTCCCGTTATAAAAAGTATTCTTTTTTATGACTCAGATTGTCAATTATCATCATACCAAATTTCATTAAAACCCGTATTTATTTGGGTAAGAATTAATAATATGTTTCTAAAAACAATTTCGCAAGTAATGATTTATTTTTGGAACAACTATAATAACCATTAAATGGGTTATAGCGGGCTAACCTTCAAAGATAGACATATGTCGTCGCGGATTTTTTTTTTAGAACTTTTTAAGAGGAACAATTTTGCCGTGCATGATTTTTGCGTAACTTTAACCGTTTACGCAGGGCACGCAACAAACGCTCTCAAAAGGAAAACATTCTTCTGGTTTTAGCAACATTTTCCATTGATGCTCTGCTGCTATTGGCTGTAGAGTGATGTTGTATAGCCTAAAGCCTTCGTTGATAATTAAGCTATCCAACAAAAAAAAATTTTTCAATTCGAACCAGTAGTTTCTGAGATTAGCGCGTTTAACCAAACAATCAAACAAACAAACAATCAAACAAAATCTTCAATTATATATATTAGTATAGATTTTTAATTTAAATATAAAAATAAATAAATAAGTAAATAAATACAACAAAAATTAAAATTACGAGCGCCAGGAAACCCAGTGGTTTAGCGACTAACTTCATTTTGTTAATTTTTGGATGAAAATGCGCGCGTATCTCAAAATTTCACACTCATCATTTTTTCATAACGCGCCTAAAGAAGTATTACTTCAAAAAAAAAAATTAAAGTGCTATAAAGATATTTCTTCATCATATATCACATATATTATGTTTAAAGTTTTTGATAATTAAGGATCGTTCTTTATAAGGATCAACTGCTTGATTAGATTTTTAAGCTATTTGACTTCATTGTGACGTTAACTTATATCCAAGTTAAATATAAATATTTAAATATAAAGGCAAATCAAACATTTAATTTCCAAATTTTTAGGTCAAAATATCAAGCATAATTCATTTCATAAGATAACCAATTACTTGATTTGATGAATCTCCAGGTCTTAATCTGTACAATAAAAGCAAAATAGCCAAAATACATTTTTTACTTTTTCCTTTTCGTTTGAAATGTTTGATAGCTGTTTAAGAGCCCATTTATACTAAAATGAAAAGTTGAGGTGGTCCCAAAAGAAATGACAGAGTCGAGTGTCCGAAAAAAAGTGATAACATCTTTTTTTCACTTCTTTTGGGACACTCGCACTTTTTCATTCCTGCTCAGACACCCACTTCTTGCATCCCATTTGGGATAGCTTCAATTTTTTCTCCCTTTTTGAGACAATCTCAATTTTTCTTCTCTTTTTGGACACCCTTTTACTTCATTTCGGACACACTCCCGATTTTTTACTCCTTTTGGGGCATCCCCGTTTTTCACTCCCTTCGAGACACCTTTTGATATATGAGGATATCCTAAAAGTAAAGAAAAAATAAGAATGTCCCAAAAGTAGTGAAAATCGGGAGTGTGTCCAAAATGAAGCAAAAAGGTGTCCAAATAAGGATGTCCCAAAAGTAATGAAACAATAAGTATAGCCCAAAAAGGAATTGAAAAGATGAAAGTGTCCCAAAAGGAGAAGAAAAAAGCGAGTGTCTAAAAAAGAGTGAAAATATGAGTGTCCCAAAAGGAGTGAAAACGGGGGTGTCCCAAAAGGGATGGAAAAATACGGGTGTACCAGAGGGAGGGAAACATGCCATTTAATAAATCCAACAGTGACAGCGCAGCTAGAAAAAATCCAATTGCATTATCCAATTCAATTTCTAACCCCCCGTGGATTGATATCAATTGCCCTACACACTATTGACTAAATGAGAATGGCAATATTTTTTATTTTCGTAACTTTTTCATTATATTTCGATGTGATTATAGAGAAAAAAATTGATTGTATCAGTTTTCAATATTCTACATATTATTTAATATGACCAATCCATTCCATAATTTTTTTCGCACTGCTAACAAATTAGTGATATTTATGAGCGACCATATAAATTAGAGAGGAAAAATATTTAACGTGCATTTTGCGCATTTACACAATTCATTTAGATATGAGAGAAGAGGAAAATTATAAATAGGGATTTGTTCATACATGAACAGCTGACCACTGACCAGCTATTTGCTTTTGTATCAAATATATTATAGAGAGTATTTTACGTAATGTTTCATTTTTTTAAATGAACCTACATTTATAATTAGTTTTAAATTTTCATATGCAATTTATTTGTAAGAGGCGATCAAAGTGAAATTTTTCTTTCTCTACACCATATATGTACTGTCAATTTATTTCAACTAATTAATATTGAAATATAAAAACAAATTTATTAAGATCTTTAAAAAATTTTGTCATGCCCTTGAAATTTTATACATTTTCAAGCATTTGGTTTTCTTTGGCCAATAGTTAAACCAATGAGTGGGACGATTAAATTAAATGAAATGAATCATTTTTTCTTCGTTTCTTAAAATATAGTATGTTCTAATAATTTCCAACTTATTATTACTTTAATCAAATTAACTGACCTGTGCAAATATTTTGCACTTCTTTATTCCCAGAACATTTCAATAATGGATTTTTGATATTTCAATTGGATTAAAATCTTCAAGTTTTTATATTATTATACAAATACTTAGTAAATCTAATTATTTTGATTTATTAATCTGGGCAACCAGCAAGCATATCGAAGGATTAGAAACCGCCATAAACTCAGCACTAGAACGCCTTTCAAGCTGGGCCGATGAGAATGAAATGATTGTCAGTGTGGAAAAGACCATATAACCAAACCTTCTCACTATCCACCAAAAGAAAACATGTTAACCTGTACTATGAGGGTAATACATTAAAAGAAGAGTCAGTGTCAAGATATCTTGGAATCTCCTTAGATAAAAAATTATCATGGAAAACACAGATTGAAGAAGCCGCGGCTAAAGTAAAAAAGCGATCCCGAATACTGAAGCGACTTATAGCCACCAAATGGGGCGCTAACCAAGATACACTCCGTACAACCTACCTGTCCAATGGAATATGGAAACGAAGTTATGATTACTGCAAGCCAGACACAACTTCAGAAGCTTGATAAAATTCAGAACGTGACATTAAGAATCATCACGGGTGGTGCAAAATCAACGCCGATCACAGCAATGCAAATACAAGCTGGTGTCGAACCATTACAGACACGTCGAGAAGTGGCCACATTAAAAACTTGGGAACGTATAAAGAGGATGAACCCCGAACAATGGCAACACTATCGCAAAGCTCCAAATAGACTCAAAACGCACACCTCCCCTCTTGCCAAAGCAGAAGAACTAATTAATAAATATAATATAAAGTTAGGTGATCTTGCTCCTGTCAATATAATGAATGATACATATAGCCAACTCCCCTCCGCCATCCTTCGACGAATGGCTCAAAACTTATCAAAATCATCATATTTGGACATCGAACTACGGAAAGTCTCTCTAGAAACCAGAGAGAAACGCAGTTGGAGAACCTCTCAGCTGTTTTGATGGGGAAGTAGAGGCAGTTTTACTAGCTATATCAAAACTTCACGAAGTTAAGACCTATCATAAAGCTGTTTTTTTCATTGATTCTCAAGCCACGATAATAGCACTATGCTCTAACTACCCTACTGATTGCGTTCGTACCAACAAATGTCAAGCCGTCTTGGACAGTCTTGCTAAAACAGGTTGGCACCTGTCACTACAATGGATTCCCAATCATGTTGGTATCTTGGGAAATGAAAAAGCAGACGAGCTCGCAAAGTCTGGCACCGCTCTAAAACAACCGCCTACCCTTATGTCTTTAACACAAGTTCAGAGCCACATCGCAAGCACTATCAACTGGTATTCCTACAATATTCAAAAAAATGAAGCCCAAGGAAAAAAATGGGAACCTTTACTGGAATCTCCTATTTCACGACTTCTCTCCCATCAGGTGTCAGTCGCAGTTTTCCGAATTACCACGGAGCACGACTACCTATGCGAGCACTTGCACCATATTGGCATCCTACCGACTTCAATTTGCTCCCTCTGCAATGGGAAACCCATAAACGCCATGCATTTTGGCAACTGCACTTATAGACGTGAGGGATGTAAACGAAAACAATCAGAATCAACTTCTCTCAAACCTCTACTGGACGGCGCGGCACCGAATGGCAGAAATGTCAAGAGTGGGTGTTGGATAAGTAAAAAAGACAAATTTTCAACTATAAGCCATTCCTACGAACACAACCTTCCTGACTGCAAAATCTGCGAGGAAAGAATCCTAAAATAAAAAGTCCTAAGTCCTACAGCTGTGCTCACTGTGTACTTTTCAGGTTTGAAAAAAAGACTGCAGCATCTTGGAAGGACAAACATGACGTCTGGCGAGATAGCGATGCTGGATTTCTTTAAAAACCTAATGCTCTCCTAGTTAATACAGAGGGTCATATCACAATAGGCCTCATTGGTCGCGGTGATAAAAGGAAGGAAAATCCCAAGACCCGTACACCGAAAATGAGTAAAAAACTAAGCAAATAATTATCTTCTATTTCAGTGACTTTTATTTGAAAATCCCAGTTCCCCTTATATCCATCAACGGCTTCTTCTATCGTATCATACGATATTTTAAAAATTAATTCATTAAATATTTCTGTTTGTAGTTAATGCAACTGACGCAACAAATGGGGGGGGAATCGATATAGATTAAATATAATATATTAGAGCAGAGGTCGGGGAAGCGGGGTAAATTTGCCCAAATGGGGTAAAAATGAAACTTTTGTGGTTAATAAGGACATTTTTTGTCATGACTATTTTAAAAACATGTAACATTACGTTCTTACATTAAAAACTCCCAATTTTGAAGTTACGATTATGAAGCAAGATCATTTCTCCAAAATCTAAAGGATATACGTTTTTTTTTTTGGAACGAATTGTTTGGCATTTGAATCTCCTGAACTTACAATGCCAAAGCGTCGCTTGATTTTATATATAAAAACTAATACTTGACTCGAGTTCGACTTGACTTGAAATCAAATTTAGACCAAGTAGCTTGAAAATCATGTCAAGTAGTTGATCCTTAAAAATATTGTGATAAAAAAGTGGTTGCGTGTACTTATGTACGCGCGAGAGAAGATATACTTCTTTGACATCATTAAAAATTAGTTTTATTGATTTTATTCAAATAATCAATTTTAAAAAACTGTTATTTAATATTTAATAATATATATATTTAAAGATATTATTATTAAAAATAAAATTAAGAGAATAATATTTTAATTTGTATCAATAAATAATATCCAAAGAAAACTGCAAAACGTTTATAAAATTTGTCAGGATCATTTTTCTGGTTAACAATTCATGCATGTCATGAAAACGAAGCTTCATAGAAATTGCAAAATAAAGTAAGTAGCTACTTTTCAAAGTAAATGTCTTATTCTTATCTTGTTTTACTAAATTATTATTCTAAGATGGTTTAAATCATTTCAGAATCCCAGATTTTGTGATAACTAAGAATATGCATGGAATGCAGACGTCATTTTCATCATTAAATTTCAAATAGTATAACAGCTACTGTAAAAATCGGGAAAAGTAATAACCTATTTATTAATAATATGTGTCATGTGTATATATAAATATTTTCTAAATAAAATATAAAAAATATATTTAAAGAATTAATTATTTTTAACTTAAATATAAAAATTAATAAATAAATTCAACAAAAATTCAAAATACGCACGCCTAGTTAAAAATACCGAGCCGCTTTGCGGGCAACTTCTTCTTGTTAATTTGTGATGATAAAATAGAACGCTACTAATGCTTCTGACACCGCGCCGCGATGCAAACGTCATTTCATAATTAAACTTCAAATAGTAGGTATAACAGCTACTGCAAAGTTCTAGAAAAGTAATAACTTTTTTTTTGATTTATTTAAGGTTGCATCAACTACTTTGGTCATTAGCGACCGTGTTATTTATGCGGAAAGAAATTCGCGGGTAATAACTTATTTATTAATAATATGTGTCATTTGTATATATAATTTATTTTTAATTTAAACATAAAAATAAATAAATAAGTAAATAAATACAAAAAAAATTCAAATTACGCGTGCCGAGAAACCCAGTGGTTTTGCGGCGAACTTCATTTTGTTAATTTTTGTCTCAAGATGGCCGCCCATCTAAAAATTTCACTCTTATCATTTTTTCATAACGCACCTAAAAAAGTATAACTTCAAAAAAAAAAAACTTTGAGACATAATTTATTTGATAAGTGTATATACATATTAGGATAGATAATTTCACGTGAGATAATTTTTAAATTTAAATATTAAAATAATGTTTGAGTAAAGTAAATATTTGTGCATCTTATTTGTAGTACTGTTTCAATTGTTGGCAATGATAATTTGTCAAAATTGAATCTGCTAGTTTGCTATTTTAAAGGAAATTTCAAGTTCCATATTAAGTGATGTTATGCAACAGTTGATTGAGTTTTACAATGAATTAGAAAATAGTGTTTGGAGGCCCCTCAATGTTAAAGCTAAATTAAAACGTGGGCCGTATTCATCACTTACCAACGGGTGTGTCGAGCTGCGCTGGTCGGCCCCAAGGCCCCTTCTAACCACGCATTATTTTATTCGAATTTGCAAAGATCACGCGCGCAGTGATCTTAGTCGTTGAATCACTGCAACAAAACCAAGAAATACCTATGAAAAACGTAAACGTACGTCTTGCGGGTGCAAGTGATGATTGGCGTCGATTTTGTGGCTTCAACAATCGGAAATATTCATGATTTGTTCAAATGCATGTTTAGTTGTAAATATGCAAGAATATGTACACATTGGTGTGAATGTGTGGACTGTAAAGTGAGAGCAACACTGACGAAAATAGCCCGTGCCAAAATAACTTGAAAATTTATTTTCAATTTGCCTCCGTGTTCATATACATATTAGAAAACGTGTTGAACACAACAAAATTTACGCTCATTTTTAAGAGAATCATTTTCAGAAACTATCTACGAAAAACCCATTTCGTTAAATCGCTAAATTTAACGTTAATAATTAGGAGATTTTATTCACGGAAATTGTTGTCTATTTATAAGCCACTGAACCACCAGATGTATCTACATACATACATACAAACGCATAATTAAGAAATTCCAAAAATAGCTCGCTTTACATATACACACCTAACTCACAAAGACCTCAGTATTAAGTTCAAGTAAAAAAAAAAAAAAAAATCTTCTAGCATATGAACTCACCAGAAAATGTTGCTAGAGAAAAACCGTATAGTCAATACGAATTGTCGCGAAAAATCACCCAGAATGTTGCGCCTGTTAGGCGAAATGTTTTTCTTGGAACTCAACACTGACACAACAATAACGATTGGACATAATTGAAATTAATCTCATAGCACATTGTTCCGCGTCGAAAATTTTATTAGGTAAATCGTTAACGACGTCGAGTTTTGTCCACACACATCTTGTCCGACACTAAGCCAATGCAAGCGACGAGCGCCAAGCCGTAGCCGCCGTAGACGCACGACTCATCCCACTAATAATAAAATTTATATTTATATCATTTACATAATTGTTAATGACGAGGTTCAATTTGAAAAAGTGAATTCCATTAAATGCCATGCAACGTTCGATTGATTGTATCTGCGCTTGTTTCAACTTTAGCTAATTGTTGCAGAGGTTCAGCGAGCGATTATTGTTACAAATGATATAGAACGATTGAAGGGTTCGGCTTTGTTGCAATCAGTAATGATTGATGGCACAATGTTAGAGGTGTTCAGATGGAAAATTTAACTAACATCATCAGCAAAGTTTTTGTAATTCTGTCGATCCAGTTCTCTTTTTAACCGACTTAAAAAAAAGGAGGAGGTTCTCAATTCGACTGTATTTTTGTTTTGTTTGTTACCTCAGCATTTCCGACTGGGTGAAGCGATTTTTTTTTTTGCATTATGTATTTGCAATCTGTCCCTGGACAATAAGCAAATCAAATGAATGTAGAGACTTAGGTATTAGTTACTTTCGGGAGTAACCTCAGCTCTTTAATATGTGCTCATTTCCGGTATGGCAGATCAAGGAAGCTGATGCGTCTAAGTCTGATTGTGTCGCCGGTATTATCGAGCAGGTTGATCGCCAGGTGATTGGTATGGTCATTCAATCTTTTTTGATATTTTTCGCTAAACCTAACGATCTCATCCCTCACTGTGGCCATCTTCAAGTTAGTGACAAACCATGGGGCATTCGTGATGAGTCTTAGAGTCTTAGACTGGAAACGTTGGATGATTTCCAGGTTGGAGCTGCTGGCCGCTCCCCACAGTTGGATACCATAAGTCCATATAGGCTTTAAGACAGCTTTATATATCATGAGCTTTGCGTCCAGGGACAGTTGCGATCTACAGCCAATGAGCCACTGCAACTGCCTGCTTTTAATTTTTAACTGGTCCCTCTTGGCCATTATGTGCTTTCGCCATGTGAGTCTCCTGTCCATGTGCATCCCGAGATACTTGACCGTTGTTTCTTGTGGGATTTGTTGATTATTGAGGACCACTGGGGGGCAAGTATCTCGCCGAGTTGTAAATGTCACATGGACAGATTTGGCTTCATTCACCTTTATACGCCACTTATTGAGCCAAGGAGCCAGCTGATCGAGGGCATTTTGCAGTTTTTCTGAAGCAATCCGAGAGCATCGATCTGTTGCTTTAATGGCGGTGTCATCTGCATATGTGGCTAAAATGATGTCTTCCGGGATAGGCATATCTGCTGTATAGATAAGGTACAGCACCGGACCCAATATGCTACCCTGTGGTACTCCAGAGCCCACTTCATATAGTTCCGATCGTTCTTCATTATAGCTCACAATGAATTTTCTGTCACTTAGATAAGATCGTAGGACACAAAAGAGAGGATAGGGTAGCGCTTTCCGTAGTTTGTGAAGCAGACCCTCATGCCAAACCTTGTCGAACGTCTGTGTGATATCCAGAAAAGCTGTAGAGCAGAATGCTTTATCGTGTAAAGCCCTCATAATTGTAGAAGCAACTCTGTGGGTTTGCTCTATGGTTGAATGTTCCTTCCGGAATCCAAATTGGTGGCTTGGTATTAAGTTTTTAGCACTGATAGTTGGCTGCATCTTTTCCAAGAATATCTTTTCAAACAACTTTGAGATTGTGGGTAGGAGACTGATAGGCCTGTACGACTTAACGTCATTTTCGGCTTTACCTGGCTTGTGAACCATGATTATCTTAGCAATTTTCCAAAAAGAAGGGAAATATCCCTTGTCCATAATTACGTTAAAAATGGAGGCAATGAGTGCAATTGCATTACCTGGCAGTTCCTTCAGCATTCTTCCGGTCACTTTTCTCGTATCCTGGAGCTTTCTTGGATCTTACTTTTTTATGAATGTAGGAAGACACTTCTTCAGCTGATATATGGAAAGAAGATGCTTCTACTTCATCATTTTGTTGTTCAGGTACCACTTCAAGGTTGTGGGTATTGTTTTGGTTTTCGAAGGGTTGGAAAACATTCGCTAAGTGGGTTGCAAACGTATCGGCCTTTTCTCTTTCTGTTCTGGCTCACTCTCCATCATGCCGCCTGATAGGTGGAACAGATTTGTGGGGCCTTTTTAATCGTTTCGTTGTTTTCCAGAGAGAGTAATCCGTGGATGCTGAGGCTGTAAGGTTTCTGAGGAAGTATTGCATGGACTCCTCCCTCAGATTCCTCAGTACAGTCTTCAACTGTGCTGTTGATCTATTGAGAGCTGTTTTGTCTTTTGGTGAAGCAATTTTGATGATTTTTTTTTATTTGAAAGCTGGTGCTTCCCGAATGGTCCCATTTTAGTTTGAAGGAAATCGTTAACTTCTAAAGGGTTGACAACTAAGGGATGAAATATGAACTTCTTATTGGATAGCTCGATTTCGATAATTCTATTTTATTTGAAAGCTAGTGCTTCTCGTGTGTTCCCATTTTAATTTGAGGAACATCTTTCACTTCTAAAGGATTGAAAACTAAGGGATGAAATATTAACTTCTTATTGGATAGCTCGATTTTGATTATTTTTTTTTTATTTGTAGAATACAACCTTAAATTAATCTCCTACCCATTAAAAAAAAAAACTCCACTCATAAGGGGTTAAAAATTAGAGATGAAATAATATTATAATTTTTTTCTGGCTAACCCGATTTTGATAATTTTGTTTCTATTACGTACAACGTACCTTTAAATTGTTCACATTTCAATTTGAAGAAAAAAATCCACCCCTTAAGGATGAAAATAGGGGATGAAATAGTGACATTTAACCGAATTTTGATAATTTTTTTCTGTTGGAAAGAATAATCCACTTAGTTTTGTTATTACATTTAAAAGCAAAAATTTCAACCCTTAAGGGCAAAAGGGGATGATGTAGTAACTTTTAATATTAAACGGCGCGGCTTCATATGAGCAGCGCGTTTGGAAGGTTAACCATTTTTAAGAAAATAAAATCAGTTATTAACTTATTACTTATATTAACTTTTAGCATTTAACGACGCTGCCTCATATGAGCAGCGCGTTTAGTAGGTTTACCTATATTCAAGGAAATAAAATCAGTTATCAAACTTCAGATCACTAAAACTCGAGAAATAAATAAATATTATAAAAAAATGAAAAACCGACTTCAAAATATATAAAAATTCTTAAACAAGAAATGCACTAAAAAGTAACAAAATAATGGCGTATTCTTGCAGTATCTACAAGTTACAAATTATTAGGATGATACAATGTACAACTATTGTTATTTTTGGAGTTGGTGTCAGTCAATAAAATAAATATTAATAGTAATTTGTAAAAATTTTAAAAAGGTTAAGTTGGTATTGGTATTTTGTAGTTTAAAGGTTGCTAGATATTGTTACAGTTCGAGTATATTGTTTAAAAGTTCATTTGAAAAATAATTTTTATAAGGTATTCTCGTTTTTTGCTAAGTACCAATATAGTCGTATTTCCTTGGCTGACACCAACTCCAAAAATAACAATAGTTGTACATTGTATTATCCTAATAATTTGTAAGTTGTAAACACTGCAAGGATACGCCAATATTTTGTTACTTTTTAGTGCATTTCTTGTTTAAGAATTTTTATATATTTTGAAGTCGGTTTTTCATTTTTTTATAATATTTATTTATTATTATTCTACATTCCACCGGATTTTTATGTTTAAAATCTCTATGTTTGTAATGCATATTTTTGGCATTTTGTGGTATTAGGAAGTACTAAAAATAACCATAAATCAAAACAGAACCATATAGGATTGTTACAACCCCTACAAACCAGCTCTGTGAAGATGGCACCGCCATCTTGAAATTTAAAAAAAAAATCTCTTTCGTTTGCCCATCATTAGCCCACGTTTGCCCAGGGAAAATTTTCGTTTGCCCACTGTTCCGTAATCATCGATTGATTATTGAAGCCCCCACTGTCATCTGTCGTTCAATAGCTCAATCGATTTGGAACAGTTGATCGATCCTCGTTATCAGTCGATCAATGCATCAATCAATGCACTCACTCACAATCCCCACCACTGATAACGCTCGATCACAAATTCAACTCACTGGACCAGGGACTTACACTCGTCCATTATCATCTCATCGGTCGACTCGATCGGACGTTCGCTCAACAACACTCACCGACTCACACCTCGTGCTCAACCAAACTCATCATTTCAACTCATTTTGGTTTGTAAGAAACCTTTCAAACGCATTCTCAATTAATCAACTCAATCATGTGACGATACCACGGCACTCATCGGAGGATTGCGGCCGGATCTCACGGTCGAGGATGCCCTCCGAATACTCAACACGTGGTCATCATTCACGGACTCAGCGGACTCACAAGATAATGGTTTCACTCACGTAAATTAAACCATTATCACTCATTGCAACTCAACGATGGGCATCGGTAACTCATCCGACGAGTTCCACGGCCAACAACGCTCATCAATCTCACAATATGCTCAACTACTTCATCACGTGTTTGGCACCGGAACTACGCCGCTCATTCGGAACTGCTCATCCACTCATTCAAGTCAGTAATACATTATTATGTGATCACCACCAACAAACTCTATCCGATGCCATCGTTGTTCGTCGCTGATCGTCCACTCACACCACGTGGTTGTCCTTCAACTTCAACCACAGCTCAACTATTCAACATCACTATATTTACAACATAGTTACTCAATTCAACCATATGAAGTTGTCAAAACTCGGGGATTATTTTTAAATAAACGCAATGATTTTGATGTTTTATTTTTTAACATGTTACCATCTTTTAGATCACCAAAACCGGCACCACTCATTTACTCACGAATCATTTGGTCCTTCGAGCCGGATTCTGGTGATCTAAGTCAAGCCGAGAAGTAGGCAACTTTACTCATCTTCATCTTCATTCGCTCAACTCCGCTCATCGTCATTCCACAACTTCGCTCACCTTCGCTTCGCTACTGCATTTCTATTCGCTAGCTCAACTTCACTCATCTTCATCTTCATCTTCATTCGCTCATCTCCGCTCATCGTCATTCCACAACTTCGCTCACCTTCGCTTCGCTACTGCATTTCTATTCGCTCGCTCAACTTCACTCATCTTCATCTTCATTCGTTCAACTCCGCTCATCGTCATTCCACAACTTCTCTCGTCTTCACTACGCTACGTCGCTTCTCTACGCTCATTCAAATACGCTTATCTTCATTCTACAAACTCATTCACTCTCGCTTACACTTCTTTAATTCCTTTCTTATACTCAACTGCGCTTATCTTCATTTCACAAACTCATTCACTCTCACTTACACTTCTCTAATTCCTTTCGCACACTCAACTGCGCTAATCTTCATTTCACAAACTCATTCACTCTCACTTACACTTCTGTAATTCCTTTCGCACACTCAACTGCGCTATCTTCATTCCACAAACTCATTCACTCTTGTTTACACTTCTTTAATTCCATTCGCATACTCAACTGCGATCATCTTCGTTCCATCACAAGGCCACAGCTTCGCTTCGCTACTGCATTTCTATTCGCTCGCTCAACTTCGCTCATCTTCATTTCATCAACTTCAATCATCTTCGTTTCGTTTCTTCACTTCGCTTCGCTTCGTTTCTTCACTTCTCTTCTCTTCATTCACTTCTTTAATTCCTTTCTCATACTCAACTGCGCTTATCTTCATTCCACAAACTCATTCACTCTCGTTTACACTTCTTTAATTCCATTCGCATACTCAACTGCGATCATCTTCGTTCCATCACAAGGCCACAACTTCGCTTCGCTACTTCATTTCTATTCGCTCGTTAAACTTCGCTCATCTTCATTTCATCAACTTCAATCGTCTTCACTTCGCTTCTCTACGCTCACCTAACTGCGCTTATCTTCATTCTACAAACTCATTCATTCTCGCTTACACTTCTCTAATTTCTTTCGCATACTCAACTGCGCTCATTTTCATTCCAAAATTCAATTATTCTCACTCACGCTCACTTAGTCCTTTAGCCACTCAACTTCGCTTACTTTCACACACGCAACTTTTATTATCCTCGCCCACGCTACTTCTAGTTGCTTCGTCTGCTCAACCTCACTCATCCTCACTGATTCTTCCTTACACATCTTCGATTCTCTTCGCTTGTGCATCGTCAATTATCTTCAATCATCTTCACTTCGCTATTTCAATTCTATTCGCTCACTTAACTTCGCTCATCTTCAGCCCAACGACTTCAATCATCTTCGCTTCGTTTCTTCACTTCCCTTCGTTCACTCAACTACGCTTTTCTCCATTCTACCAAATTGAATCATCTTCGCTTGCAACTTCAATTATACTCATTCACTCAACTTCACTCTTCGTCGCTTCGCTACTTCAATTCGCTTCACTTGCTAAAGCTCAGTCATCCTATTCAACTCAACCTCTACCATTCCCTTTCATTCATCTCCGATTCTCTTGCTTACTCTTCGTCAATCATATTCACTCATTCAACTTTATTCTTCTACAATATCATCACCTTAATTATCTTCAGCAGTTGGAGACTCAACCAACGTTTTCGTTACCTACGAACCAGGACAAGGCAACGATGCAAGGCGTGTGGTGGGCATCACCACACCATGATCCACCAAGAAGGTTCGAGGAACTCACAAACCAACTCATATCCTCAAAACTCACCAATCGCCTAAAATCTTCGAACACTCAATAATACTCATCCGAATATCAAACACTCCTTACTCATCCATCACTCATCAAAATTAATTGAACTCAAGGCCATCACCACATCACTCATTTCAAATTCACTTCACCACACTTAAATCAACCAGCACTCAGCAAACGCATAACTTCGTCAGAAATTGCTCAAATTTACAATCCACTTGGTTTTTGGTATCACTCATAATTCGAGCCAAAGTACTCATGCAGGAGCTTTGGCTCGAGAAGCTCGGCTGGGACGCAGCATAACTCACAAATCTCACATATCCAAATACCAAGATGGATCAACTCATCCAAGTGCTCAAATACTAAAATCCATGGATAAACAAATGCACCACAGACTGCGATGGCGGCAGTTCTGTACTTCAAGTCCACTCAAACTCATCCAGACCCAAAGTGACGTTGCTTTGCGCCAAAACCAAGGATGCACCGCTGAAAAGTCTTACAATACCAAGACTAAAACTCAGCGCTACTCAACTGTTGGCAAAGTCATCACTCATTGCCAGTCAACTCATTAACTCAAATGCCAACTCACTTATGGACAGACTCACCAGTAAAACTCACTTGGATTAACTCGCATCCGTCACGCTGGAAAGACCTCGTCAGACACCATGTGTCAAACATTCAACATCTTACTCCAACCGGCCGGTGGAGATTCATATCTGGCAAGGAAAATCCAGCTGGCAAGCAACTCGAGGATTAACGCCACCTCAACTCAAAGCTCATAACCTATGGTGGACTGGCCCCCCATGGTTACTCAAAACTCCAGCGTCCTGGCCACCTCAAAAATTCACATTTGATACAACCACTCAAGAAGAAGAACGATCTGGCATTGCACTCATCACTACTCAAATCTATGAAGCTAAACCATCACGTTGGCCACTCATGGAATACATTAACACTCATCAGAATCACAGCGACTTGCTTCAGAGTCGCTGAGACTGTCAGAGGTTGTAAAGGCTCTTCATCTAGTACTACACTCAATACATATGAAATCGAAAAGCCGCTCATCGTTTGTATCAAACTTCTCAATGTGAACACTTTACATTTAAACTCAAAATACTCAACAATGGAGCAAAATGGCCGCCAAATCCATTCGCAAGATTGACGCCACGAATTGACACTGATGGTATCATTCGAGCCGATGGACGTTTGGACAACGCTTCACTAAGCGGTGACGCCAATCATCCTGCAATTTCACCACGGAAATCTCCATTGACAACGCTCATCATTTCTGACGCTCATCAACGTACCATACATGGTGGAGTGCAATTAACACTCAGTTACACTCGACAACGCTACTGGATTCTTGGTGGAAGGCAACCAGTGCGCTCACAAATACTCAATGCATAAAATGCGCTCGTCATAGAAGCGAACGAGCTCAACAAGAGATGGGACAACTACCAGCGGCTCGAGTCAACCCTTCACCTACATTCACTCATACTGGTGTTGACTACGCTGGACCCATCACACTCAAGACATGGAAGGAGCGAAACGCAAAACTGAACTACTCATCCACGCATTCATCGCAGCGCTCAAAAGACTCATCGAACGACGTGGATTCTGCTCTCACCTAAGAAGAATTTACGACTCTTCTCGTGCAACAGTGATTGTGGAACCACGTTCAAGAGAGCTGATATAGACATCAAGCATCTCTTCACTCAAGAAATTCATTGAGCGACTGCACTCATGGAACACACGTCACAATTCACTAAACAAGACGGCACTTCTCACATGGGTGGATCTCAGAAGCCACCGTCAAATCATTCAAACATCATCTTGCACGGCTGTGGGAGAATCTACTCTCACATACGAAGAATTTACAACTCTTCTCGTGCAACAGTGACTGTGGAACCACATTCAAGGGAGCTGATATAGAAATCAAGCGTCTCTTCACTCAAGGAACTCAACAAGCCACTACACTTAAAGACCACGTTACAATTAACAAAATAAGATGGCACTTCAATCCACCAGCCGCTCCTCACATGGGTGGAAAATGGGAAGCCGCCGTAAAATCTGTCAAACACCATCTTGCACGGACTGTGGGAGAATCCTCTCTCACATACGAAGAATTTACAACTCTTCTCGTGCAAATTGAGGCAGTACTCAACTCAAGACCACTGGAACCACTTTCTGAGGATCCAGACGATCTTGAGGCACTCACACCAGGCCATTTTCTTATTGGTCAACCACTCACTCTGATCCCAGAACCATCGCTCATTGATCTGCATTCAACTCGGCTGAATAGATGGCAACATATTCAGCAGCGAGTCCAACAGTTCTGGAAACGATGGTCAGCCAGTTACCTACGCCGCCAACTCGCTGTCACCAAGTGGCATTATCCCAATCATACAATAAAATTGGGATCACTCGTGCTCATTACTGATGACCATTCACCTCCAACGAAATGGCCACTCGCTCGTGTCATCGAGATTCATCCTGGCCACGACGGACTCACAAGGGTGGTAACCTTGAAAACCGCCAATTCCACACTCAAACGTCCAATCTCGTGTCTGGCATTGCTCCCTGTCAATCCGGGATCGTCAGATTGACCAATGGACCGCTAACATTTATGGAAACTCAACTTAATCAGCACCCAGTTGCTGATGGCGGGGGGTATGTTCCGTAATCATCGATTGATTATTGAAGCCCCCACTGTCATCTGTCGTTCAATAGCTCAATCGATTTGGAACAGTTGATCGATCCTCGTTATCAGTCGATCAATGCATCAATCAATGCACTCACTCACAATCCCCACCACTGATAACGCTCGATCACAAATTCAACTCACTGGACCAGGGACTTACACTCGTCCATTATCATCTCATCGGTCGACTCGATCGGACGTTCGCTCAACAACACTCACCGACTCACACCTCGTGCTCAACCAAACTCATCATTTCAACTCATTTTGGTTTGTAAGAAACCTTTCAAACGCATTCTCAATTAATCAACTCAATCATGTGACGATACCACGGCACTCATCGGAGGATTGCGGCCGGATCTCACGGTCGAGGATGCCCTCCGAATACTCAACACGTGGTCATCATTCACGGACTCAGCGGACTCACAAGATAATGGTTTCACTCACGTAAATTAAACCATTATCACTCATTGCAACTCAACGATGGGCATCGGTAACTCATCCGACGAGTTCCACGGCCAACAACGCTCATCAATCTCACAATATGCTCAACTACTTCATCACGTGTTTGGCACCGGAACTACGCCGCTCATTCGGAACTGCTCATCCACTCATTCAAGTCAGTAATACATTATTATGTGATCACCACCAACAAACTCTATCCGATGCCATCGTTGTTCGTCGCTGATCGTCCACTCACACCACGTGGTTGTCCTTCAACTTCAACCACAGCTCAACTATTCAACATCACTATATTTACAACATAGTTACTCAATTCAACCATATGAAGTTGTCAAAACTCGGGGATTATTTTTAAATAAACGCAATGATTTTGATGTTTTATTTTTTAACATGTTACCATCTTTTAGATCACCAAAACCGGCACCACTCATTTACTCACGAAACACCCACCCTTGGGAAAAAAGTTGTTTTAAAAAGAAAAAAAAGTGTGAAATTGGCACCCCCAACAGTCACCTGGCACACTACAGCACAAAATTGTAAAAAAAATACACCAATCGTTTGTCCACCGTGAGTTCACGTTTGCCCAGGAAAAGTTTTTGTTTTTCTTCCCACCAAAATTGAATTAATTAAAAAAGAAATTATTTTTTTATACAGGATGTCACAAAATGTTAAAAATTTGGAAATTTTGAGAAAATAGTGTCACAAATCTAAGACACCAATTTGTGTCTAGCGCCCGAAGGGTGAAATTAAACAATCACCAGCGATATGAATTGTACAAAAGGGTGGACCCCCTGAAGCAGTTTTATGACCACGGATTAATATTAGAAAAGAGGAGACAAGGTGCGCATTGTTCTAGTATTTTCTCCATTGATTTACCAATGGATGAGAGAAAGACAGGCGCTAAGATTACAAATAGAATCTTCTAGTAACGAATGATTTATGGCTTGGAAAGTTCTAGACTGATGATCGGTTACTAAAAATAAACCGAAAGATGAGCCAACAGTTTAGTATTAAAATAAATTCATCGACAGTGTTAAAATAAATAGTGGAAGTGCTCAGTGTTAAAGTGAACAGTGTTATATAAATTGTAAACATTGTTAAATAAAGTGTACATTGTGTATATAGTGAAATATAAACAGTACTGTGACTATTGTTGACAGTGAACATTGTTGTAGTGCATAAGTGTTAGATAAATAAATAAACAATTGTTAAAAAATAAATTCGTAGTCATTATACACAAACCAACGAACCCGTTACAATAGCACGTTACAACTAAACGTTACAATAGCCTCAAAACTGCAAATATTTCAGAACAAAATTATTCAGTCGATTGTCGAAGTGTGGATAATTGTTAAAATTTTCACCTCCAACAACAAATTTTTCGAAAAATAAAATTTCCAGCCAATTGTCCAATAATAGTTCCCGTTTGCCCAGGATAAATTTTCGTTTGCCCACCCTTCATTTTCTTTAAAAAAAAAATAAAATGTTTTCTATATGTTAAAGCAACATTCAGCAAATGTAGCTAATTGATAACATTTTCACCTATAACATCAGATGTTTCGCAAAAAAAAAGTGTTTGCGTGTACTTATGTACGCGCGTGAGAAGTTATACTGGTATCATTAAAAATTAGTTTTTATTAATTTTATTCAAATAATCAATTTTAAAAAACTGTAATTTAATATTTAATAATAATAATATATATTTAAAAATATAATTATTAAAAATAAAATTAAGAGAATAATATTTTAATTTGTATCAATAAATTATATCCAAAGAAAGCTGCAGGACGTTTATAAAATTTGTCAGGATCATTTTTCTGGTTAACAATTCATGCATGTCATGAAAACGAAGCTTCATAGAAATTGCGAATTAAAGTAAGTAGCTACTTTTCAAAGTAGTTTTCTTAATCTTATTCATGCCTTGTTTTACTAAATTGCTTTTCTAGGATGGTTGAGTCATTTTAGAATCCCAGATTTCGTGATAACTAAGAATATGCATGGAATGCAGACGTCATTTTTATCACTAAACTCCAAATAGTATAACAGCTACTGCAAAATTCGAGAAAAGTAATAACTTATTTATCAATAATATGTGTCATTTGTATATATGATTATTTTTAATTTAAATATAAAAATTAATAAATAAATAAAATAAAAAATTCAAATTACGCGCGCTTAGTTAAAAATACCGAGCCGTTTTGCGGACAACTTCTTCTTGTTAATTTGTGATGATAAAATAGAACGCTACTAATGCTTCTGAAACCGCGCCGCGATTTAGACGTAATTTTCATCATTAAACTTCAAATAGTACCTATAACAGCTACTGCAAAATTCGAGAAAAATAATAACTTATTTATCAATAATATGTGTCATTTGTATATATAATTATTTTTAATTTAATTATAAAAATAAATAAATAAATACAACAAAAATTCAAATTACGCGCGCCAGGAAACCCAGTGGTTTTGCAACGAACTTCATTTTGTTAATTTTTGTCTCAAGATGCGCGCGCATCTTAAAATTTCACTCTCATCATTTTTTCATAACGCGCCTAAAGAAGTATAACTTCAAAAAAAACACAGCTGATCTAGTTAAGATTTTAAATAGAGAGAAGTAGTTCGCAAGTTTCAAAACGCACACCTCTCCTCTAACAAAAGCAGAAGAACTAATTAATAAACATAATATAAAGTTAGGTGATCCTGCTCCTGTCAATATAATGAATGATACATATAGCCAACTCTCCTCCGCCATCCTTCGACGAATGGCTCAAAACTTATAAAAATCATCATATTTGGACATCATACGAGTACTAAGGAAAACCTCTCTAGAAACCATCCACTCCATGTACACAAGGTCAGAATTTCTGCACATCTATACAGGTGGTTCATCCATCCCAGGATCCGGAAAACTGGTACTGGTTACTACAGTGTTATATTTGAAGGATGCGCCACAGTTAGTGAACCTCTCAGCTGTTTTGATGGGGAAGTCGAGGCAGTTTTACTAGCTATGTATATCTAAACTTCACGAAGCTTAGACCTATTATAAAGCTGTTTTCTCCCTCTAACTACCCCACCGATTGCGTTCATACCAGAGGAAAATTCTTCAATTTTTATTTCCCGTTTTCCGGGAAAAAACAAAACATTTCCCGGAAAAAAAACACAAATCATTATTCATGTCGATTACGATACCGACACCAAAATCTTGGTTTAGTTAACTGTAATAGTCGTAAAAAATATAAAATTTGATGACCAACAAATCGCTTAGAAAACTTTATTATTTATGTTACGTGTAAAAATTATAAAATACCATTATACAAATACTGAAATATGACTACAAATCTGCAAAAGAAATTGGATGCTTTAATGACAATACAACCCACATTATATTTGGGGGTATATTATCGGTACGTGACATTTTGGCGCGGCACGTTTTGACGCAGGATGTTTTCTTATGGGGAGTTTCGCTCCACTTTACCGTGGTCCTAAGACTTTGCGGGGGTGGTATTTTGTATCAACTGTTGGTTACCCATTTAAAACATTAGTGGTTCAGTGGCGCCAAAACGTCCTGCATCGGTATATAAAATGTATTTTATCGGTTGGTTCCAATTGTCCTTCTGATGATGTTCAAACATTGATCAATAGACAAAGAGCAAGAAAAATTACAGGAAATCCGGGACAAATTACCCTCTAGTCCGTACCAACAAATGTTGAACCGTCTTGGACAGTCTCGCTAAAACAGGTTGGCACCTGTCCCTACAATAGATTCCCAGTCTGGCACCTATCTAAATCAACCACCAACCCTTATGTCTGTTTTAAGATCATCCCAGAGCCTATAACTTCCAGTTCCTATAACACTCAAAAAAATGAAGTAGGTATAGGGGACAAACTAGGAACCCTTACTGGAATTACCTATCCCACGACTTCTCTCCCGCCAGGTGTTAGTCGCAGTTTTCTAAACTACCACGAGGCACGACTACTTATGCGAGCACTTGCACCCTATTGGCATCCTACCGACTCCAATCAGTTCCCTGTACAATGGGGAATTCATGAACGCCATGTATCTTGGCAACTGTCCTGCACTTGCAGACGCCAGGGAGAAAAACGAAAAGAACCAACACCAACTAATCTCAAACCTCTATTGGACGGCGCGGCACCGAATGGCAGAACTGTCAAGCGTCGGCGTTGGATAAGAAGAAGAAGAAGAAATTCGCAACTCTCTTATGTGAATAAACTAACATCAATTTTTGTAGTTCTAGAGGTTCCAGGATAAATTAAACTCAATAATTATAGAGTACCTGAAATTTGTTAACAAAATATTTATAATAAAAAGCGTTATCTTATAATTCAATGGTAGGTTTATTGTTTAATTCATATGATAGGTTTGATGTTAAACATAGAAATTTCATGGTAAATCACCAAAGCACTGAATACATTTTTGAGTATCTATACCCCCAAAAAAAGGTCCAAAGATTTAAATTCAATCAGATTTAAAGCGCTAGAATGAAAATCCAGCACTAGATTTTTATTTTCTTATGTTAATGTATTTCTAAAGAATAGTTCATTTATTGGTTTCTTTTTGAACGGTAGGATATGTTGGCAATTTTTTACTGCTCAAAAGGTTACCAGATTGTCAGTATCGTACATTCGCGAAACAAAATGAGTAGGTTTACGCTTGATCAACGTTGAGAAATATTGAAAACTTACTTCCAAAGTGAGTGCTTTGTAGCCGAAACAGTGCGTGTTTTGAAAATAACGTTTGGCCGAATGGGGCCTCCAAGTAGAGAATTCATAACATGTTGTCACTCGGCAAGTGACGTACGGCTCCTAACAAGCTTCTATATGGGTCACTATATCCTTAATTACGGTGTCCGACCAGTTTTTCAAATCACAATTCTTCGAAACGCAATTTTTCGAATCACAATTCTTCGAAACACAATTTTTCGAATGCACAATTTTTCGAAATAATGCAGTCTAAATCAACTTCTAAAGGTAGAGTTGGTGTTTTTGAACAAAAATCAGTGTAAATCAACCTCGACGGGTAGGGTAAATGAAATAGGTACATAAATGGGTCAGTACATATAACTTTTTTTTTCACTTTTTACAATTTCTGTATCTCTTTTCGTTCTGGAAATAGCGATAATGTAGTACTTAAAATGAAGGGGAGAGTAAGGTTTGCGTGGCACCATGAATTGACGACGGTTTCTGATAAAACAAGTCAAAAGAAAACGAAAATGAAGAGTGCTAATTTGCGAGTTTTCGCTTCGTTTTCGATAATAACCGGATTTCAAGACGCATTTTTCTTATGGGAAATGATTTTGATAAATCTGTCAATTAAGACGCAACTATGGGAACTGTCATTTATTTTAAATTAATTCATAAAAATTCATTCAACAATTTCCTACTACAAATGCCAAGAGGGTCGAGGGAGCCCCCTAGCGGGGATTTGGGGCCCGAAAAAAGAAATTGTAGTCACCTGAATTTCATTATTTGACTGAATGTGCACTTCCTGACACCACGAAGTTTTACACAAAATTAAATGTTTTAACATAAAAATTATGCTGCAAATATCTATGAGTTTTCAGAATTCATTGAAAATCATTATGAATACAGATCCTGCATTATTAGAGCATTTTAAATTTATAGAATATTTTTAAAATCTATAGTCATCTTTAAAATACGTGGTATCTAAGGTTTGTTTATTTTGCCTATTATATTTTCTATATTACTTGAGTTCAAACTCGTTAGAATTTCATTAATTTTATGGTGTTTTCTGTGTTTTATTCCTGAAATTTTGTGTTATTTGTAATGTTTATAAAATATGTGTCCTTTGAATTGCAAAAAAATGAAAATTATGTAGGAAACGGTCAACCACAATTCTGGATGATCCCCAAAATTATGTATTTAGACGTTAACTACAATTTATATAAAGTCCAATTGCAGTGTCGTTTCAACGTAATTTATTGAAGAATTGTAATTTTTTCCATTTTCATTTATTACTTCCAAAAATCAACAACAACAACTGCACATCATAATTTTACCCGCCTTCGTAATCCGAATATAACTTAAAATTAACAATAACAACAAAGTCTGTCAAGTCTATCAAGATATCCATGAAGACTAACAATCCTATCCCGATATCCCGATACTACACTCGGCCATCCTAGCTTACATCTGTCCTCAGATGTTGCCCATCGACATCGGAATCTTCACTGTCATAGGCGTTCCACTGCATGCAGCGTACCGAGCACTGTTCATAATTTTTTGTCCATGGCTTCATATGATCGGCTGATGTAGATGTTTGGTGTGGTCCACCATGATCTCCGACTTTACTGACCAAGTAGCGGTCGTTTCGTAACACCTTCGTTACACGGTATGGGCCAAAGTACTTAGACTCTACTTTTAATCCAGGACCCATCTGCGTTCGTGAAATAGCTACCAGGTCGTCTTCAGCGTACTTTGTCGCTTTTTTGCGTTTCTTGTTGTATGTTTTCTGGTTTTCGGTTTGGATTTTTGCAATTTTTTCTTTGGCTTCTAATCTTAACTCATCTCGCTGTTCTTCAAACATTTTTACCCATTCTTCTTCTATAATTTTGCGTATTTCTGGATCTTCCTTCAATCTCATCTGAGTACCAAACAATAAATTAAAAGGCGTTTTACCTGTACTACGATGAGGTGTCGCATTCAGGTACTTTTGAACTGTGGGAAGGTACTTGTACCATTCCGCTGGCTTTGGTGCGCTCATTTTTGTTAATAGAGGAATTATTGTTCTATTAACCCGTTCAACTTGGCCGTTACTTCGTGGAACTCCTGTTGTTATATGAATATTCTCAATTCCTTCACTCTGGCAATACTCACTAAATGCATTTGAGGTGAACGCGGTTCCTCGATCGCTGATAATTCTACGTGGATTTCCAAATATCATTGCCTGTTTGCTAAGACGGTCGAGTGCATCCGCTGTATCGGTCGAACGCGTCGCATATAGCCATACAAATTTTGAAAATGCATCTACTACTACAAATATATACTTATACGATTTTCTAGTTGATGGTATCGGGCCAAGATGATCTATATGAAACGTATCTAATGGAACACTTCCTTTATTAATTACATTTAAAAAACCTTCGCGTTTTCCATACTTTCTTTCAGCAAGTATACAATCAATACAATTATTTATTACTTGCTCAATTTTTTCACGCATATTTTTAAACCAAAAATCCTTACGTACTAATGCTTCTGTTTTTATTACACCAAAGTGACCACGCTCGTGCGCGTGTCTGACTATCTGAGTTTGCATTAACTTGGGGACAACTATTAAGGGTTCATTATTATAAATTTTGTAGAGTAAGTCATTTTGTACTTCGTAATCTACATATTTATTGTCTTTTATATTTTGAAATATTTTTTCTAGTTGCTCATCTGCATGCTGAGCACGTTTGAGTTTTGTTAATATCGACTCCTCGCATTCTTTTACGTTAAATACACATGGTAGAGGATTTCTGCTTAGAGCATCTACATGAACCATCTGTTTACCTGACCTATGTACAATTTGGTAATTAAATTCTTCAAGTAATAAGGCCCATCTAGCTACCCTAACACAAAGATCTTTTTTATTCATAGTCATAGTGAATGCTTGACAATCTGTGACGACTGTAAACTGAATAGCCAACAAATATACTCTAAATTTTCTTAACGACTTTATTATCGCTAATACCTCTAATTCATAACTTGTGTACTTTTCTTCAGCGACCGTTGTTTTACTACTCGAAAAATACACAGGATGAAACTTATTACTTTCAGAGTCCTTTTGCATAAGAATTGCACCGTATCCCATGCTTGAGGCGTCCGTATGCAATTCGGTTTCTCTACCTGGATGGTACAACCTCAATACTGGTTTATCGCATAAGGCAGACTTTAAATGATTAAATGCTTCTAGCTCACTAATTCCAAATTCAAACTTAGTATTTGCTTTTAACAAATTTGTCAATGGTCGAGCAATCATAGAATAATTCTGTATAAATTTCCGAAAATAACCTGTCAGTCCAAGGAAACTCTGAATATCTTTAACATTTTTTGGCCTAGGAAAATTAATAACTGCTTTCGTTTTATATTCAGACGGTTTCACCGACCCGTTTTCAACAATATGACCAAGATACTCTATCTTCTCTTGTAAAAATTGGCATTTTTTCCAATTAATTATGAGGTTGTGTTTACCCGCGACTTCTAAAACTTGTTGAAGCTTTTCTATAGCTTCATCGTGGTTAGCTGCTAGTACTATTAAATCGTCCAGGTACGTTAAAACAATTCTCTGTGAAATTAAATCTCTAAAAACTGCATTTATAAATTTTTGAAATACTGATGGAGAATTACAGAGGCCAAAAGGTACACGTAAAAATTCATATTGACCGGTGGGAGTGACAAAAGATGTATACTTGCAACTGTCTTTGTCCATGAATACATGAAAAAATCCATTCTTTAAATCTATTGTTGAAAATATCTTTGCGTCTTGGAGTAGATCTAACCGATCTTCTATTAGCGGGAGAGGGTACCGATCTTTAATTATTTTCTTATTTATTTGCCTAAAATCTACGCAAACACGAATCGTACCATCTTTCTTTTTTACAGGGACAATCGGACTTGCGTATTCTGAATTTGATGGTTGCACTATTTTCTCTTCTAGCCATTCATTAATTATTTTGTCTACTTCATGTTTTACATTTGGAGGTAAACGTCGCGGTCGTGAAAATACGGGAATGTCATCTTTTAAAATAATTTTCATTTTCATGCCTACTTCATTAATTTTATCTGGTTTATAATTGACGATAAGCTTTTCGACTTTTTCGCGATAACTAGCATCTACTATATTCGATAGGTCAATTTCGTCGGAACAATTTGCAATATTAATTTGAGAGATATCATTCAATATTTCCTGATCACATGACTGATTACCTTCTATCTTTTTAATTGTAACTATACCTGCTTTAATGTGTAATTCTACTGTATTTAAAAAGTCGGAACCTATCAGTAAACCACGCTTAAGAATTAAACTTGACACAACGTGAAATTTAAGGTAATAAATGTCATCATCTATCTTTACATCTGCGATGAATTCGCCAAACGTTTCAATATTTGAAGACCCAATACCATCAAACTTAATATTAGTTTTCAATAACTTAGGTGAACCTATTTTAATATATTCGTCTGAACTTATTAGAGTGAGATCACTTCCTGTATCAATCAAAGCTGTAATCTTACAGTCCTCTAAAACAACGTCTTTTAAATATTTTCTTTTGACAGGTTGTGATGCACTATTGACTTCCGTCGTTGTAGTCTTGGATATATCTTTGGAACATCTTGATGCGATGTGGCCAAACTGGTTACACTTAAAACATTTTGCACCTTTTCCCTTATCAGGACATTCAAAACCGATGTGACCTTTCGCACCACAATTTTTGCACTTTTTCACTTTTGCACCACTCTCCACTTTATAGTTTTTACTGTCTTTATTCGCCTTGCCGTAATTACCTCGATCATAATTCTTGAGTTCACTATTCATACTTTCATATTGTTCAAATTTTTCTTTAAGCTCGTGCATATTTTTAGCACCATATAAAATATATTTATTGTACGGATCATCGGGAATTCCTTCGATGATATACTTAATAACTGATTTGATGTCAAAATTAGCGGGACTTGCTATATCAAACATTTTATACATATATTCTTGGTAACTTTCGTCGTTTTTCTTTTTCCTATTTGATAGCGTATGGTGAATTTTATGGCAGTCGACGGTAGTTTTAAATCCTTCTTTCAAAGCGTCTTTTAGTTTTTTCCATGAATTACTACAACTTTGATGCTTAACAAATAATCTTGCTGACCCCGTGAGTAAACGTTTTGCATAAACTATTTTCTGAATATCCACCCATTCACACAAAACAGCCATCTCCTCGAAGTCTCTGAGCCATTTTCCAATACATTGATTTTCTTCCCCGCTAAATTTTTCTAAAGATTCTTCTACATCCCGAAATGTAAGTAGCACTTGTCTTTTTGAATTTTTATTTTTTGCGGGTGTAGCAGGTAGGTTATTCGTGTCATCTTCTTCACTGGAACTTTCGTTGTCACTTTCTTGTATTTCATCTTCTTTTTCTTCCTCCATATTCAACGCGGCCTGAAGTCGTTTCTTTAGAATAGGCTTTTTTCCCTCAATGGAAAGTCCTAACTCTTCCAGCTTTTGACGTAATTCGTTCAACTTCATATGATCGATATCAACGTGTTCGGCCATGGTACCCTTAATTTCACACGCTTAACTTTAACTTGAATAGGCACTTGCTTGTAAACAGTGTGAATTTTAAGCTGTTACCACTGGTCGCTTAAAAACTTGGTTATCGGTCGTCGTTGCGAACGCAAATCTTCTTGGGTTTGAACGGAACTTCACTTGGCAGCCACGAATCACGATGAAACGGTTCAACTACAATCTCGGTTGAGCCCCCAAAATTATGTAGGAAACGGTCAACCACAATTCTGGATGATCCCCAAAATTATGTATTTAGACGTTAACTACAATTTATATAAAGTCCAATTGCAGTGTCGTTTCAACGTAATTTATTGAAGAATTGTAATTTTTTCCATTTTCATTTATTACTTCCAAAAATCAACAACAACAACTGCACATCATAATTTTACCCGCCTTCGTTATCCGAATATAACTTAAAATTAACAATAACAACAAAGTCTGTCAAGTCTATCAAGATATCCATGAAGACTAACAATCCTATCCCGATATCCCGATACTACAATTATTATCACTCAATGGAAGTTTAATATTGAAAACGTGTTCGGAAATAAAAAATATTGAGTGTTCAAATTGGACCATCTAAGTTCCCATAGTTACTCATACCTTGAATTTTGCAAATGGCTTGCTTAAGCCTCATGCTGACGTCAAAATTTATCGATTTCTATGGTACACAAAAGCATAACGTTGGGCGCTTTCAAATTCTCTAAGCGCCACGCTAATATTACCAAAAATGAACAATCTGTAAACTATAATTTATAGGTAACTATTTACAAAGGTTAATTACAAGGTTTTTTTGTTTAGTAAATATATGTTAAAATGTCCAAAAAATTATTAAATTTTATTTACTAAATAAAAGTTTTTTTTTTTTTCAATTACATTTGTTTTGTGTAAACTGGTAAATAAAACTAAAATTATTCTAATTATTTCGATCCCTAAAATTATTTATTATTAATTTTTCGAAAAATTGTTCTTTCGAAAAATTGTGTTTTGAAAAATTGTGTTTCGAAGAATTGTGATTCGAAAAACTGACACCTAACCATCTTCACAAGATCGATAAAGCCGATATCAACATCACATATGTCGTCTCTGCTGGAAAGTGGCGGAAACCCATTTTGTGCTCATTTGAGGCAGCTTTCAAAAGAAGACTGCAGCGTCTCGAAAAGACGGACATGACGCCTAGTGAGATAGCAAATGCAGCCCCTAGGCAGGTGCTGGCTTTCTTTAAAAACCTGACTCCTTGATCGACGTGATAAAGGGAAGGAATATCCTAAGAAATAACCCATCAAAAAGGATCTCTCCTCTCACTCATGCACGAGATTCCTTACTTAAGTTTATTTATTTTACTAACCTATTCAGACGTTTGGCTAGTTTCAATGAGTACCTATGCGAAGGCAAAAATACACACTCAAGTAATTTTGTTGTTAAAAAATTTTCGGATTTATATGTTGCTTTCAAACAATATACTTAGTGATGTTTCTCCCTCCATAGCTCGAAAACGAAATGATAAAACTTTATCGTGTTATCAATATCAGAGTAAAAAAACCCCGCTAAAACACATAACGGGTCCTTCCATTTTATCACTCGAATAACATGTCCGATAGATATGATAACAAATAAATTATAAAAGATAGGCGTATTGACTGAAAATGATTAGTTTTGAGCAGCTTTTTAGAGAAAAATAATCGTTCATAACAATGGGTAAAAGATATTACTGATATTTTATAATTTTTTATTTTGATTTTATATATTCTTATACTTTACATACTTGTTAATTTTCTTATTTAAACCTTTAAGTTAACACCCATTATTGAAAATAACATTTCATTGATAAAATGTAACTGTTTTTTTATATTGTGTTTGTGTGGACTAAGACCTACCATCTTAGACATGTATGCCTTACTTCACGCTGAGTGTTCACCGAAGCCTGAATAAAGTGGATAAAAGCGTGATAAAACTTATAGAATGATTATATTTTTATTAATATAAAAAATTTTCATTACAAAAACGTTAGGACCGGTTAAATCTAGTCCGTCTGCTCCAGTAGAACCGGATAAATCTAGCCCGTCAGCTCCAGTAGGACCGTATCCACCAGGTCCGGTTCACGGTGGAGATTACTATCCTCCTCACCCTCCTCCTCACCCTCCTCCTCACCCTCCTCCTCACCCTCCACCTTATCAGCCTCCAGAGATTCCCCCATACCAACCAGACTTTCCGCCATATCAGTCAAATCCACCATATCAACTAAACCCGCCTCTTTACCACGGACCACCACCTCCACAGAATCATTGTCCAGGTAAGTCTAATGCGAGAAATATTTTTTTAATTGATAGTAACAAACGGAACTATAGCGTGATATTACGGCCCCCAGTGTGGAAGGATAAAATGCCCCCCTTCCCCCCTCATCATATAGGTAATCATCTTTGAAATACATTGGAAGTTATAGATTTGAACTACAAATGCATTCTTACCTATTACTAGCATTACAAATATATTTCAAACGATATCTGTATTGTTTGCATAGTGCTTAGGCGTCGCTTGTACCACCCAAGCTACGTCTCTGGTAATAAATATGAAAGGGCCGGATTAAGAAAATTGCCACCTGTAAGCAGGAATAGACTGGTTATAGAACACATTGGATATATGCCCAATGTGTCAATGGCGTTGTGAGAAGAATCCTAGCAGGTGATGGATGTAGGGATTGTAAGGGAAGGTATCTTTGCCTCGAACACCATTGTAAAGGGGTGCAAAATTGGTCCCAAACCAAACAAAATTTTTGATGAAATTTTCGGGTGCTATAAATATTTTTGATATATTAACTTTTTTCATTATTTAAGATACTAGGGGTGGGCATTTAAAGGTATTGAGTCCCGGGTACCAGTTATGCTACTGGGTCCAAGAGCCGTATCTATGAGCATGGCGTTAAAAGGTATTATGCCCAGTCTGTTCAATATACCAATTTAGAAGTAGAACTCAAATAATGTAAAATTTTCAACCTCCCCGGGAAAAAATATTTTTGTGCAATCATATATAATCAGATCTGAAAATTGGCCAGGTATGATCATATATAATTATATATGATTAGACAAAAATATTTTTTCCTGAACAATCACTAACTACAAGCAAAAGCACATTTTTCACATGTTTATAAAAACTAAATAAAATAAAATAAAAAACACCAAATGTAGCGATAACTAAAAAGAAATTACAATATGAGCGAGTCCCGATTAAAATATTTTTGTCTAATCACATATAATTATAAATGACCATACCTGGGCAATTTTCAGTTCTGATTATATATATTATTAGACAAAAATACTATTTGTCGGACACTCTCTTATATTGTAATATATTTTTAGTTATCGCTTTACTTGGGGTTTTTTATTTTATTTTATTTAGTTTTTATAATAATACTTTCAAAAAATATGCTTTTGCTTGTTGTAATTGATTGTCCGGGAAAAATATTTTTGTCTAATCATATATAATTATATATGATTATATATGATTAGACAAAAATATTTTTCCCAGGTCCTTTTTGAGCCACTTAGAAATAGAATTTCGAAAAATCCTTCTAAAATGAGAGTCAAACAGTTGTTCCAAAAATAACACTTCCCATGTTTTTCTTTTTAGTAGTTTGGTCATCGACATTTTTATAATCAATCACGTTAAAGATTTCTGATTTGTTTCTTAATGTTTTATAGTTTGATCTATATCTGTTATTAACAAATACCAAAATAAGGGATTATTTATTTCAGGCTTATATTGGAAACCTACTGGTGCTCATTATCCATTTCCAGCTCATGGTATAATTGGTGGTCGTGATTCTAAAGGGGTAGATTTGTTTGTGGGGCGAGCTCTTCATGGTGGTGATCTCATTCCAGCTAAAGTCTTATCCATCAGACGCCAAGCTTTTCTTTCTTACCGTGGGCGAGAACGTAAAAAGATTGAGTTTGAAGTAAATTGAAATTACTGTTCCTTGTATACCTATAATACAAAATAAATCAACAATTTTATTTACATTTAGGTATTATGCGGTCATTATGCTCAGTGGGAAAATGCCAGTCATGGACGTGTTCCTCCGGGAGCTTTCCCAGGCGGGAGAACATCTAAAGGCGAAACTTTATATATTGGAAGATTTACTTATCGCGGCTGCTTAATAGTTGGAAAGGTATATTATTTTAAAAAAATACTACTTATTTAATAAACAATACATATTTTTTTTTTATGTATAGGTTCATCCAAGTAATCGATGTTGTTATATTGCTTTTAATGGCAAAGAAAAAAGTAGTGAAACCTATGAAGTTTTAATCGGCAATTAGGGTAATGCACATAGCTACAATATGGACCAGGGTAGATAATTTTTGAACCGAAAAAAAATTTTAGTAGGATGAAACCCATTAGAAAAGAAAACGAGTATAACAAAAATGAAAGAACAAATAAATTACGGTTGATCTGAGGTGGGGTAGAAACGGTTTATCACGATTTTCGACAAAACAACAAGTCCTATAGAAAAAATTTAAATGCTGAAGTTGTAAAGTTGTAAATAGTAAGCAGATCTACAACTTTTGTACTAACACTTTTTTCACGTACACACAAAAGTTTTGTGAAAAATTCAAATTCCAAGTTTTTGGGTTTTAATTTTTATCTTTTACAAAAAAAAAAAAAAATAACGAAATTTTGTGAAAATTTACCTTTTAATGCCTCTCAAACACACTGTATTTTTTTTTTTTATTTAAAATATTCATTTTGCAACTTATAAAGACTTAATATCGAAAAAGCACCCTAATTTAAAAGTAAGCTTTTTGTTCACTGAAACCTTTACTTTCTAATGGTGCAAAAAATTTAAACATTACAATGTTAAATATTCTCAGAAAATGCAACAATTAAGGTTTAATTCTTAATAAAATTGCCCAAAATTGTACATAAAACACTTTTAAACAATTTACTCTCTTTGCACTTTAATTATTGCATTTTCTAAGAATATTTAACATTGTAATGTTTATATTTTTGGCACCACTAGAAAGTAGGGGTTTCAACGACCAAGAAGCTTACAGACTTTCTTAAAAAATCAGATGTTTTGACGTGAGAATTTTCGATTGAAAATTAGGGTGCTATGGCGATATTAAGTCATTATAAGGTGAAAGAATTAATATTTTTAAATTAAAAAAATTACAGTGGATTTGAGACATTAAAAGGTAAGTTTACACAAAATTTCGTGAAAATTTTTTTTTTAAAAGATAAAAATTTAAAACAAAATACTTGGAATTTGAATTTTTCACATAAATTTTGTGGTTACGTGAAAAAACTGTTAGTAAAAAAGTTGTAGATCTACACGTTTTCTATTTAACTTTTTTCCATAGGACTTGTAGTTTTGTCGGAAATCAAGATAAACCGTTTCTACCCTTAATAACACCCTCTTTTCCACCTCCCCACCGCAGATCGACCGTAATTTATTTTGTCTTTCATTTTTTTTTATATTCTCTTTCTTTTCCAATGGGTTTCATCCTACTATAATTTTTTACACTTTTTACCATTTTCAAAGGCTAAAAGCACTGGTCTAATATGACTAATATAAATCAAAACTATACCTTTACCTAGAATTTTTTTTGTTTTTAGTTATTTAAGGTCGCATCAACTACTATGGTCATTAGCGATCGCCGAATCCGAAAATCCAGAAAGAAATCTTTAGCTTTCATTGGGATTCGAACCCAGGACCACTGGCGAATAGGGCAACCAGGGCAACTATCTAGCCAACTAAGTGACCTTTAAATAGAATTTACCTCAGATAAATATCAACGTTAAAACTGTATTAATAAAAATAAATTATTATTTATTGATAAGCCATTTCCTTTATCATTAAGTATAAAATAATTATCAATCATCTGTTAATCTCTGTATTGTTAAAAATGTCAAAGTTGTAGTAGTAATCTTTTAACTTAATATCGAACTCCACTAAGTAATTAATATATAATTATACGTTACGATTAGAGTGTTAAATTGAAAATTATTAATAATACCCGACAATTTTTTTTTTAGTTTTTATATGTTTATATTTATAGGTAATTGTTTAGATGTTCGTAGACCTACATTTCCTGACCCCTTTGTCTTCCATACGCTAATTCATTTACATGTTTATTTCATTTCATATGGGAGTCAAAATATAAGCCAAGGTAACTACAATTTTCAACTTTTTTAAGTTCCTTATTATTTATACAGAAATTTTATTTTTTTAGATAAAAGAAGTCTGTCCTTATAAGTAGCAAAAGTAATGTAGGCTGTCTTATTAATATTATGAAAGAGTTGATTTTCTTTTACAATTAGCCAAAAATGAAGCTTTATCAACCATCTAGGTAAAACATAGAAAGTTTATTTGAGAAGAACTTTTACCTGAGCATAGTACTGTCGTATGATCCCCATAGAAAAAGAGCATTATCTAGTATAATATTAAACATATTATCATTATAATATACAGGGCCGTAACTAGGCAGGGGCAATAGGGGCACTTGCCCAGGGCCCAGGCCCCAGGGGGGCCCCGGAGGGGCCCAAAAAGATCCCGATAAAAAATTATCTCAATTTTTTTCATTCGTATTTTAATGAATATTCCAAATCACATATATAAGTAACACCACTGATGGCTCAGATAGACGGGGCCCAAAAAGGCCAGAATATGCTATTAGAATTTTTATTTAAAAAAAACATATTTATTTAATTCTTAATATTCTATTGCACGCACTTGACGCACTAATCGTTTTATTCCTTACAGGCCTTATCTTTAGAAAAAAGTGTGTGCAGTTTTAAATAGCACCCAATAAATAAAAAGCTGACAGGGCCAGTGAAGCCAGATCGTGGGATTTCTTTACCCCCACTTAGTAGCACAAACGCCGACAAATTGAGGAGAATAATGCCTCTTCCATATGACACACTATATGCAATATTTGTACCTTGTGCCGCACATAATATTAATTTAGCTGGTGTTCACGCAGTATCCACAACGTCAGGAATGGTTACCTTTTTTGGCACTATCCAAAGATTATTAAACTTTTTTTCTTCTTCGACGACGCGTTGGGAAAATCTTATGAAATTTTTAAAATTATCACTGAAAGGGTTTTCAGATACCTACTAGAAGGTCGTCAAAGGCGAATGCTATAAAATCATTGTGCTTGCAACTTCCAGAAGTAAAAAAAGAACTTAAAAGATAGAAAATTAAAGATGATTTGTCAAACTCTGAGGCAGTGTCAAATGCAAAGCGTTTACTATTTCAAATTAATTATAAATTTATATGTATTCTTCATGTTTGGAATAAAATATTACAATGCGTTGACCGTGCAAATAAAGCCTTACAACACAAAAATCTATCAATAGACCTTGCAACAAAATTAATTGATGGTCTGCGTTGTTCTTTACAAGGACTACGGGAAGCAGGATTTAAACAAATAATTTCGGATGTACAAAAAGTCGCTTTGGAAATGAATATTGAAGCTGAATTTTCTAATCAACAAATTGAGCGAATTAAAGAAGAAAGTGTTACTAATCTCAACCAAGAAAATTTGTTTGCAATGCAAATGTACAATATTTTTGACATTTTACTTAGTGAAACAGACTGGCATTATAGACAAATGAAAACTATATTAGAAGATTTTTCTTTTTTTTTTTTGGCTTGTCATTAGAATCAATGAGCGTTGTTGAATTACAAAAGGCGGCGGCAGATTTATCCAGAAAATATGATAAAGATTTGAATAGTCACGAATTAAGCTGTGAGATTGAAAGTTTTAAATTTCAAGTATGTGGGCTGGTGGAAAATTTGAAAGAACCAAAATATCGTTGTTGCTTTAAGAATTTTTCTAACCCTAACAGTCACCACCGCTTCTTGCGAGAGAAGTTTTAGTAAACTGAAGTTAATTAAAAACTATTTAAGATCGTTGCTCTTACAACAGCGTTTGTCGAACCTGTCTATTATATGAATTGAATCTAACATAGTGCAAGAAATAGATTTTAATAATATAATTGATGAGTTTGCAGAGAAAAAAGCAAGAAGAATGCAATTTAAATAGATTTTTAATTCGTTTTTCTTTATAAATATAAAATAAAAAAAATTTACAAAAAATATGGACAGGACCAATTTAAAGATTCCTTATTTTGTGTTTATTTATTAGGTGATATACCTACTAAACTTTAAAAATGGGAAAGAACAGGAACTATAACCATGGTAAGTTTTTTCTCAATTTTTTTTAATAAGGGGGCCCAATTTGAAGGTCTTGCCCAGGGCCCACAAAATCCACGTTACGGCCCTGATAATATATATTAGACTTTTGAGTATTAAAAAAAATAATTCAATGTGTTAAAAAATATTATATAAAAATGAAAGAAGTTTTTAAGTCCCCAAATTAATTGGTTTACAGATGAGGTTTCAATGCGAAATGCACTGGCATTCAAAAATATCCTCAATTCATTTAATCCTCAATGCAACCGAAAAGAGCAACCTTAAAGTTTGTCGATTTTTCACAAAAATCCCTAAAACTATTGAGATCTAATCGTTCATAAAGTATCTATTAAATAAGAAATAATTGTACTGCATTAAAAGCATTATTATTAAAAAAATTGTATATATTTTTATATTATATCTTACTTCTTACTTACGAGTATATTATAAACGTGAAAGTTTGTAAGAATGAATGTTTGTTGCTCTTTCTCTCAAAAAATACTGAATGGATCTGGATGACATTTGGCATAGATATAGATTATAATCCGGTTTAATATATAGTATACTTTATATCCAGAAAAAATGTACGGTTCCCGTGGGATAGATATTTTTTTGTTTTTTACAGAGCAAAAGATTAACTTCCTTTTTTGTAATGTGGTAGTTTAGGGGCCAGAAAATGATATGGATTACTTCTTATACCGGGGATAACGGGACGAATCTTAATTAAGATTTGGTTAATGATCCTGTAGGATAGCTACTAATCTATTCTTTTAAAGGAACATCCATTAATTATTACGTGAGGCGTTCAGGGACCGATGGGGTCGAGCCGAATCTCATCTAATCTTACTTTGGGCAAAGGGAAGGTTTCCCAAATATCACGTATTTTTTGAAGAAAACAAACGTTCTGAAAAATATCACATTAAATTGCGGGTTGGGGAAAAGGGTTATGCCAAATCTCATGACATCTTACCAGAGGGGAGGTGGTGGGATTTCAAAAATCGCAAAAAACGCCTCGTGCAATTAATGAAAGATTTTCAAGTCCTAAAAGAAGGAATACAATTACTTTTTTTACTAAAAATCGTATAGCAGCTGATGTACGACAGCTAACATCTCTTTTTTGAAAAGTAGTTTTACGAATTTTAAATTTTAATTGTAAATTTTATTTACTAAATAAAAGTTTTTTTTTTCAATTCCATTTGTTTTGTGTAAACTGGCAAATAAAATTAAATTTATTCTAATTATTTCGGTCCCTAAAATTATTTATCATTAATTTTTCGAAAAATTGTGTTTCGAAGAATTGTGATTCGAAAAATTGTGTTTCGAAGAATTGTGATTCGAAAAACTGACACCTAACCCTCTAGTCTTATTTTGAGATAACTCTGTTTCATTTTGGCAGTATTTCGCAATGTAACGCAGAGTCGCTCTGAGTTAATAAATGGAAAGCAACCATTGTATGATTTGTATAGACAACCCAAACAACGGTTATGTATAATGTAATTGTCTATACCAGGGCTTCTTAAACTTTTGTCATTCACGACCCCATTTATGATTGCGAGTTTCTTGACGACTCCATACAAATATAAAAGAAAAATAAACTAATATTTTTTGATGATTTATTTATTAAGTAACAATATACATATACATATGAAAATATATAGTTGTAGAATTTGTTTTGAAACATACAAAAATCTAAAATTAAAAATTGCACAAAAAAGTATTGTTAAAATTGTATAGCCACAGTATAATAATAGCGATCATCGATCGTTTACTGCTGTCGGTGGAGATAGCTCAAAACCTTCAACAAATGCCCGTTTCTAGACGCTGCAAGTCCACTGTATTCCGCCAACTGGTAAATGGTATATATAAATATTTGACATTAAAATCTCTCGCGACCGCAGAATTTTGCTACGCGACCCCATTTGGGGTCGCGACCCATAGTTTAAGACGCCCTGGTCTATACTAACGATATCTGAATTTTTTTTGAATATAGATAATTACGAATATCTCGGAAAAGATGAATATCTGAAAGAATTTATGTATAGGGACAGCTCTAGAGATAAAGAGAAATATTTGGATAAATTAAATATTTATTAAATGTTAATATCGAATACATAAAATATGTCGGAATATGAGAGTAAAGTTCCAAATAGGCAAAAAACTTTACGTTTGAATTTATTTACATATAATAAACTATTGTAACTAACTCAGCTAGAGGATTCAGATTCGTCGAGTGCTTCTTGTTCCCCTTCTGACTCGTCCTCTTTGTCCCAATCTTTAAGTTTGGCTCCCATCATGAAATCATCCCGTAAAATATTCCATGACGGCTCCTGCTGTGTGCTTGTGCTCTCATCTTTGATATCACTCTTCACGTCATCACTTTTTTGACTGGTCTCATCTTTGATGCCGACCTCCTGCGATTTCTGATTCATCAACACGTCCAAAAACGAACGTTTGTCAATATTCTTAAGAATCTTGTCCCGTTTTCGTTCGAGCGGTCCGCAACTTTGGATTTTCTGAGACAAACTTTTCTGTTGGTTTTGCACGGCGTTGAACAGCTGCACTACGCCACGTGTTGCAATTTTGGTCAGAACTCGTTCACGATCCCTCTCGAGAATGTCGGGTTTGACACGTAATGTAAGAATTTCTTTTTTCTGCAAATAAACGGATAGTAGTTTTATGAATTTATTAGTTATTATATCACATACTTTTTTCTTCGGAGGTTCATCCACGTCTTTGCTTACGACAATCGGCTCGGTAAACTTGGTCTCTTCTTTAATTTCACCGTCTATTTCAAATCCAGGTTCTTCCACTTTTTCCTTAATTTTCACTTCGGTCAACTTTCTGGCTCGTGACAAGACCAACGTTCGTTTGTGCTTGGGTTTTGTTGATTTTAAGATTTTCGATATAGAATCAGCCCAACCAGAATTTAGGGGAGCTGAATCGGATTCCATTTCGTCCTCAGATATTTCAGCTGCCACAACTTCAGCTTCACTTGACTCATCTGCTGCATTTTCATAAATTATACGACAATAACTAAAAGCGAAGAATTTTCCCTAGAACTAACCTGAAATATTGTCCGATGAAATGTCATCTTCCTCGATTACCAGATCATCAGTGATTGGCTCCATTATAGTCATATTTTAAGATGGTTAAATTCTAACTGGTTAAAAACTTAAATTAGCCTTGCATTAATATATTTTTTTTAAATTAGTTACTTTCATTTATCAGTCAATTAATGACATTCAGCAATAGCATTAACAGCATTAATATCCACGTGCTTTTAAAATAGAAAATAGAATGAAGTTGCAGCTAATTACGAGACTTTGCTGCATTATACAGCTACCTTCACAATTATCAGAAACGGAAACTATTTAATTAAATTTTTAGCGTTAACCAAGAACATCAAAATAATAATGACTTTAATTTAAAGATTATCGCAAATTGATTGCTACAAGTGATTTATGAATCTTAATATAACAACGATTTTATGTATAACATCAAGGACATTAAGTATAATTGGACATAGTACAAGTTATGCAATAAAACGTTTAAGAAAGTAATTTAGTTTGCCTATACGTTGCAAATAAAACGAAAATGAATGTGCCATATTACTAACTATCTTTAGTTCAAAATATTTAACTGCCTCGTCAGTGGTGGAACTACAAATTTTAGGCCCCCCGCAACAAAATTAAATCGGCCCTAACCTTATATAAGTTTTTGCTTTTCGTATATTTTAATTTTAAATTTTAAGTCTAGAGGTGTAAGCAGATATTATCATTTTTTCATATCAGATGTAATATTTTGTTTTAAAAATTAGTATTGTTCGGTAAGAATAACGACAGTTTCTTAATATCCTTATTTGTACCATCTTGGTCAAAATCCATGGTATTTTCATCGTTATTCAAATCAATGGCCGTACTGCTTCTGCTAACAACATGTTCAAATTACCCTTCATCTCTACTACCTTGATTTTTTAGTTTTAAGTCAGTTGGATTAATTTTTTCGCTATAAACTTGTTCAAACACCTTATAATCATCTTTAGAAATACTTTGATTTTCTGTGATCGTAGCAAACGATTTAAGAAAACGGGATAATTTTGCAAAACGTTCCTGTTCCTTTTTCAATTTCTCTTTTTACTGCACCTTCTCTGTAGCACCACTAGTACTCACTAGTACTAATTTTCTCAAAATTTTCGGCCCCCCGCGTCACGGGGTCTACCGATATGGTAGTTCCGCCACTGTGCCCCGTAGTAATTTAAACCCTCCTTATTTCAGTGGGGAGATCTTACAAGAATTCACATGAACTTAAAATTTAAATAACATTGGCAAACTTTCTGGAACCTGAAAATATCAAACTAGAAGCGAATAAGTTTTTCTCATCAGATTATCTGTTAGACATATGAGAGCTACTCAATCATACTACATAGAAGGAGGAAAACCGAAAAAATTTTGCGGTCTAGCTCTTACGATCCAATCTATTATACTAGAATGCCTACCGTAGGTACAGTTAATTGAGAAATGTTGAAAATCTTCTACAAGAACCTGAAGTAGTTTTCTGTACGAGTTTTGGTTGTAGTGGTTTTCTGAAATTTAAAAGCTCGCCAGGTGATACCGAGATATGTAAATTTTGCGAAAAAATTGTATATTAAATATATTGTATGTTAAACAGTGTTAATAAACGGGTGAATAAAAATACTATTTAACTATCGTAAGTAGGTGAATGATGGACAGAGCATGACGGCATGTCATATGTATCCAAACAAACTAAAATACAGCAGACTTTCTTTAAAAGCCTGATGCTCTCCTAGTTAACACAGCTAGGGTCACATAGACCCCCTTGATCGCGGTGATAAAGGGAAGAAATAATCTGGGACCTGTAAAACGCAAAAAAAAATACCTACCCAGTGAGCACAACACGTCCAACAGTTACGTGACAGCATAATGTTACGTAAGGTTTGTTCCACTTGTCCATTTGATGATGTTCAAACATGTCCACCGAATGACACAGAGACAAGAGTGAGTGAAGAACATAAAGCAATGGTTTTCCCGTAATTTTAAACCGGTTTTGCGATGTTTTAACACCTCCAAATCGGTGTCATAACAAGCTATCGTCACAAAAACTACGCTCATAGCTCGACTCTCGGCCTAATGCGGCCAAGCGGCTAAGGGCTGAAACATTTCTTCACTCACTCTTGTCTCTTGGTTAGTGTGCCTTGCTCTTTGTCTTGCGTTGACGTGTTTGGCTTCAACGTATGGAACAAACCTGTAGTTAAAAGTTTTGTGCTTACTGGATATAAGTACTATAGATTAGGATTATTAACTAACTAGATAATCATTACTGTTCATGTACCTAACGATCTCTATATCCTCTATATTATCAGGTTATTAAAGACCAGGTCTTTAATAACCTGATAATTACCTAGAATATAAAACTATCAAGACCTGAAAATTAATATTATAGATTATATTATTAAAACTACAACGAAATTAATCATAAGTCGCGGCCACTGGACCATCTAAAAATCTAGTATAGGTAAGCATTTTCTGTAAAAATTGACATACTTCAAAACTTCAGTGCTTCTAAAATTTCGTTTAAATTCGTTAAATTTTCATAAATGATATGAAAATAAAAAATACAATCATCTAGTTATGAGGTGACCATACGTCCCGGATTGGCCGGAACAGTCCCGGATTTCCACCTTGCGTCTCGGATTTTTCTAGAAGCAATATTTGTCCGGGATTCAGGTTTTTTGTCCCGGATGGTCCCGAACTTTTGAAAAGGTTCTTATTTTCATTATTTATTTTAAATATATTTCAACTAGAATTATTTTTACAAAATTTGAACCGAAAAAATTGCGCATATCAAAATACGCGGAATGCTTTAAACTATTTGAAGCATACAGTGAACTCTCGGTTCTGTGATAAACTCGATTTTATACTCAGTAATTAAAAAAAAAAATTGATTCATTCAAAAGAAATACTGATTTTTATTATATCCTTAAATAGTATTTGTTATATGTATAATTTTTATTAAAAAAATCATATTTAAATCATTTAACTTAACTACCTCATCCCCCCTTCCCCGCCGCTACAAATTCCCGTCCCGGATTTGAAATAAAAAATATGGTCACCTTACTAGTTACCTTTTAAAGCAATTTGGCAGTTGTTGATAATTTGTTGATAAGTTCGCCTAGTATAGGCAACAATTCTACATATCAACACAGAGTATGCCTATATGAATTAGAGTAGCAAAAAAGTTTTGCTTTAGAAAGCACATTCAACTTACTTACTTTGATAGTTTTAGTATCCATTTTTTATCACTTGTTTATTTATACTCGGAGAGTACACAAAATTAATTTAAAAAAAATTTTCATTGAGTAATGCTTCCTTGAAGTAGAGGAAGGCAAAAAGGCCGTGTTCTCGTTGCCATGATTTCTACCCTTGTGGTCATCGGAAAAATAAAACAATGATTGATTCTTGATAGGTACAAATGTTGCTATCGCATGAACCAGCAAAATTGAAAAAAAAAAAATTTTTTTTCATAAAATGGCGGCTACTCAAATGGAAAGGTCGATTTTTTCACTAATTCTTTAACTTGGTCGAGTCTATTAAAAATATTACACATTTTCATTTTTGTTGGTTCAAGCGATAGAGAGATATTTAAAGAATATTCTTGCCAAATTTCAAGTAAATCGGCTGATTAGAACTTGAGATATTATGGCTACCGCATCGAAAAAAGTCGTTTCGAGAAAAACGCGTTTAAAGTTTCGGGTAAAGTTACATCCAAAATAATTAAAATTTTGAAAAATCCTCTTAAGGGCATATTCTTAAAGGTTTAAACTTTGAGAATATGAAAGAAAAGAAAAATCGATTTTTTCAATTTTCTAGAATAGAATACCCACCCACTTAAAAAGCATGCAAGTAGTAAATCCCTAGTTTTTTCACGAAAATGATGGATTTGGAAATTGGTTAAGAAATAAATCATTACAATCACATTTCATCGCTTTAATATATATATGTTTTTTTTTTTCTAAATTATCATAAAGATATACAGTACAGTGGTAGAAAATTATTTTTGTATTTTTTTACGTTTAATAATAATAATTCTATTTATTTACCTCTAAATTAATAAAGATCACGTAACATTAAATGTTTTCTCGAATTCCCTTCGTTTTACTTTTTTCTTTCAAGTGGTATAATATGTAAATATATCATATAATTTCCATATTGAATAAATTGCATTAAGGCACAGCAGTTATCATCATTTGAAAGATGCTTTTTTTCAAATTCTTAAAATATGTTCTAATAAATAAATTGAACTAAAATTTCAAGACATATCTACGCTTACTTTATATATTCATATACTTAACAGTTACGTGTGCAGTCATCAGTATCACAATAAGTGAACATCCAATAAATTTTTAATGAAACTCACATAATTAGTTCTCGTCATATAAAAATACACTTTTGAGAGAGTCGAATTTTAAAAAGAGTGAATAAATAATCAATATATTTTTTTTATATTAAAATAATTTAGTTAAGAAAAATAGATCATTTGTAGAATTTAAATTCGACATAGTTACACTATCTACAAGTTGTTTAGTTTATTAAACATTGAAAACGAAAATTTTAAAAGATTAAAATATTTATGGAAATATATATATATATATATTAGAGCTTTTTTTCAATAATGAGTAAGAAATTATTTTTTCGTTGTCAGTTTTTAAAAATTTTTAAGTACAGCTTTTAAAATATATATATTTACATTTGATGCCTTATTGATATAAGTTTCACATGGATTTAATATTAATGGAACAATGACTTAAAAGACCAGAAAATGGCAGCAGTAACATAAAAATAATGTCAGACATTAATTAACCACTGAATAATTATTATAAAAGTTACACTTACAATAGTTAAATCTAGAATGATTTCATTGTTTTGTTTGACACGTAAAGTTTTAACAATTTTTTTTTAATCACTAAACAGCACATCCTTTTCGCACTCCATACAGAATCTTCAATTCGGGAAAGATGATTTTCCTAATGAGTTGATTGGTTTTCCCCGAAAGTAACGCGCGTTTTGTATCTTTCTTGGGTAATTTGATACCGGGCTTATGGCACATGAATGCATTGTCGAGAATTTGAAAATCGTAGTCCAAAACACATAATGCATATCCCTGAAAGAAAACATGTTGTATTAGTATAATTTTTGAATGGGTGCATTATTACAGGGGAAATTTTTTTTTTTTTTTTTTATAGTAATAATATATTTTTATTGGCAGTTTTTGAATCAGATTACAGAAGTTATCTCTAAGAAAAAATATTGCAACTCTTAAACATGTGTTGAAAATTTTTGCAATTGATGCTTTTTTTTTAGAATGTCTGCAACATATGGCAAATATTTAGTCAACCAGCAGATTGAGTATGTTGCAGCCAAGAGCTGAAGATTTTAGGGGCGGCAATTTGAGGTCTAAATTTTAAATACAAATCATAAAAAAAAACAATTTTTTTTCATAAAAACAAACTGTAATTAATATCATTGTGAACTAGGGTAGAAGTCGATGGCGGCCAAATTACCAATGTAAATATTACTATAGGAATAACTTTGGGGCATCTTGGTCTGATATTGTTCACAACGATATTGTTTAAATAATCTTATAATAATGTTAATTTCACACGGGATCAATTTTGTAAAATATTCTTCATTTTAATACAAATACAGGGTGTCCCAGCGTGACCGACCTTTAGAAGTTTTCGGAGAACCTGAAATAATAAATTGGAGCTACCTTCCTAAAATATTTTTAATTTTCTAACACTTCCAGTTATACCGGAAGTCGACCATAAAATCGTTATTTTAAATGGCATGCCCTATTTATTTTTACGTATCTCAATTGAATTAATAATTTTGAACACATTTCATAATACCAAGACCTCATCTAACCATTAAAGTTTTCGAAAAAAAATAATTTAAACGGCTTATCTTGATTTCCGACAAAACTACAAGTCCTATGAAAAATAGTTAAATAACAAATTTGTAGTTAATAAGAAGATCTACAACTTTTGTACCAACACTTTTTTCACATAACCTCAAAATTTATGTGAAAAATTCTAATAACCAATTTTTTGATTTTTAATTTTTTTCTTTTACAAAAAAAAATTTCATAGGTCAATATTTATTTTTTAATATCACAAACACAATTTATTATTTTTTTTTTTGATTTAAAATATTAATTTTTTCATCTTATTTTGACTTAATATTAAAAGCACCCTAATTTTCAATTGAAAATTCTCACTTCAAAATAACTGTTTTTTTTTTTTAAAAGTCGGTGAGCCATTTGTTCGTTAAATTCTCTACTTTCTAATGGTGCAAAAAAAAAACATACTGTTCAAAAATCGCGATATAATAATTTTAAAATAGCGACGAAAAAATAGCAGTCAAAATAAGGTAAAAAAATTAATATTTTAAATCAAAAAAAATTAAATTGTGTTTGGGACATTAGGGGACAAAAGGTAAATTTTGACCAAATTTCATGAAATTTTTTTTCTTTTGTAAAAAAAAAATAAAAAAAAAATTGGTTATTAGAATTTTTCACATGGATTTTGAGGTTATGTGAAAAAAGTGTAAGTACAAAAGTTGTAGATCATTTTATTGCCTACAACTTAGCTGTTTAACTTTTTTCCATAGGATTTTTAGTTTTGCCAGAAATCGAGATCGAAATTTTACACAATTTAGCACAAGTTACTTTACGATTCACTTTGAGATACTTAGTAACAAACAGCTTGTTTTTGATAATCTCGAGTGTAACAGCATCTTCGAGCTCTCAAACGAGCCTATGTCGAGCTTCCTACACAATTTAATGTGAGACTTCTTTCACAAGACATTCGTTTATGCGAAATTTTCAAAAAAATCATTTTTCTCAAAAATCTTAAGGATTAGACAAGGTTTTGTTATTATGAAAGATGCTCAGAATTATTAATTAAATCGAGATATGTAAAAACAAATGGAACATGCCATTTGAAATAACGATTTTAGTCTCGACTTCCGGTTAAACCGGAAGTGTCAGAAAACTAAAAATATTTTAAAAAGGCGGCTCCAATCTACTTAGACTATAATCCCTATTTTCAGATTTCTATTATTTCAGGTTCTCCGGAAATCTCTAATGGCGTTTCACAATGGGACACCTGTATATGTCAGAGATAAAGATATGGGGGTGCGTTTTAAACCGGATAGTGGCTATATATTCACCATCTTACGTCGATGTGGTAACTTATTGGTTTCGGGAACACTCAGGGAAGAATCAAAAGGATGAAGGTTTCGGAGAGGATTATTACGGATTGGGATCAAGACGAATGTAAATCTATTTAACTAGACTATTTAACATCTATTATTTGTTTGTTGTTAATTATTATCGATTATAAACTTAGTGAATGGATATATCAATTATCGTTCAAGAAGCTTTGCAATGGTGAAAGAATTGTCCATACTTTCGGGTGATAATGTGATTGAATTGTGATTCAAATTACGGAAGCCCCGCTGTATGTACGGTAACCAGACAGTGGAGGTCACACGATAATTCAGATCTTTTACAACTGGGGTCATTAACAACTGAGTCATTAACACTTACGACCATACGATGTTTTTAACCATGCTATACCAACGTTATGCAAATATTAAATTTGCACTGAAAAATAAATACTAAATTATGTAAGGTCCCAGCAGTGAAGGGCCTGAAGGGTCTTGCGACTGATCCAGTGGGTAAAAATTGGTCTAACTTGGTCTCATTTCTCGGAAAAATCGTTTTCACTACATTTTCAGGTTTTTTAAATTACAAGATTGTATTACGACGCATTGATGAATAATGGGTTGCCTATCCATCAACATAATATTAGTTAATGAATGCTGTTAATGTATGTACGTGAGTTGCATGGAATGTTAGACGAAGTATCAACATTTAAATGGTTATTGTAACGTTTAATTTGTAAAGTTCAGAAGTTCAAAGTAGAGAAGTTCAGTTTTTAAAAAATATTGCATTAAATCAAATAGTTTAGTTGTTATGATAACAAAGAATTCAAGCGTATATCCTGAAAATTCAATCCAGTAAAACTCGACCCCTTATAATACTTAATATCTCGGTATTTTCTATAATATTTACCCCAATATATAGAAGACATTCTGATGAAAAATATTTCTTTGCAATAGTTTTGTGCTATTTATTCATTTCAAATATATTACCTGTGTCATTTTATCGCTCTTTCCTTCCCAACTCAGTCGTTCATCGTATAGTGGATCAGCGTGCGTTCCTATATAAATCGGCTCCCAGTGAACATAGTGCCCGGTTCGTTTTCCTATATGGAACACGTGGAGACCTTTGGTGACGTTTGCTGCACGCCATTCTTCGCTGTGCGGCACGTTGTGACAGCTACTGCAAACTTTCTTGTGAAATGGAACAGCAATGCCGCTCTTGAGCATCTTTTGCAGCTCCGTCTTGTCTCCGGGAACTTGGTGTTTGGCGTCGACCTCGAATATCGACAACACGTGAACACGTGGATTGGGTCGTAACAATGGACCCTTATTTTCGGCAATCATTTCCAAGAAGTCGGGAATTAAGTTGAGACTAGGGTACAGTTCAATGTCGGACGCTAAAATGAAGTGCGTTTGAGCCGCTTCGCGAGCTACATTACGGCCCACATTCACTGGATAGAGCAGCTTCTTTTGCGTTTTGTACATCTGGCTAACGTTAACGTTTAAGAATGGTGCTGGAAAACTGCAGTTGAACGGCTCAGATAACACATGATCATGGTTTGGAACCTGAAATAACAAGGAAAATGGCTGAATATGTACCTAACATACGTTCCAATTCTTTCTTTAAACCCCTTAGGAGTAGATTAAAATAAAATATTTACCTAATGAAAGTGGCAGCCTACCCAAAAATATTACTTTTAAGTTTCATAATAATAGTCTAAGATCCAAACCTACATCGACCTTCACTGAGTTGATAATAGAATGAAACATATTTTATCTTGGTTAAACAAATCTTGGACAGACTATTTTTAATTATTTAAAAAAAATATTTTTAATAAAATAATGCAGCATCAAGACAATGGAAAAAAAATTATATCATCATAAGCGTTGTTTTATTGTGAACACGTTGATATAATTTTGTCTGCAAAAAACTTAGTCCTATTAGGGGTTTGCGAATTTTAAAGATTTAAATTTTAATGCGCGTGGAAATGTGTGACAGAGACATCCGAGGTAAGTATACTATTTAATAATAAAGGACCCAACATCGCAGTCGCTTGAATTTGTAAAATTTTTTCTATTTGTTGCAATATTTTATTAAAAATCTTTTTTTTTAAATAATTAAAAATAGTCAGTCCAGGATTTTTTTAGCCAACTAATTTTTAATATATTTTTTAATTTACCGAATTTATGATAAAATATGTTTCATTCTATTATCAACTCGTTGAAGGTCGATGTAGGTTCGGATTTTTAATAATTCAGTAGCTTATACACCAGGGTCGATAGTTTTTGAACCCAAAATAAATTTAAGTAGGATGAAACCCATTAGAAAAGGAAAAGAATATCAAAAAAATGAAAGGAATAATAAACTACGGTAGATTTGAGGTAGGAAAAAGGAAAAGGGAGGTGTTTTAAGGGTAGAAATGGTGTATCTCGATTTCCGACAAAACTACAAGTCCTATGGAAAAACGTTAAATAGAAAAGTTGTAGGTAATAAGAAGGTCTACAACTTTTTTAAAACTAGTTTTTTCACATAACCTCAAAATTAATGTGAAACATTCCAAAAACCAAGTTTTTGGATTTTTATTGTTTTTATATTTTACAAAAAAAATTTTTTTTTCATGAAATTAAGTGAAAATTTACTTTTAATGTCCCAAACAAACTGTAATTATTTGATTTAAAATAATTTTTTTTTCACCTCATTTTGACTTAATATTAAAAAAGCATCCTTATTTTCAATCGAAAATTCTCATGTCAAAATAACTACTTTTTTCAAAAAGTCGGTGGGCTTTTTGTTTGTTGAAATCTCTACTTTCTTATGGTGTAAAAATATAGACATTAGATTGATTATAAATTTTAATAACTTTCTCAAAATTGTACATACTACCGTGTACAAATATAACTTTGAGCAATTTATTAAAAGTTACACTTTAATTATTGCATTTTCTGGGAACTTTTAACATTAATCTAATGCAGTGGCGGCTCGTCCATAGGCACTGTGGTACTGCAGCACCCCCAAAAAAATTATGTAAAAAGACTGTTTATATTCATATTATTACATGATAATAATATTGATGGAGTCATAGTAATAATATAATAAAATTAATAAACATAATCAATTCAATTGTTATGTAAACGAACTATTTAAATCTTATTTATTGTTAAAATTCGTTGAAATATGAAGCCTGGAACTGTGATGTTCACAGTGTCAATTCAGCCGGCTTCGTTCAGTTTCGTCTATTTACGTTTAAGTTCGTGTATTTCGGTCTGTGCATGTAACAAGCGAAACTGACACTGTCATATCGGCAGTGCCAGTACGTACGTACGTGGCCATGTTGGGAGAAGTTCGTCTCAAAATCATGGTATTTTTATAGGGCCAATTAATTTTTCCGCTACTTTTGACTCTACAAATATATGTAGACAATAGTACACTACACTAAAACGAATTGAGCCATTGCTATGGAATAATATGGATCAAGACCGATTAACCCCTTTATCCAGCTAAACGCTAAAAATCGTAGAATGGATTTTGTAAGAAATGCATTAATTGTGCATTATGTTTTTAATTTTTTTTTAACATAGCACCCCCATATCAAAATGTCACGAGCCGTCACTGATAATCCCCATCGGAAAGTAGAGATTTCAACGAATAAAAACCTCACCGTCTTTTTTAAAAATAAATATTATAAAAAAATGAAAAACCGACTTCAAAATAAATAAAAAAATCTTAAGCAAGAAATGCACTAAAAAGTAACAAAATAATGGCGTATTCTTGCAGTATCTACAACTTACAAATTATTAGGATGATGCAATGTACAACTATTGTTATTTTTGGAGTTGGTGTCAGTCAAAGGTAATACGACTATATTGGTATTATGCAAAAACGAGAATACCTTATGAAAATTATTTTTCAAATGAACTTTTAAACAATATACTTGAACTGTAACAATATCTAGCGACCTTTGAACTACAAAATACCAATTACCAACTAAACCTTTTTACAATTTTTACAAATTACCATTAATATTTATTTTCTTGACTGACCCCAACTCCAAAAATAACAATAGTTGTACATTGTATCATCCTAATAATTTGTACAGGGTGCGCCATCTAGACAGGACTTATTGAAATGTTGAATAACTCCGCCATTTTTCAGCCGATTTTGGAAAATGAACAAGATTCATTTAGGGTATACAATGCCATTTATTGACAATTCACTCAGAATACAATATCGATCAAATGACCGCCTCCATTAGACACACAAAAAGCGGCCCTTTTTTGGGCATTTTTCATTGTATTTGACAACATTTCGGGCGTAATAGCAGCAATTTCCGCTTTAATATTAGCTTTTAGTTCTTCAATAGTCTTTGGTTTGCTGGCATACACCTTACTCTTCAAATAGCCCCACAGGAAAAAGTCTGGCGCCGTCAAATCCGGCGAACGAGGAGGCCACTCCAAATCACCCTTTTTTGACACAACGGGTCCCGGGAACTTGCTCTGCAAAAACTTCATAGTAGCAACTGCGGTGTGACAAGGTGCGCCGTCTTGTTGAAAATAGAAGTTTGTTAGACGGTGTTTCCGCATTTCCGGACAAACAAAGTGCGCCAACATCCAACGATAGCGTGCACCGTCGACGGTTTCTCCAACTTTGAAAAAAAATGGTCCAATAATCGTTTTCGAGCACACTCCGGCCCAAACAGTAACTCTTTGGTCGTGCAATGGTGTTTCGTGAATGATGTGTGGGTTTTCTGTTCCCCAAATTCGACAGTTTTGTTTATTGACCCCGCCAGAGAGCGTAAAATGAGCTTCGTCCGTCATCAAAATTCGGTCCCAAAAATCAGGCTCGGCATCGATCTTTCTTGCGATCGTATTCCCATATTCGAGGCGACGCGGCTTGTCCGTTTCCAACAATCTTTGGGTTAGTTGCACTTTGTATGGAAAAAGATGGAGATCATCCTTCAAAATTCTTCTTAAAGTGGTTCCACTCACATTCAGCGCCTGAGAACGACGCCGATACGACACACTTGGATTTTCGGCAACACTCTCTCTCACCGCTTCAACAACTTCATTGGAGCGTCGCGGACGCGGTCGAATGGGTCGCGGGCGAGTAGCTACAGACCCGTGTTCAAAGAAATTTTTCGCCAAAGTACGAATTGTCTTGGCGGAAGGCGCCGAATGTCTCCCATATTTCTTACGATACGCACGCACAGTTTTCACAGTTGAACGATTGTTTTCAATGTACAGCGCTACAATTTCAGCCCGTTTTTTTGGCGTAAACCGATCCATGACTATAATGGCATAGACTGACGTTTCAGAATCTTGTTCATTTTCCAAAATCGGCTGAAAAATGGCGGAGTTATTCAACATTTCAATAGGCCCTGTCTAGATGGCGCACCCTGTAATGAAATAAATAAATTGTAATTTGTAAGTTCTAGATACTGCAAAGTACGCCAATATTATGTTACTTTTTTGTGCATTTCTTGTTTAAGATTTTTTATTTATTTTGAAGTCGGTTTTTCATTTTTTTATAATATTTATTTATTTCTCGCGTTTTAGTGATCTGCAGTTTGATAACTGATTTTATTTTCTTGAAAATGGTTAAACCTAAACGCGCTGCTTATATGAGGCAGCGCCGTTTAATATTAAAAGTTACTACATCATCTCTTTTTGACCTTAAGGGTTGAAATTTTTTGCTTTAAAATGTAATAAGAAAACTAAGTGGATTACTCTTTCCAACAAAAAAAAAAAAAAAATTATCAAAATTCGGTGATTCAGTTAAATGTCACTATTTCATCCCCTATTTTCATCCTTAGGGGGTGGATTTTTTTCTTCAAATTGAAATGTGAACAATTTAAAGTTACGTTGTACGTAATAGAAACAAAATTATCAAAATTGGGTTAGCCAGGAAAAATGTATAATATTATTTCATCTCTAATTTTTAACCCCTTATGAGTGGAGTTTTTTTTTTTAAATGGATAGGAGATTAATTTAAAGTTGTGTTTTACAAATAAAAAAAGAATTATCAAAATCGAGCTATCCAATAAGAAGTTAGCATTTCATCCCTTAGTTTTCAACCCTTTAAAAGTGGAAAATTTCCCTCAAATTAAAACTGTACCCCACGGAAAGCACCAGCTTTCAAATAAAAAAAGAATTTTCAAAATCGAGCTATCCAATAAGAAGTTAGTATTTCATCCCTTAGTTTTCAACCCCTTGGAAGTAAACGATTTCCTTCAAATTAATATGGGACCATTCGGGAAGCACCAGCTTTCAAATAAAAAAGAATCATCAAAATCGCTTTACCCAGTCGGAAATGCTGAGGTAACAAACATAAAAAAAAATACAGTCGAATTGAGAACCTCCTCCTTTTTTTGAAGTCGGTTAAAAAATTAGATTATTTTGACGTAAGAATTTTCGATTGAAAATTAGGGTTTTTTTTCAAGACTAAGTCAAAAAAATAAGGTGAAAATATAAATATTTTAAATCAAAAAAATTATACTCTATTTAGGACATAAAAACGTAAATATTCCCCAAATTTCGTGATTTTTTTTTGTAAAGATAAAAATTATAAACCAAAAACTTGGTTCGTTACAATTTTTCATATAAATTTTGAGGTTATGTGAAAAAAGTGTTAGTACAAAAGTTGTAGATCTTCCTAGTACCTACAACTCTGCCATTTAACTTTTTTCCATAGGACTTGTAGTTTTGCCAGAAATCGAGATAAACCGTTTCTATCCTTTTTACTTCTCGACCTCAGATCGATTGTAATTTATTTTTCCTTTCGTTTTTTTTTTTTTATATTCTCTTCCTTTTCGAATGGGTTTCATCCTACTATAATTTTTTTTTGGGTTCAAAAATTTTTTGCACAGTTTACCATTTTCAAAGGCTTTAGCCCTGGTCTGTTAATCAATAATGGTACAGTTTTATATACAGAAATATGAGAATAAATAAACGCAAAATTTCGGCTCGATTAAATATCGAAAAATGAGCACAATATCGATTTTAGGGTTCCCTCGTAAATATGATTAGTTAGAAATATAGCTCTAACGTAAAAGTTAATTTTAATACGTACTTGTTTTGGAACATGTTTCGTACTGAAATAGATGTGAAACGTGGCATATGTTTTCATTTCCGGAATCGTGCAGTCCCTCAAATATTTGATCGATTGAACCGTAACCGCGAAATCAGTTCCAGGCGCGTGTAACGCGATCGAAATCGGCCCTTTCCAACGCTGCAAAATTGGCACAACATTGTCCAAAAATGTGTAGTCACCGTGTGTCGTGTACGTAATCGACTCGTGGCACGCGTGCGACTTTTCTGCTCGAATGTAATTGTTGAGAACCCAATAATCACCCCTTTGTTGGGTCTTTGGAACAATTTGTCGATCTTTACAGTTCAACACCTTCATCAATCGCTCGCTAAGCGTTAATATTGGCACATTGGGCGTCTCACTCACAAGCGGCTCGACCGTAGAGAAAACAGTCGGTTCCTTAATATTTTCCTTGAGCAAACGCTGTCCAGAATATGCCGCTTGCTGCTCGTCAACAATTGCAGCTTGCGCCAGCGACTTATCCGTTAAGTTATACGTCGTCACGTTCAAAAACACGTTAAAATCACGCGCCAACGCCGCACTTTCTACATTTTGGAATGTGATTTTGCTACTATTATCGTTACTGGGACTATCACCGATTACCTTATTGTTACTTGAACTAATTTGATTGGCACTCAGTTTATTAATTTCGTTAGAATTGTCTATGGTTTTTTGGTCGGATGTCAGTGAACCTCTGTCTAATTCGGCTAGACTTCGACCCGATTGTTGCAGTTCCGATATAAAATCGGATGCGCTACTCCGAATCGTTATGTGCGTAAATAAATAAAGGACTAGACCGGCTAAAGCGCATCGCAATATCCAATTTCTTCTGCTTATCATCGTTAAAGCAATTTCGTTTTCGTATTAAACGACAATAAACACGTTTATCAGGGCCCCGCAAAAAAAATCTCGCTTTCTTCAAGTATTTTTGCGAGTATTCTTCGATTAAATCTTGAACATTGTGATCATTTAAACCAGCTGTTATCTGAAAAAAAAAAAATTACTAGCATTAATTAAAGTTTTCTTTTAATCCCAAAAAATTTGGAAAATATGACTTGTATTGAAGTGTTCATTTTATTCATAGACTAAAATTTATTATCTCACATCAGAAATTCTGACGATGAGATGCATTTAACAGACACAAAAGAGAAAGATGCCTTTTTGAGCGGTGAGATGATGCATTAATCTATTGTTTGTGCTTCTCATGCGGTTATATTTGATAGAGTTTTTTTTTTAACAATGGTGAGTCCACGTTGAAATCGAAAATAAAGTAAATTTATTTTCAATTGTGAATCGGAAAAAGTGTAAGTAATGGGCGAAAGTATAATGAAGGTGTTTGATGTAAAGTGAAATGAATCATGAAATTTTACCCTTGCTCCTTTTACCTTTGTCGTAAAAGTGGTCAGGACATAGTTCGAAACGTTAAAATGGAGGGTTTGCAGATATTGTCCCCTCAGACTAACCCCTGTTTTGATCGAATATAACGGTCTATTTGACCGGAATTTGGATCGATTCAAAGGTTGTCTTAATTTTTAACGCAGGATTTAAATGATGTTGAAAACAACCCAACTAATAACCCAGTTTTTTCATATAAACAAGACTTGAATTTTGAAAACAATCGACGGGATCAAAGTTGTTGACCTAATAGACTTCCTAATGTTTATGGTTTCTAAAAGTGTCTTCATTACCCCAATTAGCATAACAATTAACATTATTAACGAAATACAAAAGAAAATAATTTAGATCCATATAAGTACTGAGGAGAATGAAAAATGCTTTATTTCACAATTTTTTCTTAAAAGAAAGAAAATAAACAATATAGATATGTCCTGTTTTGAAAAAATTATAAACAGGATAATATTTAAATACCCATATCAACAAAAATGACAATGGCCAGTACAAATAATAGAATTACGGTGGAAGGAAGCTACTCAAGACAATTTAACATCAAGAGAGGTCTAAGACCGGGAGATCCCCTGTCCACGGACCTTTTCAACCTCGCCCTGGAAATGATCATGAGGAAAAGCGGAATCCAGAGGACAGGACTGATCCGACAACACAAGAACCAAAGTATAGCATATGCCGATGATGTAGTCTTGCTAACAAGGTCAAGGGGAGAACTGCAGAGGGTATTCAGAGGATTCGAGATGGAAGCGCAAAAGTACGGCTTACATATAAATGAGAAAAAAACAAAGTATATGAAAATGGGAGTGGATGTGGCAAAAGAGAATAAGTTCGTGAAGTTCCGAGCAGAAAGAAAGGTATACAAGGTCGAGAAAGTAAACAAATTCGAGTATCTGGGAGTGGTGGTCACAAATAGAGGAAGCGAAGACGAGGAAAAGAATAGGATTCTGAAGGCAAGCGAAGTAGTGGGGGCACTTACAACAGTACTGAGGTTAAAAAATTTATCCAGAGCGGCAAAAATAGGACTATACGAGACCTTCATAAGACCAACAGTCCTATATGCGTGCGAGACCTGGACTGTGAGAAAAGAAGATGAAGCCAAACTGGAGATATGGGAAAGAAAGGTATGGCGAAGGATTTTTGGAGAGGTAAAATGACAGAGGAGTTGTGGAGCAGGCGGACAAACAAGGATGGAATTATTCAGCAGGCCCAAAATAACCGAAAAAATAAGAGAACAAAGATTCAGATGGCTGGGACATGTAATGCGGCTGCCAGAACAAAGATGAGCAAAAAGAGTATTGCTGGAAGGTGGAGGTGGGAAAAGGAGGAGAGGACGACCTAGGAAAAAGTGGTTTAAAGCCGTGATAGCTGACGTGGAGGATTAGTAGGAAGCAGCTAGAGAGAAATGACAAAGGACAGGAAGAAAAGGGAAGGACTCGTCAAAGAAATAGCAGCTTAAGGCCTACAAGGCCTATAGCGCTGCAATATATATATATAAACAAAACTATGCATACAGCCTCTATGTATTAGGATGTACCACGAGTTTCATCCGCGCCACGCTATGAATGAATCTGACCTTATCAAGACTGTGCTCACTGAAAATCCACGATATTGTTTGCGCGATATAGTGGATGCCACTAACATTCTCAAGAAAACGGTACATAAGCATTTAATCCAGATGGGATATGAGAATCGATATCAAGTTTGGGTTCCACACGTATTTAAGGAGAACGGTGGCTCTACGTGCGATTTGCTTTTTCTGCGATATGAAAGAAATCCTTCCTTAAAGAGTTTTGTCACTATCCATAAAGAAGTTGGACACAGGGGCGGCTTGGCCCAGCACTGAGAACTCCAGCTTCGGTGCCCATGCTTGGGCCATGACTGGTGAATTGACTTTTCATACTTGTGTTTGTCCAGTCTTGGTCCAAGACTGGGCGACCCAGCTTTGGCCATTCTGTAATATTCCATACTTGGCCCAGGACTGGGTGACTCAGCTTTGACCATATCAACAAAAATTAAGGTATAATGAAAAAAACAAAAACTGGGCCAAAACTGGTTTACAAGCTTGGCCCAAGCTTCTACAGAATTGGCCCAAGTCTGAGCCAATCTTGAGCCTGTAGTACTTTCGTCTCTGGGTAGAGACGAGACTTGGATTTTGTATCATAATGTGCATCGAAAATGCACTTGGCCTAAGGAAAATAGACCTTCAACTTTGAGAAGCCTGAACCTCTCCACCAGACCAACTCCCAACTCCCCAGAAAGATGGAAGAAGGTTATAAACAGAAAGGTTATAAACAACAAATATAGTGTATTCATTTTGCACCAAAAAAAGGGAAAAAACTTATGGTACACCCTAATATAAACGAACTCCAACCCTTGACTTCAAAACCCTCTTTATTTGAATTTGATGTGGGAAAACTTTCAAACGAAAGTTGTAGATTAATGAATATAGCAAGTTTAAAAAAAATCGTTGGAGCCGTTTTCGAAAAGACTATAAAAAGCTCAAAAGCTTCTAGAATAAAGTGGAGCTTTCGGTTAACCGAGTTGAACCAAAAGTTTCACGGCCCAACAAGATGAAAATATGAAGCCGAAATTTCAAGTTTGGGGCCATCCATAAATTAGGTCCCACGAATTTCATGTTTTTTGACCCCCTCCCCGTCCTTGTCACAGCTTGTGACAAGGCTAATTGTTCTTTTAGCGACTCTTAGAATGTTTAAGAGCCTTCATAGTTTTTGGAATAAGTTAGATTTCGATGCTATTTTAACGTTCCTTTAGAAAGGTATTTACAATAGCTCCTAAGTAAACAGTTTTAATTATAATTAGTAACAATTTGTTTAAAAATGGAAAGACGTTAAATATAACTCTTACTACATGAGTTTTCGATAGTGGACTTGCAATATCTTCAATATAAACGGATCATATAAATTTTCACCTGCCAATTCCAAATATGACCCTAATAAGTTCTTTTTTTAAATTCACTTTCATAAAATAATATTGTTAAATAATTCCTCAATATTCATGTATAGTGTAGTTTTCATTGATTTTATAAGATCACAGTACCATTAATATACCTATAGTATGTTGAATGAAACGTGATGTGACACTTATGAATAGGTATCGTTTTATATTATTTTTAGGACGTCCATAAAGTAAATTAACAGCTTTAATAAAGATAAAAGAAATTTTAACACTCCTAATAAAGATAATTCCTAACACCAGTGGTATTTTATTTATTTCCATTATATGATAAAACAAATACCTTTGATAAAGGTTGAAATATGAAAATAATAAAAAACTGAAAATATAATCAATTGAGAAGTTGCATTTTTGGATAACAGTTCGATTGAAGTATGATAATACGGGAATAAAATTTACTCTGGTTTCTATTTAAGACCATCGAAACATTAAAATCTTCTTTTATGAAAAAGCTAAAGAACAATAATTTCATAATAAAGAATCGTCTATATGGCAAGGTTATTCTTTTCAAATTTCTAACAAGCATCAATCTTATTTTCTTCACTACTTACTTTTGTTTTTAAAACATACTTAAGTATTGTTTTTTGTTTCATACCTATGTATGTTTGATTTTAATTAACAGAGATTGAAGGTTGCTAATTAAACAGTTAGACGACAATTTACCGTATATAAATACACTAGTTATGCTAAGAAATAACTACATAGGTGCATACAGTAAATGTTAAAAGTATACGAACACATAATATCTATTAGGAAATCTTACAAAAATAAGCTTCAGTTTAGTTTAGACCTAAAAACTATAAAGTTAATAACAAAAGCCAAATTAAATTAAGGATGTATTTTTCAGAATTGTCAACACAATAAGTCAAATTATCAAAAAATTTCACCAAAATTAAATTCAGAAATCATCAGATGAGTTAATATTGGAATAAATAGTTCAATATAGTTAACTAAAATCTATTGGCGCAGTGGCTAGAGCAGTAGTTCTCTCCACTTCATGCGTTAAGTAGTACGAGTTCGATTCCCGTTGAATCCTAGAACTAAAATTAAAATTGACCAACAGAAATGTTCTTTGTTTCGACAGTCGTGATATGACCTAAGCTGTTAAAGCGACTTCAAACACCAAAAAAAAAAAAAAAAAAAAAATAATAATAATAATAGAGACCTTTGTTCAAGAATAGATGCTTATCATAAAATAGCACATCTATACGTGTCAGCAAAGCCGAGGTGGTCATTTGTCCAATGCATTCTCTCCATAACCTCATTTAATGTACTTTGATAAATGTTTCCAATTTATGTCACAATAGGTTTGTTCCAAACATCTTTCTAGTGATGTGCAAACACTGACAAACTGATAAAGAGCAACAAAACATTGACCAAGAGACAAAAGTGTGAGTGAAGACTATAAAGTGACAAGTTCGCTTAAGTTACAAACCGGTTAACCAGTGCTTAAACATTTCCAAATCAGTGTCGATATAAGCCATTGTCACAAAAATGTTGGAACTGTCAGAGTCTAAGGGACAAGGAAAGAGTTTAAGAATGGAGAGTGTGGCCATTTTGTGAAGGGTTTGACCAAAAGGATTACTTGTTGAATAAAAAGAAGAATACTTGGAGTATTTTCTGCCCGTAATTCCACATGGATAAGAAAAAGACAAAAGAACAACAAAGGACAACGGAAATTTCTGGCAACGAATAATAGGAAAGAATGTACTCGAAAATGACCAAAATAATATAAAAAAAGTTTGTTTGAACGAAGTCATAAATAAATCGTCGAATCATAAATAAATTGTCAGATAATAAATAAATCGTCGAGTCATAAATAAATCATCGAGGCATAAATAAATCATCGGGTCATAAATAAATCGTCGAGTCATAAATAAATTGTCGAGTAATAAATAAATTGTCGAGTCATATATACGAAGAACATAAGACAGTGTGTTATTAAGAATATTATAGAAATAGTGTTATATTGTTATAGAAATAGTGGCTTTCTATCCCTAATCCTTCAACACTTTAAAACTATTGTGACCTTCTCTCTGGAAGCTAGGAATCATGGGTGCATCTTAAATAATGTTAAAATGCATCAAGTGCGGGGAGTTACCCCTATATTAAAGGAACAAAAACCCTATTTAAAAAATCTATGTGCTCTCTGTGACCCAATGCTATTGAATAAGGTTAACCATCACGGAACTCCTAATGCAAAACGAACTTAACAAGTTATAAACTTGGGCAGAAAACAATCCCTCTGCATTCTCTCCAACAAAAAGTTACACTTTTTAACAAAGGAAAACTAACAGTAAACCAAAAGAACCTTCTTAATATTAACAGAACATTAATTAGAACAAATATGGACTATAGAGCAATAACTCTCTTTAACTCATCTCAATCGCCAAACTCAAACAACCAACCAGTAACTATCCAAAACTCAGCTCTAAGATTATCTTTAGGGACATATAGAACGAGTACAATTAAAAGTTTACTAGCAGAAGCGATCGAAGTTCTCATTACCCTCAGATGGAAACAACAAGCTATCCAATCCATTGCCACCCATCAAACATTACAAACGAACCCCATGTCCTCCAAAATCCTAAACTCATCAAACCAGACTCGTACCAAACAAAAACTCCCCTAAACCCTCTCCGACCAGAACAAGTAAATATCACCAAGAAATTAATTTACAATTTCCCATCTGCATCCAAAGAATACCCTTCCCCATCCCTCCGCGGAGGAAAAAAAAACCTACTTCTCTATATTTTCATATGAAGACCATCCAATTGAACCCCTCTCCTTCGCGAGCTACCGAAATAAAAATAGAATCCTAATATGCTCCGATTTCTTGGCCTGTCTCAAAGCCATTGAAACCTCCAACCCTTTTCCCAATCAAAAGATATCTAATATTCATAGCCTTCCAAGAGGAATCAGGGAGAATTATAAACCAACTATGGATCCCTTCGCACGTTAGCATAAAAGGCTAACGAGGAAGCCAGAAACGTAACAAAAATTCTTGCTGTAGCCCAAACACCTGGATCACTCGAGGACTTCAAGAAGCACCTCAGCGAAAGGATCAAGATGGTATGGGATACAGAATGGAAGAGCCAAACCTCCAAACTCGGCACCATCAGAAAATCGACATTGACTAAACCACCCATTGAAACCATCCCACGACCGACCCAGGCCATTGTTACCCGACTGAGGATAGGACACAAAACTAACTCACTCATACCTTCTGCAAAGGACTCATCTTCCAAATTGCAAGAAATGCTCATCCCAACTCACACTTCTTCGAGTGTGACCTCCTGAAAGGATTGAGGAAAGACCGGGTACATCACACTCCATTCAAGAGGCGATAGGAGACCCAGAGGCTGGAAATTTGGAGCGACATTTAACAATCCAACATAACCAAGGAACTAACCCATACTAATTACCACTGAGCTAATGGCCTTGTAGTTAAAGCACGTCAAAATGGAAAAAAAAGGTTAATTAATCAAAATAATTTTTCACTTTAATTGGGTTATATTTTATAGAAGACACAGCAGTTGATATAAGGTTTTGATCACCAAAAAAAAAAAACACCAAAAACCAATTAATTATAGATATTAGATATTTTTGTAGTTGACTGTTCTTCAACATGATGTCATTGTTGAATCATTGCATTCGTCATCATTAAGCGATGGTAAATAATTTCGAAGGTAAAATGAAAACGAAAATCTCAAGCTGCTTGAATACGAATGAAGAGTTCGTCTTGATTTATAATCGTCTTATCTTTAACAAGACGGAATTTCAATGTTTAAGAATTAATGAAATATTTGAATTTATTGAATGCGAAATTTCCTAACATCCGAAATGCAAATATTGAAAAAATAGTTTTAGATAATTTTATGAATAGATCGTTGAATGGCAATTTTTTTATATTTTCTTGGTAGAACAAAGAATCTTAAGAACAAATAGAAACGAACTCAAAAATCCTTGAATCTGTAAATAATGCATTTCAGATTGATTTACTCGTATAGATAAAATATCAATATTAGCTATTGAAGTTTCAATATTTGAATAATTAATTAGATGCAGCCGCACGAGAATGAATCTGTTTAATTGCAATTAACGTTAAATACAAACAAAATTTACTCAATGAGTAAAAAAAAATCTTTTCCTTGTTGGATCGTGAAATCCTTGAACCGTTCTCGTGCGATTCCCTCAATTCGAAAATCGAAGAAAAAAGGATGATTTATGAGACATGTTCTTGACCCGTGTGGTGGTTTAGACTTTAGATCGTCTCTTCAGGTAATCTTCAAGAAAAATATTTGTTGTTATGATTATTAATTTTTTCAATCAAAATTTCGGCATTGAAAAAAATCAATCAATAAAACTTGAAAAACTATTGCTTATGAATTATTTTATACATTTTAAACAGTTCAAAGCCATTTGTTGTAGTACCTAATTGCTGAAATTATGTTTGGCTCGGGCAATTTTCTCGATTAATTTTTGATTCGGAAGAAGGTCATTTTTAAGTTGAGTTTTAAAGAAAATGTCAATAAGTAATTTGCTTCTTGTACGAAATAATTTCATTTACTTATTGTCTTTACGTTTCGAGCTCTTCAAGGTTTCGTAATGTTCCTCAATAATAATTGTGATTGTGATTTGGAAAAAAAAAACCCGTCTATATACTTCGTATGTATCTACCTTGACTAATTGTTTGACGTGTGTATGAAAAAGATTTATTTCACAATTTTTCTTGAAATATGAATGCAACGTAATCTGCAATTTCTATAATTTGTATGGCAAATACTCTCAAAAAATTTGCCAAAGTAAATCCAGTCAAGGTTGTATCGTAACGTGATTGAATTAAATTTACTATTGCGTTAAGGAAAATTTGGCAGTTCCAACGAAAAATTTTGCAACTATCTTTAATACCAAAATATCGTTGAAGGACCTACCTAGTTTCATATTGCTTCACATAAGAAATTGTAATCTAGATGAATTATATTAACACTAGCTGGCCCCCGCCCGCTTCGCTGAGCGTATCTAAATTATACTGATTGAATAATAGAAACTTTCATCCCATCAACAAAAAAAGATAGATAGATAGTTCTAGATCTTTGAATCATAGAAAGTTCATGAACATCCGATAAACTACTTTTCCAGGAAGATATTCCATATAGCTATCTAGAAGAGCTATCTTATAGGTTCTATACGTTTTTATGAATATTATAAAATACCTATACGTGTGTTCCTTAAGTAGTAATACAATTCGAAAATGTTGAATGTATTATATATTTAACTGAGTTTTTCACCAAGTTTAAATTTTTTAATAGTTCAAAAAGTTGAGTAAGTAGAGCAATTGTTGACTGTTTGAATATAATTTAACACGTTTATTGCTAAACATAGACATAGACATTCAAAAATTAACAATGAAAGAAGTTTCAATGTTTCAAAAATTTTCACTATTAATTTATTGATGTTATCGGATTTTAAATTAAAAATCATATTTTTCTGTAAAAATTGTCATTTTTATTTCAACTTTTTTGGAGTGATTGTGTTAAAACGCTATTTCACGAACTTTAGGGAAAGCTTTTTTAAAAACACGATTCCTGCAGGATAAGTACAATTGTTATGCTATCTTTTGAGAATCGTGCATTATTCTAACATACGAATTAATAATCTATATTATTCTCTGACCTTTCAACTACCCTATTGCAAACAATCATGTCAATCTTTTGCTCTAGGACAAATAAAAACATATCTATCTTACGGGAGTAGTACACTTTTCCTGGATAAAACAGAGATCAGGCCTTCTTGAGAATAATGCGCTAGAACTCTATTTCACGTACTGTAACAAAACTTTTTTTATTTACACTGTTCCTGTAAGATACAATTGTCTTGTTATCCCACGGGAAGAGTACAACTATGTCAATTTTTTGCTCTATGAAAAATAAAAACGTATCTAGCCCACGGGCCCGTACATTTTTCCTGGATAAAAGGTAGACCAATCTTTCTTTTCAATCAATCTTTCTTGAGGAAAATTCGTTAAAACGCTTATCCATGAACTTTTACAAAACTCCTTTTAAATACTCAGTTCCTGAAGGATAGAATTCTTATCCTATCCTACGGGAACCGTGCTATATTCTGACATAAAACGTAGCCTATATTTATTCTCTGACTTTCAATTAACCACCACATTGTAAGAAATTATGGTAATCTTTTGCTCTGTGAAAAATAAAAAAATATCTATCCTACGGGAACCGCACATTTTTCCTGGATAAAAATAAGACTAGGATAAACAAAATTATTTTTTGCCTTGAGGGCATTATGAGTTATTACTAATACATTATAATCAGCTAACAACGTTTAGTTTCAGAATGATTTTTCTTTAAACCAGTTTTCCTATTTTCCCGTTGAAATAAGAAATTTTCCCGAAATAAAACGTATTGTAGATAATGATTCGCATAATTAGCTATCATCATACTTAAATATCACCAATATTCATTTTCAACTAAAAATGTATGTTTAAGCATAATTTTTGTTCCAACCCGTTTTTCAATTTCCGGATAAATGAGACATTTTCCCGTAATAAAAAGTATTCTATTTAATGACTCAGATTGTCATTTATCATCATACCAAATTTCATTAAAAACCGTATTTATTTGGGTAAAAATTAATAATATGTTTGTAATAACAATTTCGCAAATAATGAATTAGGTATTTTTACAACAACTTTCATAACCATTAAAAAGGTTATAGCGGGCCAACCTTAAAAAATAGACATATGTCGTCGTGTACTTTCTTTTAGAACTTTTTAAGAGGAATAATTTTGCTACACATGATTTTTGCGTAACTTTAACCATTTACGCAAGGCAGGCAAAATGTTTGAATTGTATTAAGAAAAAAAGAAAATTGGTTCAAGTTGAGGATGTTTTTATTTGCGTGTTGACTTTTACACTGATTTTTTCTGAACATAAAATAATATTCGAATATAAATAAAATTGGTTGTCATAACTTCAACTTGACCGCGCCAACTCGGGTATTTTTCTAACATAAAATGCTCTAAAAAGGAAAACATTTTCCTGGTTTTTGCAACATTTTCCATTGATGCTCTGTTGCTATTGATCGTAGAGTGATGTTGTATAGCCTAAAGCCTTCGTCGATAATTAGGCTAACCAACACAAAGATAATTTTTCAATTCGAAAAATAGTTCCTGAGATTAGCGCGTTTAACCAAACAAACAAACAAACTCTTCAATTTTATATATTAGTATAGATTTGAAAAACTAATAAGAATAATAGTGGTCAATTATTTAAGATAATATTTATATGGGGGTAACTTGGTCGCCTGTACATGGTGCCTTGGCTTCTACGAAACGACCAAACTTGGCGAAATCTCGCCCAAACCTGCCAGTTCTGCGCCAACCCAAAAAAAGAAAAATGCCCAAAATGAGATTTAACACCTAGGATATCCACCCTAAAAGCGATCTTCTGGAACGCTGGAGGGTTGAATACTTATAAATTTCAGAAATTTCAACGTATGCTTGACAAACCGGCTGCAGATGTTTTTATCTCTACTCTCCACCGCCTACCCTTTGACTAATGGGTCAAAACTTCTCAAAACCATCATAGGTTTGTTCCAATCGTCCAGCTATGGCGATGCACAGACACGAAAACAGACATAGAGCAAGACAACATTGACCAAGAGACAAGAGTGGGCGAAGAACTATTTCAGCAGGTTCATTCCATGCGAACATCAAGCCCCATCCAGCAGTCAGCACAGCCATTTTCGTGCAACGACGTGACGAAGGCTTGTATCGACAATTATCGGCACTGTTTCGGTATGCTTATGCGCTGCTTTGGCGACCCTTGGTCTAAACTAAAACAGTTCTTCACTCACTTTTGTCATTTGGTCAATGTTTGAAAATCACCAGAAGAAGGATTGGAACAAACCTCATATATGGATATCAAGCTACGGAAAGCTTCTCTAGAAACCATTCACTTCATGGACCCACGGTCAGGGTTCCTGCACATCTAAACAGATGGTTTATCTATCCCAGGATCCGGAAAGACTGGTGCATGTTACTACAACAATACATTTGAAAGATGCACCGCAGTTGGAGGACCTTTAAGCTGTTTTGATGGGAAAGTAGAGTCAGTTTTACTGGCTACATCCAAACTTCACGGAGTTAAGATAAAGCAGTCTTCTTTATGATTCTCAAGCTACAATAGCAGTGCTATCATCTAACTAACTCACCGATTGCGTCCATCCTAAAAAAGTCGAGCCGTCTTGGACAGTCTCGCTAAAACAGATTGGCACCTGGCATAATAATGGATTCCAAATCATGTTGGTATCTTGGGAAATGAAAAAACAGACATCCTGACTCCTCTCTAAATCAACCACCAGCCCTTCTGTCCCTAACATTAACTCGAAGCCACATCACAAGTGTCATCGCAGCTTTCCGAACTACCACGGGACACGACCACCTGTGCAACATCCTACTGGCTCCAATCTGCTCCCTCTGCAATGGAGAACCCATTGACCCCATGCATCTTAGAAACTTGTAAACGTCAGAGAAATAAACAAAAACAACCGACGCTAACCACTCTCCAACCTCTACTGGACAGCGCGGCACCGAATGGCAGAAATGTCAAGAGTGGATTAGAAGAAGTAGAATGCCGAAATTAGTTAGAAAAAATTTGTAATGAAAAAACAGTGTAAGTTATTACTTACGCCATTTTTTAAAAGAATATTTTATGTTTATTTTTATAAAGGTAATATCTTTATAAGTTATCTATATATTAATACGTGAAGCAAACATTTTAAACCCCTTTTACCGAATATTATACGAACGGAGGAGTATGAAATTTGGCACAATTGAAGTTTATATGGGGAAGTTGCGTTATGAGATAATATTATTTTATAAGAATGCTTCAAAATACCTTAAATTAATGAAAAAAGACGTCACACACACTACCATGCGTTTGACACACACAGACACACAATACACACAAATATGTAGATTTTTAAATCTCAGTTGTTCAGTTTGACCACAGACTTCAACTATATTCCAAATGTCATTATTTAAACAAAATATTGTGAGAGGAATTTAAATTTTGAAATTGTAATTATTGAAATTGAAGGAAACAAATTTACCGATTATTTGATTATTGAGTAATATCATTAAAAATATATTTAAAAGATACGTATAACTTCAAATACACAACATTTCAACCATTTTATTTGGTCTTCATCAGGTGTTTCGTGATTATTATATAACGTATAAATAATTCATACTATATTCTTTTGGCAAAATCATTCAAATAAATTACACAAAAAATTAATTTAGGTAGGTAGGTACTATTTGAAAAAAAAAGCTTAGCTTAATTCAAAGTTTTAGACAGGACTTATGCAGCCTATTTTCATTTTTTTATCTTTGGCTTTTAAATGAAAAAATCTAAACATAAAGGTACTTTTGTTTTACTTTTGAACGTAGGAAACTCACTTTAAATTACTGCTGATGTTTCATAGTCATATTTTTTTTTGTTTGTCTAAAAAATATTTCAGAATACTGTAATTTGAATTGACATACAACATTATAAAAAGAAAAATATCTGCTGCGTGGCGTCACAGTACTTTCTTTTACTTTCATTTATGAAACTCGCTGTTGGTTAAAAGAAATATATAAGCACCTTATAACTATACATAGCAGAACTATATGCATACAAGTATACAACATACATATATGTATTTATGAATTCCCAACCTTCACCCCAGAACCGTCCTTAATCGAATTTTCCGAGGAAAAAGTTTCAAATAAACGTTTTAGCCATTAATAGTATTAATAAGTCTAAGAACTATCATAAGCTTAAAGAAAATCTTTACAGCCGTTTTCGAAAAATTTGAAAAAGCTCAAAAACTCCGAGAATATGATGGAGCTTTCGGTTAACCGATTTCAACTAAAAGCTTCACGGCAAAACAAGATATAATATGAAGGAAAATTTCCAAGTTTGGTGAAATTCGGAAAAGCGTTCGATACGATATGGCTGTCACACACAGGCACACACAGACATGTTTCTAAAAACTACTTTTTTGGACTCAGGGGACCTCAAAACATGTATGATATGAACGAATTGATATTTAGTTTTGAAATTTTTAGAGAATATTCTGAAATAATTTTGTAAAAGATTTATGGAAGAAAAAAAATAAATATTTTGAAACCTCTACACCTATTTCCTTCTTTAACTTAAAATAAACACTTTCAATCATTGTATGATGCACTTTCTTTAAATGAACCTTGAAGAAAAAATCTATTCAAGAAATTATTTTCCAAACATTCGCAAATGCAATTCATTATCTGCTGTAGTTAGCTTAGTAACTAAAGTTTTTGAGGCAGTTACAAGTGAAGTGTACCATTAGGTATGTAAAAATTGTAACGAAATATGGTCGAATTTCGACCACTGGGCGACCTCTAGTAATTTTATAATTTATTAATTTTTCACTATACTCGTTTTTCTTAAATTTAAATATTTACTTTTTTGGCTTAAATCTTTGTGGTCTTAAACTTATATCCGGGAGTGTGCACACGTAACTTTTAAAAGTAATTAATAATTATCGTTGAATTATAAAAAAAAACAACTATTTGATTAGATTCTAGTTTTTCATAAAAATGAAAGATAACCAAAAATCTAGAGTATACCAAATTTGATAAGTATGTTAATGATAAAACCTTTTAACGATCCTTGTAAAAATTACCTTTGAAGTGCATGATTAATAGAAAAATGGCTTACTGTTTACCAAACTTTGGAACGAATAAAATATTCTTCCGCTAAATAATATGAGTTCAACTCTAAATTATCATATTAAAAGCTTTCAAGTACAATTAAAAACGATTATATGAAACTGAAAAGTTCGAAATTATTTTTCATATTACTCGATGTTCGTTTTAAAAGAAAAATAAATATATAAGTATATATTTTCCAAGGCGTCAAATTTCTGGTCTTGCAAAAATGCAAGGCCAAAACCAATTTTTCTTATCACTAGTACTTATTATAATCTAGTACAATATAAAGGGTCTTTCAACAAGGACGGGTCGATGTTGAAATTAAATAAAACAAGCTGTATGTGAGATATTATAAAAATTTTTTTTTTATTTGAAAGGCCCATTTATGCCATTATTTATGAAATATTACATCGTTTAAATGTCCACCGCGGCTTCAAACGGTGGCACGGATCCGAGAGGACCAATTTTCAATTAGTCTACTGCATAGATCCGGCTGAATCTGAGCGATGGCCTGCGTTATGTTGACTTTCAGGACATCGGTCGATTGTGGATTATTGGCATAGACCTGCGACTTGAGAAAACCCCACAAGAAAAAGTCTAGCGGGGTCAAATCGCATGATCTTGGTGGCCAATTCACGTCACCTCTGCGAGAGATAACCCTACTCTCGAACCGTTCATGCAGAATGTCCATTGTATCGCTCGCTGTATGGCACGTAGCGCCGTCTTGTTGAAACCACAAATTGTCCACGTTCATATTGTTCAATTCAGGCCAAAAGAAATTGTTGATCATTGATCTGTAGCGCACGCCGTTGACAGTAATGGCCTCGCCATCATCATTTTCGAAGAAGTACGGACCAATGATGCCGCCGGACCACAATCCGCACCAAACAGTTACTTTTTGTGGATGCATTACCACCTGGTGAACCTCATGTAGGTTGTGGTCGTCCCATATACGGCAATTTTGCTTATTTACAAGACCATTCATCCAAAAATGCGCCTCGTCGGTAAAGATGATTTTTCGGCCAAAATCGGAGTCCTCTTCCAAACGTTCTGTAGCCCAGTCAGCGAACAAACGGCGTTTTCTATGGTCATTAAATTTGAGCTCCTGGGTCAGTTGGATCTTGTACGGGTGTAGGCCCAAGTTCCGACGCAAAATTTGCCAAGTTGAAGTCTGCGAAAGGCTGAGTTCTTGTGCACGGCGAGAAATCGACTGCCTTGGAGTCTTCTGCACACTCTCACGGACAGCAGCGATGTTCTCGGCTGATCTGGCGTTCCTTTGACGTAAAGGTGTTGGTTGGTTGTTTACCGAACCAGTCGCCTCGAATTTGGTCACCAAACGTTGTAGAGTCGACTTTGAAGGGCCACCGCGTCTGCCGTAAAATGGACGTAATGCGCGCAACGTTTGCACTAACGAACACTTATTTTGATAATAAAATTGTATCATTTGGACGTGTTGCTGAATCGTGTAACTTGCCATGGTGATTTGGCATCAGTAACTGAAGAAATAACAACGCATTTCATAGATGCCGCCAAAACAACATAGCCGCCACAAACTGTCAACATCGACCCGCTCTATTTGAAAGACCCTTTATTAAGGTAGCTTCAAATAGTTTTCTCATAGATCCATCGGAAGTTAGAATCTTTTATTTAGTCTTGCGTATTTAGTTTTGGCCTCACATTATTTGTTCTGGTCGTGTTTTTCAGACACCACAAACAAGAATGTTAGATCAAAACTAATTTTGCTCATCACTCATATTCATATATGAAGACTAGACATAAATAAGGAGCTAAGTGCCAAAAAAATGAGACCCGAAAAAGCAAGCTAAGCATTGCCAAGAACCTAATACATACTGTCACGTGGGTGACAGCCGTGGGTGGGCCAAGCCAATCAACCAGCCAAGAAGGTTTTAGAACAAAAGCAAAGCTTCTAGAAAGATCTCAACACATCGGACCACCCGTGGCGCGTAAGGTTTGACCAAAAAGATTACTCGGTATGAGCGGACAATCTTCTAGTATTTTATACCCGTTATTCCTTATGGTTAAGAAAAGGACAAAAGAACAACACAGAACAATAGAAAGTTTTGGCAACGAATAATAAGAGAAAACTTTCTTGAAAATGACCAAAAAGTAATAAAAAATAGGATCGAATGAAAGAAAAGTTCAGTCTTAAATAAGTCGTCAACCAGTCGTACATAAATCGTCGAGTGATAAGAAAATAGTGAACATTGTTAAATAAAGTGTAACAGTGCAGTGTATATAGTGAAATATAAATAGTGAGTGAGTATTGTAACAGTGAACTTAATCGTTATTAAAGTGTAAATAAATAAACATTTTTAAAAATAAATTTGTCGTCATTCAAACACAAATCCAAAAAACGATACAACACATTAACCTAATACATTAAGGCTAGTCGTCTATTACGCAGTCTGGTCACATTTATTGAGCAGCCAACCAACGGTTGGTCACCCTACAATGGATAGCATAACAATTGAATCCTACTGGAATCGTGTGTTGAAGTTTCGTTAAAGTTCGTGAAATAGCATTTTAACATATTTTCCTCAAGAAGACCCCACCAATTTTACACAGTAATGAAAAAAATTTCTATCAAGTTTAAATCTAAAAATTGACTAAGTTTACTGGTAAATAAATATTATGAATTTCAATTAACACCTGATATAATTGATAATGAATTGTTTTTAATATATTTGAATTTCTTTAATGTTCATTGACGATGATATTTATTAGAAATAAACGTATTAAAATATAATACTAAATTTTTTAATAGTTAACAACTACTTAATTTTAATGAATTTGTGTTAAAGATATCTCAGATCTTAACGTATTAGTATTGAATACCATTTATCCTAAAAAAAGACTCGGTTCCTGTAGGATAGCTACGAATCTATTCTCCTAAAATAGCTGAACGGTTATAAATGATAATTGAAATGAAAAATTTTCAAGTCTAAAGAAAAATTTTATATTAAAATTTTAATGAACCTGTGATATAGCTAATATCTCTTCCTAGAAAAGTAGTTTTAAGGATTTTGATGAACTTACTCTGGAACTAAAGTCTAGAAGTGTCTATCATCTTTTTCTATCAAAATAGATTAATTTTTATATATTGCTATGAAAAGGTAGGGAATCTATTAATCAATTAATTAAATTTAAATACTCTCAGCAAAGCGAGCGGGTATCCAGCGGGGGTATCCAGCTAGTTAAATTAATAAAATAAAGTCCAACATTAAATAGTTTACACACACCTGCAATTATAATTTAAAGATGCTGCAAAAATAACTTAAAAACTTGGTTAACTCTTTTTTTATATTTTTTTCATCACTGTTTAACAAACAATATTAAAACACCACATAATCACAAATGTAGTCCTTACGTCCTACAATCATAACTAATAAAAATCGTTTAACTATAATAAAAGAAAAACACTTTTATATATGAAACCATTCATCAAACGATATTTGTTTATGATAATAATAGATAAAAATAATTAAAAATTAAATCATTTTTAGTTATCTTATCAACTCGCAGATATACCTGTAACTAAAATTAACCATTATAAGCACATTTAAAATAGAAACGATTATTATAAAACGCTCTTTCGATAATAACAAGGAAAAAAAACTCATTCACAATTACCTTAAAAATTTATTTAAACTTGAAAAGTTATTTTAAATTCCTGACATTGTTTATGAAAACGTTTCTTTCCGATTTACATCTAAAAATGACTTTGAGTTTTCACCTATGAAATAAATCCGTTTACCTTTTGAAAATATTAATAACACGTTTTGCTGACTTGGCTGGGTGAAAAAAAATGCTTTTCCAGCAACAATTCGGGGTCCCCCCCCCACTTGAATGTTAAGCGTTTGTGAAAATTTAAAACGCGGGCAAAATCCTTCAGCTATATAATAAGGCCAATTATTAAATTCGTCAAAGCAAAATGTTCACTTGAAATTATATTACGATCAATGGTTTCGTTTTAAGATGACAAGAAATTAAGGAACTTTTCAACAGTTATCACAGGCAAATCATTTTTTTTCGCTAAAAACTGGTTGCTCGAAACATTGAAATTTTCAACCGGAAACATTAAGATTATCACACAAATTTATCTTATTCTCTTTCCTGTTTAACATCCTTCACATTTGTCTATTATAGATTCTTCTTTAAATACAATAGGAATTTGATAAAAATTCGAGAGTTAAATTAGATAGGAATCTTTTTCAGAACCAAAAAATAAAAACACGAAAAAAGTTTATTAGTATTAAAATTTTAATAATTTTCAATGATCGTCAAGGTTTTCCGTATAAGTGATTTTTAAGATATTATTTTTTTTTTTGCTTTATTTTAAGGTCGCAACAACTACTATGGTCATTAGCGACCGTCGAAAACCCAAAAAAAACATCTTAGGCTTTCATTGGAATTCGAACCTAGGACCACTGGCGTATAAGGCAACTATCTAGTCCACCACGCTAATAAGTGACCATCAATTTACTATTCTAGGAGAAAATTTGTTTGGTTTTTCATTTACGATATCGAATGAAAGGATTGGTGTTGACGATATCAAATATTTTTAACATTTCAAAAATATATAGTTCAAAATAAATAGAAGAAACTCTACAGAAATAGACCTCTCATATCTCTGAAAGTACTAACAATGGCTAGAGTTATGAAAAAAAAATCAAAATATAGATTTTTACTTAAAGCTTACTGTAAAGAAATGGAAACATCTTAAGTCCTTAAATGTATGAAATATTAAGAAAAGTGGTTGCGTGTACTTATGTACGCGCGTGAGAAGTTATACTTCTTTGGCATCATTATAATATTTAATAATATATATATATATATATATATTTAAAGATATAATTATTAAAAATAAAATTAAGAGAATAATATTTTAATTTGCATCAATAAATAATATCCAAAGAAAGCTGCAAGAAGTTTATAAAATTTGTAAGGATCATTTTTCTGGTTAACAATTCATGCATGCCATGAAAACGAAGCTTCATAGAAATTGTGAAATAAAGTAAGTAGCTACTTGTCAAAGTAAATGTCTTAATCTTATTCATATCTTGTGTTACTAAACTGTTATTCTAAGATGGTTGAATCATTTCAGAATCCCAGAGTTCGTGATAACTAAGAATATGCATGGAATGCAGACGTCATTTTCATCATTAAACTTCAAAAAGTATAACAGCTACTGCAAAATTCGAGAAAAGTAATAACTAATTTATTAATAATATGTGTCATTTGTATATTTAATTATTTTTAATTCAAATATAAAAATAAATAAATTAGAAAATAAATACAACAAAAATTCAAATTACGCGCGTTTAGTTAAAAATACCGAGCCGTTTTGCGGGCAACTTCATCTTGATAATTTGTGATGATAAAATAGAACGCTACAAATGCTTCTGAAACCGCGCCGCGATGCAGACGTCATTTTCATCATTAAACTTCAAAAAGTAATTATAACAACTACTACAAAATTCGAAAAAAGTAATAACTAATTTTTTAATAATTTGTGTTATTTGTATATATGATTATTTTTAATTTAAATATAAAAATAAATAAATTAGAAAATAAATACAAAAAAAAATCAAATTATGGCGCCAGGAGACCCACTGGTTTTGCGACTAACTTCATTTTGTTAATTTTTGGCTGAAAATGCGCGCGCATCCTAAAATTTCACTTTCATCATTTTTTCATAACGCGCCTAAAGAAGTATAACTTCAATAAAATTCAACTCTCTTCGATTAATACATGCTTCCCATAACATTTTGGCAATTCGCATTTGGCTCATGGTCTACGATAGTTACTTTTAGACCAGTCAAAATCAATCATAAATTAACAAAACATTATGTATTTCTGATTTTTAGTATGTTGTTTGGACCCATTAGGGCTATGTATTCTCGAGTTTGCAACTCTCAAAAAGTTGTGGAAACATTTTTATAGTGGAAAAACCGTGAAATTTTTAAACTTGTTTCAAATTTTGCTCGGTATCTCCTAATCCATGCATTTTTCTTCGAAAGCTATTCTGTACGTTTTTTAAGAGCATCAAATTTGTTACAAATTAAGCCCAATCAGAGCTATGCACGTCAATGGGTTACCGAACTACGGCACTTTGAAAATAAGCCAGTTTTTTCAAAAATTGAAAATTTTAGTGTTAGATCTTTTTTGGGATCGAAATTGCGTCGAAACCATTGATCCTACGAGCAGAACTTTTTGAATGTAATTTGTAGGCAATTTAATTAGCTTTAAATTAAGAGCAACGCGCTATTTTTTATGTCGATTTTGATTGGCCTATTAGTTTTACTACTAAGTATATAAGTAAACGAGGTTTTGTAATCGGGTCGAATATTCGAATTCAAGTTTTCACCGGAAATAAACGTTTTGAGATTACCTGTGTCCGAAAAAGTGGCTTTGAAAAAAAAATATCTGTATGAGTGACAGCGGTATCGTATCGAAAGCTTCATCCGAATTTCACCCAACTTGGAATTTCATTCATATTTCATCTTATTGGGCCACCGTGAAAATTTTGGTTAAAGTCGGTTAAACGAAAGCCCCACATTATTCTAGAAGTTGTTGAGATTTTTAAATTTTTTTTGAAAACAGCGGCAACGATTTTCCTTAAACTTGCTATAGTTATTAGACTCATTAATGGCTACAATTTTCATTTGAAACGTTTCCCCCGTAAAATTCAAATAAATGGGGCTCTGGGGAAAAAGGTGGCGTTAGTATGTAAAAACTGCATACAGTTCTGTTTAAGATATTAATATTATTCATTTAATAATTTTTCTATCCAATCGTGAGCTTAATTTATCTTCTTTTAACCAACAGCGACTTTTATGTATGACATAGTTTTGTGATGCGTCGCAACAGATATTTTTTATTCTAGGACTTCATTCTTAAATTACAGCAAAAATTAAATAAAATTACTTAGTGTTAATAATTTTTTTTCAACATTTTGAATATTAGTAAAATTTTTAAAATTTGTCATTCGAAATGCCAACATTCAGAAAACCTTTTGTATATACAATGCATTACAGGAGTATTTTGGGCTTTATCGAAACCTCTTAGCAATTTTGGTTTTATTAAATCAAAATATTGCAAATAGTTCAAGTTTTCTCAGACTTGGCTGGTTTTTTGAACTGATATATTGATGATACAAGATTATAAATTCAACTTTAAAATAATAACAAGTAAATATAAAAAAATTACCTTATAGTCATTTCGGGAATGTGTCTTTCATTCTGAAACAAAGAAAAATAATTGTTAAAAATCAAGTTAAAAATAAATTCGAATTGGAAATGATAATTTAAGCTTAATTATAATTATATTAAGCTGAAAGAAGATAAAATCCCAATTTAATGATTTCCTTATTTTAAACAAGCAGTTAATGAGGAAAAAGACGTAAATGATTGAAGCTGAATTACATATTGATCAAACCTACACCTACGAGAAACGAGGAGCCTATAATATTGAATAAGACGCAGGAGGAAAAAATATGTTATTAAAAAAGAAAAATACATTTTGTCCACCGAAAAAATTAAGAACATAATTTTCTTTATTATTGAACTCTTAACTTTTGAATAATTAAAAAAAAAAAACAAAATTAGAGCTTGAAATTAATTATTGCTACATGTTTATCTATAAAAATAAAATGATATCTGTTTTCCAATGTTCGTTTTTAACTCAAAAACTACCGGATAGATTTCGATCAATTTTTTTTTACTTCTTTTATACTTGGTCTTTATCTAAAAATTATCACAATATCTTCATTAAAAACAAAAAATTAAAGTTTTAAAAAATGCGTTAAGCGGTGGATTTTTCGTCGCTTTGATAGAGTGGGCAAACGATCTAATGCGCATGGGCTGGAGAGAATATGATTCTCCTTCCACTGCTTACTGATTATTTCATAATTAATATTTGAATGTAGACTTACTGCAGCTCAGCAAGATTTTAGAATAATAAAGCTTTTTTGAATTCCATTTTCTATTTGTTTAGTAGTTTTAAAAATATTTTTGTAGTTTTTTTTCAATTTCTCTTTTAGAATTTGTTATATTTTACTGTAAATATAGATTGAAATTACATTTTTAAGTTACAACCTTTGCAATAATCAAATTACATTTCAACACTCCTTTTTATTATTGCATATATTTTTTAACCAAAAAGTTAAGTTAGCGAGAAACATTTGTTTTTTTTACTTAACTATAAGCCAAAAAATTGCTCCCTCAAAATCTAAAATTTGTCCAAGTGTATAGTTATTAATTGATTAAAAATTATTTTCTTTTTGAATTGCTCCTTAAGGGGGTCATTTCATGTGATGGTTTCAAAAAATCAATTTTTTTTTTAAATAAATTGCTTTCTTAACATATCTTTAATACGGTATTAAACTGATTTTTGAAAATTCTAAGTCGTTTTAAAAATACAGCAGGTAGAAGAAATTGACAGTTGGGGTCCGGGCCTATTGACTTGATACTTTAAACACGTTTTTCTCAAAACCGTGTTTTTCAAACTTTTCTCCATCGTATCCCAAAAACGGCTTGACCGAATGGCTTGAAATTTATAGGGTAAATCGAAAATTTTAAAAATGTCTATTTTTTACTTCACAGCTTTTATTTAAAATGTCTACTTAAAGCCCAATTTTTTGTATATTCATTTGATAATAGTTCATTCAATGCATTTAGGCTTACAGATTAAAACGCCGTATTTTTTTGTTTGTTTTGTTTCGGATAAGCCAATCAGCCGGAATCGTCGAGGAAGTACGAGCTCATTTTTTCGAGGTGGGGGTGTTCAGAACGCTGTAACTCATGTTCTACACAATATTTTTCGCTTAAAATTTATATTTATACTTTCAAAATATATTTTAACAAATGCTAATAATAATAATAAATAATAAACTTAAAGCTCTATCTATTTACTGGTCGAAGAAAAAAAATCCTAAAAAACAGGTCGTCACATGGGATGACCCCCTTAAATATTCTTCCGGATCCGCAATTGCTCCAGGAGTATAGTTTATAATTAGTTAAAGCAAAATAATAATTAATTTTTAAAAAAATTTCAAACTCAAGAATTAAAATCGCTATAAAACACAATATAATTTTTAATTAAAAATTTATTTTTTTAAGCTCTCTATCTGTTCTTTTTAGTACGTAAATAATTGATCAAATTATTGCAATATTTGTAATAATTAATTATTTTTTTTTTATTTATACCTGTATTGTTGTACTTTGACGTAATCAACTACCGGTGGATCTTATAAACATAAATAGTTTAAAAATTGATTTACTAATTAACTAGGTATACACCTGGAGCAATTGCGGATCCGGAAAGAGTATTTAAGGAACAATTTAAAAAAAAATTAAAAAAAGTGATTATTTTAGATTATAAGTATAGCTATTTTTATTTTTGAATTTACAAATTTTTGAAAAATTATTTATTGATTAACTAATAACTATACACTTGGAGCAATAGCGGATTGAAAAGTAGCGATTTAGGAGCAATTTTTTGGCATATAGTTAAAATTGTGCTACGCTTAGTTCTCTCCGGTAATTTTTAAAACATATTTGTTTTCAATTTTTTAAATATTTTTCCTCTGTAAATTAAATATGTTCTTAACATAATAACCTACGCAGACGACGTCGCGGGTATCAGCTAGTATAAAATTAATCCTTTTTCATTTGAGAATTTCCTATTGGAAATGTTATTGAATTTATAATTTTTCTTTAGATAGCTTTGTCACTGATCTTATAAGGTTGGATCAATTTTGATGGAACTTTTTATATAGGTGCGATCAAATTGGTCTTTACATGGTTCAGATTACCATTTGGAACCTGTTATTGACAACAATCTCTGTATGAAATATGTACAATTGTTGATTTTATCTCAAATACATTAATGTTATTAGTCCACTTGAAATCTTCCACTCAAATTTAAACCTTATTCCATCTGCAAATTCACACACAGCTCTTATTGAACAAATAAATTAGCGATAAGAAGCAAACAGAAAAATCACTTCGAAGAATCAAAACTAAGCATAAATACCGATAATTGATTTTGTCGTACCGAATTTACTAAACCATGAAATTAACGTCAATTATATACACTAATTTTCCCACATCTAGGATATGTACACATTTTTACAATTTCAAAAATTAACTAATCAAAAATTCCATTTCAATGGAGCTATAAATAGGGTTTAGAGTTGAACACGGAAATAGTTTGTTGCAGTACTATTTGAGATGGAGAGGAAAAAAATCGTGACACTAATTAGCGATTTTGTTCGCAATGGCGTGAAATTAATTACAAAAACAAAACGGAATTCAGTAGTTATTAAGCGTGTTTCAATTGATGCTATATAGAAAAGTTAAAACTGCATAAAATGGAAAGCAACTATACGTCACATATTCATCGTTGCATCCGAAATCAACACTTCAATTTAACAAGCATAGAATATTAAATATCACAACAGTTACATACTGTAACAATGAAAAGTTTAACTGTTTCTAAAATTACGGAAAAGTCAATTATAGAATTTTCAGTTGTGATAATCCCATATTTTTCTAAGTTCCAATTAATTTAATTTACCAAATAACTAAGTGATATACAAGTAAAGTTAAATAAATAGTGAAAATTTCTTATTGTCAGGTGTAAATTTTATTGTAAACTTGCGAACAAACTGTTTGCTGTTAGTGTACTTAATTGATGTATGCATTTCATGAGTACCTACAAAAGTTCAATTTGAAACTTGACTCGCTCGCTTGTTCATTCATAGTAAATTCGAATAATAACAACACTTATTTGAATTCGAAGCTAGTTTGAACAAACACAGCTTACGTAATTATGCAATCAAATTATAAAGTTATTCATAATTGATCGTCGCTTTCATTTAATTATTTAACACAAAACTCAATTGTTTTCATATTTCTCATCATCATCTCATTACTATCCAGATAATTGTATGATAACTTAAGGGGGTATTCAAAGGGGTTTACATATTCAAAAATATCTCTCTAAAAGGATTTTTAAACATTCAAATTATTTCCGAAATTATAGCCGTTTTAGTGTCGTGGCAACTAGACCTAGGTTGAGACTTAACGTAAAACTTTAAACGCGTTTTTCTCGAAACTACTTTTTTCGATACGGTAGCCATAATATTTAAGTTCCAATCAGCCGATTTATTTGAAATTTGGCATAAATATTCTTTAAATATCTCTCTATCGCATGAACCAACAAAAAATGAAAAATTGAAATTTTTAATATTTTAAAAAAATTCGGCCAAGTTAAAAAATGAGTGAAAAAATCGACCTTTATTTTTGAGTAGCCACCATTTTTAAAAAAATATTTTTTTCAGTTTTGAAGGGTCATGTGATAGCTACATTTGTACTTATCAAGAATCCATCATTCTTTTATTTCTCAAATGACCACAAGGGTAGAAATCATGGCGATGAGGACATAGCCTTTTTTTCCCCTCTACTTCAAAGACGCATAACTCAATGAAAAAAACAATTTTTTTTTTTAAATTAATTTTGTGTTTTCTCTAAATATAAATAAACAAATGTTAAAAAAATGGATACTAAAAATATCAAATGCTTATTTTTTATCAATTGCCAAAAAACGCTCGAAATTCGGGCCTCTAGACTAGAATACCCCCTTAATAGACCAGAGCTAAAGCCTTTGAAAATGGTAAAGAGTGAAAAAAAGAAGTGTAGGATAAATCCCATTAGAAAAGGAAAAAAATATAACAAAAATTAAAAAAAAAATAAATTACGGTCGATCGATAGTCGAGAAGTGGAAATTGGGTGTTTTTAAGGGTAGAAACAGTTTATCTTGATTTCCAACAAAACTAGAAGTCCAATGGAAAAAAGTTAAATGACAAAGTTGTAGGTAATAAGAAGATCTACAACTTTTGTACCAACACTTTTTTCACATAACCTCAAAATTTATGTGAAAAATTCCAACAACCAAGTTTTTTTATATGAAATTGGATAAAAATAAAATAATTAAAGTTTACATTTTAATAAATTGCACAAAATTGTACATAATTCAAATACAACTTTGAGTAATTTATTAAAATTTACACGTTAATTATTGCATTTTCTGGGAAAATTTCACATTGTTATGTATATTTTTGCACCATCAGAAAGTAGAGATTTAAACGAACAAAAAGCCCACCGACTTATTTAAAAAAGTAAATATTTTGACGTGCGAATTTCGATTAAAAATTAAGGTGCTTTTTCAATATTAAATCAAAACAAGGTGAAAAAATAAATATTTTAAATAAAAAAAGAACAGTGTGTTTAGGACGTTAAGAGGTTTTTACCAAAAGTTCATGAATTTTTTTTTTATAAATAAAAAACCAAAAACTTGGTTATTGAAATTTTTCACATAAATTTTGAGGTTATGTGAAAAAAGTGTTGTCACAAAAGTTGTAGATCTTCTTATTGCCTACAACTTTGTCATTTAAATTTTTTCCATAGAACTTGTAGTTTTGTTGGTAATCGTGATTAATCATTTCTACCCTTAAAACACCCCCATTTTCCTTTTCCCGACTTCAAATCGAACGTTATTTATTTTTGTTATATTCTCTTGCTTTTCTAATGGGTTTCATTCTACTAATTTTTTTTTGTGTTCAAAAATTATCGGCATTGGTCTATAAACGTTATCTTTTTCTAAACAATAATTTTATATTTATTGGAGCTAATCAATGCATATCTATTAGCATTTGAGTGTAACTCGGTGGTTATACGCCTTATTGGACTCAGACAAAATTGCGTAGAAAAAAGATAATTTAATTAAAAAAACAATTTAAAAATAAGAATGCAATACTTTAGAGTTTAGACTACTCAAGTACATGATAACACAGCCAAATCAACTTCAGAATTATTCTGTTTCATTTAAAATATCTAAAAGAAAAGAGTTTTTGGGAAAGAAATTTTAGCGATGATAATGTGTAACGTCTTATGGAACCTTAAAAATCGCAGGTGTCAGATTTTTGCTGAAATAAATCGCTTCCTCACTTACACATCAAAACATACAGAGATTTTACGATCAGCCTCTGACTTTTTCGAGAGTGGGAACAATAATCATTATTGTTGGTATCCAATTACGATCAACTGGGTAGAAATCTTAGGTAGTATTTTTGCCCAGTTCACAATTCCACGTGAACCCGATTTAACATTGAACCGAAACTACGCTACTTAAATTTGAATTACACTTGGCAAATTATTTGAAAAAATAATTAAAAGAAGGCTATCCTAGGCAATCGAGGCAAACATTTATGCCGAAAACCCAATTTGGTTACTCTTCAGCTGCTTCGACTATCAGAATCAATTAATCGTGGTTTTGAGGAGAAAAAACATACCGTCAAGTTTTTCATCGACATATCTCAGGAATTTGATCAAGTGTAGAATAAAGGGAATTACACAAACTAAAAAAATCGCCAACCCCAGAATACATAACCTTTATAGTCAATACTACTCTCTTTCTTAGAAGATTCCACGTTATAGTTGGTTCAGCTAATTCAGCGGAAAGGGGTATGAAGGCAGGAGTCTCCCAAGGTTTTATTCTGGGACCAACCTTATACAACTTTTACACCATCGATCTACCTGAGGATATCAAAGACACATTGTTTATCTATGTCGACGGCACAGCTGTAATGGCACAGGATGCTAACATCAACATCGCAAGGGACAGAGCCCAAAAAATTGTTAATTCTTTGTGTAGCTGGATGGAGCAATGGCAATTAACATCAAACCCCAGTAAAAGTGAGGCAAAAATGTTCACCCTCAGACGACCAGCAACGCCTCGAGAATTGCAGATAGGCCAAGCAACGATACCATGGATACCCAAATCGGAAGCTGTTAAGTATGTTGGAGTGTATTTGGACACCAGGTTGAGCTGGCATACACACAGCTGCGCACGCTAGGCTAACCAAGCTTTATCCCATAATGAACAGGAAATCCTAACTGAGAGACGAATTTCCTATACAACTGTACAAAATCCTGGTTAGACCTATACTGCTGTATGCTAGCCCAGTCTGGGCAGTAGCAGTCCTATCAAAAATAAAAAGACTCCAAGCACTACAGAACATGATAATAAAGATGAGAACAACGGCCCCATGGTTCGTACGAAACCAGCTCCACAGAGAATACGATATCGCAACAATTAGCGACGCCTTGAAGAACCTGTCGGTCGGACTGTTTGAAAGATTGACTAGCTGTCCTAACGCAATCCCTCTTCAATTACACTATACACCTGAAACGAGGAGACTAAAAAGAATATACCCGAATGATTTGGCTGGGGACAGTTAGTTCAATAGGACAACTAAAAATGCAATTATTCAAATAGTTGTGAAGCCCAAGAAACTGTAAATGACAACGAAGTGTTAGGGTTCGCGTTAGCAATCAAACGTTTTTGAAGAATTAGTGCATTTGCTCGATGAAGACTCATGTCAAACTCAAGAATAGTTGGCAAGAGCATTAGGAGTCAACAAGTAGTTTCGAAACGCCTAAAAATCTGGGAATGATCCAGAAGCAAGGGTTTTGGGTGCCATAAGTTGAAACCGAGAGATGTTGAAATTGCTCGAAAGACATAAACGGAAAGAATTTTTGTATCGCATTGTGATAAAAAAATGGGTTTATTACGATAAACCCAAGTGCCGATAAGTAAAGGAAAAATCCCGGTCACGCTTGTACGCCGACGGTTAAACCGAATATTCCACGGATCTAAGGTCAGGCTCTGTATTTGGTGGGACCAGCTCGATGTAGTATATTAAAATCTTCCGAAACCATCACTGGAGATCCTCCAGAAAAAACAGCCACAACTCCTCGAAACACACGAACTGATTATTTTGCAACATGACAATGCTCGGATTCATGTTGCAAAAGTTGTCAATACGTACTTAGAAACGTGGAAATGGGAAGTCTTCCACATCCGCCGTATTTTTCAAACGTTGTTCCCTCTGAATATCACCTATTTCGAGCAAAGGCACACGATCTGAAAGACCAGCACTTGTAGTCATATGAAGAAGTCCAAGGATCGATTCGTAGATCGCTTCAAAAGATGACCAGTTCTTTCAACGTGGGATCTAGAAGGATCTGAATCTGCTTCCGAAAAGATGGCGAACGGCGAAAAATTTGATTTGAGTTTGACTTAATGCTAAGCTTTATGACGTTAAAATCAAGTCAAGTGGAAAATTCCAATTTGTATCAAATCCAAAGAAACGCTTTATTAGAAATGCCATCCTAAAACTTAAAAAACAAAATTACAAACTAAACGAAACCACCTATTGGCGCTTTGGTTAGAGCACTTGCTCTCTCCGCGTCATGCGTCAAGTGGTTCTGGGTTCGATTCCCGTTGAATCCTAGACTTAAGAACCAAGACCTAAGATATAATTGACCAACAGAAATTCTCTGTGTTTAGACAGTCGTCATACGACCTTAGATGTTAAAACGACTTAAAACACCAAAAAAAAAAAAAATCGTTTTAAAATAAAAACGGTATAGACTCTTCTTACAGTTGGAACCACCGTGTTATTTTGTACTAACCAACCGACGTTTTAAGTGTTTCCATTATAAACGTTTTCCATTGTTCTTTGTAAAAACTTTTCTGAGTTTCCGAATGAATACTTTGTTCAAAAAGTTTTTGAGTTCAACTTCTAAATAATTAATGTTTTAATGTTGAAGCCGATACTTAAAAATGCACAAAGTGAGATATGGTTGAATGTAGATATTGCCGATATAATAATAAATTCAGTGGCATGGAAAGAAAAAGAACATGTAGGTGATAAAGAAAAGAAAACAAACGGTTAACTGTTATGAAAATATTAGAACAAATTATAAAAACGAGGTCGATAATGAACGATATAATCAAGCTTTGTACACATAATAAATAGTTACAGGCACAAATGTGTTAGTGGAAACTTTCTCTGTCAAGGTTTTATTAACATTTTCACATACATAAATCAGCCATAACAAAAATGCGTTTATAAACTCGATGAAACAGTTATCGACTGATTTCAAAATATTTTTTGTTTCATTTTAAAGAACCGGATCATTTTGCAAAAGAAATAAGATCAGACATTCGCCGTAAGTTTGGCTCGATAGATCATATTTCCAACATAGGTCAAATTTTAGTCGAGTCAAACTGAATTAATATTCTAAATGGTTCTTTAGCTACGACATTTAACAGTACAAACAAATCCAATGTAGGTGTAAAAATAAGGTTTGTTTATAATTTATATTATATCTTTATACTGGCCTTTTAAAATTTACAAAAAATTTGAATTAAAAATAAAACGAAAAGAAAATTGAACACCTTTCTTTCAATAAATCAAATATTTTCAGCTTCTTTCACTGATGCAAAGATATAAAATTAACAATACGTCTCGCTCTACTTCTTCAACATTTTCAGCCTTAAAAAATTTCATTTTATTCTTGGCGTTGCACGCTCGCACCCTTCTATCAGCTCCCTTTTTAACTAAAAATAAAATGGTTTGTAATGATAAAAAGAATTTTGATGAAATTTTTATTGATTTTTCCAACTGAAATTAATAATTATTTTTGAAGTTATACTTCTTTTGGCGCGTTATGAACAAATGATGAGAGTGAAATTTTTAGATGGCCGCCCATCCTGAGACAAAAATTAATAAAATGAAGTTGGCCTCAAAACCACTCAGTTTCTTGGCGCGCGTAATTTGAATTTTTGTTTTGTTTATTTATTTTTAAATTTAAATTAAAAATAATTATATATACAAATGACACATATTATTAAAAAATAAGTTATTATTCTCTTCTCAGATTTTGCAGTTGCTCTGATGAAAATGACGTATGCATTTCATGCATATTCTTAGTTATCACAAAATCTGGGATTCTGAAATGATTCAACCATCTTAGAATAATAATTTAGTAACACAAGATATGAATTAGATTAAGACATTTACTTTGACAAGTAGCTACTTACTTTATTTCGCAATTTCTATGAAGCTTCGTTTTCATCACATGCATGAATTGTTAACCAGAAAAATGATCCTGACAAATTTTATAAACGTCTTGCAGCTTTCTTTGGATATTATTTATTGATACAAATTAAAATATTATTCTCTTAATTTTATTTTTAATAATTATATCTTTAAATATATATATATTATTATTATTAAATATTAAATTACAGTTTTTTTAAAATTGATTATTTGAATGCAATTAATAAAAACTAATTTTTAATGATGCCAAAAAAGTATAACTTCTCACGCGCGTACATAAGTACACGCAACCACTTTTTAAATTTTAGTTGCGTATGGTATTGAATTTTCGTTTAATATTCACTAATTGGCTTAATTTTTAAGCTAATTTACTTCTTGTTTTTCAAGCTACTTGATTTAAATATGTCTTAAAATCAAATCCAACTAAAGTAAAATATCAAAAATTTAAAATTCGACACAAGTTAATTATTAAATTTTCAAGTTATTTCGTTTCAAACCGAAATTTTTTATCTCAATTCATTGCTAAAATTATGAGGTGAATTTTTTGGGATTGATACTGGACAAACGCTTAACGTGGAAACCTCACATCATTGGTAAACGAAAGTAAATAAACGCAAAATTTAAAAGAATGTGGTGGCTCCTGAGAAATAGATCTAGATTTTTATTGGAGTCAAAACGAAAGATCTATACGCACAAAATAAAACCAATCTGGCTGTACGGAATAGAATTGTGGGGGTGTGCTAAAACACTCAGGATGCTGGTAGAAGCACAATGGTACGTGTCGAACCAAACCATGTAATGAAGGCCTACAAGTGCCATTCCTGCAGGAAATAATCGGGGAGAGGTCTCGAAGTTACATGTACCAGTGTGACAACAATCCAAATGCCCTGATAACGAATCTACTATCCGATCCGCTTAACAACAGAAAGCTGATATAAAATAACGATCGTAAAGCAGTTTTCGGCCACCGCGCTCAGTTTCCAAAAAACGCGCCATAAGAAGGCAAACAACAAGCAATTTAATTTTGTAAGAAATTTCAACGTCGATGAAACTCACAAAATGTGATGAAAACAATTTTATGGATGAATGGACAAAAATGAATGACCTAGGTCAACCTGCGCCCGCCCAATTGTCACCCGCCCAGTTATTACCCGCCCAAATGTCACCCGCCCAGTTGTACCCGACCAATTTCAGCCAAAAGCTGTGCGGCACATCTAGGTATAATATGGAAGCTGAATGCCAAGTTTGGTAAAATTCGGATAAAGCTTTCGATACGATATGGCTGTCACACATGTCTGTGTGTGAGTGTGTGACAGCCATAAACAGCCATATCGTATCGAAAGCTTTATCCGAATTTTACCAAACTTGGCATTCAGCCTCCATATTATACCTAGATGTGCCGCGCAGCTTTTGGCTGAAATTGGTTAACCAAAAGCTCCACTATATTCTAAGAGTTTTTGACCTTTTTCAATTTTTTTTGAAAACGGCTCCAACGATTTTCTATAAACTTACTATGGTTCTTAGACTCATTAATGGCTACAACTTTTATTAGAAACGTTTTCCTGGGAAAATTCGAATATATGCATCACGCAGCTGCACGCATTAAACTTTATCGACGATTTTGTGTTACTTCGACTTGTGGAAATCGTCATATTATATATTTTTCGTAATCCTTGATTTATTACCTTCAAAATAAAAAAAAAATTACCCACGCTCGAGAATGTCTAGATGACGTTTTTTTTTTACCACTTTGTACCCCTCCCTTTTCTTTACGTTACTCTCAAATTGTCAGATTAGTGGATTATACACCTTTTAGCATGTAACTAACTCACCCTATCTTAATCTGACGCGCTCGAGAAAATTAGATGATCAATTTTTTTTTACTAATCTGATCCTTTATCCTTGACGGGCGGCCATATATATGGGGCTAATATTTGATGGAAGTGCTTAATTGGGTACAAGGTATCACCCTGTATATTAATCTGCCGCGCTTTAGTAAATCCCGAAATCCCCGCTTGGGCTAAAACTAGGAAATTAAATTGTTGTAAAAATCGTTTTTTCAAAGAAAAAAACTAGGTTAACATTTCATGTGACTATATGCGTACTGGAAGAAAAGAAATAGCAGTAAATTGTCAGGAAAAAGTGGACGATAAACTAAAGAAAGAGAATAGGATGTTGAGGTAAATTTATAAGTGCACAAGAAAACTCAATGATTTTTGTCACGAATTGTTTGAGTTAATCACGCTATGCATGACGCTGCAGATTGCATTTCTCGAATGCGTTTACAGCATTCGTTTCGCTAACTAATTACGATTATTATTCGCATCACAAATTCAACACTGTTCTCTTCCATATTATACAACTTGTGATACATATAGAAGATATACAAATATGAATAGAAAATAATTTAAAAAAACAAACAAATTCTCGAGTTGAAATTTCGTGCTCATTTTTCCATTGTATACAATACTGATATTTAAATGCAAATCCATATAGTTTTTCGTTTGAATAAATACACGTTTGCCAACACAGAAAATTACATATGAAAATTCATGTAGGTATTCATCTGTAGCTATTTCTGAAAAATAATTCATGACACAGTAAATATTTTATACGCTAATTAGCTAAGTTTGTGTCTTCACTACATCATTTATGTATTGATTAAACCTAATTGTCTGTTTTATAAACTTCGTACATGTATGTTAACATAGGTATAGTTATAATATCAGATATTTATTCGTTTATATTACCAAAAACCTTAACTTATTAAAATTTAAAAATATAAATAAAGTATTTTGTTACAGACAAATAAAGTTGGTTAAATTTCGTTTAGGAATTTGAAGATTAATACATAATTAAAACGAAAATATCCTAAAAGTTTAAGATTCTAATAAAACTTATATATCTGATTAATCAGATAAACAAAATTAATAATATTTAAATAAAATAAACCACTGTTTGGGGATGGATTGACAAGTGGACTGTATAGGTTGGGAAAAGAAAATAAACCACACAAATGAAAACTGAATTTGTTGATTGAAATAAGATAAATAAATATTATAAAAAAATGAAAAACCGACTTCAAAATAAATAAAAAATCAGAAACAAGAAATGCACTAAAAAGTAACAAAATAATGGCGTATCCTTGCAGTGTCTACAACTTACAAAATATTAGGATTATACAATGTACAACTATTGTTATTTTTGGAGTTGGTGTCAGCCAAGGAAATGCGACTATATTGGTACTTAGCAAAAAACGAGAATACCTTATAAAAATTATTTTTCAAATGAACTTTTATACAATATACTCGAACTGTAACACTATCTAGAGACCTTTAAACTACCAAATACTAATAACCAACTAAACCTGTTTACAAATTACCATTAATATTTATTTTCTTGGCTGACACCAACTCCAAAAATAACAATAGTTGTACATTGTATCATCCTAATAATTTGTAAGTTGTCGACATTGCAAAGTACGCCAATATTTTGTTACTTTTTAGTGCATTTCTTGTTTAAGATTTTTTATTTATTTTGAAGTCGGTTTTTCATTTTTTTATAATATTTATTTATTTCTCGCGTTTTAGTGATCTGCAGTTTGATAACTGATTTTATTTTCTTGAAAATGGTTAAATCTTCTAAACGCACTGCTCATATGAGGCAGCGCCGTTAAATATTAAAAGTTACTACATTATCCCTTTTTGCCCTTAAGGGTTGAAATTTTTTGCTTTTAAATGTAATAACAAAACTAAATGGATTACTCTTTCCAACAGAAAAAAAAATTATCAAAATTCGGTTAAATATCACTATTTCATCCCCTATTTTCATCCTTAAGGGGTGGATTTTTTTCTTCAAACTGAAATGTGAACAATTTAATGGTACGATGTATGTAATAGAAACAAAATTATCAAAATCGGGTTAGCCAGGAAAAATTTATAATATTATTTCATGTCTAATTTTTAACCCCTTATGAGTGGAGTTTTGTTTATAAAAAATGGATAGGAGATTAATTTAAAATTGTGTTCTACCAATAAAAAAGAATTATCAAAATCGAGCTATCCAATAAGAAGTATATATTTCACCCCTTAGTTTTCAACCCTTTAGAAGTGAACGATTTCCTTCAAATTAAAATGGGACCACACGGGAAGCACCAGATTTCAAATAAAAAAAGAATTATCAAAATCGAGCTATCCAATAAGAAGTTAATATTTCATCCCTTAGTTTTCAACCCTTTAGAAGTGAAAAATTTTCCACAAATTTAAATGGGATCACACTAGCTTTCAAATAAAAGAAGAATTATCAAAATCGAGCTATCCAATAAGAAGTTAGTATTTCATCCTTTAGTTTTCAACCTCTTAGAAGTAAACGATTTACTTCAAATTAAAATGGGACCATTAGGGAAGCACCAGCTCTCAAATAAAAAAAGAATCATCAAATTCGCTTTATCAAGTCGGAAATGCTTAGGTAACAAACATAACAAAATACAGTCAAATTGAGAACCTCCTCCTTTTTTTGAAGTCGGTTAAAAAGAATGATTGTAATTAGAAATGTTTAATAACGAAGAAATAGAACTTATAAATGATATGAAGATGATAAAAATGTATTGTCACAAATCTAAGACACCATTTTATGTCTGGATGCCCGATGGGGGGATTAACCAGCCACAGCGATAAGAATTGCACAAAAGAATGGACACCCTGGAGCCGTTTTATGACCGAGGATTAATATTACAAAAGAGGAGAAAAAGAGCGCATTGTTCTTGTAATTTCTCCATTGATTTATCAATGGATGAGAGAAAGACAGGCGCTAAGATTACAAATAGAATGTCTTAGTAACGAATGATTTATGGCTTAGAAAGTTCTAGACTGATGATGGGTTACTATAAATAATCCGAAAGACGAACCAATCGACAGTATCCAAATAAATCACCGAGAGTTTTCAAATAAACCGACGAGTATTCAAATAATTCATCGACAGTGTTGAAATAAATCAATTGAATATTGTTAAAGTGCTTAAAGTGATCAGTGAATTGTTGAATAAAGTGTACATTGTGAATATTGTGAAAGTGTTATATAAATTGTTGACAGTGAACATTGTTATAGTGAATAAGCTACTTTAAAAACTGATTAATTGTTAACGTGTAGTGCATAAGTGTTAGATAAATAAATAAACAATTGTTAAGAAATAAATTCGTAGTCATTATACACAAACCAACGAACTCGTAAAAACGTTACAGTATGTTGGGATGACGCTGCTGATGAGCTCTCGAATCCGTTGCATATGGGAAAGTAGAATATAGAATGTTGAACGTATGAATGTCGACTGTAAACTATATGAATGGAATAACTTAATCTTGCCACATGGCAGGAAGCCAGGATATGAATGCCATATTACTAAGCCAAACTTGTATCATTCAAGACAGGTTCGAACTTGGATCGATCCAACAAGTCTTCAACAACCACCATAACTTGCTTTAAGACTTAAATTTGAAGCTTTTATCAAATTTTCACAAACGGTATTTTCTCATCTTTGAATTTTTAAATATTACCAATTCACACAGGAGCTGCTTACATCACCCAAAATTACCAAAAATCCTATGAACTTCCATCCCTATCCATATATTTAGCCGAGCTATACGCAACAATGAGCGCAGTAAAACTGTCGGTGTCACTAAAGGAACCAAGGAAGACACTTATATGTTCAGATTAAATCGCTGTCTTAATGAGCATCATGGACATTTAGACTAACAAACACCCATCAACAGCCCAAATACAAACAGATCTAAGATCAATCAGCAAGGAGGGAAGGACACTGGACACTGTGGGATTACAGAAAATGAGGAAGTAGATGAGAGAAACAGGGATCGAAAACAGACGAGGTATCAATATACCTAAGATCGACCTGATATTAGAAACCCTACGAAAAACCAAGGAGAAAAATAATACTGCGAAACAAAATGATGAGGGAAGTAAAGGAAACACCAACCAAATGGAAAACTTCTTTCAGAAAGGAGAGAACGGAAAGCTTTGCCGACTTAGAACAGGTATTAGTAAAAACATAGTGACAGCCAAGCAGTGCTAATGGTACTGTCATTTAAGACGCTTAAGTCTAAGCTTGTTTGGCAATTTCAACAAACTCTCAGGAAGCTAGCAACTTGTTACAAAGTCTACCTATGGTGGGATCCAGGACATGCGGATATAGAGAGTAATAAAAAGGCTGATCAATTGGTTCAAAATTACAAAAAATCTTCTTCTTCTTCTTCTTATCCAACACCCACGCTTGACATTTCTGTCATTCGGTGCCGCGCCGTCCAATAGAGGTTGGAGAAATTACAAAAAGTAGAATCAAAAACGCTTTTCTGGCTTGGGATACCGAAACCAAGGCCTCATACTGGAGGAATACTCCGGGGCATCGACAAGCTAAGAAATTCATAAAATACTCCAAGAAGAAAATTCGTGACATATTGTCATCCGGCAAAAGGACCGTGAGGCTCTTAACAAGCCTCTGTACGGGCCACTGTACCCTAAATTACCATCTTCACAAGGTAGATAAAGTCGACACCAACATAATATGTCGTCCCCGCTTGGAAGCGACAGAAACGGCGGAACACATTTTGTGCTCATGTAAGGCAACGTTCAAAAGAAGACTGCAGCAATCTTGGAAAGACGGGCATGACGCCCACCGAGATAATAATGGCAGCCCCTAGGCAGGTTCTGACTTTCTTTAAAAGCCTGATGCTCCCCTAGTTATCACAGAAAATCACATCACAAAAGACCTCCTTGATCGCGGTGATAAAGGGAAGGAATATCCGTAATAAAGGAAAAAAATTGTGAAAACATACCATTCCCAACAAAACCACTGTGATCCGAAAATTTAAAACTAAATCGACCAACAGAAATTCTCTGTGTTTAGACAGTCGTGATATGACCTTCGATGTTAGGGCGACTTAAAACACCAAAAAAAAAGTGGTTGCGTGTACTTATGTACGCGCGTGAGAAGGAGGGTAAGATTAAAAATTAGTTTTATTAATTTTATTCAAATAATCAATTTTAAAAAACTGTAATATAATATTTAATAATAATAATATATGTATTTAAAGATATAATTATTAAAAATAAAACTAAGGGAATAATATTTTAATTTGTATCAATAAATAATATCCAAAGAAAGCTGCAAGACGTGTATAAAAATTGTCAGGATCATTTTTTTGGTTAACAATTCATGCATGTCATGAAAACAAAGCTTCATTGAAATTGCAAAATAAAGTAAGTAGCTACTTATCAAAGTAAATGTCTTAGTCTTATTCATATCTTGTGTTACTAAATTATTATTCTAAGATGGTTGAATCATTTCAGAATCCCAGATTTCGTGATAACTAAGAATATGCATGAAATGCAGACGTCATTTTCATCATTAAATTTCAAATAGTATAACAGCTACTAAAAAATTCGAGAAAAGTAATAACTTATTTATTAATAATATGTGTCATTTGTATATATAATTATTTTTAATTTAAATATAAAAATAAATAAATTAGAAAATAAATACAAACAAATTCAAACTACGCGCGCCAGGAAATCCAGTGGTTTTGCGACTAACTTCATTTTGTTAATTTTTGGCTGAAAATGCGCGCGCATCTTAAAATTTCACTCTCATCTTTTTTTCATAACGCGCCTAAAGAAGTTTAATTTAAAAAAAAAAACTCTAGGTATAATTACAGTAAACAGACTAAATCTAATTGTTGTAAATTTAAAAGATCTAAAAGCTTATCACTTGTTGCTAATAACCTAGAAATTGATGCGACGTTAAATAAAACAAGATTAATATGAAATTATTGATTTCGATCAACTTAAATCATTTTGTAATTTACCATTAAATATGGCCCAATGCTTTAAATCCCTATACTTATAGAAGCAACACTTGAGAATGTTTTTTTGGCCAAGGATTCTCTCTAAAAGTTGGCTTTTCATAAAAAAAATCGCATTCTCTTATATATGTGCAACTTTGCATGGTTCAAAAAAGGGCACATCCAATGGCAGCATGTGATTGAGAAGTATGAGGTGATAATGACAACATATGGATATAGTTTTTCTTGCTCTTTTTCCTGATTAAACCACAATCTCTCCTACCACATCTAAAGAAGTCCCTCTTCAAAAATGATTTAGTTTACAAAACGAATATCCAAAAAATAATCTCGTTTTAAATTTCACTTTGTTCAAACACCAAATAAAAAATAAAAATTAAAACAGTAGACGTTTAAAAAGTTGCTTGCTACATGATACTCTACAAAAACAAAGATGGTTAAAACTTCTACTAAACTTTTTTTAAATTTACTTAACAATTTTACTGTTCAACGTGAATATTTATATATTAACATAGGATGAAGTTTACAGAAAAAATAACGTAATTACAGTAATTGATTGTAATTAGATACATTGTTATCTCAAATGGACATTTAATCAATATAATCATCATTATACAATAATGGTCAAAACGTAGAATTATGAGGTATAATAAGGTTTATTTAACAATAGAAATAACGAAATATGAAAGCTCTGTTTAAGTAATTTTGGTGTAATTTAAAAAGAAAAAAATTGACATGACCTAATATCGTATTTATTTTAATGAAAAATTTTTTTTATATATTACGTTCAACGACAAGGGCATGATTTATGGAAATTGTAGGGTAAGGCCGGTTATATATAAATACATTTACTTTACTTGATAATGTGATTGTCTGACATCATATTACAATGCAAGGCCGTTGTTTACAGTTAAATTTAATTTCACTTACAGTAAACTCGAAATTAATACGCTTAATTGAAACGAAAACAAAATAAAAAAGCAAAAGTAAATTTCGATAAAATCAGTGGGTCACACTAACTTTTCTTACTTGTACACAGTTTGCAAAATTCATTCATTGAATTATTTAATTTATATTCAAGTAATTAAACTTGGTAAGATTTATATTGGAAATTTTAATACAAATATGCTTAAATTATATTATAAAAAACAGATGGAAAAATTAAACTGATTTTTCACATAAAAGAAACCTAATTTACCTAAAATAAGCCAAACACATGATGAATGTTTTCCAATAGTCTCTGTTCATTTTTTGATATCTTAATTGCAATTCATGATGACTCAAACGAGTTTAATACGACAATGGAAACGAACTAAAAATTGTGATTTTTTTCGCAAGACGCGATTTATCGAATTTTGCGAACATCAAGTTCATTGTCCCTATAAATTGGCATGGCATATCAAGGCCATTCTTATTTCAGACGATACCTATTGTGTGAAATTTTACTTTGAAATTGAATTTATTATAATAGAAAAAAATGTCAATTTTTGCAAAGGTTCATTGATTGAATTTCATCCATTTCTGAAACGTGTCTGCAAAAATGATAAAAGATCATTTTTTGATTGAAATATGTTAGAGAAAATAATAAGATAGCGTTCACCTTTTCACCCTTTAATCAATGCAAAAAAAATACACCAACAATAAACCCCAAGAGTCAGTTAAATATAATTTTAAAAAAATAGAATTTTCATTCAAACGTGAAGAAACTGAGTATTATGTTTTACTTTTTCTGATAACTGACTGAATAAAGAACGATATCTACAACAAAAACATTTCAATATAAAGTTTTAAGTATATTATGAAGCGTAAAAGGAAGAAAATATTATTGTTCAAATGTTCAATCATTATCTCATACAGTTTTACTTGTATAATAATCTGTTCGAGTTACGTTAGTTAAATATGTACAGGATGAGTTTTAGGTAAGTCACGGAGTTTTTTGAAGTTATACTTCTTTAGGCGCGTTATGAAAAAATTATGAGCTTGAAATTTTAAGATGCGCGCGCATTTTAAGATAAAAATTATCAAAATGTTTCCTGGCGCGCGTAATTTGAATTTTTGTTGTATTTATTTTCTAATTTATTTATTTTTATATTTAAATTAAAAATAATTATTTATACAAATAACACATATTATTAATAAATAAGTTATTACTTTTCTCGAATTTTGCAGTAGCTGTTATACTTATACTGTTTGAAATTTAATGATGAAAATGACGTCTGCATTCCATGCATATTCTTAGTTATCACGAAATTTGGGATTCTGAAATGATTCAACCATCTAAGAATAATAATTTAGTAAAACAAGATAAGAATATGATTTAGACATTTACTTTGAAAAGTAGCTACTTACTTTATTTCGCAATTTCTATGAAGCTTCGTTTTCATGACATGCATGAATTGTTAACCAGAAAAATGATCCTGACAAATTTTATAATCGTCTTGCAGCTTTCTTTGGATATTATTTATTGATACAAATTAAAATATTATTCTATTAATTTTATTTTTAATAATTATATCTTTAAATATATATATTATTATTATTAAATTACAGTTTTTTAAAATTGATTATTTGAATAAAATTAATAAAAACTTATTTTTAATGATACCAAAGAAGACGACATTCTAAGAAGAAAAGTCCTCGATTATTTTTGGATCTGCCCCACCGTTAATTAGATATTGATTAAATAAAGCAAACAATTACAGGAGCATGCTAACGGAATAATAGTCCCGCCAATGAATGGTTTGTAAAGTACAGGAGTTGGAAGGAAGAGATTTTTTTACTTCGGGATCTTGTTAAGGACTTACTTTGGATGGAGGATAGATCTAAGAACAAAAAATATTCTTAGTAAAATTAAAGCTAACAAAATATGCAGCTATAGTTCCAGAGTTTAGAGAAAGTTTTTTGAGATATACCATATGCCCTTAAAAGTTGCAAACTCTGAGAAAAAAAATTCTTCAATTTTTTGTCTGTAGCGCCACAGCTCTTCGTTTTTATGAGTAAAGTTTTAAGAAAATAATTTGTAGAATATTCAATTTTCATTATTCAATATTCAATTATAGAAGAAAAAGTACAGCGCTTTGGAACGCTCAGATACTAATAGATAGTTTCCTTAGTACCCTCTTTCGTTTTCTTGGCTTATTCATTACTTCCAAAAGTGCACCCAGTAAAATTTCATTAAGTCAAGCATTTTTCAATGTAATAATTTGCAAATTCAATGCCCGACTTGCTTAAATATGTAAATTTTAATATTAGTATTAAGCCCAGTAGCTTGAAAATCAAGTCAAGTAGTTTTTCTTCTTATCCAACGCCCACTCTTGACATTTTTCCCATTCGGTGCCACGTCACGCCGTCTAGTAGAGGTTGGAAAGTCGTTGGTTTTGGTTGTTTTCGTTTATCTCTCTGACGTCTACAAGTGCAGGATAGTTGCCAAGATGCATGGCGTTCATGGGTTCCTCATTGCAGAGGGAGCAGATTGGAGTCGGTAGGTTGCCAATACGGTGGAAGTGCTCGCATAGGTAGTCGTGTCCCGTGGTAATTCGGAAAGCTGCGACTAACACCTGGAGGGGGAGAAATCGTAGGATAGGGGATTCCAGCAAAGATTCCCATTTTTGTCTTTGTGCTTAATTTTTTCAAGTGTTATGGGAATACCAGTTGATAGTGCTTGTGATGTGGCTCTGAGCTCTGAGATGTTACAGACATAAGGGTTGGCGGTTGATTTAGTTGCGCCAAACTTAGCGAGGACGTCTGCTTTTTCATTTCCTAAAATACCAACATGACTGGGAATCCATTGTAGTGACAGATACCAACCCGTTTTAGCAATACAGTGCAAGGCGGCTCGACATTTGTTAGTACGGACGTAATCGGTGAGGTAGTTAGATGATAGTGCTGCTATTTTAGCTTGAGAATCAATAAAGAAGACAGCTTTATCTTAACTTCGTGAAATTTGGATGTGACCAGTAAAAATGTCTCTACTTTCCCATCAAAACAGCTGAGAGGTTCTCCAACTGCAGTGCATCCTTCAAATATATCTCTGCAGTAACCAGGACCAGTTTTTCTGGATCCTGGGATGGATAAAGCATCTGTATAGATGTACAAAAATACTGATCTTGGGTACATAAAGTGGATGGTTTCTAGAGAGGTTTTCCGTAACTCGATATCCATATGTGCTGATTTTGATAAGTTTTGACCCATTACTCGGAGAGTGGTGGAGGTGAGTTGGCTATATGTATCGTTCATTATATTGACAGGAGCAGGATCACCTACTCTTATACTAAATATATTAATCAGTTTTTCTGCTTTGGCAAGAGGAAAGGTGTGCGTTTTGAGTCTTTTTGGCCACTTTTCGACTGGTTCAACAGCAGCTGGTATTTGCATTGCTGTGATCGGCGTTGATTTTGCACCACCCGTGATGATTCTAAGTGCTACGTTCTGAACTTAACTTTATCAAGCTTCTGCAGTTGTCAAGTAGTGAATCCCCACTACCAAATTATCCACATATAATTAACTATACAATTTCTAACTTATTTTTCAACTCATATTCTAATTACAAATATTGGAATAATAGCAAACGTTTATTTCTTTCAAATATAAGACTGGCCTTCTGTAGAAAGGGGAAGATAAACCCAAAGAAGGTGCTCTAATAATAAGGTACATGACCTCAGTCGAGGATCAGATTGCCAGGTCTAACCAAAAATACTGTCACAATCTCAAGATAGAGAGACGTCGTCAATTTTAACGCTTACACTCACCTGGTCCCAGCATGAGTGGGTTAAACCATCAGCCGGCCAATGAGAAGGCGGTCTGGTTATCAGATTAGGGGTGGCGAGGGACCCCTACCGAGAAAAGGCGTACCGAAAAGGATTACTGGGTGAATTAAAAAAGGGTAAAGATTCTCGAATGATCGATAGTTCCAGAAAAACTAGAAATTGGTGGTGACAAAATAGATTCCGAGAAAAATATAAAGTCCAGGGACAATGGGCCGAACATTCGAGAAATATTCCAAAACCCTATATAAGCCCGGACAAACATAAGGCGAGACAGTATTCAAATAAATCTTCGACAGTGTTCAGATAAATTTTCGAGAGTAATCTTCAACATAGTAATATAAATCTTCGACCAGTGTTAAAATGAACAGTGAATCGTGAGTGTAAATAAATTGTGAACAGTGTGACAGTGAACATTGTAATAGTGAATAAGTGACTGTGAAAACTAATTGTTAATGTGTAGTTTATAAGCAATACTAGTGTTAGGTAAATAAATAAACAATAGTGTTAAAAATAAATTCGTAGTCATTAAACACAAATCCTCGAACCCGTAAAAATGTTACAATACCAACAAAAAAAATTGAGTATTTACCCCTAACAGTTGGCAGTCAATCTGTTTGGCAACAGCGATGAGTTTGAGCGATGTTTTTTAGAAATTCCCATAAAAAAATAGGTTACCATAAAATAGAGTAGCTTACTGCTCAAAGCAGTTACCAGACTTTGCATGTATACAGAGACAGATTGCAGACAAAATAAAATTACAGAATGCACAAACAAAGACGTTGCAAGTCTTGTATGTTAAGTTTCAAGATTAAAATCTAGACACAAATTTTCCAGTCAATAATTATTTCAAGTGAAACGATATGAAAATACTGCAGTTTTTTTTGACATGCAGTATTACGTGCATTATTGCTTATCGTGCATTATGTTTTCATGTGTAAAATAGCCTCTTTTTCATTCTAATAATTACAATTAACAACGAGCATTTGACTATAAAATTTATAACAAAACGATCGACGTAAAAATCTTCTTTACGGTGCATCATAAAAAATTTTCTAAATCAGAAAATGTCGAAAAATAATTTAAATATTTAATGAATCGAAACTGGAATTTTACTTTAATTAATATGAAATTTAAATTGGAAAATATTTAATTAAAATTTTCACAAGTAACTTCTATCAATTGGGAAATAGTTTTGGAATTTTATTATTAATAATTTCTATCGACTCCTGTAGGCGATTTTTTTTTTTTTTTTGAAACAGCCTAGAAAGGCTTATGAGTGCTGATACTCGTATTATTTAAAATTAAGAATAATTCAGATCAGTTCACAGCTGTCTACACACTGCATAAATCAAAAAGTTTATATCAGCTTTATTTTTTTTTAGAAAAATTCCGTTGTCCTAAGACAAATTGAAATTTTTATGAATCATCAAACATTTTTCGTTCAAATTGTAATAAACTAGACTTGTCTGTAATAATTTAGTATAAAATTTAAATTAAAAGTTAAAACTCTTGCATTCTAAATACTCGTAGAAATTAAACAGTTTTTAGTTTGAAAGAAAGAGAACGGGAAATGGAAAAGTCTGTAATTGAATATGAATATTTGTGTTGTTTAAGGGTGTGATGAAGATGACAAAGATAATATAATACATTATCAGAAGCACTTTGTTAATTAGAACGATATCTTTCTATGCTATTGATTATATTGAACTCATTTAGTTTCGTTTCATTTCACTCTACTACCTATTAATTTTCTTTCAGTAACATTAAATTGTAGTGCAAGCTGCAAATTGAAGAAAATTAATAACTTCGAACTAACGAAATTGTAAAAGATTAATGGAAAAACAATTGAGTGAATTAAAAATTATAGGGATGAAAATAAGTAAGGGTTGGGAAAATGTAATTGTCAGACTCGAAAGAAAGGTCAATAGCTTTTATTTACAATTTAATAGGGTAAAGTTTTATTGTAAATGTTATTGGAACGGAATAAAATAGTTGGAATTTTTTCTTAACCACATTGGGTGGTGCATGTATGCAGGTATGTATGTATTTGTTTGTTACCATGAATAAAATACAATAAAGATTCAAGCAGAAAAAAGCCACAAAATGCATAGTAATTTTTAAAATGTAAAACTTTCCGTTAATAATATTAAAATTATTCATTTCTTGTTTCGCACAAATCAAAAATCAAAGCAAATAGGGAATAATTACGAAATTTGAGTTGCATGATTAAATTTGTTTTTTATCAAGTTATTTTTCGGATAAGTCAAACTTTTATGAGATCAAAATTTACTTCCTAATGATAAAAATTGATTGAAACAAATTAAAAGTTCAACTCAAGGTATCAAACAATGATTGTTTGTTATTTAGAACCTGAGTCCAAACGTTACAACTGAATCTATACTAATATATAAAATTGAAGAGTTTGTTTGTTTGTTTGATTGTTTGGTTAAACGCGCTAATCTCAAGAATTACTGGTTCTAATTGAAAAATTCTTTTTGTGTTGGATAGCCTAATTATCGACAAAGGCTTTAGGCTATACAACATCACTCTACGACCAAAAGCAGCAGAACATCGATGGAAAATGTTGCAAAAATCTGGAAATTTTTTCCATTTGAGAGCGTTGGTAGCCTGCCCTGCGTAAACGGTTAAAGTTACGCAAAAATCATGAATAGCAAAATTGTTCCTCTTAAAAAATTCTAAAAAAAAAGTCCCCGACGACATATGTCTATTTTTTAAGGTTGGCCCGCTATAACCTTTTCAATGGTTATTAAAGTTGTTTCAAAAATAATTCATTATTTGCGAAATTGTTTTTAGAACCTCATTATTAATTCTTACCCAAATTAATACGGTTTTTAATTAAATTTGGTATGATGAGAAATGACAATCTGAGTCATTTAATAGAAACTTTTTAATACGGCAAAATGTCTCATTTACTCGGAAAATTAAAAAACGGGTTGGAGAAAAAAATTATGCATCAACTCTATTTTTAGTTGAAAATGGATTTTGGTGATATTTAAGTATGATGATAGCTAACTATGTGAATCATTATCTAGAATACGTTTTATTTCGGAAAAATTTCTCATTTTATTGGGAAAATAGAGAAAAACTGATTCGAAGAAAAATCATGCTGAAACTAAACATTTTTATCTGAGTACAATATATTTATAGTAATAACTCATAAGGTCCTCAACACCAAATCATAATTTTTCTTTTCATACAGCCCACTTTTTATCCAGGAAAAATGTATGTTCCCGTAGAATAGATACGTTTTTGTTTTTCACAGAACAAAAGATTACCATAAGTTTTTGCAATATGGTGGTTTAAGAGTTAGTGAATGATATGGGCTACTTTTTATGTTAAAATATTGTACCGCTCCCGTAGGATAGGCTAAAAATAGTATCCTTCAGGAACTGAGTATTTCAAAGAAGTTTTCTAAAAGTTCATGAGTAAGAGTTTTAACAAATTTTCCTTAGGAAGGCTTAATCTCTTTTTTATCCAGGAAAAATGTGCTACTCCTGTGGGATAGATATGTTTTTGTTTTTCACAGAGTAAAAGATGGACATGATTTTTTGTAATATGGTAGTTGAGGGATCAGATAATAATATAGATTATTTCTTATGCTAGAATAATGCACGGTGCTTAAAGGATAGCATGACAATTGTATCCTGCAGGAACCATGTGTTACAAAAAAGTTCATGAAGTAGATCTTTAAAGTTCGTGGAATAGCGTTTTAACAAATTTTCTCTTTAGGATTAAAATAAAAATTACAATTTTCACTTGAAGATGATTTTTAATTTAACATCCGAAAAATAATAATGAAAATTTTTGAAACGTTGAAATTTCTTTCATTGTTAATTTTTGAATGTCTATAATGTTTGGAAAAAAGCGTGTTAAATTATATTCAAACAGTCAACAATTACTCTACTTACTCAACTTTTTCACTATTGAAAAATTGAAACTTGGCGAAAAGCTCAGTTAAATATATAATACGTTAAACATTTTCGATTTGAATTGCTATTTAAGGAACACAAGTATAGGTATTTTATAATATTCATAAAAACGTATAGAACCTATAAGATAGCTCTTCTAGATAGCTGACGGAATATCTTCCTTGAAATGTAGTTTATTGGATTTTCATGAACTTTCTATGAATCAAAGATCTAAAAATATCTATCTGTCTTTTTTTGTTGATGGGATGAAAGTTTCTATTATTCAATCAGTATAATTTAGATACGTTCAGCGAAGCGGGCGGGGACCAGCTATACAAAATAAATCCACTGATAATAACTGACTCAAAGAAAAAAGAAACATTTGATAGGGTAGCGGTTAGAGCAATTGAAGGGCTTGGTGCAAGAACCCGGTAAATCCAAAATTTGTTTTTATAGCATTTTTTCCTTGGTACAATATTACACTTTCGATTAGCCCAAGAACCGGAGTAAAATGTAACATCAATACTGTCCTGCGTGGCAAATAATGTTGGGAATGTAAGGCCTTACCTGGTGTTATCTTTATTTTCATTCAACGTTTACCAAAACTTTATCAGTGAGGACTTATCGGGTTCTTGCACCAAGCCCTTCAATTGCTCCCTCCGAAACAGGCATTAGTGATACGGGGTTCGATTGCCTTCAAATCCCTAGATATAAGATTAAGATTTAAGACCTACAGAAATTATATGTATGTATGTATGTAAGACAGTCGTGATATGACCATAAATTTTAAAGCGCCTTAAAACACAAAAAAGTGGGAAGCTTTACTCGTAAAAAAATTTAAGAATCAGATATTTGACAGTTTCTGTGAACTTCAAAATTATTTTACAAGAGACAAAGTTCGAATAATGAAAAAAATTTTCAATTTCTTCAAAATGTAATAACGTTGAAGGCACATTTGTGTGGTTTTCATTCACCCGTACGATCCATCCATGTCACTATACCGGATAATCGAGTTGGTGGTAATGATAGATGGTGATGTTAATATTTAAATCATCAAAATATTATGAAATTAAGAAAAAAGAAAAGTTCAAAAAGTGAAAAAAAAATTTCAAAAACTTACTCTTTTGAATCAGTTCTTCTTGATCGAAAAACGATGATTGAATTTCTTCAGTTACATCTGAAATGAAAGAAAAGCATATTAATTATAAGTTGGTAAGATATTTTTCAGTTAGGTTATTCAAAATATCTTCCTCAACTTTCCGGAATAAGAAAAGAAATAAAACAATAATACCTCATTTAAAAAAAATTATTGTGTGGTTTTACGAAACCACGATGCAAGTGAGACTTTTTTTCGGATTTGTGACACTTAAGTAACTGAAAATTTTCGGAAAATTATTCGATTAAGGGTATGAAAATAGAATAGAAAGAAAGGAATGTGGCACAAATTCGCTGTCTATGACTTAACACGCGCCGTTGCAACTAATTTTGAATTTCAATTATTGATGTTAATACTCGAATGTTATTTTCATTATTGAATTTGTTGATTGTTGTTAAATCGATCATCTGCCTGTTGTTATCTACGAGTATTGTAACATCACCGTCGGATATTTTTGTACTATTCTCACTAGCTGTATCTTTGTTTATCATGATCAAGTGAACAATAACATTTATATCAATACACTGATCAAAATACAAATACCAATACAATTATGATTGACAATTAATGACAACTTATAATATAATAAAACGTTGTCATAGAGAGGAAAATAGCTCATTACATTCAGTAATAGCTCGCACAACAGGCCTGGGAGAACGACATAGTATATAGCTAACAGTGTGTATATGAGCTCTGCCGAACACCTGCCGATTTCCTGTCGAGAATGTGTTACATTTAGCGACATGCTAAAGAGAGACCAAAAAAATTGAGACGATGTATAAAAAGTTTCACTTTAAAAAACCGGTTCTTAAGAAACTTTTCCTTGAATATTAATTGAATTTTGAGAAAAAGGATAGACAGTAAAACAATTAAGTCGAATATTCTAGTAATGGAACAATCCGGCGTCTGAATTCTCTAGAAGATCGTTGATCACGTATATAAGCAGGTTGGCAGCCGAGTGGTTTCAGTTGTAAACAGTGAGTAAGTTCTTAGTTAAACAGTGAAATAAATCATTATCAACGTGCATTTAATAAGTGTGTAATAGTGTTAAATAAATAAATAAAAATTTGTTTAAAATAAATTGTTATTGTGAAATACAAATCCTAAAACCTGTCGAAATAAATAGGTAAAAACGTAACGATAAATATGTAAGCATTTAATCGTTATCAGGCGTTTTGATGCCCGAATAAAATATTTCCATGACAAAAATATTTGCGATAAAATATTTTATGCAATTTCAAAACTTCACAACTTTCTGATAAAATTTTTTTGAGCTCAATAACTAAGCGTTTATATTAAATAATTTTTAGTAAAAACGTGTTAAATTGACCTCCATGTGTTCGTCTTATATCTGCAAAAACTGTGTTAATTAATACATAGGGATGCAGGGGGTCCCCCTGGCAGGGATTAAGTGAGTCCCCAAAAAAAGAAATTATAGTCATTGTTCGTTTACCCGATTTTTATTCATTTACTGAATGTGCACTTTTGGAGACCGCGAAGTTTTACACAAAACTAAATGTTTTAACATCAAAATTATGCTGCAAATACGATTTGCAGTTATTCTATGAGGACTTTTTGTCGTGGGGATATTTTGTCATGGGGATATTTTGTTCGGGGATCAAAACGCATGGAACCCATTTAACCGGATATCAAAAGTTGGATTATTGCAAATTTTGTCTATTATCAAAATAACTAGTTTCCAGAATAACCGAATCAATAAAAAGCTTTTTTTTAGAAATAAGTGTGACGCATGATCACGTTGTTGTTTTGTCGAAATTTAAGGGACAATCTTGATTTTTATCTCGATTAAGTGAAACTCAATATTGACTGTGGCTGTAAATATTGAAATTTTATCGCAATTATTTATTTTCTACTTCAAATATTATTTTTAGAGTTATACTTCTTTAGGCGCGTTATAAAAAATTGATGAGAGTGAAATTTTTAGATGAGCAGCCATCTTGAGACAAAAAATAACATAATGAAGTTGGCCGCAAAACCCCTCGGTTTCTTGGCGCGCGTAATTTGAATTTTTGTTTTATTTATTTACTTATTTATTTATTTTTAAATAAATAAATGATTTATGATGTATAATGATTTATTTTTAAAATGACACATCTTATTAAAAAAATAAGTTATTACTTTTCTCGAATTTTGCAGTAGCTGTTAAACTATTTTGAGGTTAGTGATGAAAATGACGTCTGCATTCCATGCATATTCTTAGTTATCACGAAATCTGGGATTCTGAAATGATTCAACCAGCTAAGAATAATAATTTAGTAAAACAAGATAATAATAAGATTAAGACATTTACTTTGACAAGTAGCTACTTACTTTATTTTGCAATTTCTATGAAGCTTCGTTTTCATGACATGCATGAATTGTTAACCAGAAAAATGATCCTCACAAATTTTATAAACGTGTTGCAGCTTTCTTTAGATTTAATTTATTGATACAAATTAAAATATTATATATATATATATATATATATATATATATATATATATATATATATATATATTATTATTATTATTAAATATTAATTTACATTTTTTTTAAAATTGATTATTTGAATGCAATTAATAAAAACTAATATTAATGATGCCAAAGAAGTATAACTTCTCACGCGCGTACATAAGTACACGCAACCACTTTTTTTGAACATCAGAACGTAGTACGAATCCCTCCAGTATGAGCTTTCCACTCTTGCCGCTTTTATCATTTTATTTATTAACGCTACAATTACTATTTTAGTTTGTAAACTTATGCTTGGATTTAGCTTGCAGCGTGTAAACTTTTATAATTTTTTTATTTTTTGATTACCAAAACTTCGTAGTATTCTCCATCAGTACCTCCACCTATATTTGTACTTTATTTAGAATTTAATAACAAGGAAGCTACAGTATTTGAAATAACGCAAGATTGTCATCTTGTTTAAAGAAATGCAAGACATAATAAATCAATTTAAGTATTATTGGTTATCATCACGTCATTTTGAGTCAATTTTATTGGCTTATTATTTACGTATTTGTAATGAGAGACTCGCTCAGATATTCAAGGAAATTGGGTTTTGAAAAGGTACGAAGAATAATAAAGGCAATGTACTCGCATATTATCTGCCATTCCAACTATTGAATAATCAGAAGAATTAATGTGGGAAAATTCTGACGCGTCTCATTATTAAATAATTTATTATTAAAACGCAATTATATAGAAAAAACATTTTTTCGTTAAATTTGAAGGAAAATAAAGTCCTTATGTTAACTTGGTAACTATACAATTATTAAAAAAAAATGGCATTATTATATATACGACATTATTGAAAATCCAGGACCGTGGAGACGAAGAATTGAATTAAGATTTTTTCATTAAAGTAAGGAAACAATTTTTGCTCTAAATAAATTTACTATACAAATGTAAAAGAATTGTTTGAAAAAAAGGCTTTGATTGTAGGTAAACAAGAAAAAAATACATTGACAGATTTAAATAAAGGACATTCAATCGTTTGAAAATTGAGATGAATCAAACGCAAAGGTCGTCATTAATAAATGATTGAATTGAAATCTTTTGGGTAACGAATTCACCAATTTATTATCAACGATGACATTTTTGTCTTTACGAGAAAAGCAATTAATTAGAGACAATTTATCAAAGAGAATATCAAACATTTGATTTCATTTTGAAATTAAATTCTCCACAATAAAATAAAATCTTTAAATTGTTAACTGTTCATCATTTTTCGAAATTATTTTTCATTTGTAATTTAACCTTGTTATATTATGAAATAATGTTGGTATTTTCTTAGCATTAAGAAAAGCGGTCGAGCCCAGAAATAATTTTTTTTAATATGTAAGTTTTGAAAAAAATCATTAAAGGTCGTTCACTGTTAATGTTAATAACGATGCCACTCGTTGCATTAAAATTTAAGAATTTTTATAATACGGTCCAATGCGTACAGCGTCGTCATTAATTCCCATCACCCTATCATTAGATTACACCACACGAAGTGATCACACATTTTCCACATAACCGTACAACATTTTTTTTTTCGTTTAGTTAAATTACGGCGCGAGATGATCGTCACTCATCAGAAGAATAATTTGATCAGAGCATGAGATTATGTTGTTCGAAATTTTTCTCGCTGCACCGCGTTTTATTATCGCATCGACCGAGAACATTTACGTTCGATGTATTCTATATAAACCAATGAAAAAATTTAATTATTGTAAAAGCATTATGGAGAGCATGTTTCATGAGATCCGACGATGTAAACAGGAAAATTCTATTGTCTACCAATATGAGAAGAAGCTACTTTTATATTGAGTTACTCATTTTATAATTTGGCTCGAACCAAAATTGGTTTACTTGCACTAATTCGAACGATTTATCTCCACATTGTTAACATTGTTGTGCCACTAAAATCAGTTTACGTTTCAAATGACAGAACGTTAATCAACGTTTTAAAAAAAAATAATTACAGTGTAATTTCGACAAAAGAAACATTGCAATATAAAACGCAATTACCTTTTCATATACAAAACAAATCCTTTCACTTAAATTAATTTTATATATTCTACTTTTTCTTATAAATTAATTTGATTTCAAATGATTCGTTTCTTTTGCTAGTTGAGTAATTTTTGATTTACAATGAATTCAATAACTATCATTTTATTGTAATCCTTAAAGGCAACATTGTTTTTTTTTTGACGTGATAACGTCTTATAAATTGATGAACTACGACAGCAAGTCTGAAAAAGTGTCACGTTCCATTTGAGCCTGTGCGTGCAAGCGAAAACGCGATACAAGTGACAGAGAGGCAATTGTTGAATCCTAGACAACGTGTTTTGTTATATTTCACAAATACTATGCCTTAAAATTCACAACACAAATTATAAATTAAAGTAAAAATAAATGTAAAAATCACAAAACGAAAAATCCAAATTGTTAATTTTGTATCTCCAGATACGTAAATCAAACGCCATGTGTTCGTCATCATTGGATCAAATTGAAATGTCTTCGAGAACAATTTCGTGCTGATTCATTTATCAATTTATTTTTACTTTAATTTATAATTTGTGTTGTGAATTTTAGGGCCTAGTACTCTTACTGAGCTTCTGTCCCGAAATTTCTAGCCAGCCGACTTTTCATCGCTTTTTTGACAGCAGATCTGGTGATCCTTACTCCAGACCCCGGGGCCCACAAGTGGGTCATCGAACCAGCCTTCGCGCAAGCATCTGATTCTTTGTTTCCCTCAACTCCCTTTTGTTCTGGCACCCAACCATGTTTGACTCGGTTGTGATTTGCCAGGTCGTTCAGGAGGTGACGACATTCCGTCACCAACTTAGAGCTGATCGTTGTTTTGGCGATCTTTTAGCGCTGCGTTACTATCAGACAAGATCTGTATGTTCATATTTCGATAGCCTATATCTAAGTTTTCCGTAGAAAATAGTGTTCGAACCCCCAAGCAGCACTGAGATGCCCATTGATCAGGTTAAAATAAGTTTTGTCTCAATAAGGTAAACCTTACGAGGTTTATATCAGGATCATTATGGTAGCCTTATTACCAAAGAAGTTATTTGTTTTTCCTAACCTCATCCATACTAAGTTTGGGTCAGAATCAGCCCTCTATCACTTAAATACGAGAAAGACTAAAAAAAAGTGACCGATTTTGCCGCAAATCTTAGTACTTTTGGGTGGCGCTGGCAGGCTAGCTGAAAAACAGTTGTTAACTATTTGTGTTGTTATAAGAGTCATACGTCTCAAACAGTCCCCTGTCACTTAAACGTCTCAAATACTTATCGAGAGCCATTATACTTATTATAGAAAAGTAACTATCATAATTATTCTCATATGATAACAATAATAATGAAAACCATAAAAATAATTTGCCTGACATTTAAAAAAAAAATTATTTCTATCCTCCGACCTCCATAAAAGTCTTCGGTTTTCGTCAGTTTTCGTGGTTCTCGTTCAACTTGTTTTCAACTAATATTGCTAATGCTGTTTGCAAGTGCGGACATAATAGACCAATTTTCTGTAACATGGAGTTGTAGGGGGTGGTCAGAATAGTCTTATTACAAAAATGATTTTGTATCAGGTTTTTCTGATCAGGTATATTCAAGGTTTCTCTTAGTATAACATAATGTATATTTGTATTTTAAAAATACTTTATTAATTTGAGCAACTTATTTTACTTTTTGAAAGGTAATCTCGATTTTTCCGTTTTCCAAAAAGAACTTGAACCTCCATTAAGAAAGACCTTTTCTTATTTCCACCCCTAATTTACTCAAACAGAGACGAAAAACTTTGTATTTTTGAGTCATAGGTACAGCTAAATAAACACATTTTTAAATTCTTATTTTGCAAATTACAAGTCTATATGAAAACGTAAACACTCTCTGCGTATTTAATTTCTAATTTTGTTCATTTAAGGGTTGAAACAATTATAAAGTATCTGCTTTAGACAGAACTTTTCTTTAAAATGAATGAAATGAATAATACACGTATAATAAGAATAATATATGTAAAAATATCTTGAATAAAAATGCATGAACATAACTTCTTTATAATAACCTTCTTTCCCAGAACCCTTATTTTTAAATTTTTCCAGGAAAACGTTTCAAATTAAAGCTGCAGGCTTTGATGAATTTGGTAACCATGGCAATTTTAAAGAAAATATTTGTGTAGAAAAAAAAAATTAAATGAAAAACTTCTATCCATGAAATACAGTGGGGCTTCCTGAAAGTCAATTGCAACCAAAAGCTTTGCGATACAACTAGGTATAATACAAATGTAAGACTCCAAGCTTGCTGAATTTCGAAAACATTTTTGAACACGGACATATTTCTAAAAAACCCCTTGTCGAAGTTAAGATACTCATGAAACTTGCATTTACGTTGAAAACTCGAAATCGAAAATTACATGATTACACTACTTTCGTTACTGTATCGCTAGTAATAAAAGAAAGTAAAAGTTATTCAAAGCTAACAATCTTGATTTATAAGCTATGTCTAACGTTATATTTTAATTCTAAAATTTTTGTAGTAAAACTCTTGAAAATCGTCCTGTATAATAAGAGCATATTTAAATAAAAATTAAATAACTCTTAACATTTAATACTAGAATAATTTTTATACACCGGTATTATTCTTTTATAAGGAAATGTTTATGCTTCCAATTACTATGCTGATATTAAGATCCTTAGTCACAAGGTGTAGTCATGCAACATGTTATAATTAAACTATATATAAACTACAATGTTTTGACGTCACAATTGGTTTTAAATGTTCCCTATCTTTGAATTGCTCGCAATGCAATACATCTTACTAATATTATAAACGTGAAAGTTTGTAAGAATGGATGTTTGTTGCTCTTTCACTCAAAAAGTACTGAATGGATCTGGATGAAATTTGGCATAGATATAGATTATAATCCAGTTTAACATATAGTATACTTCATATCCAGAAAAAATGTATGGTTCCCGTAGGATAGATATTTTTTTGTTTTTTACGAAGCAAGAGATTACCTTTCTTTTTTGTAATGTGGTAGTTTAAGAGTCAGAAAATTATATAGATTACTTCCCATGCCGAAATAATAAACGGTTCCCATGGGATAGCAAAACAAGTATATATTCTATAAGAACCGTGTATTTAAAAGCAGTTTTATTGAAATCCGAAAAAGATTCTTAACTCATTTTCCCGAAGAACATTTGATCTACTTTTTACTCAGAAGAGATGTACTATTCCCGTGGGATATGTTTTTTATTCAACACAGAGTTAAAGATTGATATGATTTTTGCAATGTGGTAGTTTGGGTGAGAATGATATAGGTTACTTTTAAGACTAGAATAATGCATAGTTCCCATGTTATGGCAAAACAATTATATCCTACAGGAACCGTACATTTAAAAAGTTTCGGTAAAGTTGGTGAAATAAAATTATAACGCATTTTCCTCCAATTTTACACGATAACGAAAGAAATCTCTACAAAGCTGAAATTAAAAAATTGACAATTTTTACTGGAAAATAAATAATTAAATAATTATGAATTTCAATTTAACACTTGATAAAATTAATAATGACATTTTTTTTAAATAAATGAATTTTTCATTTTTCTTTGTCGAAGATATTAATTAGAAATAAACGTAAATAATAAACTCAAAATTTCAGAATTTAACAATTACTTAACGGAACGAATTTTAATGAAGTTTTGCTAAAGATCCTGTAGGAGAGCTACTAATCTATTCTTTTAAGTGAACATCCATTAATTACGTGAGGTGTTCAAGGGCCGATTGGGTCGAGCCGAATCTCATTTAATCTTACTTTGGGGAAAGGGAAGGTCTCGCAAATATCACGTATTTTTTGTTTTGAAAAATATCACATTAGATTGCGGGTTGGGGGAATGATATATGCCAAATCTCATGACATCTTACCAGAGGAGAGGGGATGGGATTTCAAAAATTGCAAAAAACGCCTTGCGCAATTAATGGATGCCCTCTAAAATAGCTGTACGGTTTTAAATGACATTTGGTATGAAAGCTTTTCAAGTCCTAAAGGAAGGAATACAGTTACTTTTTTACTAAAAATCGTAAAGAAGCTGATGTTAGACAGCTTTTTCTTGAAAAATAGTAAGTAGTAATTTTCTTTGGATCTAAAGTCTGAAAGTATCTATTATTTTTTTCTGTCAAAATAGATTAATTTTTATATTTCGCTTTGAACGTAGGGAATCTTTTAATCAATCAGTTTTTAGATACACTCAGCGAAGCGAGCGGGTATCAGCTAGTCAATCAATAATACAAAGCCATTACAATAATAAAGTTTCAAGTGACAAAAATATTAATTTTCATATTATACATGGTCTCATGTTTTTTCATGCCAAATCCTCATCAGGAAAGTTTCTAGTACCATTTTTGATTCCATGAAATTTTTAATATTAGTCAACTTTAAATAATAATTTTAAACGTATATAGCGTTTATACAAATATTGTGAAAATAAAATTTGTATTGCATAAATTTTAGAAGGACCATTATGTGATAAGAAAACTTATTGATTGGGATATTAAAAGGGCTGAAAATTATTTTCCAAGGCAAAAATGTTTGAGTATTGAAATTTGTTATATTCAATCAAGGAATTTTGATTAAAAATAACTCAAGATAAAAATAAATCACGGTTCATTTCAAGAGTATATGCACGTATTAGGGAAATATAAAAAAATAGCCTTGATTTTTTTTCGTTGAAATTATTTGGATTTTTGCCATTAAAGAGAGAAAAAAAATTGAAAATAATGCATCCATATATTTGCATTTTGGTTCAAAATACTGCTTCTAATGTCGCGGGTGTGAACTAAATGTAGTAACCAATTTACATAAAAACAAAGGCGGAAATCATACAATACAAGCCGGAAGACTCTTCATGTAAAATATTATGTAAATCTAATCTTCATATGTACCTATTTATATATTAAGTACGAACTACTCGTGATTTAGTTCATGTAAAATTTGACAAAAAAATTAACAGAAGTCTGTCTTTAATAAAAATTATAACAAAATGAAAACCTGATTTCAAAATAAATAACAAAATTTTAAACAAAAATTGCAGTAAAAAGTAAAAAAAAAATTAAGTGCGTATCCTTGCAGTGCCTACAACTTACAAATTATTAGTACAACTATTGTTATTTTTGGAGTTGGTGTCAGCCCAGAAAATACGACTATATTTGTACGTAATAAACGAGAATATCTTATGAAATTTGTTTTTCAAATGAACTTTTACACAATATAATAGTACTGTGACAATATCTAGCGACCTTTAAACTACAAAATACTAACAGCTGCCGTATTTGCTGGACGATAAGACGTATCGGACCATAAGACGCACCTCAAAATTTATCTAAAAATCCTAAGAAGTGGAATGAAAGTAACTGAAAATTTTCGGAAAATTATTTGATTTAGGTTATGAAAATAAACGATATAATTGATTTTCTAGGTTTTGCATCTAACTCCATTTGCTACGCCTTTAGCACAATTTTTCTACTACTTGCAACTAATTTTAAATTTTCATTACTGATGTTAATACTTGAATGTTATTTTAATTATTGAATTTGTTGATTATTGTTAAATCGATCATCTGCCTGTTGTTATCTATTGTAAAGTGACTTCAAGAATATCATGTTCAATCATTGTTAAATAAAGTTTGTTTTGACGAGGAAATTTTTTCTGGACGAAAGGGCTACACACTAAACAGCCTATCGTTCCGACATACATAATCATATACACCAGCAGAAAGTTCTAATAATTTTAATAAATTCACTATAAAAATTAAATCATCTCACCAGGAGCCTTTTCCTGTCTCTATAAGCACGAACTCTGTCGGCAGTCTTTCTCTTACGGCGTAAAATTAATTCACCGTCGGATATTTTCGCACTATTTTCACTAGCTGTATTTTTGTCTATCATGATAAGTGAACAACAATATTTATATCAATATACTGCTCAAAACACAAAAATACCAATACAAATATGATTGACAATTAATGTTAAAAATTAACTTATAGTATACTAAAACGTTGCGTTCTGATCAAAAGGAAAAGTAGCCATTCAGCAATATTAATTCGCGCAACAACCCTGGTAAAACGATATGGTATATAGTAGATTTTTTTCTTCAAATAGAAATGTGAACAATTTAAAGGTACAATGTACGTAACAGAAAAAAAATTATCAAAATCGGGTAAGCCAGGAAAATTTTATAATTTCATACCTCACTTTTAACCCCTTATGAGTGGAGTTTAAAAAAATGGAAATGAGATTAAATTATGTTCTACCAAAAAAAAAAAAAAAATCGAGGTATCCAATAAGATGTTAATAATTCATCTCTTAGTTTTCAACCCCTTAGAAGTGAACGATTTCCTTCAAATTAAAATGGGACCACATGAGAAGCACCAGCTTTCAAATAAAATATCTGCTGCGAGGCGTCACAGTACTTTCTTTTACTTTCATTTATGAAACTCGCTGTTAGAAGAAGAAAGATAGAAGAAATATACGCACTATGTAACTAAACATATAAACAGAACTATATGCATACAACCTATAGGGCTATGTATATATAGGAATTCCCGACCTTCAACCCAGAACCGCCCTTATTCGAATTTTCCCAAGAAAAAGTTTCAAATAAAACTTGTAGGCGTCAATGAGTCTAAGAACTATAGGAAGTTTAAAGAAAATCGTTGGAGCCGTTTCCAAAAAAAATTGAAAAAGCTTAAAAGTAAAGAGTAACGTAGAGATTTCGGTTAACCGATTTCAACCAAAAGCTTCGCGGCACATCTAGGTATAATATGAAGGTCAAATTCCAAGTTTGGTAAAATTCGGATAAAGCTTTCGATACGATATGGCTGTCACACACAGACATTTTTTTAAAAACCACTTTTTTGGACTCAGGGGACCTCAAAACATGTATTTCCGGTAAAAGCTCGAATTCGAAAATTCGACCCAATTACAATACTTCCTTTTCTATCTATATAGTAGTGAAAGAAAGTAAAAAGCGAACCTAAAAAACCTTAATCAAAACAAAGCATCCCATGGTAGCATTCATACAGAACAGAGCTTTGAGTAAATTCCAAATAAAGGAGCGGAACACCCTTCGTGGTCAAGTGTGATGTCGTAAGCTTAAAAAAATATTAACAGCAAAAAATACATACATATTTAACATACCATTTCACTAATACCTTTGTAAGTTTCTCGCCTCACATTTAATACTTATTAAATTCACGGCTTGTCATTTCCCAGTACACAATCAAAAGCTTAACAATGCGCTTGACAATAGCATATTCACAAGTTTTATTTTCTAACTGATATTAATTTTAATGTATTAAAACGAGTTCAATATCAAATTAAATACCAATACTGCAATATAATATATCCACCGATACTGCAAGTTACATTCAAGTCTGATAGTAAATAATCACAACACATTATTATTAATGAAACTTGTTGACGCATCTAGATTTTTTTAAAGAAACCAAAGTTTTAAGTCTAAAAAATAGAATCATTTGATAAGATATCCACAATCGTCTATATGATATAATTCCGTTTGATAAAATATTTCTATTTAATTAATTTATCAGAGTGGTAGATACACCATATGTATGCTAGAGTCTTCTTTTATATTTTACCGTCAATATTGTATGAATTGTATGTGCTTATTGAAAGGAATTTCTTAGTCGTGCTCGTCTCGTCTCATATTTCTAGAATTTGAGTTTAGATAGATTAAAGTGAACGCAAACGTATTCCGTGACGGAGACACTTTCCGAAGAAAAGCTTTACTTCGCATTGCACTTGCACGCTACTTGTGAAACAAATCTTGTACATTCAACATGTCTTACAGCTTTATAATAACAGTTGTTCGTATAGATGAAAGCTTTTCATTTGCTTGAGAGCTTTTCACGTCGAAATTTTCTTTTTTTTTTCAAGTCGATTAATATTGGTGGGTCTGTAAGAACATACGGAAGAAAGAGTTCATTGAAAATGTGTTCGAAATTTGTTGGAAATCGAATGTGAAGAATAAATTCATTGTCATTGTATAGTCGCAATCAAATCGGATTATGTACTTATTTATTATCTTTTAACTTGAATTTCGAAGAAATTTAATCTTCAAAAAGGATAACCAGTTAGGATCTTAGTTTTAAAAGCTGACAACTATATGTGTTATCTATATATGTATCTCCTACGTCTATTCATTTAAACTAAACATTTTGCATCTAGACAATACGAGTCAACCTCGACAAACAAGTGCTCCAACATACGAGTTTTTCGAGATACGAGCCGGCGATTTTTTGCTTTGAGTTACGAGCGAAATTCGAGATACGAGTTTGGTTTGGCAGGTCGGCCGGTAGAAATTGGTTTCGAGGAGTCAGAGGAGGAAGAGGTTATTCCTACAAGTGAAAGAAAGAAGATCTTGGGAATGTGGGAGAGAGTTTCACAGTTCGTGGAAAAGAAACACCCAGAAAAAGTTACCACAGGTCGTGCATCTGATCTTTTTAATGACACTTGCCTAACTCATTCCGAAACTTTCTGAGAAGGAGGAAGAAACAAACCTCCTTGTACATGTTTTTTTTTTTTTTCTAAACGGCCTACAGGTGAAAGCAAAATAAATGTAGCGAAAAAGACAAAGACCAGTGAGGATATCTAATTTATTTCTTTACATTCTCTTTTTTGTTTTTGTACAATAAATATTTGTCATTTATAAATACGTTTTTATTATTCAAAACCACGTAACAAAAATCACTGCGGTGACATTTTGGGGGTTGGAACGGATTAATGGTAGTTCATTTGATTTGTATGGGGAAATTTGCTTCAAGATACGAGTAATTCAAGATATGAGCAAGGTTGCGGAACGAATTAAACTCGTATGTCGAGGTACCACTGTACATTTCTTTACTATTATTTCAAGTCGCATCAACTACTTTAGTTATACACGACCGACGAATCCGAACACCAAAAAAAAAAAAAATTAGACTTTCGTAAGAATTTTTAATTAAAAAATTAAAAAATTAAGGATGAAATTATAAATTTTTCCAGACTAACCCGATTTCGATACATTTATTGTCTATTATGTACATCGTACCTTTAAATTGTTCACATTTCAAATTGGAGAAAAATACATCCTCTAAGGATGAAAATAGGGGATGAAATGATGGGATGAAAGTGACGTTTAACTGAATCATCGAATTTTAATGATTTTTTTTCTAATGGAAAGGCTAATGCTACCATTACATTTAAAAGCAAAAAATTTCAACCGTTAAGAGGAAAAGGAATGAAGTAGTAACTTTAAACATTTAACGGCACTGCCTCATATGAGCAGCGCGTTTGGTAGGTTTACCCATATTCAAAGAAATATAATTAGTTACGAAACTTCAGATCACTAAAAATCGAGAAATAAATAAAAATTATAACAAAATGAAAAACCGACTTCAAAATAAATAAAAAATCTTAAGCAAAAAATGCACTTAAAAGTAAAAAAATGATTCCGTATCCTTGCAGTATCTACAACTTACATATGATTAGGATGATACAATGTACAACTTTTGTTATTTTTGGAGTTGGTGTCAGCCAAGAAAATAAATATTAATGGTAATTTTTAAAAAGGTTTAGTTGGTAATTGGTATTTTGTAGTTTAAAGGTCGCTAGATATTGTGTTACAGTTCGAGTATATTGTACAAAAGCTGATTTGAAAAATACATTTCATAAGGTATTCTCGTTTTTTGCTAAGTACCAATATAGTCGCATTTCCTTGGCTGACACCAACTTCAAAAATAACAATAGTTGTACATTGTATCATCCTAATAATTTGTAAGTTGTAGACACTGCAAGGATACGCAATTTTTTTTTTACTTTTTAGTTCATTTTTTGTTTAAAAGTTTTTGTTTATTTTGAAGTCGATTTTTCATTTTGTTATATTTTTTATTTATAAATAGTAACTAATTTAAACTCAAAACGAAGAACCAAGACCTTGTTAATCAACAAGGAGTGCTCACTTTCAAGGTTATTACGTTGCTCTGACGTCACTGGTTTGTTGTTTCTGACAGAAGCCAGTAGAGGCGTTAGAAGCCATTAGCTATCTGCTATCGTTGGTTTTTATCGTAACTATCGTTCTTATGATTTTAATTGATGAATGATGATATATCAAAACATTGGTTTGTTGACTGACGCGGGAAATATATCTTCATTATTCAATTTAAATAAAATAACAAAGAAAAATGAAATTAACATTTATTATGTTCATAAAAATTAACTATTGACATAATAAAAATTTAAATTTATTGTTAAAGGGATTTAATAACCTAAATAAAATGCATATTTTATTAAATATAGTAGTGCCAACCAAATGCAGTCACCAGGTGGAATCCCCCACAAACCAACGATAGCTAATGGCCTTTAACGCCTCTACTGGCTTCTGTCAGAAACAACATACCAGTGACGTCATTTTCAGAGAACAAAGAAACGCCGCCTAGTCAAGTGGGCATACCTTATGTATCTAATAACCTTGTTTCATCAAGGGCATTTTATTTGAAAATATAATTCTTATTTAATAGCACCGAGTTATAGTATGAATTTTTAACACGTTGACTGCCAAGTCTGAGATAACTCGAAGTATGTAGTGCAGTCAACGATTTAACTAGACTTCTTCTCTTAAAACTATCAAAAACGTAACAGTTAATGCTATCTCTAGGTAGTACAGGTAAATTAGACATTAGTATTTTAAAGTAAAAATAAATTTAATCCAGTAAACATAATGAAAAGGATCTAAAGATATGTTCAAGTGAATACAAATTTTGGACTTTAATACGTCATAAAAGTTAATCAAAGTTTTTTCTTTCAGAATCGAACGTAAAATTTAAAAAAAATCAGCGATTGACATGATTCAATTAGAAAAATTTTGAAAAAGACAATTTTAAAAGGTTGCACCTAGAATGTTTCGAAAAAGCAATTCGATTGTAAGAGAAAATTATGAAATATAAATTGTCTCGATTTCAATTTATCTTTCTGTGTTGGTAATAAAATTTGAATTGAATATTGATCAAAAGGAAAAAAAATTAATAATAATTTTAACTTTGGAAGTCAGTAATTATTTAAATTATATTTACGAAATCAAAACTATTTCCTGTCTATTTATTTTTTGACCTTAATTTAAATAGAATACTTTAAAAAATAATAAAATATATAGTATGTAGTATGTAGAGATATTACAAGCGTAAATACTGTAAATGTTACAGCATATTGTAGATAATTTTCTTTTCATCAAGGCTTTTCTTCTTGACTTTATCTTTGATATAATTATAACTTTGACTTAAGTAGATATTATCAACCAATATTTCTGTGATTCTAAGAAAACATTTTAAACTAACTGAAGAAACTAATAATAATGGCACAATAACTACCACTAATCAATGAAAAAATATATTTTATAGCTCACGTAAGTAATGAGAAATATTTTCGAATTTCCTTAAATTAGAAAATGTAACACAAACTGAACGATAAACGCTGGTTTTGACATGAATTCAATATCTTGTCATGAATTTTTCAGCAAAATGTTGCAAACAGATAAATTTCTATTCAACCAAGCGAAGGCAAACGCTTGATATTTTCAAAGACGTAAATATTTCAAAGGCTACACAGCTCGACATAAAGCTCTAATTACGTTCTTATTTCATTTGACGTCAATTGTTGCCGGTTCGCAAAGATTTAGTTTACACAGAGTGAAATGAAATTCTCTCATTATCCTTATATTTTCTAGGAAAACTCAAAAGGAAAAACAACATTTTTAGAATAAAACATTTTCCGAAATATATATTTTTCAAAAAACATTTTTCAAATAGAATAGTTTGCTGGTAAGAAAATTGATAGTTGTGACTTTCTCTAACTTTTGAAATTGATAAACAAATAGTATCTAGAGAAATTTAACGAGAAGTCTGGAAATGATTTCTATTTCTTACATGTTTTGTATTGTTAAATAAATTTTCTTAAATTATCAGTAATCAAAATTTACAATGATTAAAATAATCATTTAAATCCTTAAAATTATTTAAAAATATTTTTATTTTTTTTTAATGAAATTGAAATGAAAAATATCTTTGAATTCTTTGAATAATTATCATAGAATTTTCTTTTTTTGTCGCCATAATGATTTCTATGTATCTATATGAATATAAACTTAGAAGTTTTCTTCATATTTTTTCCTTTTTCCTCTAGGACATTATCCCATAACTTTTCATTTAGTCAATGTTATGTGAAATAATGACGTTGGTCTAGTTATAAGACCGAGATAAATTTCGAATAAACTTTAGAAATATACGTTTCGAAAATTATCCTTTTGGTGTAAGAGTACGCTCAGGGAACATAAATAATACGATTGTGTCACTTATAAAGGAAGCATTTTTATTCGTCTCTTTGCTTGTGTCTTATTGGAAAGTTCAAAGAGTTTCATATAAAATTAATGGTTTTGCTCGGAAGCGGAGATAAGAATTGGACATGAAATTCAAAAATGGTTTAGTTTGATAAATATTAAAAATGCTATCTGTAATGCACCACCTATAATGCATTCCAAAATAAAATTCAAATATATCATCAAATACATTTAAACAAGTTGATTGACAGAAGATAAAAAGAAATCTTAATAAATAAATATTATAAAAAAATAAAAAACCGACTTCAAAATAAATAAAAAATCAGAAACAAGAAATGCACTAAAAAGTAACAAAATAATGGCGTATCCTTGCAGTGTCTACAACTTACAAATAATTAGGATGATACAATGTACAACTATTGTTATTTTTAGAGTTGGTGTCAGCCAAGGAAATGCGACTATATTGGTACTTAGCAAAAAACGAGAATACCTTATGAAAATTATTTTTCAAATTAACTTTTAAACAATATACTCGAACTGTAACAATATATAGCGACCTTTAAACTACAAAATACCAATAACCAACTAAACCTTTTTACAAATTACCATTAATATTTATTTTCTTGACTGACACCAACTCCAAAAATAACAATAGTTGTACATTATATCATCCTAATAATATGTAAGTTGTCGACACTGCAAGGATACGCCATTATTTTGTTACTATTTAGTGCATTTTTTGTTTAAGAATTTTTATATATTTTGAAGTCGGTTTTTCATTTTTTTATAATATTTATTTATTTCTCGCGTTTTAGTGATCTGAAGTTTGATAACTGATTTTATTTTCTTGAAAATGGTTAAACCTTCTAAACGCGCTGCTCATATGAGGCAGCGCCGTTTAATATTAAAAGTTACTACATCATCCCTTTTTGCCCTTAAGGGTTGAAATTTTTTGCTTTTAAATGTAATAACAAAACTAAGTGGATTACTCTGTCCAACAGGAAAAAAAAATTATCAAAATTCGATGATTCAGTTAAATATCACTATTTTATTCCCTATTTTCATCCTAAGGGGGTGGATTTTTTTCTTCAAATTGAAATGTAAACAATTTAATGGTACGATGTATGTAATAGAAACAAAATGATCAAAATCGGGTTAGCCAGGAAAAATTTATAATATTATTTCATCTCTAATTTTTAACCCCTTATGAGTGGAGTTTTTTTTTATAAAAAATGGATAGGAGATTAATTTATAATTTTGTTCTACCATTAAAAAAAAATTATCAAAATCGAGCTATCCAATAAGAATTTAATATTTCATCCCTTAGTTTTCAACCCCTTAGAAGTGGATGATTTCCCTCAAATTAAAACTGGACCCCACGGAAAGCACCAGCTTTCAAATAAAAAAAAAATTATCAAAATCGAGCTTTGCAATAAAAAGTTAGTATTTCATCCCTTAGTTTTCAACCCCTTAGAAGTGAAAAATGTCCTTCAAATTAAAATGGAACCACACGGAAACCTCTGGCTTTAAAATAAAAAAAATAATTATCAAAATCAAGCTATCCAATAAGAAGTTAGTATTTCACCCCTTAGTTTTCAACCCCTTGGAAGTAAACGATTTACTTTAAATTAAAATGAGACCATTCGAGAAGCACCAGATTTCAAATAAAAAAGTAATCATCAAAATCGCTTTACCCAGTCGAAAATGCTGAGGTAACAAACGTAATAAAAAATAAAAAAATACAGTCGAATTGAGAACCTCCTCCTTTTTTTGAAGTCGGTTAAAAATGCCAACACCTCACTTTTAAAAGACCCAAATTCAAACAGCGAAAGATTGCACATTTAATTTCAGCAAAACTCAAATGCAAATTTTATCGGTTTCTTTTCGTTTTTGATTAACACATTTGAATAGTTTTTTAAAAATTAACTAGTGAATTTGAAATAGAAAGTAAAACATTTAGATAGTTTACTCATCCAATATATGATATGGGTCCCAAAGAACAAAATTTAGATGAAATGCAAAGACCGTTAAAAATACGAAACGTTTTCACCTGCATCGAGGGAAAATTATGACGGAAAATAATTCCCGATTCGATTCGATAACTTGGTTGATTCGAAGTTCGCTGAAATGTATGATGACGCCGAGATCGTTTAATTAGTTCCGCAATTATCGAGAAATCATGCACCTAATTGTGTTAACACACATTTGTCTATATGTAGAATAAGACAAACTGAATCAGCCGAAATGTTTACATGCAAGAACTATTTCACAAATAAATCAACTCTATTATCTTCCAATAATTAATTAGAGCAAATTAATCTCGATGAAATGATAAACTAATTAGTTGTAGCCGATAATTGCACGCTTGCAAATCATCTAGAAGAACGCATCTTTATTATTGATCCATAAAGAGAATGTATTTCAAAATCAGCGCAAGTATAAAACAAGTAACTTAACTAATTATTTCAGATTTTCGGAAATAATATGTTACTGACTACTAAATTTAGTAAACATTTTTATTACAAAAGTCCTGTCTTGAAATTCTATTTCTGATGTAGAGTCATTTTTCTAACATCCACTTTTTTGGATTTAGAGGATTTCAAAACGTGAAAACTCGAAAAAATTTCAAACCGATTACAATACTTTCTGTACCATATAGTAAAGGTAAAAACTATAGTTTTACAATTTTGATTATAATTAGTAATAACTATAAGTGATGATTTTTGTGTTTAATCAATATTGTGATCAAGTCAAGTAGTTAGACATTTTTTAAAATGAGTTATGCTTGATATTAAGACTCATAAATGAAATTATTTGTGACGATCAATGCTTGACCTGATTTGACTTTTAAGTATTGATAGTTGACCTGTGTATGTCTTGATTTCAAGTAAAATTAAGGCCAAGTAGCTTGAAAATTAAGTTAAGAAGCTTTAAAATTAAGTCACGTATTGTATCCCTACTTATGATACACCACTTGGAAATCGCTTTGGCAAAATTGTTATACAACGAAAAGTTTCAATACAAAGGTAGATTTTGAATTAAGTTTCATAAAATACCTACATAGGCCAGTCAAAATCGACCTAAATATCGCTAAATTCACAAAACATGATGTATTTTTGATTTTCTAGTATGTTGTTTGAACCCATTAGGGCTATGTATTCTCAAGTTTGCAACTCTCAAAAAGTTGTGGAAACATTTTTGTTGATGAAAAACCGTGAAAATTTTGAACCTATTTCAGATTCTGCTCGGTATCTTCTAATCTATGCATTTTTCTTCAAAATCTGTTCTGTACGTTTTTTAAGAACATCAAATTTATTACAAATTAAGCCCAACCGGAGCTCTGCACGTCAATGGGTTACCGAGTTATGGCACTTTGAAAATAGGCCAGTTTTTTTTTTCAAGCATTAAAAATTTAAGTTTTAGACCTCTTTTGGATCAAAGTTGCGTCGAAACCATTGATCCAATGAGCAGAACTTATCGATTATAATTTGTAGACTAATTTAATTCGCTTTAAATTAAGTGCAAGGCCTGTAAGCCTCGTAGTTCCGTCAAAATCTAAGAGAACCCAAATACAGTAAAATCGCATTTTGGTGGGAACTCCAGTATTGGTGGATCGACAGGGTTGTCTCGAGGCTCGTCACCGTCGTCCTCTTCATTGCAGTTTTGCAAATTTCCTCAGAGTAGGTAGGACACATCTCAGAACATCTAAGCCCTGCTTTCAGGCAAGTGCAGCCACCTCTCAGCAACTGTTCTTGGATTTACAAGAGAGGAATTTTAGGAGCTCTGCGGGAGCAGGAGCTTGTCAACTGGCATTGTGGATGAGTCCAGCCGAAGTCACACACGTTTAAAAATCATTTCATACAAAAGACAGTGTTTAGGTACATTTCTGGGAGAATGCGAATTTACCTTTTATGGTGTTTTTTTGTGGTGTTGAGAGGCAGCTGTACTTGCTTAAAAGCAGTTCGAGACTTAAAATTTAGATGTTCTGCAATGTGTGCTATCTGCTCTGGGAATATGTGCAAAACTGCAATGAAGAGGACGACGGTGACTAGCCTCAAATAAACCTTGACGTTCCGCCAATACTAGAGTACCCACCAAAATGCGATTTTCCCTTATATATTACGCTTTGTATTTAATTTAACGCTAATTAAATTGTCTACAAATTATATTCAATAAGTTCTTCTCGTAGGATCAACGGTTTCGACGCAACTTCGATCCAAAAGAGGTCTAAAACTAAAATTTTTAATGCTTGAAAAAAACTGGCCTATTTTCAAAGTGCCATAACTCGGTAACCCATTGACGTGCAGAGCTCCGGTTGGGCTTAATTTGTAATAAATTTGATGTTCTTAAAAAACGTACAGAACAGATTTTGAAGAAAAAATACATGGATTAGGAGATACCGAGCAGAATCTGAAATAAGTCCAACATTTTCACGGTTTTTCCTCTATAAAAATTTTTCCACAACTTTTTGAGAGTTGCAAACTTGAGAATGCATAGCCCTATTGGGTCCCAAAAACATACTAAAAAATCAAAAATACATCATGTTTTGCAAATTTAGCTATTTTTGTGTCGACTTTGACTGCCCTATACAATAATTCCATTGCACATATTTCCATGTTTATTTTGAACCTTTTCCAAGTATTAAGCCCTTTTCTAAATGAATTAAAAGCGTTAAAAATGAATCATAATCATTTTTTTTCTTCAAAAGTCCACTATAACGTTAGTTTACCTATCTTAATAATGTTGATGATAGAGAAAGTTTTTAAGAAAACGCTTTGAGTGAGATCGCTTAAGAAATTTCCCGTATAAATCTTAAGCTAATTTCTGATAATGGAGCATCTGATCAATTTTTAAATCTGATTATTATTTCCTGTATTGACATAGAAAACATAATAATATGATGATGTATATGCAAAATTTACACTCGATTGAAAATCTGAAAGTTGATAAAATATCGATAATAATATTCAACAACAAACAGGTGAAGTAAATATGAGCCTGGTATGGAATGGGTTTCAACTTGGAAGAATTAGTTTTTTGGCTGTGTTCATTTGGTTTGTAAAAGGATAACTTTACCTAGAAAAAGGGTCAAAGAAACTTGGGAACACCACATTATTAACAAGTTCAAAAATGCATAAAGTTATTTAAAGTGGTTTAAAAATAAATTGTACTAATTTTTCATTCCTATCAGTACGTGTATAATAATAAATCAATAAACGAAATTAAAAATGCAATCATCTGAACAAAATCAGCCAGCAATCGTGATTTTTTTACAAATTTTAAATTTCGTAACGACTTCAACACAATTGGCGAATTTTACGCACAAACGAGCAATATTTTAATTGATTAATATATTAAAATGTTTAACGTGTTAAACTTGTGCTGAATAGAAACGATTAAATAATCACAACATATTTTACTTGGAATATTCTTTGTTGTTTGAGGTGAAGAAAGAACAAGAGAAACCAATAAAAGATACAGTCAGTACCAACATTAAAGAACACCCACATTTTTGGGATAGCTTTTTATAACAAGGCAGTCTAAAAAAATCAATTTATCTCAGCACTGAATTAAAGTCAAAATGTTTCCTATAATTTAACTTTTGTAAAATTAGTTCTTAAAATGGTTTATCTAATTCAAGTTAATTAGTTAAGAAAACTTTCTTATAAATAGGAAAAGGAATTATATTGAAAACTAGCGGATACCCGCGACGTCGTCTGGATAGGTTATTATGTTAAGAACATATTTAATTTACAGAGGAAAAACATTTAAAAAAGTGAAAACAAAATGTATTAAAAATAACCGGAAAGAACTTAGCGTTTTAACTATATGCTCCAAGTGTATAGTTATTAGTTAACTATCTAATAATTAATTGTTCTAAAATGTGTAAATTCAAAAATAAAAATTGCTATAAAACCCAAAATTAACAGTTTTTAATTTTTTTTTTCAAAAAAATTTTTCCTTAAATACTCTTTCCGGATCCTGAATTGCTCCAGGTGTATAGATAAGTAGTAATTTAATTTTAAACTATTCATGTTTAAAAGATCCAACGGCAGTTGATGCCGTCATAGTAGAACAATAGATATGTATAAAAAGTTAAAAATAATTAATAATTATTATAAATATTGCAAAAATTTGATCACTTATTTGCGTTATGAAAAGGGCAGATAAAGAACTTCAACAACAAAAAAAAAAAAAAAATTTCATTTAAAAATTATTTGGGATTTTATAGTGATTTTAATTTTTGAGATAGAATTTTTTTAAATTCATTTAATAATTAACTATTAACTATACAGCTGGAGCAATTGCGAATCCGGAAAGAGCATTTAAAGAGCAATTTAAAAAAAAAACTTTAAGAAAGTGACTTTTGAGTAATTTACAGAAATTTTAATTTTTAGTTTGCAAATTTTTGTAAAATTTATTATTAATCTATTAATAACTTTAAACTTGGAGAAATTTCGGATTTTGAAGAAGCAATTTTTTGGCATCTAGTTTAATTTAAAAAAATGCGTGTCTCCCTAACTTAACTCTTTCTGGTTAAAAAATATATGCAATAATAAAAGAACTTGTTGAAATGTAATTTGATTATTGTAACGGTTATAACTTCTATATATAATATATTTTGAATCTATATTTACAGTGAAATTTAAAAAATTCTAAAAAAGAATTTTAAAAAAAATCTACAAAAAATATTTTAAAAACTGCTAAACAAATAGCAAATAGAATTCAAAAATCTCGTTGAACTGCATTAAGTCTACGCTCAAATATGAAATAGTCAGTAGCCAGTGGAAGGAGAAACCTAATCTCTCCAGCTCCTGCGTCTTACATCGTTTGCCCGACTCTATCATATCGACGAAAAATGCACCGCTTAACACGTTTTGCTAGTAAAAATCGCTTTTTTTAAAACGTTAATTACTTTGCTTTTAATGAAGATATTTTTTAGATAAGGACCAAGTATATAAAAAGTGAAACAAAAAAAAATTACCGAAATCTATATATATATATATATATATATATATATATATATATATATATAAGTTTTTGAGTTAAACGCGAACATTGGAAAACAGCTATCATTTTATTTATATAGATACAAAACATCAAATTTTTTCGTTTCGTCAAATAATTTTTTATTTTTGAATGTTCAATACTTTTATTTAACACTGTATATGATAAAATATCCGAAACAGTGCATGTTATGTGTAGGTATTTATAGGTATGTGATTATGTAAGAGCACAAAATTAAATTTCGTTCTGATATATCATTCACCTTGCGCGCACAAATTTCAGAATGTGTGATGTAATTTTGTAACAAGTGTGATTAACGTAAACGCACGTAAACGAACCACATTCTACGTATATTTATTTCGTAAACAATCTGCACACATTTTCTTTTCGTTTTCAATCACTTTAAATCAAATTCATTAAATTTATGAGTTGTTTAACTCAAACTAACTCAAAAGACTATGTAATCAAATTATCAATTACTTTCTCCTCTTACATATTGCTCACAAAAAGTGAATTGAACCAACTTAACACACAAAAGTTATTGAGATGGGGATTTAGCTATTCCATGAATTTTACTTGGCCATCAAAGTAGAGAAAACATTTAACGAAATGTTTGTATTAAAGATAAAAGATAGTGAAAAATGAAATTTTTCTTAAGTGAAACCCATTTTGTTAATGAAAAAAATATGATAAGATTCCATTAGTTTAATTTTTTTTAAAAATCTTTTACCGATAGAAAAAACTTGCAATTAACGCCATAAGTTTAACATGGGTAAAAGGAGGTATGGTATTTTCTTAAAATGTTGTAAAAATTATAATTTTTTCTTCATGAAACTATAAATGTCTGGTGGAGTCGTGAATAAGAATCAAAATGTACTGTACTGTCACGATGCCACAAAACTGAACAGCTTCGATAATAGAGAATCGTCTTGACAATTCTGACAGAATTATCAATTATTCAATATACACTTCCTATAAACTTGCAAACAGTCGTAGCCAAATTTGCTCGATGATTCATAAAAATATTTTGATGTGCTGCATTCAAAAGCAAATTCATATAACAAATTATAACTAAGAGAATGAAATTAAATTTTTTGATTACTATAATCGAGAGATAAAAAGGTCACAATTAAATAATAAATTTATATAATGCACCCTATTTCATGTTCTATTTCCGTGAATGATTAATACAAATTCTGTCCCTATAGTGAATGAAAAATCTATTCTAAAAAAATTCGAAAAGTTTATGAAATTTTAGGCATTCATATTTCCATTACAGACTCTACCATTCTTAGAAGAAACTTATTCGCTTGTGGGGAAAAAAAAACTCTACCTCGTCCTCGTCCTGTGCTGTCGGCCAAAAGCATTGCAAAAGTCAGTGAGAATTTCGATGAGAATTCAGGAACATCAACAACAAATCAGTGGTGCCGCAAAAATTCGTTGTCTGTAAAGTCGGTTAACGGACGATAGTTTTACGTGATAACGTCATAAAGAACACCTAATTGATGAAAAATTGCGTACTTTTATGAATTGAATTATTATCACTGAATTATCATTGTTTTGTATATGTAATACAAAGGAGTTAATTGAAAAATAACAATTTTTTCAAAATGAAATCAGACTGAAAATTATGAAAGAAAAAATCAATTAAATCTTATTAAGTAAATTGTAAAAGAAAAACACAAAACACGTTGTCTAGGATTCAACAATAATATCGTGCCTCTCTATCACTTGTATCGCGTTCTCGCTTGCACGCACAGGCTAAAATAAAACGTGACAAAATGGAGGTTCTTCTTCAGACTGGCTGCCGTAGTTCATCAATTTATAAGACGTTATCACGTCAAAAAATGCTCGAGGAAGTCTACAGACTACAAAGTACGCACCATGGTTAATTATTTGTAAAATCACGTTCATATTATCAAACCAGATACAGTTTTTAATATAATTTCAGAACTAAAAACGGTTGTAATGCGTTTTAAAAAAATATCCCCATGTCAAAATATCCTCAGACAAAAAGTCCTCATAGAATAACTGCAAAACGTATTTGCAGCATAATTTTGATGTTAAACATTTATTTTTGTGTAAAACTTCGCGGTGTCAAGAAGTGCACATTCAGTCAACGAATGTTTATTTCATTATAATAATTATAAATTATTATAAATATTTCAATAAATAATTGGAGGTCAATTTAACACGTTTTTACTAAAAATAAAATATAATTAAATATAAAATCTTAGTTATTAAGCTCAAAAATTTTTTGGGGATATGGGGATATTTTGTCCGGGGATCAAAACGCCTGATACCCTGAAAACAGAGATCCAACGCGTTATTTCTGAAATTGAATTGTCTTCGAAAATTTCATCAAAAGGGCCCTATGCCAACGCATCTGAGGCCGTAGTTTAGATGACATCGTATTCCATAATAAATGCCAACATGTCTACTTTGTAAATCTATAAAAATTTCCTTCTCAAAAAATATTTATGATGTTTCATTTCAAAATCAAATCTCCGGAATAGACGTATCCGATGGACCACCATTTATACCGAATTGTGGCTTAATCCACAATTATTAATAGTTCAAGTTTGTAAAACAATATTTGTAAGACAGCATTTTTACTTTAAAATCCGTTGAATGGGACAATTCGATTTGCTGCACTTCTCACGGTAAGTTAATTTTAAAATTATCATTTTTATGACCAAGTAAATATGCCAAATAAGATACATTAGAAAAACTCGTTTTGATCAGCGTTTGTAAAAGAGTTTGCTTAAGGATAATAGGAAATCGGGAGCAAAAGTACTGAACACTAATAATTCGCATTATCTACTAAGCTTGCTTTACATTAATCAAAATAAACGATTGTCGAACATTTTTGATATCCATTTTTGGCGAAAAATTTCTGTTTTATTCTTTTTTTTTTGTCAGAATAAAAATTTAGTTAAAATCAAATTTCGTTTTTTTTTTTTATTAAGTAGATATGTAAAATGGTAAACTGACTTTTGGCCACCCATGTATTGTAAGACTTTTATTCACGATCATTAGATAATTATAAATCTATCCAATATCTGCTGTTTTTAAACGTTAAAATCCTAAATGTTCGAGTATGCAACAACTTACGATTCTGGTATTAAAGTTCCAATAGGAAGTGCGTTTTAATTTGATTAGGTACTAAAACTTTCAATCTACTTGTGATCTATAAAGCCTCCGCTTCATGCGTCAGTGGTAGGTACTCGATTCGATTCCCGGTGCATGCTTTATATTTCTAGATTTTGAATTAGAGATATTTTCTTTGTTTAGACAAGCATGACTTCATAGGTATGTGTAACTAACTTAAAACACTAAAAAGCGTTCATTTCAAATTATCTTAAATAAATTATTTTATTGTTTTCTTGTGACGCAAGTGCCATTCATTGCGGTGTACATGAGTTTGAAATTTCAAAAAATCTTTTCATTTAAAAGATTTTATTTCAGAAGTTTCAAAATTGCTCGAAAATTTTGTGAGCCACTTGCTCATACTAATATACCGTACAAAACTATATAAACTTGCTGGAAAGAAATGAAAATTTATTACGTCTTAAATCATTATTGTTTAAATGGGATATTAATTTTTTAATGACTTTTTACTATTATATTACAAATTCTATTGAAAAATTTAGGAAATTACTTAGGTCTTTCGAAAAGTGCAACAATAAAAAAAATAGAAAAAAAAAACGTAATGCGTCTACATAATGACAAAACATGCAAATTAAACATCAACGTTTATCAGCTTAATTGAACAATAACATTGCTAGCAAAACTTTTTAATAAGATAACGAACACCATTATTATACTCTCTTAAATCGAAATAGTGACTTTCTACTACAAATAGTGAGTATTCACTATTTGTAGTCGAAAGTCACTATTTCGATTTAAGAGAGTACTAGCTACTTTTTTAAATTTGCTGTCTAGGTTCTTCTTCAATGTTTGAGAAGTATGTTTATTGTGTTTATGTCATTAAGAAGTAAAAAATTCACTAACCCCCAACTGTCTGTATTTCTCATAACATTGTAAATATTTTAATTTACTAGAAAATTTTCATTTTAAAAATATTGGAATATTCAAACCTTTGAATTCCATTCCATCCATCAGAAATATATTATTAAAAGAAAAAAGGAATAAGAAATCTAAGAAACGAGAAGCAGAAGAATAATAGCCCGTTCAGTTTCAAATAAATAAAAATATTATGATGCTTTTCTAGAAATGTATCGTGCAGTCTTTACTATTTTTCAAAACGTTCCCGGAGTATGAACGTAAAGTTGAACGAAATATCTAATTTAATTTCTCTGCTTTACGAGAAAAAAAAACAACTATAGATAAAATTGTTTGTATGTTTGTTAGTAGGTATTATAAAAATTTAAAAATGTAATGGGTTGCAATGATTTTTTAAAAACCTTTGTGATTGAAAGGACTTATTTATGTAAATATTTGGATTTTGGAAAATTTTACTAAAAAAGTATGCTGCATTATGACGTTGAGTCTTATAGTTCTTTTCTTTCCTTTTATATGTAAGTGGGGTTGGTTTAGGGATAGTATTTCATTATTACCATCAGGTAGCAGTTTTCAAAAAATACCACTAAATATTCGACTCAAGTTCCAATGAGAAACCAAACACGAAATCTGCGAATATATTAGTAGCATATTCGTATGATGAGGTTTATATTTATCGATACTTGTTAAAAGACTATCATTGAGCTTATGTGTGAAATTATTTTCGGTCGATATTTTTGTAATAATGTGGACGAAATAAAAAAAAATCAATTTTAACAACTGAGTATTTAAGTTTGCAGAGTAAAGTGCTTGAAAGAGTGGAAATAGTATCGATTAAAAGAGCTGCAGAAGATTTGAGGAGCTGAAATAGTGGACCAACCAATAAAAAATGAGAAAACGTTTTTTTTTTTAAACTTTAGTAGAATTCTGCGGTATCTTTGATTAAAGTGAGAAATTAAAAAAAATTGTCGTGAATGTTGTCGCAGTCTTAGAAGCAAGGCAATGATCTGAAGGATGGGAAGTGTCGCCATTTTGTGAGTTTGGTAGTGGCGTTTGCTCTTTAAACTGTTTCAGCCGTGGGTGGGCCAAGCCAATCAACCAGCCAATGGGGAGCGACGTGGTTGTAGAATGAGAAAGACCTTGCGAAGCTTCTAGAACTTTCGGACCCCGTGGCGCGAAGGGTTTGACCAAAAGGATAACTCGGTGTATGAAAGAGAAGACAATCTTTCTGGAAGTTTATAACCGTAATTCCTTATGGATAGGAAAAGAACAAAAGAATAGAAAGTTCTGGCAACAAATAATAGGAGAGAATATACTCGAAAATGACCAAAACGATATAAAAAAGGTTTGTTTGAACGAAGAGTCAGTCATAAATAAATCGTCAACTTAATTGATACATAAATCGTGAATAGTGAATCGCAAATGTTAAATAAATTGTGAAAATTGTTAAATAAAGTGTAACAGTGCAGTGCAAAAGTTTAAACAGTGAGTGACAATTAGTGACTGACTATTATAATAGTGAACTTAATGGTTGTTAAAGTGTAAATAAATAATCATTTGTTAAAAATAAATCTGTCGTCGTTCAAAGACAATACATAAAAAATTATAAAATAGAAGCCTTCACAAAGAACAGTTAAAATTTCAATTTTGAAAAGCGTATACTCGATTACAGGTTGGTTAAGGTTCACTCTGGTTCTCAACTCTTCATTTCACAGCTTAAATAGATGCTAATAACATAGTTTGGTTACGAATAAGAAAATCTATGTTCTAAATAAATTTAGTGAATTTCAATACAAACAGCGACAGGTATTTCAATTAATGTTAATAAAATTTCATTGTAGAAATTAATACAATTACGATCAAAGAATAAGAAAATAATTGAACATTAATTATAATTAAATTTTTGTATGGTATTTTTTGATATTTTTCTACAATTTTTGTGAGAAAATGATAAACAAGGGGTCAATGTTCGTTTTGTGTATACCTACATGCAACATGCAAGTGCATTCGAAATTCAATTATCAGTAAGAAATGTATTAAAAACGTAAAGAGAATCGACATGAACGAACAAGTCAAGTCTATTTTAATTTTCTGAAGTTTCACTTGAACTGAACGTTTTTTTTTTTTTTTTTTATTTTTTGATAAGAAGAAAACTAGTAAACATTTAATATGAAATCAATTTTTTTTTTTATCATTTACTAAATAATTTAAGTCTCTGTAACTAATAGGTACTGATATTAAAGTGTAGGTATACAAATTTAGTTTAAGTTTTTATAAATTCTTCAAAATTTTAAAATAGGTACCGAAAATTTTAATAAAGCATCTTACTAAAAAAAAAGTTTGATTTAATTTACCATACTTGTACGTACTAGTGATAAGTTCTGTTTGCTAAATTTAAAAAAAAAAAAAAAAAAAAAAAAAAAGCCAAGATTTCGTGTTTTGCTTAGTTAAGCTCGTGAAAATTCAAATACTTTAGTCAACTGGACAATATTAATCTGTACATATAAATTGTTTCAATTTTAATAGGTACTCAAGAACTCTAAAATGATTCAAGTTAAAGCTTCCAATAATATTATTCAAACGATCTTAAAATTGAACATCTTCAACAACCATTTTGAACTTTCAAGGATTAATTCGTGGAAAAATTATTGTTGAACTTTTCATAAAAATTTCGATAACAAATTGAGTAAAAAAACCAAAGTTTTCTGTAATAAAATAGACTTCCCATCAAGAAGAGAGACCTTGGACATTAAAATAATAAGATGAGGTTTTCAAATGCGCTACCATTATTATAAATAACTTTAAAATATATAGATATAGAGTATTAAATGATACAACTAGTTGAATAATCAATTTAAAATTAAAATTAAAAATATAACAAAGACAAACCGGAAATCGTTGGTTCTCTGAATCGAATTGTGGTATCGTCCCATTTGAAAATTAATGACAACAATCAAAAATTGATACAACCACAATCGAGTTTGTGTGAATCAATAAATCATCGTTCCAATAAATGACTGATTGATTGATTAGATGATTGAACGCGTGCAAGAACGTTTTTATCGCCTTCTATTAATTTTAAATTAAGCTCAACATGACTTCAAAGAATATCAAAAAAATAAAATTAAACTAATCCAAGATCGTTTATTAATCAAACTATAACAGTTTTATACCTAATTGACGCTTAGACAAAAAAAAATATCAACCATCATAAGTGTCACTTAAGTTTAGTATGACCAACAACTTACTTCTTAAATAAAAAAAAAATAATACTAGATAATTTGTAACGATTTCGTTTTTAGAGCTTGGTGGTCCTTTCTTTGTTTGTTATTTGAAAAGTCCTTTATTCAAATTGGTAACGGTTAAATTTTCTAGGGGTATGCTCCGAGTTTGTAAACTTGTATTAGATGAGTCGAAGCCCAGACAACATTGAGAACCACTGTTATAGTCGATTTTCAAGCTTTTTATGATATTAATTTTTAAGTTAGGTGTCAGTTTTTCGAATCACAATTCTTCGAAACACAATTTTTCGAATCACTGTTCTTCGAAACACAATTTTTCGAAACACAATTTTTCGAAAAATTAATAATAAATAATTTTAGGGACCGAAATAATTAGAATAAATTAAGTTTTATTTCCCAGTTTACACAAAACAAATGTAATTGAAAAAAAATACTATTATTTAGTAAATAAAATTAAAATTTTTTTGGACATTCTAACATATATTAACTAAACAAAAAAACCATGTAATTTACCTTTGTAAATAGGTACCTATAAGTTATAGTTTACAGATTGTTCATTTTTGGTAAGATTAGCGTGGCGCTTAGAGAATTTGAAATTGCCCAACGTTATGCTTTTGTGTACCATAGAAATTGATAAATTTTGACGTCAGCATGAGGCTTAAGCAAGCCATTTGCAAAATTCAAGGTATGAGTTAGTAACTATGGGAACTTAGATGGTCCAATTTGAACACTCAATATTTTTTATTTGCGAACATGTTTTCAATATTAAACTTCCATTAAGTGATAATAATTTTCATTTTTTTGCAATTCAAAGGACACATATTTTATAAACATCACAAATAACACAAAATTTCAGGAATAAAACACAGAAAACACCATAAAATTAATGAATTTCTAACGAGTTTGAACTCAAGTAATATAGAAAATATAATAGGCAAAATAAACAATCCTTAGATACCACGTATTTTAAAGATGGCTATAGATTTTAAAAATATTCTATAAATTTAAAATGCTCTAATAATGCAGGATCTGTATTCATAAAGATTTTCAATGAATTCTGAAAACGTATAGATATTTGCAGCATAATTTTTATGTTAAAACATTTAATTTTGTGTAAAACTTCGTGGTATCAGAAAGTGCACATTCAGTCAAATAATGAAATTCGGATGACTACAATTTCTTTTGTTGGGGGCTCCGCCAAACCCCCGCCAGGGGGCCCCCCTGGACCCCTTTGGCATTTGTAGTAGGAAATTGTTGAATGAATTTATATGAATTAACTTAAAATAAATGACAGTTCCCATAGTTACGACTTAGTTGACAGATTTATCAAAATCATTTCCCATAAGAAAAATACGTCTTGCAATCCGGTTATTATCGAAAACGAAGCGAAAACTCGCAAATTAGCACTCTTCATTTTCGTTTTCTTTTGACTTGTTTTATCAGAAACCGTCGTCAATTCATGGTGCCACGCTAACCTTTCTCCCCTTCATTTTAAGTATTACATTATCGCTATTTCCAGAACAAAAAGAGATACAGAAATTGTAAAAAGTGAAAAAAAAAGTTATATCTACTGACACATTTATGTACCCATTTCATTTACCCTACCCGTCGAGGTTGATTTACACTGATTTCTTTCAAAAAATTGTGCATTCAAAAAATTATGTTTCGAAAAACTGTGTTTCGAAAAATTGCGTTTCGAAGAATTGTGATTCGGAAAACTGGTCGGACACCAATTTTTATGCGTACACAAAGTGCGAAAAACCACACTACAACAATCTTGAAAATTGACTACCATATTCAATTACTTTAAGTGTTTTAAAATAAAACACTTGAATTCGTAGTGTGATATCCAAAAAAAAAAAAAAATGACGGTTATTTTTAAATGCCTGACTTTAAAATTTGGAAATCTCGATTTTTAAGTCAGATTTTTCATTTACCTTATAACCTCATTTATTAATCAATAATATTACTTCATTGTTGTGTTTACAGTAAGTGTTAAGAAATCGATTAAGGAATATTTAGAATTATTGTTTGAATAGGTGACTGATTAGATCATATCCATAAATATCTTTAAGTAGGTATTTACTTATAAAAATATATAACTTACTTGATAAGAATAAAAAAAAAATTTCTTGTAATGTTACAATATTTCAAATAAAGAAAACAAATATTTTATTCCAGTTTTACGAAAAAAAAAAAATTAAAAACCTATTAAAAGTATCATAGTAATCGATGATAAATCCAAAAATACAAATAAACGGAACGTTTTTATGTAATATTTGAGTAATTTACCCGGTACTTAATTTTATGGAACTAATTAAGCAATAAATGTTAATTATTTATTTATATATATATATTTTTTTAAAGTTTTTATCCGACACACCCAAAGCGAGCCGTTTCGGCAAATGAAGGTCAAGATCTTAAGTGGGACAAACATCAAATAATATTAAAAATTAATCCATTAAAATTATTGAATAAGACGACGTTAATGATAAACTAACGGCATTTCAAAATGTCACGATTCTTTCACATATTCGATGTTTCTATGATACTTACCAACAATACCTATGTAATTTGCCTTGAAGAAATAGACTAAAAAAAAAATCGTAGACAACAAGATCAACGTTAAAATCTCATTAATATATATAATTGATTTTGAGCATCAATAACGGAATTATTCAATTATTAAAAATAAAAAATGTACATATTTTATAAGCATTTTTCTCCTAATCTAATTTTCTATAACGCAGTTTTGAATTTTTCATGATAATAAACATAGCTTTCTTTGAAAATTCTAAGAAAATGCAAAGATAGCATCTTGTTAGAGAAAATATTCATAAATGTCAAATACATTTTTGTTACCATGGATACCTTTGACAAAACTAAATGCGACTAAAAGCACTGAATTTGCGTAGACGTATGAAGTTCTAAAACTTGATATCAACATCTCTATAAAGGGAATTTTATTCACATAAATAATATATTAAGTATAATATCTGAAATGATATCTTAAAAGAGATTATAATGTTGATATGTTTGTATGTATATTAGATTTAAAACTTTTAAAGGCTCTTAAAGATGGTAAACTTATAACAATCTCACTCGAAAATTGGAGTATTATTAGTACCTCAAACATTGGCTAAGTATGTCAAAACAAAACCATATGAACTAGCTAAAATTGTAAAGTGAAAAATGTAGAGCCATCATAGTAAAACGTAGGTAATACGATAAGTTAAAGATAAAAAGCAGTCAGCTCCATTGATCAAAAAAATTGGAGTATTCTTATATTTTAGATTGATTAACTATTAATTTATGTTTAGATTTTCTCAGTCTTCGTTTTAGCTACAAAATTTATTTTCGTCTCAAATTGTAGGAAACATAGCTTAATTTAAATTAGATAAGAATGCATTTTTCTGTAAAATCAACCATTTAGAAATTATTAACGGGGAAAAGAGTTTGAAATACTATATGTATGTATGAAAAAGCATATTTTTGTGATTTCTTTTTTCCAGAGCAAATATAATATTTATTTATATTCTAAATTGTTTTATACTGTTAAGCATTATTCGCAGAACTTCATTTAAAGAGAGAATTTAATTTAAACGATACTTGAAGGATTTATAGGTTTTAATGAAATAATATGATTCTGAAAGTTTCAGGTTCCTAACGCGATTGGTTTTTGAGAAAAAGCAGTTTGTAAAAATATAAATAAAAAAAAATTCTCAAAAACGCGTAGATCGATTGATCTAAGTTTTTACGTTTTAGAAGCTGAAAGTCACTTGGAGAAAACATAACAAATTTTATAGCTAAATAAACAAAAAAAAATTTATAACAGCTTTAAACATGTAGGGGGGAAATTAAACCAATATTTGGGTACAGAATGGTTTTATTTTTTTTCTTAAGATTTAAAAAACTCATTTTTTTACAGAAAAAAGGATGAGGATTTAAAAAAAAAATGTTTCAAAATTGTACCAAAATTATAAGTATTATAGTTAAAAATTGAAATTAAATAAAAAATTGAAGTTAAATAAAAACGCAATTTTAAGAACCTATAAATTTTCCCCCAAAAGACAATTATCCTCAAAAACATGCAAAATTTAAATCAATCGATACACGCGTTCCTGAGAAAAATTTTTTTCCGATTTTTACAAACTTTGGTTTTTCTTAAAAACCAATTGCAATATAAGGACCTGAAACTTTCTGGATCATATTATTTCATTAATACCAATAAATCCTCCAAGTATTGTTTAAATATCTTTCGAGGGCAATTCACCATACTTATAACCCTAGGGCAGTGGTTCTAGATCTAGGTTCGATCGAACCCCAGCTTAGCCACTGAAGAGACCAGGCGATATACGATGAAGCATAACCAAAGGCTTCAAATTCATACTGTCACAGTTAAGGAAGTCTGGGGGGTTGAGCTCACAATTGTGTGGGCTGAGGCCGTTTTAGACTTTTTGTCTAACCTCACGCTGAGTACCCAAACGAAGCGTGAAGAGTGAATAAAGGCGGGGCGTAGTCGGCTAACAAAAAAATATCTCGAACATTCTTTCTAAAAATTATTAGTCTTTGAGACCACCTGCTGCGAGGGTTTGACCAAATAGATTAATCGGTAGACGAGAAAGAAGACAAAAGAATCGAAATTCATAGTAACTGAATTGGTGGGGTAGGAATATTCTGGAAGATAAACCAGTTCTTATATGAGTAGAACAATCTCAGTCGTAAATAAATCGTCAATCGTGAGTGTGAATAAACAGTGAATCGCAAGTGTTAAATAAATTGTGAACAGTGCAGTGCATATAATGAAATATAAACAGTACCTAAGTGACAATTAGTGACTGTGGCTATTATAACAGTGAACTTAATCATTGTTAAAATGTAAATAGTGTAAATAAATAAACAATTGTTGAAAATTAATTGTCGTCCTTCAATCACAAATCCAATAACCCGTAAAAACGTTACAATATGAATTCCATCCTGAATTGACATCCTTGAAACCAGCATAGTTCGAAGTCTTAGGAGAATGAAGCCTCAGGATTTGAGGGAATAAATAAATAATTTTCCCATATGCAGCGCATCCAAGAAATAAAATTCACTAGTCGATTGAAAAATTGGTCGTGATTCGGAAGTTGGTTTTAGTCAAGAAAGTTTTAGTACTCACTACTAGACATGTCCCAAGATTTGTCTAGAAACCGTCTAGAGATAGTCTATAGCAGTGGTTCTTAACCTGGGTTCGAACGAACCCCAGGGGTTCGGTAACTCAATCTCAGGGGTTCGGCGATACATACCCGACTCTTACAAGATATATGAATATATACCTGTGTTTTGAATTTGAAAATAGCATATATTATTTTTCCAATTATGAAGGGTTCGTTGAATATGCATGTGAAATTGGTGGGGTTCAGTACCTCCAAAAACCACTGCTCTAAAGCCTTTGCATCTTAATCACATATTTTGACTAAACTGTACAGTTTCTAGAGGGCATTTAATGACATTATGCGATAGTACTAATAGCCTAATCAAATGGTTATTTTGGTCCGGAAAAGAAAGTTTAATCTTTTTCACTCCTTTCGGTTTTTTAGGGTTTTGAATCCAAACTTCATATTTGCATTTTCTACAGACACAACTTCACAAAGAAAAACGGGAGTTTAATAGTGGGGGTGGTTACCCACATTTATTTACTTTTATATATATAATTGTATAGGCCAGCACTGACCCCCAACAAATCGAATTGCTTAAGGCTATAATGAATTTCCGTCAGAACACCTGCGAGAGACAATAACTGTAAGTCGGAATTTCCAGTCGCCACAAGAGCATTTCAATCTTTTTTTTAGCCAAAAAGTGATAAAGTTTACACTTTTCGAGGTAAACTAGCAACCACAAACAAGTGCATTAAATTTTCTAGCAAAAAAACTCATAAGACCGATTTTCTTAGTTCATTAGTTTAGCCGCCATAGTGCATGGAAAAAATAGTTCCAATTTTGTATTTTATGAAATTAGGCTTTTGAATTTGTTTTTTTTTTTGGTGATGAATGGAAAGATCATATATAAGTTTTATAACCGTAATATTTTTATTTTTTTACAAGCCGACAGCTCCCGAACAAATCCGAGCGTGTGTGACGTCTTAATGGTAGTTTTTATACAATGTTTTGATCTATTTAATTCTGCTGTCATGGTTAAATCGTTTTTTAGCAGTAAATGTTCAATATTATTAACAAAAAAAATCACACGTAAAAGCCGTAAACGCTCTATTGTTATTTAATAGCTACCATTATGACGTCAAAACTATGGTGACCAATCGTGGCGCGTTTACAGTCACGTGATTTTTTTTTAAATTTTATCAATTTTAATTGCTTATAATTAATTTAAAAAAAAATTTCAAGTTTTTCGCATTAAATATCAATATTATTAATAATAAAGTTTTAAAATACATAAAGAAAACCAACATTTTTTTTTTCAAATTCCCAATTACTGGTTTTACAATTAATCTCTTTAAGTTAAACTTGTTATGAAAAAAAAATGTAAAAAGTTTATTAAATATCTTACATTTGGCATATTTTATTTTAGAAAATTGTTAGACACTAGAGCGTATTGAAATATTATGTAAAACGTTAAAAAATTAATTCTAGTTGGATTAACTTAATAGAAAAGTGGGGTTTCTACTCCAATCTTTCTAGATTTTCAATGTTACAATACATAACATGTTTTAATACCATATAATATTAATTATTATAATCAGGAATGGTATAATAGTTTTTTAAGGTTAAAAATCTTACTGCTAGTAGCTAATATAAGTACGAACAAAAAAAAAATATTTCAACTTTATGTCGTAGTATAAAAACTAAACTCTATGAGGATATGTACGAAACGAAAAGAGGATTCCTCCATTTAACTAAAGACAAGTATGGGTAAACTAAAAAAAAAGTTTTGTTTTTAAAACTCGTAGCGATCAATGGCTTTTCATCATTCGATAGGAAAATGCCTATTATTATCACTGAATCAATCATTCGTGATTATTATCGGTTGATTCAACAATTTTTTTTTTCACACGCAACCTAAATTATATCGTCAAACTGTCCATAAAACATTTTTTTCTTATTTTAATTATTTTAAAATGAGCTTGTACTAATTAAAAATTGTCATTTGAAATTATTCGATTTAAGTTTTTCCATTTAAAATATAAGTAATACAACATTTAAAGTAAAGGCAAAATACCGATCATTCTTATATTGTTGTGGATTTAGGTCTTCAACAATCTATATTAATATATCATTTTATTAAAATTACCTTTAAAATTAACGTCAGCATAGCTCGAACAATTTCTGAAAAAAAATAATTTAAAAATTGAGAAAACTGATTTATAATTCTAATGAGTAAATTGAATATTCATTGAAAATCGTATCGATATTCAGTTAAATAGAATCACTCACTTATATGAAATCGAATAAGAAAATTCATCAAACACCTTAAACGATATAACTGTTTTGAATTTGACAAAGTTAACAAGCACATGCGATTTTTCGTTTATTAACACATATTATTAAATCTTTAAACGTTTTCTTCATCATTTGGCGTAAAAACGAATCATGATGATGGTACTTTTAGTCCACATGCGAACTAAAATCATATTATAAGTGTAAAGAATGTGAAAAAAAAAAAAACTTAACACGACATCGACCAAACAGGTAGACAATATAATTTTTACAAAGCGAAAAATCGATCAAAGGCAAAACTAACTGTTCTTCAATGTTGATACAGTCAGCAAAAAATTGTCTCTTCCAAATCGAGATTCTAAAATTAACTTTGAGATGTAATTGTTTTTAAGTGGGCAAAAAACAAACTTCTTAGAAACGATCGAGTTTCAATCAAAAATTTTAATTATAAACGAATTTTAAGATTCGATTAAAATTACCAAACAGAAAAAAAAAGTCGCTTCAGAAAGTAACTGTTTTCACAGAACACTTAATTATTTTTAAGCACAATGAACGTTGTAAAAGAAAATTTAATAAACACTAGGTTCGTAATAAAGGGGATATTTGAGAAATCCTTAGTTTTCAAAGGGCTATAGGTTCGTTCGCGGTACTGATCCGGAACTGGTAAAGAACAAAGAGAATCAATCCAAGTGATTAGATTGGATAATTGCCAAACGCATCCACGCTTATGACTGATTAAGGGTTATTTTCCCGTAAACGAGTTTGAAAATGTTCGGAAGTAAGACGAGGATTAACGAGAACCCACGAAAATTGTTATATGAATTGAAGTTGATGCCTCGTTCACACGAGTCAACTTTAGTTAATCGATCAAAAGTGGAATGAAAAACATAGTGTGATGACTTTTTCAAACTTTTTTTGATCCACTAAAAAGTTAATTACGGTTCTCACACGAGGTTTTTCATTCAAATTTTTTTGATCAACCAAAAACGGCCTAGTAAAATTGACTCGTGTAAACGCAGCATGACAGCGAAACTGTATTATGAATTAGCCACAATTTAGCAAAACTGCACATGAGTAAGAGAATCAAATATTTCATCCTAACAAAAATCTGAGGATCGCTAGAACCAATTATGAATCGGCAACGAACGCATTTCGTGTGAACCGCGAATATCGGGCCGTAACTCGGCTCATAAACTTGCATACGTTTGGCGATGATCCTAAATCGGTCTTGAAATGATTCGTTATCGATTCATTATCACATCCGCGAACAAACCTAAAAACTTACAAGAAAAGGTGATAGAGAGAAAATAAAAAATCAAAAACTTGTGTTGTTAGGCTTCTTTGGATTTGAAGATCAAAACCGGAGCGACTAAAATGGGAATTTTAGGCTTCAACAACCAATTACTCATGAAAGTACAATAAGCATACAGTGAGTTCTGAAAGCTTCAAAATATTCTCTAGTAATTAGAACTATATAGAATGTAAATGTGTTTGTTACAAAACTCCTCCGAAACGACTTAACCGATTCTTATAAATTTTTGAGTGTATATTCATTACGTCTGGGAATAGAACATAAACTATTTTTCATACCTCTAAGCAACAAGGGTGGTCCACCCTAATTTTTTTTTTATTTTTTGGACAACATTTTATAGTTTAATATTTTTATGATCCGGTATTAAAAATACATACAACCCTAAATTGTCACCCTTCTACGACCAACCCCTTTATTTAATCGCACTATCACTACTTTAAAATATACTCCTATAATATTAATATAAGGAAATCTTTATGCAAATTGTGACGTCAGATCTGTTGTTTTAAGTTTTCATTGCAACAACAAGCATTCAACGTTAGCTATTTTATAGACAAGAATTGAATTAAAATCAACAATTAAATGCGTTACCGATGATTGTCTGATCATTAGTACATTGAAACAATTAATGTCATCAATTTTATATTATAAAAGTGAGATGTGAATTGCAACAATCTATAAATATTTATTGAACTCTCTACAGACCGATTTTGTAGATTCTATTTGTTATTCAAGTCTATTTCTATGATAGTTTTTGGTAGCGTTTACATTGATTTGGTATTTTCAACTAATCATACCCCATTTTTAAGCTCCTAATATAAAATATATTTCCGTAATAAACAAAATTTTTCATTCACGACCTTAAGTACTAGTTTTTATTATTTATTTTAATGTTGATTGTTACTTTAAAAGTGAAGCTGTGATTTGTGAACATTTTACATGGGAAGGAACAAAACAAAATTAATTTGACAGAAAAACGATTCACTGTACGAAATCGGGTTAAGAAAAATAATTAACTATTGATAATCTTTTGGGTCAACTTTTTTGAATTATAACAAAAATGAAAAATTTTAAAAAATTTTTCCAACATTTTAATTTTTAAAGTTGAACTTTTAATTCCGTGAACTCTCGATAATTTAAATTCCTAGAAACCATAAATACATAGTTAACTTATTGGTAGTTATCATATCTATAGTTCGACTCAGTAAATGTTCAAATTATCGAGGGAGGAGTTTTATTTATCCATTTTTGGATTCATTTAGGGTAAAAATTGAAGTAATTAGGAAATCCTCTGCAGTGAATATGATTTCATACTTAAAAACAAATATCCAAGGTCCAAAATGACACCCGTAAGAATAAATAACCAAAGCATATAGTTCGACTTAAGTGATCCCGATTATGAGTTGAACTTAAAGAGGTGAAGTCGTTAGGAGTTCGATTCATAGAGGGAAAAATACACAGAGTTACATAGGGGTGAATTGGAACAAAAAAAAAGTAACCTAAACACCCCAATTATAAGGAGTATAAAGTATGTCAAACATAAATCACGGATAATAATCCACTGAAAGATGACTGAACTTGCAAATAGTGAGATTTCTAGGCAAGTAAGAAGAAAATTTACGACTCCTGGGGATTAACTGTTATCTTTCTATACCAACCTAGCAAAACTTACTTTTACATATCTTGCTATGACGGTTCTATTAGTCAATCAGTTCATTTAGCTATATCCAGCAAAGCGGGCGGGTATCAGCTAGTATATATTGGATAAGGATATTTGGATATCTTGGTATCATTTTGCAAATAATAAATTAACCTAAAAAACTTTGTCAAAAAGAAACCTTGGAAGTAACAAAATACTGTAATCTTTTCTTTTGTGTCCTGAATCCGTTTTTTATAGTTTTTACTGAAATCCAATTAAAAACCATAAAAATTTTTTTCCCTATTTTACTCGTTTTTCAAACGACAAATTTAAACATTAAGAGAATGGAAAAAAATGCGACGCTTTCATAATTTCTTTCTTCTACTAGGATACTTAGGGGTTAACAACTTACAATCGATTTCCTATGTTTATCCATTAGCTATATCAAGGTATCTAAAAATTCTTAACTATGAAATGTTAACCTAGTTTTAAATAACTTCGAAAATTCATCATTTCAATAACTCTACAACCATAAGTTCGTGAGTAATTGGTTGTTAAAGTCAATAATTACATGTTTTCTTTGATCGACGATAATATTGCGACAAAAAAATTAATAAACTAGAAATAAACGTTCAAATTGAAAAAAACATGTTTTGGTCCATGTATTTTTTCAAAAAACAAGAAAGTTTAGAAATAAATGGGCGTTAATCTTCTTATAGTTTACGAGCTGGCAACGTTTTGGAGAGAGAATTTTAGGTCGGTCAGTTTTTATATATATGTATGTTATCTCTCGCACTATCCCGGACATCATACTGTCTGGCTGTCGGGAAGGGTTGCGTTTATTAGTGCGCATCGCACCTGTACTGGTAAAATATTAAAATTTTCAGAAAAAATTCCAGATGAAAGTTGTAGAATGTATCATTTTACATAGAAAATGTTCAATGTCTAATTTTCGTAAAGTGGCTAGTTTGCCCGCTACAAGCTTGGAAAGGCTGGCTCGACCTGACGTCATTTGATTCGTCGACCGTTCAGAGGTACAGTCGTTGTGCCAACATGTAAACAATGAGCTTTACAAGCTTGTAGCGGGCAAACTAGCAACTTTACGAAAGTTAGCCACTGGACATTTTTTATGTAAAATAATATTTTCTAGAAATTTGATCTGAAATTTTTTCTTTTTTCTGAAAATTTCAATATTTTACCAGTACAGGTGCGATGCGCACTAATAAATGCAACCCTTCCCGACAGCCAGACAGTATGATGTCCGGGATAGTGCGAGAGATAACATATATAAAAACTGACCGACCTAAAATTCCTTTTTTTTTTGACGTCACTAAATCTCGTACTATTACGATTACTTAAATGTCGCTAACGTTAAAGAAAAACTGCAATTTACTACTTTGATTTACTCTTTACAAAAAACAAATCATTTTTATATTTTCTCGATTTTATTATTTCATAAAATTTTTCCTAAGCTCTTTGACGATCATAAAAATGTTCCAATGTTTTGTGCCAAGTTAATAATTGTTTTTCATTAAAAAGTTTCCGCAGAAGAAATCTTAATACTCAAGTAAAACAAATCGGGATTGAACTTGTCTTTTTAATTATAAACGTTGTAAGATGATGAAAAAGGTTGAGGTTGGTGGCTGTGATAATAATAATGGTGGTGGCGCCTCAAGTCTGTTATCTAAATGAACCCAGGAGAGGAAGAGTTAAGATCGCAAACAAGTCATACATAAAAGCCTTAAGCAAGTCATGAATGCATCGTCTTGATATGACGAAGAAAGTGAGTTAACATCGATGTACGCTTCATCATAATACTCATCTCGAACAACGGGGATTTCATATGATATTATAAAAACAAGCCAAGTCGAGCAAATGGAGGAAATAGCAGGGTAGAAACATGCAATGTTTTCGACGTTCTCTCGTGAATAAGTGGTACTTGATGTAAAAGTAATTACTAATATAAGTAACATATCGTTTACAAACGCAACATCAAAGTGAATCGCTATACATATATCGTACGAACCTTTTTTTACCAAGGAGCAACATCTTATTGAAAAAAAATTTAAAGTACCTAACAGCATATCTACATCCTGTTGAAAATGAACAAAAAAGTGAAATTAAAAAACTATAAGAATTGCGATTTTTTTCTAAAAGTACTAAACAAACATTGATTAATGACTACCCGTGACTTCGATCACATAAAATTGGACAAAATAATCATTTAAACAGTTTAGGTTTAAGAAAATTATCTATCTATGTCTATAAGCATATACAGCGAAAAATCACAAAATCTACTGCAAGCAGCAGAACAATTTCGGAGAATTTTATTACAAAAATCAAACATAAAACATCTTAGATAATTATAAAATATATGAAAAGAAATATATCTATATAAAATATATAAATATCTATAATATCTATGTAAGAAATATATCTATATAAATATAAAAATATCTAAATCAGTGAACTTATATTTTTGAATAATTTTTTCAATCCCTAAATGGACGACTTAAAGGGGAATTCTAGTCTAGAAATTTAAAGATTCTAATAGGATTTTTGGAAACTGTAATTATTTTCAATATGAGACTCCAAAGCTTAAACGCTTTTTTCTCGAAACTACATTTTTCGGTACGGTTGACTTCCAAAGTTCTAAAATACCTACCGACTTACTTGAAATTTGGTACAGACATTCTAAATACTATCAAAATTGGCCTAACATATGGATTTTTAAGAACATTTTTAACTGTTTAAAACAAAATCACAAAATATCAGTACCTAAGCCTTAAAAAATGCAATAATACATTTAAATTTCATGTTTTTTTTGGTTGGTTATTTATTGTCGCTTGGAACGTCTAAGGTCATCAGTGACTGTTTTAGTTCTCTATTTGTACATGCTACCCTCGCTTGCTCTCTTATTTACTTTCTTTAACACTCGATTTCTTTACACATTTACATTCGCCCTTGATGCATTTACGCATTCTTAGATTCTAACACTTTACACTCACAGTTCGGTGAGGAAGCCGGCCTCCCTGAAGAAGTTCATGCATGCTGCAATCCCCTGCTCCATGTTTAAGGAATCCCTAAAATTTTGTGGAACTGACCACCTCAGTCTGAGACTCTCCGTTTCTGGACATTCCAACAGCAAGGGTTTTACAGATATATCGTATCCAAATCTGCTGCATCGCGTCACTGTCCTGCTGAACAGGTAGCTGTGAGTCAGTTTTGTGTGCTCCATCTTCCGTCTGCAGAGACTCACCTCAAAGTTTCTTGGCAGCCCCTGCCCAAGTACTTTCTCTGAGGTGGATGCTCTGATTTTATTAAGCTTTTGTGTTTGAGATCACCAAAAGTCGTCCCGCAGCTCCCTTGTTCTTTCCTTACACTGCCTTGTAGCGTCCTCGACTGACAGTGTCAGTTCTGGTCTTATATCATCATTTGTCACCTCTCTCGCTGCTCAGTCCGCTGAGACATTGCTAGCTCTATCTTTATGTCTCGGGATCCATATAAGTTTCACGTCCCCAGTGTACAGCTCTCTTAATTTGTGTTGAATTTGTCCCACTATCGTGTTTTTTTGTTTTCTCTACTCTTTATGGTCTTTATCGATGCTAGACAGTCTGAGAAAATAGCTATCTGTTCCTCCACCGGGCCTTTCTCTACTAATTCTAGACATTTCAGGATTGCATTGGCCTCACAAGTAAATATAGAAGACCAATTTGGCATTCTTTCTCTGATGGTAATACTACAGGACAATATTGCAAATCCCGACTTTCCATTACACACTGAGACATCTTTGTAAAAATTTTTGTGGTCTCGATATAAGTTTTTTTCCATTTTTAACTAGAGCTTTTGATAAATTTGTGGGTTGGTGTTTTCCAGAGGGTGTTTGGAAAGGGACAGGTTTAAGGATTTCAGCGTTCCTACGCTGGCACATCAGGCATTTTTGTAGTGGCTGGTGGAGTGATCTGGAGCTCCCTCATATACTCCCTAGCTCTTACCCGGATTGGTGATCGACGCCCTGGGTGGTCTTCATTGCCTTCAAGATTTAGCCACAAACTGGGTTCGTAATGTTTTGCTGCGCCTTTATGGTGTATTTTGTAACGAGCTCTTTAAGAGAGAGGTAGTTCACCAGCTTCCGCGAGTGTACTGCCCGTTGGACTTGTCTTAAAACCACCTGAACATAATCGCATCGCTGTACTGAGTGCAGTTTATAGAGATCTAGAAAGGTGTTCGGCAGCTGAGTCGTACAAAATTGCACCATAGTCAAATTTAGACTTTAGTTCTTATATCTGCTCCCCATTCTCTGAATGAGATTGCCTTGAGTATATTTAGGCGCTTCATGTTTTTATATTCATTGGTTTAGCCTTCAGCATATTTTTCCACCCATCACGATACTTGTATATACATAGAGATTAAAGAGAAAGAAAATTTTAATTACTCAATTATTTGAAATTTTGTCAAAAATTACTTGGTATTGTTCTTGAACCTTTAATCCTATCTAAACGTTGAACGAAGCTAGTAAGAAATCACCGTCGTACCTCTCACTGTGAATGAAATTAGTATTTCTTTAGCTATTTACAAATTAACGGTACAACGAACGTTTCAATCGCGTTTTTGTCTCCTCTTCTCCCATCAGCAACATCTCTGCCTGCATTTTTTGCTTTTCCTTCTTTTCATTAATCACTTGCGATTCTATTGTTGGTAAGCTACAAATACAATAACGAGAATCACCATACGAATAAATAACAAGCTTAATTAAAATATCCAAAAATCCATTACATTGGACTTTACAAATGTTGGTTCGTTTAATAAATATCCTAACGTGGGAAATACATGAGAAAATCGGTATTATAAAAACATTTAAGGAGTTCGGATTGTAAAATTAAATAAATTTAGTCTACTACTGTGGATTACAAGGTGTTTATACTTCGATAAGCACGAACATATTTACATTTAAATAAAAAAAATGTATTGGCAAATATTAGCATATCAATATCGTTACGTTTTCCTAGAAATAAAATATTTAAATTTTGTTGTTTAAACAACAAATAAACACAGGGCAACGATTTGAAAACGTATGTCTTTGTAGCATATTCCCTTTACATCTTCATCTTATCCAAATATGTTACAGGTATACTTATACATTTACTATACGTACCTATAGGTGAATATTGAAATGGGGACGAAGATTTTTACTTCAAGGTTTTTAATAAAATCTTACAATATTTCAAAATGATTACCACTAAATTTCAGGCCAAGCTCCTAATGACCTCCTAAAATTCTTAAATACAATGATCACTTATTGTACACACTCAAGTATCAGATAAAATGTTCAGTTAATTTTCAGCAAAAAACGATCATTCTTACTTATATTATAAAAGTGAAAGTTTGTAAGAATGGATGTTTGTTGCTCTTTCACTCAAAAAGTACTGAATAGATCTGGATGAAATTTGGCACAGATATAGATTATTATCCTGTTTAACATAAAGTATACTTTATATCCAGAAAAAATGTACGGTTCCCGTGAGATAAATATTTTTTTGTTTTTTACAGAGCAAAAGATTAACTTCCTTTTTTGTAATGTGGTAGTTTAGAGGCCAGAAAATGATATAGGTTACTTCTCATACCGGAATAATAAACGGTTCCCATGGGATGGGCAAAACAAGTATGTATTCTATAAGAACCGTGTATTTAAAAGCAGTTTCATTAAAATCCACGAAATAGAGTCTTAACTCATTTTCCTGAAGAAGATTTGATCTACTTTTTACTCAGGGGAGATGTACTATTCCCGTGGGATAGATATGTTTTTAGTTTATCACAGAGTTAAAGATTGATATGATTTTTGCAATGTGGAAGTTTGAGGGAGAATGAAATAGTTTACTTTTAAGGCTATAATAAAGCATGGTTCCCATGGGATGGCAAAACGATTATATCCTACAGAAACCGCACATTTAAAAAGTTTCGGTAAAGTTCGTGAAATAGAATTTTGAGGCATTTCTTTCCAATTTTACAAAATAACGAAAGAAATCTCCACAAAGTTGAAATTAAAAAATTGACAATTTTTACTGAAAAATAAATATTAATTTCAATTTAACACCTGATGAAATTAATAATGAAATTATTTAAAATATATGATTTTTTTCATTGTTCATTGTCGAAGATATTAATTAGAAATAAACGTATTAAAAGAATAAACTAAAAATTTCAAAATTTAACAATTACTTAACGGAACGAATTTTAATGAAGTTTTGCTAAAGATCCTGTAGGATAGCTAGTAATCTATTCTTGTAAGTGAACATTCATTAATTACGTGAGGCGTTCAGGGGCCGATGGGATGGAGCCGAATCTCATCTAATCTTACTTTGGGGAAAGAGAAGGTCTTGCAAATATCACGTATTTTTTGTTTTGAAAAATATCACATTAGATTGCGGGTTGGGGGAATGATATATGCCAAATCTCATGACATCTTACCAGAGGGGAGGGAATGGGATTTCAAAAATCGCAAAATACGCCTCGCGCAGTTAATGGATGCCCCCTAAAATAGCTGTACGGTTTTAACTGACATTTGGTATGAAAGATTTTCAAGTCCTTAAGGAAAGAATGCAGTTACTTTTTTACTAAAAGTCGTAGAGACGCTGATGTAAGACATTACCATCTCTGTCTTGAAAAGTAGTTTTACGAATTTTGATGAACTTTCTTTGGATCCAAAGTCTAAAAGTATCTATAATTTTTTTCTGTCGTAATAGATTAATTTTTATATTTCGCTATGAACGTAGGGAATCTATTAATCAATCAGTTAAATTTAGATACACTCAGCGAAGCGAGCGGGTATTATAAATAACTAAGATATTCTTCATTTAAAAAATATTAAAATTTCATATTGCCTCACGCGGAAACTTTTTAAAACAAATAACGGATTGACAATAAAAAACGGTGATGCTCATAAGCTGGTTTTTAAATAAGATAAAATTTAAATTTCAAATATTAATTGAATATTCAACAAAGAATTAAATCACGACTAATATTTTGTATTCTCTGAAACATCGTAAATATCAAGATTTCTGAACCAAAAAATAAATAAATAAAATAATTCCTAACGGGTTTCGTTACTATTTTTATCATTTTATTCTTACTTAGGTCGTATCCTTATAAGTTCACGTGTTTCCGTTAGTCGATATATTAATTCAGTTTTGTTTCTGCATTCTTACTTATCTCTTCTAATTCTTTATACACATCCTAAACAATAATACGTTTTTTTTTTTCTTATCGACCATTAAGACTTTTCTTGATTTTCCTTTTTTAGAATAGAAGAACTGTTTCAGGTTTTATTAGAAATGCACTTTAGCACATTCTTTTCTACTTTTATATATGAGGCTATAAATCGATTTGAATACATTTTATCAATTAGAAAAAGTGACATTGTAGTATTTGAAAATAATAAACCTTGGCTTAATTTTTTTTCAAATTCCCCTACTAGAATACCCTCTTAATAAATCAACCCAATCTATAAAACTAAATTAGTAAATATCCATTCAGTTTTGCGGAACTAATATAATTTTTAAGAATTAAAAGATGATCATTGATTGCTGCCAAAATTACTATAATTCGCTGCTTTAAATTAAAAAAAATAAAATTAAAGTTTTATATTAATTTGATTAAACATGACCTTCTCAAATATGTGAACTAAAATTCTTTTTAAGTTACTAAAACTGTTTGAGCGACTTCTCTTGAAGAAAACTCAATCAATCCTCGAAGAGGACAAAGTCATCCTACCTCACCAGTACATTACAGAGTAGCACCGACCATCATGGACTCTACACAAAAAAAAAAAAAAATTGCTCTGCCGTCTTGCTAGATGTCAGCCAGGAATTTGACAAAGTGTGGCTTAGAAGGCTCAAACATAAGATCAAAAAAGTGCTTTCTCCCCAACTGGTTAAAGTCGTCGAAGCATATTTAACGAACAGACGATTTAAAGTTAGATTTAAGGATGCGGTATCAATATCCCGCCAAACTAAATCTGAGGTACAAAGAAGCATATTCAGACCTACCCTATACCTCATATATGCCCACTACTGACAACACCATAATGGCTACCTTTGCAAATGACACGGCTTCGCATGCGGCCATCCAAAACTCCAATTCTCACTAAATACACTCCAAGAATGGTTTCATACATGTAAAATAAAAATCAATGATGCCAAGTTCAAGTGAGATACTTGTCCTCCAGTAATCATGAACAACAAACAAATCCCCCAGGCGACGGAGGTCAAATATCTCGGAATTCACTTGGACCAACGACTCACATGGCGGAGGCATGAAGAACCAACAACTGAGAATCAACCTGAGAGAATTATGGTGGCTGTTACGGAGAGGATCACAATTATCCCTGAATTGTAAGCTAGTTATCTATAAAGCCGTTCTAAAACCGGTCTGAACGTATGGAATTCAACTTTGGAAAACTGCTAGCAGCTCCAGTAATGACATCATACAGAAGTTTAAGGCCAAGGTGTTGCGACTAATTGTCGATGCCCCATGGTACACCACCAACAAGGACATCCATAAGGACCTGGGTATGGCTACCGTCAAGGGAGGAGGCAGCCAGATTCAGTTCTAAACGAACACCTTAGCCACCTCGATAACAGTGAGGATTCCGCCAGACTGAAACGCGTATCATTTCTGGAAATGCCCTACAGGTAGCAGTACAGCAGTCACCTCACCTGGGGTGTCCTGTCCCGTCCATACGTTCACCAAATTCGCTTATTGTCTTGGGACAGTTTGCAGAATATTAAAAAAAAAAAAAAAAAGTTACTATGCAGTTCCAAAACCTTCTACAGTCAATACGCCACACTGATTTTTTTTTTTAATTAGTTGCAAGTTACAGTCTTGTTTCCATTGCATGAATACATGTTTTGTTCATCTTAACATAATTTTTTTTTGGTTTGTAGACGTTCTTTGATTGTGAATTAAAGATCATTTTTTATCGTCTTAACGTTTGCGGTCGAGGCGATGAAAACATGTGTGCTGTCGTCCGCCTCCTAAATGTTATCTCGTGGTTTCAGTCAAATGCATTGCTGCAATCAATTGAAATGCATCTGACGATAATAACAATAGCAGTGAACGTTTTTCAGATTGTTTTAACTCTGACTGATCTTCATTTCCCTTGTAATTATCAACTGATTTATTTTAAATCTCATTTTGAAACCACAAAAAAATATTCTGTATGGCATCGAACATGATTTCAATGAAAATTATTTCCCCCTTGACTAGTTTGTAATTCCCCGATGGCGTTATTTAACATTTCTTTGTTAGATTAAAAATGGTTAAAATGCTGTCAAAATTCAAACAAAAAAATTGTTAGAGAAAAAAATTATCGTGTTTATAAAAATGCTAGCCATAATTTTAAGAAAATCTGCGAGTGTTTTCGGTTTTTTTTTTCAATTACAAGAGAATTAAAGTGCAAAGACATGAAATGTTGAGTTTTTAAATTTCTCGTTATTGACATTGATTATAACTTTCATTGTCAAATTGATTTGCAATAATATCTACGTGTGAATATTACTGAAAATTATATTCATTGTTGAGTTTATGAAGTTGACGGTTTCAATCTTGTCAAATGTCGTGAAAATCAATAATAAATTAACCGCTGTTTGAAAGACCGAATTATTTGACGTGCTATTCTAGGAATCGAAATGTTTCGTCTCAGTTTTAAACTAAACAGACAAACATCTGGAAATTTTAGTACGAAAATATGAATTGTAAATGAAACGCCCATTAAATTTTTTTTCAATGCACTTTGGTTGCAATCAATTAATTGTTAGTGTTATTTTCATGTTTAATTTCAAAACTGTGAACGATATAAATTATTCGTTTATCGTTATATTTATCTCTTTTGTATCTAAAACAAGCTTTGCTAGATTAATAAGTTAAATACTAATATTTATAATTGTTCCAAATTGAAATAAATTGATTGAGATTGAAAATGCCTAACCACGGAAAAAAATCCCCTAAAAGTTCCAATAGGTATTGATATTTCAACCCTCAACTTTACTTTCAGTATCATCTAATTTAAAAGAATTTTTTTTTCCAATTTGTTACTGTAACACATTTTAACAAGTGTAGATAAAATTAAATATATTTACAATAATTACAGTGGTGCCTCTCTAAGAATATGGTAAGTTACAAATATTATGACGTAACAAAGAACACGTTTACAAGTATTTTGAGAACTCTGAGAGCATGAGAAGGTTTAAACATGCTATATACATATACCAATAATAAGATTGGATGAAGAATTATTTTCTCAGCTGAGATTTTTATCTAATCTAAAAAATGTAAGGTGTTTTGTTAAATACTCTTTATTATCTTCATTTTCATATGTTTATACTAAAAAAAAAAAATAAATGCCATTTTTATTGTACTTTTATCCGAAAAAAACAGTGTTTGTCCAGGGTAAACTTGAAAACGGCTGAACCGATTTCAATGAAATTTTCACAAGTTATTTAATATTCCAACTTACATTATAGGCTACTTTATATTTCGAATAGTTTCCCCTGTCTGTTTGTTTGTTCTTGGCAAACTTGAAAACGGCTGGTCCGATTTGGACGAGATTTTCACTACAAGTAGTAAATATTACAAAAAATGCTATAAAATACTTTTTATTCCGAAAAAATGTTGATTTTCTGAGAAAAAAAATAAAAACTATAAAAACTATAAAAACTGCGCAACGAAAAACATACATCGGAAGGCAGTTGTCATACAATGTACATAAACATATCATATCGTAGAGACGACATGATTTTAAACTATATAATTTGTTATTCTTATAAATTAATGTTCGCAACTTTGAAAATTATAATGATCATAGAAGTACCAATAGCAATAAGTTCAAACCTTAGAAACCATAAATCCATAGTAAATTTACAGATAAGTAATATCTTATCTATAGTTCGGCTGAGTAAACATTCGAATTATCGAGGAAGGAGAAGGAAATCCTCTGCAGTAAATATGATTTCATTCATAAAAAGAAATATCTTATTTCCAAAATAATACCCGTAAGTATAAATAACTAAAACAGACAGTTCGACTTAAGTGATCCCGATTAGGAGTTTGACTAATTGTAAGAGAGGTAAAGTCGTTAAGAAGAGCTCAACTTATTTTTCAAGAGAAAATAGCAAGTTAGATATGGCCATCGCGTTGTTTTTATTACCAAAAAACTATATTCTTAATTTTCAATTTATTTTAGCAAGATCTATAAGAATACGTTGCCTAATCTTGGAGCCGGGAAAATAGCAGACTTGCCGCTATGACATAATGGACTTAAAAGTAATACTATATCCTAGAATAGTGAACCTAAGGCAACCTAACCTAATACCTCAGATCTTAAGATAACACATCGAATATTATTTATTCTAAAAATGGTACGCTTCCTAAAAGATAGCTACTAATTCATTCTACTAAAATAAATAAATTATTTCATATGAAATTTGGTGTAAAAGGTTCTCAAGTCTTAAAGGAACACAAGTATAGGTATTATACAATATTCAAAAAAAAAACGTAAAGCACCTACTAGATATAAGATAGCTTATATCTATTCCTGGAAAAGTAGTTTAATGGATTTTCATGAACTTTTTATGAAACAAAGGTTTAGAAATATCTAATTATCTAATTTTGTTAAAATATCTGAACTTCTTATTTTGGGTGAAGGTTTCTATTATTCAATCAGATTAATTTAGATACGCTCAGCGAAGCGGGCGAGTGTCAGCTAGTATGTAATATAAATCAGGGATACACTCTGCAAAGTTTTATACTAATAAAGCACTTACTTTTAAAGACAATTCAGCATTATAATGTTCTGTAAAAAAAAAAAAGAAAACGTTGAAATAGTAAGAAGAAATTAAATATAATACAAATCAAATTGAAATATATCAAGCTTTTATTTAAGTAATAAAAAACAGAAAACCTTTTGGTTATTGGAAATAGGATTCAAATAGGATTCTTTCGCATTGAAAACGTAAAGTAATACAAATATGCATGCCATACCACTTAAATTACAAACGGTTGAATTATCTTTAATTACGAATAATAAATCTTAATTTTAAACGTTCACTACCTACACTTTTCTATTAACGATTCGTTCAGATGTGAATTGTTGCGAATTATCATTAGCTTAAGATTGAACCCATCAAAATATCATTTTACCGGATGGAAGTAATTTTATGGTAATATTATCGCATACATAAGCAAGCCAGCAGTCGAATGAGAGAGAGTTTAACAACAGGAAGAAATTGGAATTATGTACATAATTAGGAGGCGAAACATAGCGACTAGCATAATCTTGGTTTTGGATCGTTTATGAAAGCGTTTCGAAAGCATATTTCGCAAAATCAATACACAATATGATTCTATAAAATATTGAAGAATGTGCAGTTTCATCTCAGTTAGAAAATATATCAATAGTTTACGTGGTTTATGTAAAAAATTTTATCAAAATAATGGTACTGGTGGGTTTTTCAAATACTAATTTGTATGTTTAATATTTTGTTAACGAAGTTAAAGCAATAATGTTCATACCATTCCTCAACAAACATAAAAATAATAGGAACAATCGTAAAAAAAAAATTATCGAATCGAAATTTAGTATGTAATCTCAATACAAAAAGTGACGTCAGATCTGCTCTTTTAGTGTTTTAATAGCGACAACAAAATCGACATTGAATATTGTTATTTTGTAAACAAGAATTGAATTAAAACAACATTAAACTGAACTAATGGTAATGGTCAGATCTTTGGTACATTGAAAACTGTAAAATTAATAAATTTAATGTAATTAAAATGAGAAGTGAGTTGCAACAATCCAAAAATTTGTCTTGAAATAGAATTAAAATAGGGTTTTAAAAAAATATATAATTGTTAAAATTGAAAATCTTTGTACATAAGTAAACGTTAAAAATTAATCAAATATACAGTTTGTGCATTTCTCTTATTTCTCTTACTTGGTAACTTTCTCATCAGTTGCATCATATTACTCGATTTTTGTTATACCTTAATGTTATAAAACGTAAAATTTTCAATTTTCATCATTGCACTTTAATTGCAGTGAGCTATTGATAAGATGGCCTCTTAAGAACCATAAATCTATAGTTATCATTTATATTTTGACTCAGTAATCGAAGGATTATTAATGAAGGAATTTTACTCATTCGATTTCGAGGAAAAGTTGAATATATCAGGAAATCTTCGACAGTAAATTGGATTTCATTAATTTTAGTTAAAATCAAACCATGGAACTACCCAGGTTCCAAATGACACCCGAAAAAGTAAATGATTATAGTGACTTAAGTTGTCCCAATTAGAAGTTTAACTTAGAGAGGTGATATTGTCACGAGTTCTACTCATAGAGGTGAAAATACACAGAGTTAGATAAGCATGAGTTGGGACAAAAAAAAAATTTATAATGGTTTGGGGGGTTTAATTAACGTTTTATATTTCACAAATACTATTCACTAAAATTCACAACACAAATTATAAATTAAAGTAAAAATAAATTCATAAATGAATCAGCACGAAATTGTCCTCGAAGCCACTTCAATTTGATCCACTGATGACGAACGCATGGCGTTTGAAATACGTATCTGAAGTATCTGAATAGAACATTAACAATTTGATTTTTCGTTTTGTGATTTTTACATTTATTTTTACTTTAATTTATAATTTGTGTTGTGAATTTTAGTGAATAGTATTTGTGAAATATTACAAAACACGTTGTCTAGCATTCAACAATTACCTCTCTATCACTTGTATTGCGTTCTCGCTTGCTCGCACGAGCTCAAATGGAACGTGACAAAATGGACGTCCTTTTTCAGACTGGCTGTCGTAGTTCATCAATTTATAAGAAGTTATCACGTCAAAAATTACATGAAAGAACAGACTTACACATGAATATTATGGCATTTCCGAATCATCATTTTTATTTTTGTCAAACTTTAAATGATTATAGCATACTACGTTAATGTAAATTATCGTTAGCTATAAAAAAAACATAGAGATTCACTGCTTGATTTGATTTTTCAGATACATTGGTATTATCTAATTGAATCTATAGAAAAGCTTCAAAATAACTTCATAATTAAGTTCACAGAATTACGTCATTCTACTTCATTCATACTTTACTAAACTTGAACGAAGTCGCAAACATCCGCTAGTGAACAATAAACATATTTAATACCTTTTTCTCGTATTAACATGCATAAATATGTATTTAATGTAGGTAGGTATCAGTGGCGTGCGGTCCATACATGCTGTAGATGCGCCACATGCCTTAGGATTGAGACAATTTAAAAAATTAAATCTTCTCTATGATTTATTCATATTTTAATTAACGCAATTGCATGTATTGAAAAATAATTCTAAAAATACCAAATACTAAATATTTTTATCATTTATACATTTTTTAATTAACGCAATTATGAAATGTATTGTTATTAAAATTAGCATAGAATATCACATCAAATGAACGGCAAAAGCCGAATTAAAGCGCAATGACCGTTGCATGCGATTGCTTGGCTAGAATTGGTCACGCATGCGCACTAGTGTGGTTGAGTACTATCTCTCGCGGCGTTTCACATTGCCGGTTGACGCTTGTAGATGCGTTTGACGTTTTGAATTTACTAATTGCTACTCATTGTTACTGATACTTTTCGGGCCTTATTTTGATTTATTTACCTAGAGGCGATACAAATGTTCTATTCTTTAGGATAAGAACTATTTTTGTGGTTTTTAAATACATTATATGATGCGGTTATTGATGATTTTTGTAAGGAGCGTTGAATAAGGCTAATTTTTAAAAATAAATACATAATATTAATACCATGTTTGCCAATTAAAGGAATAAATTTAAAATTTTGGTTTTTATTACCACCACCCCTCTTCTGACCGCATGCCCTGTTTCAATAGTTACCGCACGCCACTGGTAGGTATATTATAAAGTTTTTCATAAAAAGCAATACATCCAAAGTGTTATTTTTTCATACCTCTAGGGTACATTTACATGTTTAATGTAATATAGAACGATTGAACAGTTAAATTATTTTTGTTATTGAAATAGTTTTAATTAAAAATATGCCTCGTAGTTGAGTATTTCAATCTGCACAAATGACAGCAAACTATAACATTTCCAAGTCACTTTCATCTCTCAGCCAATCACAAGAAAGTACACTTAATGCGTAGCATACAAATTTTTTTGGTTTTCATTGAAATGCCACATGAATGCCAATATTGTCATTTAATATTTTTATTTTTGAAATCATGAAGTACGTAAGTTGCAAATATTTCAAACTAAATGTTTTAAATGTTACCTTTTTTATACTTCTAGAATACATGAAGCAACATATAGGTCAACCTAATAAATAAATTATTTCATATGATTTCCAAAGTCTTATCAAATCTTGTTTTTAGATTTGTATGAGTGTCTAAAACGTTTGGTTATTTACTCTCTTTAACATATTTAACGTTCTTTTAAACAACGAAATTCTAAATAAAAATTAATTATGCTATTTTACGCCAATACCACATACAGTACAACTGTAAAACTGCTGCTATTATAACTATTGATTTTCACAAAAGGGATAATTATTAGTTAACAAGTGATAAATTAAAAATGTCATTATATCATACAATCATATTATGGTGTAGTCCATTAGTATCATTATAGTTATTAAATTAACTATTATAGAATGAAAAATGGCACTGGTGCCTTATGAAACAAAGCATATTGTATAGTATGTATACCGGGGGCTTCTTTGTCAGCTGCGTTAATATTCCTGTTAATTTTAAATTTTCTAGTATAAATAATCTATAATATATTTCTCTGATTTGTTAAAAGCATTACATGTGTTCCATATTAAATCCAACCAGAGCTCCCGAGTCGAAATTTTAGACCTATTTTAGACCTCAAAATCTGGGTTCAAGTAGATTGAAACATGATCATTTACATTTGAATTTTAGACCTCCTTTGAACCTCCAAGTGGCATTTATCGGACAAAATACCATGTTTAGGCTCAAAACAAGTCTACAGCAAAAACTTCAAATGGATCTCTCTCTCTCTCTTTTTTTTCTCCACTCTTTCTTTGTCACTCTCTTTTATTGTTTTATTGGTAGGGTTTTTTTTTTCAAAAAGAATAAGATTATTATTTTAATATTTTTTTTTAATTCATTAAATATACAAGTTTCATTAATATAAGTGATAAATTTAAAAGTAATAAGAATATTACAAATATTAGTTCTTAATTTCCTTGTCCTTGTTTGCCAGCTCCTTTATTGTCGCTATTGCCATCATTTTTTTCCAGGATTTCCTTTTACTATAATCCACAATATACCCAACCATGTGCATTTCTTTACAAATTTTATTTAATTGTATATAAAATCTCTCTGATTACTTTCAAGATAATAAATTAAAGCAAATTTCTTCACACTTTTTCTTTGAAACTCGGTATTTTCACTTTTAAATTTTTTACAATTACACTTTTAGGCCTTTTGATATAGACAATATTGAAAAATAATCAAATAGTGAAATAAGTTTATTCAATTGTTGTATAATAACTCGTGTAGCACTCGAACGGTTAACAAGAGACTAAAGCTGAGTAAAAATGAACCAGAGTGAACAGGATTAAGGGACAAACCGGTAATGTATACAAGAATACACAATATTATAATAAGCATCTAAGGAAAGGAAAGAGAGAGATCAAAAATTTGGGTTATTAGTAAATAATATTTGCAATAGGTGTTGTAAAAAAAAGGAAATTTACAACCATATTTTATGTTTTATGATCATAAATCTTTTTTAAAGGCAAGACGATATGTTCACAAAATATAATAAAAATGTCATGTATACATGAACGATGGAATCGTAAAGGTCTATCGGAGGCTCATTTTAGTCTTTGGAGGCCCAAAAGAGGGTCAAAGTACCATTTTAGGGCCAACGGAGGTCTGAAATTTCGACTCGGGTCTGCACGTCAATGGGTTAGCGAGTTACGGCACTTTGAAAATAGGCCAGTTTTTTTTTTTCAAATATTAAAAATTTTAGTTTTAGACCTTTTTGGATCGAAGTTGCGTCGAAACCAATGATCCTACAACTACAACTTATTGCATATGATTTGTAGACAATTTAATTAGCTTTAAATTAAGTGTAGAGCGGGGTCAATAAGCCTCGTAGTTCTCTCAAAATCTTAAAAAAACCTATATAAGGTAAAATCAAATTTAGGTGGATAATCCAGTATTGGTGAATCGTTAGGGTTGTCTTAGGGCTCGTCACCATCGTCCTCTTAAATGATGATAAGGGCAGTGTTCTTGCACATTTCTCCAGAGTAGGTAGCACACATCACAGAACATCTAAGCCTTGCTTTCAGGCAAATGCAGCCGCACCCCTTCTTGCATTTACAAGAGAGGAATTTTAAGAGCTCTACGGGGGCAGGAGCTTGCCGGCTAGCAATAAAAAAATGTTTAGGTACATTTTTAGAAAATTTTAATTTTACCTTATATGTTTTTTAATTTTGAGAGAACTACGAAGCTTACAGACTCCTTTTTGCACTTAGTTTAAAGCTAATTAAATTGCCTACAAATTATATTCAGCAAGTTCTGCTCGTAGGATTAATGGTTCGACGTAACTTCGGTCCATTTTAACAATAAGGACTACAGCATTTGCGAATGGCGAACTTAGCGATTTTTTATGTCGATTTTGACTAGCCTATCGTGTTTAAATAGATTAAACAAAAATAACATACTAAATTTATCAAAGTTAATAGCAAAGCAAATAGCCATCACTTGCGCAATCCATGTCAACAATCCAGTAACCTCCAGAATTACTTGGAACCGTGGTTGAAAACTTCAGCCTGATAATACAACATAAATCAGGCATAAAAACAACCAGAATTTTTAAAGTTTAAAATCACTAAGTATAGTGGATATACACGGAAAAAAATAGTGGTGTAAGATTACAACACTAAACTAGTAATATTTTTACTGCACTTTGTGTTCACCAGAACCACAAATGTAACATGTAGCTGGTACAACTGCTGAGTGTTGTAAAATTTTGGCGTTTGCGCATGCGGCTCGTACAACATAACCAATAATTTTGACAAATAAATGCAAGTGTCCAAAATTCAACTACATTTTTAAAAGTTCGTGTTGTTAATAATACTACAGTTTTTTTTAATTACACTTGACTGGTAAACGTTACCACACGTAGTGTCATCCTATATAATACTAGTTAATGTAGTAAAATTAACAAGGAATGTTGTTAAAACTACAACACATTTTTTTCCGTGTAACTTAACAGTTTGAGACGGTTTTACTTGTTACTCAAAAATTAACCAATTACCAAATATTGTTAAAATTTTTACAAATAAACATAGTTTACTTAAAATTCTCAATTTATACCGTATGTTTCTATTTAATAAAGTATTTAATATATAAAAATAAATAATAGTTTGATAAGAAAATGACATAGTAACTAATAATTGCCCCTCTTTAATTTATACTTTCTAACAATTTTAATTGCATCGATTTCAAGTTTATTTAGTGCTTAGCGGCTTGTTATTTTTTAAAGTTTTTTTTTTCTCGATACGTTTATACTTAAGTACTTAAGTAAACGATTTGACTTTGAAGAGTGAAAGCAATCAACTTTCGTTTAAAAATATAATGAGCCTCACGATAAGCAATCAAGACACAATTCAAATTTAGAGAATAAGATTCAGTTTTATCAAAGTTATAATAAAATACGTGATTGAAATGAAATTTATGAATTTCATGAAAAAAAAAAGTAATAATTAAAATCAAGTATTTTCAAACGCTTTTATCCTTCGTTTTATTGTGGAAATTGAAAATTTTCCAAAAAGTAGACACTTGCCGCATTATTTTAAACGCCTCAAGCATCTAATAGAAATGTTTGTCTGTGCTGTTTATTTGGAAATTTTAAATTCTAATCACAACAGTGATATTATGAATAGGTATGTATATTTATTCTGGAATTGGGAGTTGGTTATTATAATTTAATAATCATATTATGTTTTAATAAATATATTATTTCAGTATATATCACACATGAATATTGAAATGTTATCAATGAGTTTTTTTTAACTTTTATTTGAAACGCAAAATAAAATCAAAGTTGAAATGAAATGCCACGAGAATAAATAAGAGTTAATTACATATTTAATTTGTTTGGATTTTTCTGTAAAACATATTTAATTACAGAGTAAGATCTGCCTTTTTTTTTCAAATGCGAGACATTAAATTCTTTTCAGAGTTTTAAATAAATAAACGTAGATATAAACCTACCGAAAAATCACGGTTCTTTCGTAAACGACTAAAAGGTTGTGGGTAATTATTTGTATTGTTGTTCAGTGTCGAATAAATTGTTATATCTATGGAAAGTATTTTGATGAAGAAATTGTTAAGTAATCAACAGTAGGTATGCTAATTACTTGGTAAATTTTTCTTTGAAGTTTTTCGAGCGATATGACGTTGTTAAATATCTACACACGTCCACCTGCTTATCGTATACTCGTTTTTGGGTAGGTGGGTAAATAAAATAAATAAAATAAAAATGAAATACACATGTAAAAATTATATATGTACTTGTATTAATAAAGCACACGAAATATCATACACCTAATAAAGTTTTTACAATGGCCAACACGACAGTACCTAAGAGCATGATGCAGCATGCATTTAAGCTATTTTAAATTCTCCTTTATTGTTCTAGTTTTTAAGTAGCTTAACTCTCTTTAATAATTCAAACTTTTAAAGGAACAACTAAATACACCGCTAGTAAAGGTGTAGTAACTCTTAAGAATCGGTTAATTCCTCTTTGTAACTATAATACAATATCAAACTGGAGACAAGGTGCAGATCTTGTCTCGACAACATCTCTTCATTGTTGTACAACGGTATTTAATAACATATTGATATGACTTGATTTATTCATGTTTATATTATTTCATACTAGCTGATACCCGATCGCTTTGCTGAGAGTATCTAAATTTAATTAATTGATTAATAGATTCCCTACCTTTTCATAGCAATATATAAAAATTAATCTATTTTGATAGAAAAAGATGATAGATACTTCAAGACTTTAAGAGAGTTCCAGAGTAAGTTCATCAAAATCCTTAAAACTACTTTTCTATGAAGAGATATTAACTATCTCACAGGTTCTATACGATTGTAAGTATAAGAAGCTTCATCAAGACCTGAAAATCTTTCAGGTTTTTTAGTAGAATAGATTCGTAGCTATCCTACAGGAACCGTGACTTTTTTAGGATAAATGGTATTTAATATATTAAGATCTGAGGTATCTTTAACAAAACTTCATTAAAATTTAGTATGTAATTTTAATACGTTTATTTCTAATTAATTCCATCGACAATGAACAACAAAGAAATTCAAATTGTTTTTTACAGACCAAAAGATAAACTTCCTTTTTTGTAATGTGGTAGTTTAAGGGTCAGAAAATGATATAGATTACTTATACCGGAATAATAAACGGTTCCCATGGGATAGCAAAACAAGGATGTATGCTATAAGAACCATGTATTTAAAAGCAGTTTCATTAAAATCCACGAAATAGAGCCTTAATTTTTTTCCTTAAGAAGATTTTATCTACTTTTTACTCAGGAGAGATGTACTATTCCCGTGGGAGAGATATGTTTTTTGTTTATCACATAGTTAAAATTTGATATGATTTTTGCAATGTGGTAGTTTGGGAGAGAATAATATAGATTACTTTTGGCTAGAATAATGCATGGTTCCTATTGGATGGCAAAACATTTATACCCTACAGGAACCCCACATTTAAAAAGTTTCGGTAAAGTTGAATGTACAAATTCACAATTGTGAATGTTCAATTCACAATGTACAATTCGGTAAAGTTGTTGTACAAATAGAATTGTAACGCATTTTCTTCCAATTTTGCACAATAATGAAAGAAATCTCTACAAAGTTGGAATTAAATAATTGACAGTTTTTACTGAAAAATAAATATGAATTTGAACAAATTTTAATGAAGTTTTGCTAAAGATCCTGTAGGATAGCTATTAATCTATTCTTGTAAGTGAACATTCGTTAATTACGTGAGGCGTTCAGGAGCCGTTGGGGTGGAGCCGAATCTCATCTTATCTTACTTTGAGGAAACGGAAGGTCTCGCAAATATGACTTTTTTTTGTTTTGTTTTGAAAAATATTACATTAGATTGTGGGTTGGGGGAATGATATATGCCAAATCTCATGACAACTTACTAGAGAGGAGCGGATGAAATTTCAAAAATTGCTAAAAACGCCTTGCGCAATTAATGGATGTCCCCTAAAATAGCTGTGTGATTTTAAATGACATTTGGTTTGAGAGATTTTCAAGTCCTAAAGGAAGGAATACAGGTACTTTTTTATTAAAAGTCGTAGAGAAGCTGATGTAAGACAGTTACCATCTCTGTCTTGAAAAGTAGTTTTACGAATTTTGATGAACTTTCTTTGGATCTAAAGTCTGTAAGTATCTATCATCTTTTTTTCTGTCAAAATAGATTAATTTTTTTATTTCGCAATGAACGTAGGAAATCTTTTACTCAATCAGTTAAATTTAGATACACTCAGCGAAGCGAGCAAGTATCAGCTAGTTGATACATAAACGGAGACTATCCCATAAAATCAAGAAGAAAAAGAAAATGTTTTATTTCTCAGCTTGTTTATTGGTTTAAAAATTTTGCAACAGTATTTACCACATGTCAAATTTTAATGAAACTATTAAACTATATTTTGATTCTGCATTCACATAAAATTCTGAAAACTATTATTACCTAAATTGCATAAATTTAAAATCCGTAAATTATATTTTAGTCATAGTCTCACAATCTAACAGTAATTTTATGTGTTTTTATTTCATGTGATTAAAAATCTTTTAATGTCACATTCGAACGATTACGCAAGATTAACGTAAGCATACATAAAATACAGGAAATGCATTTAGAAGTAAATTTTGTTGACACACTATATTCCAATGTAAAGATAGAGAATAATTAAAATAGAATATTCATCAACATTGATTGTATATTGTATGCACAAAATTTATCACCATATTCTCATATTGTCAACAAAGTTCGTCTTGGTAGATATTTGACGGTGTTGGACAACCAAGTAAATGTGTTCAATTTTTTAAAATAAATAAAATTAGGATAAACGTTATAAGTTCTAAACTTCATAGTCTGGAAATAGGTTTTGGTATACCAAAAACCCGTTAAAACCACACCTTCTTCTATCTATAGAACTTATATGTAAGTAATTGAGGAGAATGAATCGGTTGTATGCAGTTTTTAGTACGTAGTTGATTTTTATATCAATTGTTAATTTCTACAAGTTGTCTCAAAGGATGTGGCTGTAACTTTTTTTTTGCGTATGGAGGAATGTTAAGAAAATGTTTTTTATGGCAATAATATTAGCTTTGCAAGAGGATGCGTCTTCTTACACTTGTTTCGTTCGGAGTTAAGTGACCTTTACGTATGTATAAAAGAACGAGTGTTGTAAATACTTAATGGTATTTACATAAATCTTGCTTACACGAATGCTATGTCGTCCTAGTCGAGTTGACTGAAGAAATTCGCAACAAATGTCGAGCTAAACACAATCATTATGAAACGAAATGGAAGCCAACGCGATGATTTATTAGCTCGCAAAAAATAATTTTCATATTGCTGGTGATTTGCATTGCGAAGGAAACGCGAAGAGTATTATTTACAGCGTTTGTATCGTTCTAGAATTAATTACCTTTCATAGACGACCCGTGTCCCTCCCATGCCCTTACTCGATTGTAGAAAATTGCTCATGTACAATGTGTGCAAGGAAACATTTGCTCGTGAGGAATAATCATGAGGCTGTCTGACTTGAGTCTGTTCTATAACAGGCTTTAAATTTCATCCACGTAATGCACTATCAATTTGAAATAATAAACCAACCATTTTCAGAGTGTATCAAAGCATTTTATTATCACACTAAAAATTAACTTAATAGTAAAGTAATTTTGGGGCTTAACACTTGATCTAAAATAAATCAATATGAAAGCTAGTTAGATCATACAGGCTGTCTGGCTGTCGAGAGGGTTGCGTTTATTAGTGCGCATCGCACATGTACAGGTAAAATATTGAAATTTTCAGAAAAAAAAAGTTTCAGATGAAATTTGTAGAAAATAACATTTTACATAAAAAATGTCCAATGACTAATTTTCGTAAAGTTGCTAGTTTGCCCGCTACAAGCTTGTAAAGGCTGATTCGACCTGACGTCATTTGAGTGGTCGACCGTTCAGAGATACAGCCGTTGTGCCGACATAAATACAATGAGTTTTACAAGCTTGTAGCGGGCAAACTAGCCACTTTACAAAAATTAGTCACTGGACATTTTTTATGTAAAATATTATTTTCTACAAATTTCATCTGCAACTTTTTTCTGAAAATTTCAATATTTTACCTGTCATAGGTGCAATGCGCACTAATAAACGCAACCCTTCCCGACAGCCAGACAGCCTCCCGTATGATGTCCAGGATAGTGCGAGAGATAACATATATAAAAACTAGCCGACCTAAAATTCTTTTTTTTCGACGTCGCTAGATCTCGCACTATTAGGTGTCATGTAGATTTTAAATCTAATTTAGAAGTCCAAGAAGATCTGTCTATAGTTAACACCTCATCTAAAATAGATCAATGTGAAACATAGGTAGAATAATTGGCCAAGTAGTATCAATATTTAGTCAAGCTTCGACTTGATTTTACAGCGGGGTACAGACTCCTTTGTACTGGGGCTCTAAGGCTGGTTAGGGATATCAGCTTCTATATCAACTTTCAGTTTCCCAACAAAACAGCAGTGGTAGTCCAGCTTTAAGCTCAGCAATTGTGTTTAAAAATTATTTTTACTAAATGTTGGCTTTTGCTTTAGATGCATTTTATTTATATGCATACTAATGAATACCCGTGATTTTGTTTACGTAAAATTTAACAAAATAACGATAAAGAAACACCTATTGGCGTAGTGGTTGGAGCAATTGTTCTCTCCGTCAGGTGGTACTGAGTTCGATTCCAGTTGAATCCTAGACTTAAGATCCTAGACCTAAGATAAAAATTGACCAACAGAATTTTCTGTACTGTACCTATACAGTCGTGATATGACCATAGATGTTAAAGCGATTTAAAACACCAAGAAAAAAGATAGTTCATCTTTCTACTAACAGCTACCCGCGACGTCGTCTGCGTAGGTTATTATGTTAAAAATATATTTAATTTACAGAGGAAAAACATTTAAAAAATTGAAACCAAAAATATATTAAAAATAACCGGAAAGAACTCAGCGTAGAACATTTTTTACTCGGTATATGCCAAAAAATTGCTCCAAAATTTCTACTTCAGAATCCGCTATTGCTCCAAGTGTATAGTTATTAGTTAATCAATAATTAATTTTTCAAAAATTTGTAAATTCAAAAATAAAAATTGCTATATAATCTAAAAAATTTTTTTTTTTAATTCTTCCTTAGAAGCCCTTTCCGGATCCGTAATTGCTCCAGATATATAGTTAATTAGTAATTTAATTTTTAAACTATTAATGTTTATAAAATCCAAGAAAGTTAATTAAGTCATAATACAACAATACATGTATAAATCGTTGCAAATTACTACTTATTAAAAATATTGCAAAAATTTGATCAATTATTTGCGTAATGAAAAGAGCAGATAGAGAACTCAAAAAAATATTTAAATTAAAAACTATTTTGGGTTTTATAGCGATTTTAATTCTTGAGATTGAAATTTTTTAAAAAATTTATTTATTAATTAACTATTAACTATACACCTGGAGCAATTGTGCATCCGGAAAAAGCATTTAAGGAGCAATTTTAAAAAAATAACTTCAATCTCGTCAACTTAACTCTTTCTGGTTAAAAAATATATGCAATAATAAAAGGGAGTATTGTAATGTAATTTGATTATTGTAACGGTTGTAACTTTAAAATGTATTTTGAATTTTTATTAACAGTAACATATAAAAAATTCTAAAAGAGAATTAAAAAGAGCTATATTTATAATACTGTATTATAACTATTAGGTCTATGCTCAAATGAGCCATTCAGTAAACACATCGGTTGATTCCACTTTTTTAACTCTAACAAATTTTCATGTCAAAACACTTGGTTGACTCCTAAATTTATATAGGTATCCGAAAATAATACGTATCTATCTAATAAAAAGTATTAACAGGTCTAAATGACAATTTGCTTTTTAGCTTTTCCATAAGAGAAAATGTATTTCAGAAGTCTATTTTATTAATTTACCCAACTTTTTGTATTACGGAGTTGATCGATGTGTGCTCTTAGCGGCTCAAATATGAAATAATCAGTAGGCAGTGGAAGGAGAATTGAGAAACACTCTCTATGCAGCTCATGCGCGTTGAATCGTTTGCCCCATCCTATCAAAGCGACGAAAAATGTCCGCTTAACGCGTTTTGCTTGTATAAATCGCATTTTTTAAACTTTAATTACTTTGTTTTTAATGAAGATATCGTAGTAATTCTTTTTTTAGGTAAGGACCAAGTATATAAGAAGTATGGCAAAAATGATCGAAATCGATTCAGTAGTTTTTGAGTTAAAAGCAAACATTGGAAAACAGCTCTCATTTTATTTATATAGATAGACTAGCTGATACCCGCGACGTCGTCTGCGTTGGTTATTAATTATTACCTATGTTAAGAACATATTCTTACAAAAGAAAAACATTTTAAAAATTTAAAGCAAAAATATATTAAAAATAACCGGAAAGAACTTAGCGTAGAACATTTAACTATATGCCAAAAATTGCTCCTTCAGAATACGCTATTGCTCCAAGTGTATAGTTGTTAGTTAATTAATAATTAATTTTTCAACAATTTGTCAATTCAAAAATAAAAATTCCTATTTAATCCAAAATAATTACTGTTTTTCAATTTTTTTTTCAAACAATTTTTCCTTAAATACTCTTTTCCGGATCCGCAATTGCTCCAGGTGTATAGTTAATTAGAAATTCAATTTTTAAAACTATTTATGTTTATAAGATCCAACGGCAGTTGATGACGTCATAGTATAACAATACATGTATAAAATGTTAAAATAATTAATTATTAAATATATTGCAAAAATTTGATCATTTATTTGCGTAATGATAAGAGCAGATATAGAACTTAAATAAAATCAATTAAAAATTATTTTGAGTTTTATAGCGATTTTAATTTTTTAATAATTTAATTATTAATTAACTATTAACTATACACCTGGAGAATTTGCGGATCCGGAAGAGCATTTAAGGAGCAATTTAAAAAAAAATAACTTAAAAAAGTGACTTTTTTGTATTTAACAGCAGTTTTAATTTTTAGTTTACAAATTTTTGAAAAATTAACTATTCATCAATTAATAACTATACACTTGGAGAAATTGCGGATTCTGAGGGAACAATTTTTTGGCATATAGTTTAATTTAAAAAAATAATGTTTACCGCTCACTTAGGTAACTATCTCTGGTTTAAAAATATATGCAATAATAAAAGGGAATGTTGAAATGTAATTTGATTATTGTAACGGTCGTAACTTAAAATGTATTATGAATCTTTATTTACAGTAAAATATAAGAAATGCTAAAAGTTAATTTAAAAAAAAAAACTATAAAAAATATTTTTAAAACTGCTAAATAAATAGAAAATAGAAATCAAAAAATCTTAATTAATCTAATATCCCGCTGAGTTGCATTAAGTCTACGCTCAAATATGAAATAATCAGTAGACAGTGGAAGGAGAAACATATTCTCTACAGCTCATGCGCATTACAACGTTTGCCCCACTCTATCAAAACGACGAAAAATCCACCGTGTAACGCGTTTTGCTTGTAAACATCTCATTTTTTAAAACTTTAATTACTATGTTTTTAATGAAGATCTCGTGTTAATTCTTTTTTTAGATAAGGACCAAGTATATAAGAAGTAAAAAAAAAAAAAAAACAAAAAATTGATCGAAATCTATCCAGTCGTTTTTGAGTTAAAAGCGAACATTGGAAAACAGCTATCATTTTATTTATATAGATGAAGAGAGGCAAATCTTTTACATACTTATAAAGAGAAAAACTTAAATAAATCAAAATATATCTCACTTTTTACCTATTTTGATTGTAGATTTTTTTTATCGATATCGATAATAAAAAGTGATGCATAACAACTACTCCCCAATTTTGAGTCGACAGACTCAGTTTTGAATATAAAAAAAAATAAGCAGCAAATTTTCAACCTTGTAAATAGTAAATACATTAAAAGAGTAAATTTTGTTGTGCAATTGGTAATCTCATTAAATTAAATTAAACGACGCGAAGTTCAATTTAACGATCCCACCTATAATTGGCTGGCGATCAATTTCCGGAGCTAAAAAACTTGATTTGACTCGCATAATATTGATACGCTATTTATTGAACCGGTTAGATTAAAAATATCGATTAGATGCAACTATCTCTTGCACATTCCATGTCAATGTTATTGCATCTCATCAAGAAAAAAAATTATACGAACCATAATATATGCAATGCTAATTAAAGAACTATTAAGATGCGCTTCCAACTTGCTCGCATCGATTAATTTCATTTGATTTAATATTTACGATGCTGCAATCTTAAATATTGGGAAAAATATTTACGAGATCGTACATTGAATTTATTAAGGTTTCATTTAATTAAAACGCACTTAGTTTATACAAGTGGGGAAGCATCTTGACTGCACTAATTAATTCAATTAAAATCCACGATATTAGAGAGGAAAATATTTTCTTTAGTTTGATTATTTATTGATTGAAATATGATATTCGTTCTTAAAGAAAAATTTTTTTTTCTTCACTTCAAGAAAAAAAATTTTCTTTTCAATTAATCCTTGATTGTTTGCCCAAGAATAAACGCAGTTATTAATAAAATTAAGATCTCATATAATTTTGTTGGCTAAACTCTGTCTAATTTGAATGTTAAATATTCTTCTTATTTTAATTAAACATTAAAAAAAGATTAAATTCTCTTCTCTAGTTTAAAAAGCGTTAACACTTTTATCTTTTTAAACATAAAAATTTTATAGACTACAATTTTATTGTTCATTTTATGTTATTTGGGAAAGAAGAAGTTTAATTAGATATTGAAATGATATTTTTAACATGCACCGAGTTTTACGATGAAATTCTTGTTTGATTTGCAATAGACATGTGATGAGTAAATATAACAGTTTTGCCAAAATGAGTGGGTATTTCCTCTTCGTAAGGCTATAAGCAAATAATGTGTGATGGATAATCTGGACCGGAGGATGAGGCGACATTAAAGAATAAACCATTTAGTAAGCATTCACGTAAAAGGTGTCAATGAACCTTTTAAGTCTATCCAATACATCTGTTTGTGGTAGGTAACTTTTCAAATGGAAAAAAGAATCAAATTTGTGTTTCAAGCAAATTAAAACAGTAAAAAAAAATTTATAGATCACTTGTGTTTTCAAATTCAAATTTAAAAGTGCTACTTTTGACTAAACATTTATTACACACTAGCTGGTACCCGCGACGTCATCTGCGTAAGTTATTATGTTAAAAACATTTAAAAAATTGAAAGCAAAATTATATTACAAATAACCGGAAAGAACTTAGCGTGGAACATTGTAACTATATGCCAAATAATTGCTCCTGCAGAATCCGCTATTGCTCCAAAAGTATAGTTACTAGTTGATTAATAATTCATTTTTCAAAAATTTGTAAATTCAAAAATAAAAAGTGCTATATAATCCAAAATAATCACTTTTTTTTAATTGTTCCTTAAATGCTCTTTCCGGACCCACAATTTCTACAGATGTATTGTTAATTAGTAATTCAATTTTTAAGCTATTCATGTTTTTTATATTCAGCAGCAGTTGATAGCGACTAGCGTACAACAATATTTATGTATAAATAATTCAAAATAGTTATTAAAAATATTGCAAAAATTTGATCAATAATTTGCGTAATGATAAGAGCAGATAGAGCTTAAAAAAAGTGGTTGCGTGTACTTATGTACGCGTGTGAGAAGTTATACTTTTTTGGTATCATTAAAAAATAGTTTTTATTAATTTTATTCAAATAATCAATTTTAAAAAGCTGTAATTTAATATTTAATAATAATAATATATAAATTTAAAGATATAATTATTAAAAATAAAATTAAGAGAATAATATTTTAATTTTTATCATAAATAATATCCTAAGAAAGCTGCAAGACGTTTATAAAATTTGTCAGGATCATTTTTCTGGTTAACAATTCATGCATGTCACCAAAACGAAGCTTCATAGAAATTGCAAAATATAGTAAGTAGCTACTTGTCAAAGTAAATGTCTTAATCTTATTCATATCTTGTGTTACTAAATTATTATTCTAAGATGGTTGAATCATTTCTATTGCAAAATTCGAGAAAAGTAATAACTTATTTATTAATAATATGTGTCATTTGTATATATAATTGTTTTTAATTTAAATATAAAAATAAATAAATTAGAAAATAAATACAATAAAAAATCAAATGACGCGCGCCAGGAAACCCAGTGGTTTTGCGACTAACTTCATTTTGTTAATTTTTGTTTCGAGATGCGCGCGTATCTAAAAATTTCACTCTCATCATTTTTTCATAACGGGCCTAAAGAAGTATAACTTCAAAAAAAAAAAAAAACAAAAACTTCAATTAAAAATTATTTTGGATTTTATAACGATTTTAATTCTTGAGTTTGAAATTTTTTTAAAAATTTAATCAACTATTAACTATAGGTGGAGCAATTGCGGATCCGGAAAGAGCATTTAAGGAACAAGTTAAAAAAAAAACATAAAAAAGTTACTTTTTTAAAACTCTTCTTCAATTAATAACTATACCTACACTTGAGAATTTTTTTGGTATATAGTTTAATTTTTAAAAATTTTTTTTGCTAACTTAATTCTTTCTGCTTAAAAATATATACAATAATAAAAGGGAGTGTTGAAATGTAATTTGACAATTATTTGCATAATGAAAAGAGAAGATAGAGCCCACTCTAGTCACTGCGCATAACACCGTTTGCCCCACATCAAGGCAATGAAAGAACAACGAAAGCATATGCGTTTTGCTGCTAAAAATCGCAGTTATTAAAACTTTAATTAATTTGTTTTTAATGAATATATCGTGATAATTCTTTTTTTAAATAAGAATCAAGCATATTAGTAATAAAACAAAAAAAAAATAGATCGAAATCTACACAGTAGTTTTTGAGTTAAAAGCGAACATTGGAAAACAGCTATTATTTTATTTATATAGATAAATAAAAAACATCGACATGGCCTTATGCACCAATCAAAATATCATTGAGAATTTTTTAAATGTTTAAAAGTAAAATGTAAAAAGTCCTTTTTGTATTCGCATGCTTTTTCTGATGCTCCAATTGAGCTTTTTATCGGTCATATGCGGTGAACTTCAAACTAGCCACCATTCTCTTTAATTATAAATATATATACGTTTGTCGAAAGCGGAAGTCGGAGTGTTTGCAAAACGAATCTTTCATTGCAACATTCGTCATTCATTCATTTACAAAACATTTAATCAAAAAAACCCACCAACGCTATCTAAAAACGTAATTTAACAGTCGTTACAGTCGATAAATAATTGAGAATATCAATGAATGCATCCGTCATATGTAATTGCCTCTAATCTATAGAAAAAAAAGCTTCATCTAACGAGTCAATAAAATTAAAGTTAACCAATCAGTTTTCTATGAAAAATCAATAATTTTCTAAAGAATGTTTGTTTCAGAGGTTTACGACTTAAAATAAAAAATAAAACAAAGAAAAACATTTAAAAAACTGGCCTTTTATGTCATTAATGTTTGAGTATGATTTTCGATTTAAAAAACATATTCTGGCCGCCACGGCTGGCATTTAGGTAGAGCAATCTACAAGTCCAATTTTCACATAGTTTTCGCAACATTTGCGGTCGCATTTCGCTAATAACTCGCCAAATAATGTATTCAATTAGCTTCGGTTTATCGGCAAAGGCAAGTAACTTTACGTAATACCAAAGAAAATAATCCAAGGGTTGGATCAAAGGATCTTGAGGCCCAATACACGATGTTCAATACACGATGTTTTATTGTTTGTTAAATGTTTTTTTTTTAGTAAGTTAATTGTATTGCACGCAGTGTGGCATGTGACTTCGTTCTGTTGGAACCACATGTAAGCAATATTAATGCCATCCAAATAAGATTCGAGGATTTTATCATGTCGCTATATCGTTAACTGTAGACAGTAGCATTCTATTCATCATCGTTTTAAGGCCCATTATTTTACTGGCCCATAAAGTGCACCAAACTGTCATTTTCTTTGGATGTAAAGATATTTAGGTAGTGGCTTGTGGATTATCTTCACTCCAAATACTAGAAGTTTGGTTATTAACCATTCGTGCTGAATATAATTTTGTATGGAAAATCAACATCAATACCTACTTGTGTATAAAGCCATTGCCCGATTTGGCGACGCATATGATGGTCGGATGGCCTTAACAAGTTTTTTGGTTTGTTTTGGGTATTCCTCAATGCTACGCCGTACAATGGCTACTGCTTGTTTGTTGCGTAATGTTTGGCGTCTTATGAGATGCGTATTATCGTTTAGAATATTGTCACGAGTCTAAGAATGTGTCGCCATTTTACGACTCTGGAGGTGGTATCACCTGCTCTCAGCCGTGGGTGGGCCGAACCAATCACCAGCCAAAAGAGGAGCACCGTTATCACAGGATGGGGAGAAACCTTATGAAATTCCATGAATTCCAGAATTTTATCTCTCTCAAAGCTATGTCTTCGTGACCACCTAACACGACGGATTAAACAAAAAAAAAAATCAAGATGGATTCCGAAATACTATTTAAGCCGCGGACAAACATAGGCGAGTCAGTGTGAAATAAATCTTTGCAGAGTCTTGATTGAAATAAATAATGCACGTGAACAGTCTTGAAATAAATCTTCGACCAGTGTTAAAATAAATAGTGATAGTGAACCGTGTTAAATAAATTGTGAACATTGTGAAATAAAGTGAAACAGTGCAACAGTGAGTGACAATACTTAGTGAATAAGTGGCTGTGAAAACTGAATAGTTAAACAGTGAACTAAATTACTGTTTTAGTGTATATAAATCATTGTTAACGTGTAGTTTATAAAGTGTAAGATAAATAAATTGTTTACTTCTATACTGTACTGTACTATTTACTAACCCGGACTAAATATAATAGGAGAGCAAGTAGAGATTTTTGGGTAGGCATTTAATATACCGTGGAAAAGTGTATAATAAAACCTAATTAACTAATTTTTTTCTTATATCCTTTGTGGAAATACGTATAAATAGAAACTTTGATTAGGGTAAAAGGACAATACGGGAATTTCACACTTTTACGTTTTCACTTCTATCGGTGGTCCTTAATGATTGCATTCAATTCTTAATCCGATTAAAACGAACTTGATTTTCGACATTCACCAAATCCTCATCGAAGAAATGAGAAGCTTTATTCCGAAGTTTCCTCAATTTTGAAAATAGGATCTTTTTTCTAAAAAATTTTTTTCTATGACGTCCGTTTAGTGGACATATTTGTTCCTATTTCCCTTTGATGTCATAATCAGAGAATTCTACTGTATATGTTCAAAATGTATAACTGCAATTTTTAACATTTATGAATATTTTTAATTGATAATACCTTTTTAGTTAATGTTTAGCTTTTCAAAATATCGTTATTCCCTTAATACCAATGTGCCTATATATATAAATTTAAATGAAATCTAATCCTAACTATGCTTATAAAGTCAAGAAGTTAGACCAAGATATTTATTACTCGGGAAAGTACACGATTCTTGAGAGATAACTGCCATCATTATCTGTCAAAATAGCTGAAAGGATTTTTTATAGTTTAATATGAAGGTTTTTATTAATCAGATATTTTTATTTAAGTACTCTCAGCGAAACGGGCAGGTATACGCTAAGAATTAAAAAAAGCATATTTTATTGCATTTTCCAATAAATAAAATTTAAATGCTTTACAAGTTTAAATAATAAAGGACTGTAATGAACACAGAAACTAAATGCAACTTTTTTGATAAAAAATTTCTCAATAATTACCGACTGTTAATGCAATTAGTAAAGTCTAGCATGCATTTTATTGAAATTGAATATGAGTATTTATTAAACAATAAAACAAATCAATTTGTAACTAATTAAAACCATGTAGGTATAAATAGCATGTTACGCGCACAAAACGTTAATTAAACTGCAATCAGTTTTAACGTTGAATTTTTTTCCAATAAAATAAAAAAACTTTAAAATAAATTATTTCCATTTGAAATGATGAGTTTAAATGATTTTCCTATATGACGTGATTTTTTTTCTCTAAATTTTATTCTTCGTATGTCATCGATCAAGTTAAGCGTCATCATCATTGAACATTCTACAACCTTTTAATCTTCGTATTAATTCCTTTGTCTGGTAACTTTTTTTTATGCAGCTCATTTCTGCGAAACGAAATCTCTTCTTTTTCATCACTACCGTACCGTCCCCATATAATCAACAAAATGTTAATTTTTGTTATTTGCGAATGACAATTTTAATTAAAAAAAATTCACTTTAAAATTAATTCATTTTTAGGAGATTCAAAGAAAACAAATTTAATCTAACAAGGAGACACCAGCAACCCGCAGTCGAGTTAAGCGATGGGACTTAGTAGGGTTGTAGGGGGACTGGTACTAAGTAAACTGTAAAGACCTTAGGGTAGATACGCAGCCCTTTCTGAGATATTAAGGGTTAAACATTTGAAAAGTGGTACCAGCGTTTATATTCTTTAAAGTGTATTACTCATGTATCAAATGGCATGGTGCAGTGGTAAATGCTTTAGTTTACCAATCTATGCGTCCTCGGTTCGAATCTCGGTTTGTAATTTTTTTTTCTCGCCACAATTTACACTAAATTTATCAAAATTTTTAATTCATTAATTTATTTTTTTTACCCTAATTTAAAAACTTTATAAGATAACAATTTGTTCTTCTTATAAATTAATGTTCGCAACTTTAAAAATTATAACGATCATAGAAGTACCAATAGCGATAGGTTCGAACCTTAGAAACCATAAATCCATAGTAAATTTACAGGTAGTTAATATCTTATCTATAGTTCGGCTACGTAAACATTCGAATTATCGAGGAAGGAGAAGGAAATCCTCTGTAGTAAATATGATTTCATTCACCCGTAAGAATAAATAACCAAAACATACAGTTCGACTTAAGTGATCCCGATTAGGAGTTTGACTAATTGTAAGAGAGGTAAAGCCGTTAGGAAGAACCCAACTTATTTTTCAAGAGAAAATAGCAAGTTAGATGTGGCCATCGCGTTGTTTTTATTACCAAAAAACTATATTCTTAATTTTCAATTTATTTTAGCAAGATCTATAAAAATCCGCTGTCTAATCTTGGAGCCCGGGAAATAGCAGACTTGCCGATAAGACATTATGGCCTTAGTGGATTAGAAATTTAAGCCATTGTTTCGAGAATAGGGTACATGACATTTTTTTTAAATCTGGTTATTATTGTTCGTATGCACCCACAACAGCCGAAAAATGCGATATTTTTGTAAAAATGAAGTTAATTTCCTAAAATTTTCCATTTTCCTATTTACAATTTTATGTTTGCGCCAAAACGCCGATAAATGACATGGCGGCTTCTGTGACGTCAGTGCATGGTAAATATAGCCACATGCTCTCTGTCATATGTTACAACAAAGCAACAAGTTTGATAAGTTGGGTAGCTTTTATTGACTTTTCTCTCTTTTACAATCTTACTTTTAATCACTTTCGGTTGAATCTAATAGTTTTTTTTATAAGTAGGTACTCATAGACAGAAAAGCAATTTGTTTATATTAAAAATGTTTTGTTTCAATAAATGTTTTAAGTACCCAAAAATAATTGAAGGTTTAATAGTCCCGTTCTAAATAGTTGACCTTCCCTAATCGCTTATCGTTTAATTCGTATCAAATTGCAACAACAATTCTCAATTAAGTTTGATAATTGCATTTATAATGCATGGAATTAAAGCCTATAGTTAACTACGTCTCAATTGATATTCGATTGGGTAAATCAATTAAATCGAATTATAGGATATGTATGGTTATAGATAGCAAGTTCATTTAACACCCTGAATACCACATTTAAATTAATAGAATTGTTTTAATTACGCCTATTACTATTATTTCCCAAAGAAAATATTTGATAAATTGAATAATTCACGAGAAATTTTTAATAAGAACCAAACCAATTATCTACTAGAAAATTGCTTAAATAATCATGTATTAAGGAAAAATTTATTTTGAGTTATTTTTCATATATAAAAATAATAACATCAAAAAATGTCTTTTAAGGGAAAAAAAAATGTTGGGGTGAAAATCAATTTACAATTGGAAGAAGTTTCTCTACCTATAAGACTAAATATAGAGTTAATCCAAAAGTAATTTTCTTTCAATCTAAATTTTAAATGGTTCTTCTCTACATTAAAGCATCTTTACATAAATATATCAAATTCATGAAAAATTGATTTTTTTTCTTTTGATTATATTTTATTTTGATGTGACATTTCGTTTCACATGAAACATATTCTATGTAAAAAAAAGTGGTTGCGTGTATTTATGTACGCGCGTGAGAACTTATACTTCTTTGGCGTCATTTAAAATTAGTTTTTATTAATTGCATTGAAATAATCAATTTTAAAAAAATGTAAATTAATATTTAATAATAATAATATATATATTTAAAGATATAATTTTTAAAAATAAAATTAAGAGAATAATATTTTAGTTTATATCAATAAATAATATCCAAAGGAAGCTGCCAGACGTTTATGAAATTTGTCAGGATCATTTTTCTGGTTAACAATTCATGCATGTCATGAAAACGAAGCTTCATAGAAGTTGCAAAATAAAGTAAGTCGCTCTTTTTCAAAGTAAATGTTTTAATCTTATCTTGTTTTACTAAATTATTATTCTAAAATGGTTGAATCATTTCAGAATCCCAGATTTCGTGATAACGAAGAAAATGCATGAAATGCAGACGTCATTTTCATCAGAACTACTGCAAAATTCGAGAAAAGTAATAACTTATTTTTTAATAATATATGGCATTTGTATATATAATTATTTTTAATTTAAATACTTAAAAAAAAATAAATAAGTAAATAAATTTTGTTAATTTTTGTCTCAAGATGGCCGCCCATCTAAAAATTTCACTCTCATCATTTTTTTATAACGCGCCTAAAGAAGTATAACTTCAATAATAAGTTGATAAAAATGTTTTTCGGAGTGATTATATGTAATAAAGTGCATTAGAGTGCAGAGGATGCGTCCAATAGCGTTTTCTTCTCACGCTTTTTGTTCGTACACTTATTCGAAATAGCTAATCTGTTATTATAATAAATTCTATTGGTTATGCTACCTGGTAGCTAACTCTTTCTTCTATAATATTCTTGCACAAGGTAATTTCATAGACAGCGAAAATTTTCTATAGAACGAATTATGTCATAACGTTACGTCTTACGAGACCATAAAAACAAAAGTGAACACCAGAAGACAGTCATTACGTTCACGGTTTAAGAATTCATCTTCGTAGCATCGACATAATATTGTTTCACGGTTCTCATAATTTTATTATTTAATCAGTGACTTTTACACGTGAGATTAATCATTTTTCCTTAGTAAGTACTTGATGTCAAAAGTTGTATTTCAAAAAAGCAAGCTACTCAAGGATATGGTCTGCTAACTAATTTGCTTGGAATGATAATGACGCCATTGGAGAGTACCTCCATACGAAGAAGAAATTTTTCAAATTCCTATAAAGTACACTAATGGCATAGGACTTGACCTCGAGTTATGACTTATTGTTAACCAACTTTAACATTAGAGTGAAATTTAGTCTTTCGATAAATAATTAGCGAAATACTTATAGAAATTGATTACTGAAATACTTTTAATGCCTAAAAATTAATGTCCTGATTTCACTAAGTATGTGTTCCAATGCAAATATTTAAGAGATACAAAAGAAAGTTTAAATATTTTCCAATTTTCAAAGTAAATGAATAGATCTTCAAAAAACGTTCAAGTCGATCATTAAACACTGAATGATTTGTTTTAAAATTATTTTCTGCAAATTTCAAGAAGACAAAATTAGGGTTTGCAAAAAACCGCATTTTTATTAAAACCGGTTTTTCGGTTTTTTCCTATCTTAAACCCGGTTAACCGCCGATTTAGAGCCGGGTTTTTTTTTTATTAAAAATAAAAAATAAATCATTTATTAATGGTGTTTTTATTTTGTAAATAAATTAAATTAAATCTATAGTAAAATCACCACTCCCCTTATAGGATTTATTTACAAAAAATAACACCATTAGTTAACGATTTTTTTTAATTTGTTATTCAACTTCAGTTATAAAAGTTAATTTGCGAATATCAAAATTTAATAAAACTGATAAAAATACAGAAAATGTTCTTTCTGAATCCGTCCATGTTGGTTTAACTGTGATTAAGGCATTTACATTTAAAAGTATTTCTAAGTTGCTCGTTCTTTTCCCGGTTGTTTCAAATAACTGGCATTCTTTTCTAAATGTTCATCATTTAACGACATTTCCACTTCATTCACTAGTATTATGTATTTGAATCTCACTATCCTCCCCTACAAATTTTCTAGTTCTGATTCAATTTGAATCATTCTTTCTAATAATCGCCTGCCAAAATTTAACATTTCTAATTTTGACGAATATGGCAGAGAAACTCCCGGCTGAATAATTGATTTGATTTTTGCATAATTTGGGTCTTTTAAATACTTTGCCATTATTTTAAATAATATTAAACACCCCAGGTACGAACTGCCAATGCTCATAACGGAGCCAGTCTTGGCGCTAGACTGGCATTTTTGTTAAATACCAAGCCTTGTATGCCAGACTTTAGCCAAGCCTCATCCAGTCATTAACTCCGGACTGAATTAAAAAAAATAATGCTTAAACCATCCCCTCTACCTGCGCATTAGATAAACGGCTCATCACAATTGACGCGCACTCAAAAATAATGAGATGGAGGAAAAAAGTAGCGTAGTGCTTCCGATTTAATATTAAAATTAATATAAAATGTAAAAATTAATGTACAATAAATATTAATTATTACAAGTTTCTGTCTTTTATTTAAATTTATAAGATTTTTATAAATAAAGTTCAGAAATTAAAAAAAATTATCAAAAATTGAGAATTTTTTATTGAAAACTACACCACACTATTCATCCAAGCTTGTTCGAAGCCTGTCTGCCAAGCGTGGCTCAGGCTCGCCTACCAAGCCTGGCTGAAGCCTGCTTGCCAGGCTTGACCCGGGGATATCATTTCAGAGTTAAGCCAAGCTAGCGCCAAGCTTGGCAATCAAGGCCTGTCCAGGCTTAAGAAGTCTTGCCCCAGGCTTGGCCCTGTTATTTTTTCCTACCTGGGACAGTTAAAAAAAAATTCCGACTATTTTTATTGAATGACCGGGTTATCGGTTTCTGATTTTTACTAAAAAAAACTGGGTATAACCGGTTTGATAACCCTAGATAATATGTACAAGTATAAGTATGTCAAAAGTTTGGGAAACACTGCTCTATAAATCAATGTTATTACTTTCCATGGGTGGAAGACTGCTTTTTTATTTATTAAGATAAGCTTTTTTGTTCTAGAATGACCTTTTGAACTGTCGTAAAAATTAGTTTTTAACCGACTTCAAAAAAAGGAGGAGGTTTTCAATTCGACTGTATTTTTTTAATGTTTGTTACCTCAGCATTTCCGACTGGGTAAAGCGATTTTGATGATTCTTTTTTTATTTGAAAGCTGGTGCTTCCCGTGTGGTCATAATTTAATTTGAAGGATATCGTTTACTTCTAAGGGGTTGAAAACTAAAGGATGAAAGATTAACTTCTTATTGGATATTTCGATTTTGAAAATTTTTTTTTTTTTTTTGAAAGCTGGTGCTTTCCGTGGAGTACAGTTTTAATTTGAGGGAAATCTTCTACTTCTAAAGGATTGAAAACTAAAGGATGAAATATTAAATTCTAATTGGATAGCTCGATTTTGATAATTCTTTTTTTATTTGTAGAACACAATTTGAAATTAATCTCCTATCCATTTTTTATAAAAAAAACTCCACTCATAAGGGGTTCAAAATTAGAGATGAAATAATATTATAAATTTTTCCTGGCTAACCCGATTTTGATAGTTTTGTTTCTATTACGTACAACTAACTTTTAAATGGTTCACATTTCAATTTGAAGAAAAAAATCCACCCCCTACGGATGAAAACAGGGGATGAAAAAGTGACATTTAACTGAATCATCAAATTTTGATATATTTTTTTTTCTGTTGGAAAGAGTAATCCACTTAGTTTTGTTATTACATTTAAAAGGAAAAAATTTCAACCCTTAAAGGCAAAAAGGGATGATGTAGTAACTAAAAAAATTAAACGGCACTGGCTCATGTGAGCAGTTTAGAAGGTTTAACCATATTCAATAAAATAAAATCAGTTATTAAACTCCAGATCACTAAAATTCAAGAAATAAAAACAAATTATAACAAAATGAAAAAAAACCGACTTCAAAATAAATAAAAAATCTTAAACAAAAAATGCATTACAAAGTAAAAAAATGATTGCGTATCCTTGCAGTGTCTACAACTTACAAATTATTAGGATGATACAATGTACAACTTTTGTTATTTTTGGAGTTGGTGTCAGTCAAGAAAATAAATATTAATGGTAATTTGTAAAAATTGTAAAAAGGTTTAGTTGGTAATTGGTATTTTGTAGTTTAAAGGTCGCTAGATATTGTTACAGGTCGAGTATATTGTTTAAAAGTTTATTTAAAAAATAATTTTCATAAGGTATTCTCGTTTATTGCTAACTACCGATATAGTCGTATTTCTTTGGCTGACACCAACTCCAAAAATAACAATAGTTGTACATTGTATCATCCTAATAATTTGTAAGTTGTAGATACTGCAAGGATACGCCATTATTTTGTTACTTTTTAGTGCATTTCTTGTTTAAGATTTTTTATTTATTTTGAAGTCGGTTTTTCATTTTTTTATAATATTTATTTATAATAGGTATATATTTCTTACACATAGTATGTATCAGATATACATCATCCTACTTGTAAGTGTTATCTTATTATGAAAATTATTTTCGATGTCTGTTTCTAATAAGTAAATTAATTTCAATCATTCGATTGATCAAAACTTAAATTTGAAACATAATCGCTATGTCACATTTAATTACCATTTTTAACAACATACTTAACTATAATTTTTTTTTAAGTTACTCAACTTACCGAACAGTTGTCGTTGTCGAGAACTTCTGTAAAAAAAAAGAAGAAACGATTAATAAATTTAGTAGTTAATAAGTCAAATTTTAATAGCTGTAATGGAAATATTATATTCTCTTTAAAAGATTGCAATAAAAACATCTCGATTCTACAAATAAGATAGAACAATTATAAAAATAGAAATATGAAACAGCATCCGATGCACCAATACCGGTTTTTCAACATCGAAAAGTTATTATTAAAACAATTACTCAGCTTTTAGTCTTTTTATTTTTACTGATAATTCAAGCCACTTATTTTTCTCATTTCTTGTGCAAGAAGTTAAAAGGAAACGTGAAAAAAAAAAATATTTTCATATAAAGATAGTGGCTTGGATGCTGTACGACTAAAATTAGAAATATTAATGCACTATCCAGAGCAATTATCAAGCATTGCTTTTAAATTTAGCTACGTTAATGTTCCATTCACTTTGTTCAAATCGCAGTAAATCTTTTTAAATGAAAGGTGAAGCTGTTCAAATTTAAATATGTAGATATTATTTTGTGGCATTTTCCAGAAACGATTACCCAATCTGTGAGCTATTTATAAATTTTTTCTTCTGATTTTCAGGAACAGAAAATAAAAACTTGAGTACGTAATATGAAATAAAAAATTTTAAAGCAAAAAAAAATATCTGGTGCGAGGCGTCACACTACTTTCTTTTACTTTCATTTATGAAAATACTCGCTGTTAGTTAAAACAAATATAAGCACTTTGTAACAATACATATAAATAGAACTATATGCATACAACCTATCGGGCTATATGTATAAACAAATTCCCAACCTTCACCCCAGAACCACCCTTATTCGAATTTTCTCAGATAAAAGTTTCAAATAAAAGTTGTAGCCACTAATGAGTCTAAGAACTATAGAAAGTTTCAAGAAAATCGTTGGAGCCGTTTTCGAAAAAAATTGAAAAAGCTCAAAAACGCCAAGAGTAAAGTAGAGCTTTCGGTAAACCAATTTCAACCAAAAGCTTCGCGGAACAACTAGGTATAATATGGAGACCAGATTCTAAATTTGGTGAAATTCGGATAAAGCTTTCGACTCGATATGGCTGTCACACACAGACATACTTCTAAAAACCCCTTTTTTGCACTCAGTGGACCGCAAAACATGTATTTCCGGTGAAAGCCCGAATTCGAAAATTCGATCCGATTACAATACTACCTTTACTAGTAAGTAGTAAAAGAAAGTAATATTTATACACTATATAGCTTATATGTACATATAAGTATACGGAATTCCAACCTTAACCCCAGAACCGTCCTTATTCGAATTTTCCCAGGAAAAAGTTTCAAATAAAAGTTGTAGCCACTAATGAGTCTAAAAACTGTAGAAAGTTTAAAGAAAATCGTTGGAGCCATTTTCGAAAAAACTTGAAAAAGCTCAAAAACGCCAAGAGTAAAGTGGAGCTTTCGGTTAACCGATTTCAACCAAAAGCTTCGCGGCACAACTAGACATAATATAAAGGCAAATTTTCAAGTTTGGTGAAATTCGGGTAAAGCTTTCGATACGATATGGCTGTCACACACAGACACACACACACACACACACACAGACATGTTTCTAAAAACCACTTTTTTGAACTCAGGGGACCTCAAAACATGTATTTCCGGTGAAAGCTTGAATTTGAAAATTCGACCCGATTACAATACTTCCTTTACTATCTATATAGTAGTAAAAGAAAGTAAAAACTACACTCAGCGCAAATTATATGTTTAAAATTAATAAAAAATTGTGTTTACGATATTTAAAAATAATTTATGATAATTAATCATTTAAATAATAAGAAACATTTTTTTAAATCATTAATATCAACCGAATACTTCTTGAAATATAAGAATGGAGAATACCAATTAACATGCAAGCAATTTTCATAATGAATTCATATTTCTGATTGAATCGCCAAGATGTCCAAGGCGCCACTAAAGGTACTCATTTTGAATTCACATATCTTAGATGAAACTAAATATTAAGGAATTCGTGTTTTTTAGTTGAGATAGAAATAGTAAATATATCATATATTCATAAAATATTCATACTTCTGAAGTCATAGAGATATGAATCGCTAAGTAAGCTATTGCTGTTATTCAGAAAAAAACAAACATATTTCTCGACGTATAATGTTTACATAATTTATTCACAGTTATGATTTCAGATTTAAAGTTTGAAACGCAGGAAATACGGAAACAAACATTTGTTGAATATTGTTATAAGTTAAATGCCTAATATGCTTATGGGTGTATGCGTGTGTTTGTGTGGGCTGAGACTTCCCCTCTTAGACCTTTTTATCTGACTTCACTCGAGTGCTAACCGAAGCTTGAAAGGTATTTAAAACGGGTGTAGTCGACCTGACAAAAAAGAGGTTCTAGAGAATTCTTAGGGGATTTTATTTGGCGCCGGCCTCCCATTGTATGTTCACCGAAAAGTGAAAGCTAAGCATGGTAGGAGTGGTCAACACATGAGACAAAAGATAAGAATAGAAATTTATTTAAGGACTTTTTAATTTACGAAAAAACGGATAGACAGTAAAACAATTAAGATCGAAAACGCTAGAAACAGAATAATTCGGCGCTCGAATTTTCTAGAACATCTCTGACCACATATATACACGGGTTGGCAGCCGAGTGAAGCAGTTGTAAATAAACATGTTATTATCAATAAACGCAAATAAGTGCATCAAGTGAGCGATAATTAAATAGTGAGTGATAGTGAACCAGGGGTAAACAGTGAATTAGTGAGTGATAGTGAATAAGTGACAAATTAAACAGTGAAATATATCGTTATTAAATTGTAAACCTAGTGCAAAAGTGATTAATACATAAACATTTGTATAAAATAAATTGTTGTCGTGAAACACGAATCCTAAGAACCCGTCAAAATAAATACGTAAGAACGTAACAATATTAATAATGAATTTAAATATCTGAAATCAGATATATACCGTAGGAAGTCAAAGCTATCTACGACTTACTAAATCTTCTTAAATCAGATTCTTATTATCCTTATCTATATACATATATAAAAACGAATGTATGTATTTATGTCTGTCTGTCCTTAATGCATTCCTAAACTGTTCGACCGATTTCAATAAAACTTGGAGTAGTTGTTGTCCGGACCGCAGAGAAGGTTGGCCACTTTTTAAATTTACAGTTCAACACCTACAAGAGACCCCCGGGGTAAATTAGGAGAGAAATTCATTTAGCTATTGTTTGCCTAACATTACCCCTAATTCGCAGTGCTAACCTTGACACGGCGTTTAAGCTCAATAGCTTCTTAACTCACCGAGGGTGTCCCAAAAGGGATGAAAAAGGTGGGTGTCTGAAAAATAAGAGTGTTCGTAATGTTCCAAAAAGTGTGAACGAGAGGGTGTCTCAAAAGGAGTGAAAAAAATGAGATTCTCAAAAAGGGAGGAAAATTAAAGGTGTTCCCAAAGGAGTAAAAAATTGGGGTGTCTCAAAAAGGATTGAAAAATTTAAAATTATGTCAATGATTTGCGCTTTTTTCACATAAAGAAAGGGTGATGAATAAAAGTAATTTTTCATATAATGATAGTTTATAAGATTATATCTACTATATCTTGAAATAGTGGATGGTTCTGTGGTGAAAATAATTTTTTGTCGCATAAACTACGGAACGAATTTCAATGAAATATTGTTAAAGATAGCTTAGATCTTAAAGTAACACATTGCTTATTAATTTCCTTAAAAATGGGTCTTGTAAGATAACTATTAAATGCTCTTCAATGCTAAAATATTAGCACTATATTAGATATTTGGTATAAAAGCCTCTGAAGTCTTATAGGAAAGCAAATGGTTTTTATTCTCAAAAGTGTATAGAACCTATGTAGCTAATATCTCTTACTGAAGAAATCTTTTAACAAATATTAAGGCTTTGAAATAAATGTCAAAATGGCTGAATTTTTATATTTGGGTTAAAAGTTTCTATCAATCAATAAGTTTAATTTAGAAAACGCTCAGCGAAGTGAGCGAGTATTAGCTACTAGTTTTATAAAATAAAATATCTCATTTCAAACGTTTAAGATATTTTCAATCGTTCTGTGATAAAAAGAACGTTAATATTTGTTTTGAAGAAAAAAATGCAAATAAATTAAATCGATTTCCATAGTTGATAGCATTGAAATGATCAAAGTTGAAGGTTAAAATAGAGTTTATCAGTTGCACAAAGAAAAATTAGCTTAATACGTTTAAAATGAGCTAAATTACGATACAAATTGTGATATAAATGCTCATTTTTTCTCAATTACATTTGCTCATTTGTAACTGATAGGTAGTTATGGAATAATAGCGGGGGGAAAATATGTTTCCCGTGAAATTTTCCTTAACAAGTCGCGATGTTTAAATTATCGAATTATTCAATTTGTTTGTTACAAGTCAAAACGCACAATTATGGGAAGGTCAATCGAATATTAGGTCAAGTGACTAACGATTCAATCATGTTAATTCCGTGTTAAAACCTCGTTTAGCTCGTGCATTCTTTCTTCAAACACAACAATAAAAAAAGAAAATCCTCGAAGCGTATCACGTTGAACATTTAACGAAAAACTCACATCCAATCGATAATTCAACCCACCCAGAAAATTTCCCGCAACACGCAAAATTACGCAAATATTAAACAAACGCTTTCATCGATCAGAAAAATGTTGCATCCCATTTTGGCCTCGTAACGCAAATCAAAAATTTGATGATATGAGTTTATGGTGGTTTTAGGAGAAAAATGTGGCTCTTTCATTGATTGACCTTGTTTTTGTACAAGTCTTTTTAACTTGAATCACTTTAAATGAAGCATTAATATTTCAAAGAACTAATTAAGGTTTGTGTTGTTTCAATTCAGTAAAGTTGCAGTGTTAATAGTTTCTTTTCATAAAAAAATCTTAAGCTTTCGTCTTCAATCTTAAACATTTAAGATCGACTTTCTAACTTTTCTTTGCAAAAAGATTTGGGTTACGCTGCTAGTTGAGTTTCAAAGTTAGTTTTACGAGTTTATATACAAAAAGAAAATGAACGCAATTTACTTTACTTCACGTACTTCCTAATACCTCTATATTTTTTTCTGACCATATCCACCATTTGAGTGGACTAATAGAGCTATCGCGTAATATGGTATTAATATTAAATACGCTCTAGAAACTCCAGTTTGGTCAGAATAAGTAATTTAAGTGTGCATTTGAAAAAAATTCAAATGGTTTTGCTTAATCTATATATCTATATATACCTATATAATAAAACTGTAGAAAATGTTAATCCATTTCTTTGTTGTGCATCTTTAACGCAAAAACTACTGAACGGATTTTTTTGAAACTTTTTTTTGTTATATAGCTATGAGTCCTGAGTAACATAATGGCTATAATTTATACATAATTTAGCAGAAAGCAAAAGTCGGGAAATTCAAAGATTTGTAATATGATATCATAACAAACATATTTTTGTGCACTTAAATTGCAAACGCTGGCTAAACCTTACGAGATAAATCAAACATGTAGCGGCGAAATTGTGTATCTTAAAAAGATTGATAAAAAAGTCCACGACGGTATATGTCTATCTCCTAAGCATAACCTACAGGAACCATTTTTATCATTTACAAATGACAAAAAAATTATGTTGGCATAGTGGCTGGCTATTGTACGACGTACATATTGCCTGTTTTATTGGTATCTTCTTCTATATTATATAAAAATGTTATGTTGGTCATTTTTTAATATTTATAATTTTGATACAATATAAAATCGGGTTCCAGAATGGTTTTTATCTATATTTCGGGTCAGTCATATATAGTGAAAACACGTGAATCCCATAGCATAGTATAACTATTGTATCTTACAGAAACCGTGTATTTAAAAAAAAGTTTCGTTAAAGTGACAAATTTTACACAGTAGCAAAAGAAATTCTCTACAAAGTTCACATAAAACAATTGACAAAATTTTACTGAAAAAAAAATAAATAAGAATTTCAATTTAACACCCGATAAAATTAATAATGATTTTTTTAAAATATTTAAACTTCTGTAAAGTTCATTGTCGAAGAAATTAATTGGAAATAGGTAAAAGTATTAAAATAATATACAAACTAAATTTTTAAATAATAAACATTTACTGAACGGAACGAATTTTAATGAAGTTTTGTTAAAGATACCTCCGAATTCAGATCTTAACATATTATTGAATATCATTTATTCAAAAAAAGGACAGTTCCTGCAGGATAGCTCCTAATATTTTCTACTAATAAAGCTGAACTGTTTTAAATGACACTTCACAAAATCTTATAGAACCTGTGAGATAGTTAATATCTCTTCCTAGAAAAATAGTTGTAAAGATTTTGATGAACTTACTTAGGATCTAAAGTCTGGAAGTATCTATCATCTTTTTCTGTCAAAATATTATAGATTCATTTTTATATTTCGCTATGAAAGTAGGGAATCAATTGATCAATCGATTAAATTTAGATACTCTCAGCAAAGCGAGCGGGTATCAACTTTATCAATCGTTTTCAAATTTTGACCTTTAGTTCAAATCACAATCATTTTTACACTGGCTACGTATAACGTTTTCATCTTTATTCCTTAACTAGCTGACAACCGCCCGCTCTACTGAGCGTATCTCAATTAATCTGATTGAATAATAAAAAACCAAAAATAAGAAATTAAGCTATTTTTACAAAAAAAAGATAATTAGATATTTCTAGACCTTTATTTCATAGAAAGTTCATGAAAATCCGTTAAACTACTTTTCTAGGAACATATATGAGCTATCTTATAGGTAGGATCTTTACTTTTTTTTTGAAAAAAGTCTGAATATTGTAAAATATTAGAAAAATTTTAAGCCTTGAGAACCTTTCACACGAAATCTCATATGAAATCATTTAATAAATTTTAGTAGAATGGATTTGTAGCTATCCTTTAGGAAGTGTACTTTTTTTAAGGATCAATAATATTTAATGTGTTATCTTAAGATCTGAGGTATCAGGTTTGGTTGTCTTAGATTCATAATTCTAGGATATAGTATTAAGGCCATTATGTCTTATCGGCAAGTCTGCTATTTCCCGCGGTCCAAGATTAGACAACGAATTCTTATAGACCTTGCTAAAATAAATTAAAAATTAAGAATATATAGTTTTTTGGTAAAAAAACAACGCGATGGTCACTTCTAAGTTGCTATTTTCTCTTGAAAAATAATTTGGGCTGGATTTCTTTTTGTTCTGGGGGCTCTGTCTAACGGCTTTACCTCTCTTAATCAAACTCCTAATTGGGATCACTAAAGTCGAACTGTCTGTTTTTGTTATTAATTATTCTTCCCGGTCTCATTTTTAAAACTAAGATATTTCTTTTTATGAATGAAATCATATTTACTGCAGAGGATTTCCTTCTCCTCCCTCGACAATTCGAACGTTTACTCAGCCTAACTATTAATAATATATTAACTACTCATAAATTCACAATGGAGTTATGGTTTCTAGGAATTTAACCTATCGCTTTACTTCTATCATGATTATAATTTTCAAATTTGCGAACGTTAATTTATAAAAATAACAAATTACATAGTTTAAAATCATGTCGTCTCAATGATATAATAAGTATATGTACATTGTATCACAACTGCCTGCCGATGTATGTTTTTGTTGCGCAGTTTTTAAAGTTTTTATTTTTTTTCTCAGATAGTCAATATTTTTTCGGAATAAAAAGTATTTTCTAGCATTTTTTGTAATATTTACTACTTGTAGTGAAAATCTCGCCCAAATCGGATCAGCCGATTTCAAGTTTGCCAAGAACAAACAAACAGACAGGGAAAAGTATTCGAAATTTAAAGTAGTCTATAATGTAAGTTACAATATTTAATAACTTTTTGTGAAAATTCCATTGAAATCGGCTCAGCTGTTTTCAAGTTTACCCTGGACAAACCCTGTTATTAACCTGTTTTTTGGGGAAAATTACAATGTAAATGGCATTTATTTTTGTGTATTAATTATATGAAAATGTAGGCAATAAAGAATATTCAACAAAACACCTTAAATTTTTTAAATTAGATAAAAATCTTAGCTGGGAAAAATGATTTCGTTTTTCGTTCTCTCGCACAGGAGAGATGGAACGTTTTTATTATAGTAGTAAAAATCTTCAAATCCTTTTATTGGTATAGTTACTAATTTCTCTATATTGAATAGTTTACTATTATATACTTTAACATTGACATAGCCACAGCAACACGTGCCCGAGTCTGCTAGTATGCTTAATATGTTACAAACAAAAATTGGATATTTCATAAGGTAGGTGATTTAAGCCTTTTTCAACGCGCTCTAGCGACCAAACAATTCAACTACGAAAATTTTTATAAGAATTGTTTTGGTTGAAAATTTAATATTCTTTATATTTGTATAGAATCATCATCCTCGAAAAATGTATAATTTTATGACTTTTGGAAAAAGGTCCAAAATGTTCACGTTTTTCTCTATTTTATTCGGTTTCAGCACCTCGGAAAACTTATAGAAAGAAATATTAAATTTATATAAAGAATTTGAATCGAATATTTAAAAGGTCTGTTTCAATTACAACAAAAAACACGACAAGATTACATTTAAAATATCTTCTTCATTTATATATAAAAATATTTTGTTACAATTTTAAACTAAATAAAGAATCGTAACAGCTACTTTCAAAAATTTTCGTCCATTATTGTCAAATGAAAATAATATAAGTACTTAGAAAGGGGAATTACTTTCAAGAAATCAATTAATTTTAAAATACTTTCTAACAAAGAACTTTGATTAAATCAATACCATTTTCAAGTACATTTTTACTATTTAAGAAACATATAGGTAGGTACCTGCAATTAACAAACAAATTAGAACTGTTTGAAAACCCATAATTGAAATTTATATTAATTGCAAATGATTCTCAATGACATTTCAAATAAGAAAATCGAACCAAAACAGTAGGAATCACCACTACGATAAAAGTACATTAAACAATATGCAGTTAGTCATTTGCCGAATAAAATTGCAGGAAAATAATTTATTATTTTTTTATAATTCATTTTTATACTATTTTTAAATATTTACATTTAATTAAAACTTTGCGCTTAAAAATATAACGTTTTGTGTTCTTGCAATTTATAACGAAGCTCGTTAAATATTTTGGTTTTAAATTAATTTAAAAAAGTTTAATTAAATATAAATCCAGTGAGTTTTATTTGAACGTACTGTAAATTTTACGCAAGGCTTTTTTATTTTTGATTCCTAAATTATAATCCGAAATTATATAGATTGTATTTTTCCCTCAGTGTACAAAAGGGGGTTATTTTATAATTTAGTTACAGTTATCTGCCCGCTTCATTGAGGTGTACTGATATATTGATATACATCTATAATGTATTAAACTTTTAAGGCAAGTTTAGATTTGGCAAAAGTTTGACAATTTGAGGAAATTAATTGGGCTAGATATTTTCACTTGAAAATGAAATAACTTGTAAATTCAATGATTAGCTTGAAATTTAAATATTAATTCTCGGTTCGAGTTAAACTTGATTTCATGCCAAAAGCTTAAAAATCAAGTCAAGTAGTGAATCTCTTTTTATATTTATGATGTGCAGAATCAAGGGTGCGCTTCAAGACATCTCAATCCGGGTAGCAGCAGGTTGTTCGGCTTGTAAAGATATATAAAGTAAAATTTCCGTTAATCACCACCCTCCAAATTGGATCCGTGGCAGATAATTGAATAGAGTATAGACGGATAAAAAAAATTCCAGTGCAAATATATCTGTGTATAATTATATACATGATGTTAAGTAATGATGAGCAAAGCAAGATCAAGATCAAGAATGTCCCAGTCCAAAATCAATTTTGCTTATCATTCTGAGTGTTAACATTTAGTAATTCTTTTTCGAGTTTTTATAAGTTTAACTCCTCAATCTACCGGATGTTATCATTTTACGTTCAATCTTTTGTATTTGGTTTTGATCATGATGTTGCTAGTAAAAGACAGTCTTCGTCTCTCATTTTCGCAAGACCAAGGCAAAGGCTACAAGACCAAAATAAAACAATGTTTAATTCGATAACATAACGAGTACTTTTGTTTACAAACTACTAAGGTACTAGTGAACTGTAAAAGATATAGCGCATAGGGTTACCACCACAAAGTTTTACAAAGTCGGGAGCAGTCGGAATATATACTAATCCTCGTCTGTACATACTTATGACTTTGTCAGATGCTTTTAATAAAAAAAGAGAGATTTCTAAAAAAACCATCACAATGTATCCAACTAGAAATTTTTCCTGATTTACCTGTTTCCTGGTAATAACTTTATCAGGAGAAAATAACGACTGCTTTAATAGGGTAAAACTGACGTATCCAAATCAGGATCACCTTTGCAAGCTGTGCTGATACAATATTATTTTCCATTAGATTTAATCCTACTGGGACTCATCTGAAGTTTTTTTTTTAGAAATAAAAAAGTATTCGCCATTATATTCCTAGTTTGGTCCACCTAAGGTTCTTCTCAGAATTGACTTGTTAAGAGAAAAATTATTTCCTACCAGATTTTTTCTGAGGACATGATTTGTATCCCATAAATCTTAGGGTCCAATCTTAATGGAAGTCTAGGATTTATAACTTGGGATTCTGGATTCACCAGAACAGTTGAAGCAACTTTAAACAATAGAGGAAAGAAAATTATAATAATGTTCCTCCTTTTTCAAGACTAGGTAATTCTGAAAAAGCTTAGAAGTGTAATCATAAATATAAATATGGAAGGTAATCCTGATAAGGATCTCATAGGTCATCTGCGTTGCATGTTTGTCAAATTCCTCATCTAGTAATCCTAACCTGGTAAAGCCCTTATCGGATATATAAGTTCAAACGTTTTTGGCGTATTGTCCAGATACCGTATTTCGATTGCCAAGCAATCTTCATCAGTGATCATAAAGTAGTATTGGATGGCTCCGTAACTGATATGTGACGATTCACAAAATAGTCACGGATCGACCCCAATTTATAGATCGAGTCTTTCTCTTTTTGCGATGTCCTTGTGGAAGGGTGTGTTCCCACTTCTCTTTCCTTTCACCAAAGCCTTCATGAGCAACCCGAAGAGTGCCGAACTTTGAATTGGCCCATTCTCCCAGTTAAGTACCTTTCCCTTTCTCCTAAAAATTTTAATGATCTCGAGTGCATCTTATCTGTTTGTACGGTGAACATCTTTCAAAAGCATAGTTTCTGCAAAGGTATGTCCCATTTTTATTGGATTTTCTACCCTTTCCACTCTAGCATACTCTCTACACACTCTGTATACTCGCCAAATTTTCTTTAAATCTAGCCCCTATTTGTCTTCTAGTCTGACCAACGTAGCTTTTACCACAGTCCGCACAAGGAATTTGATAACTTCCCGACCTTTGTAGATCCGGAATTTAATCTTTACAATTTTTGGAAAACTTACCTAACGTTTTTGTCGTATATCCAGTCTTTATACCAAACTATTTCCACACCTTCCCGATTTTATGGGAAATCCCTAAACAATAGTTTAGTGAAGACCAGCGGTCTTCCTGTTCCTGCACCGTTTACAATGTGATTGAAAGAGTAATTATTAAGTAAGGTTTTACACTAGTGATTTTGATATCTTTAGAGAGTTTATTTTCACTCAGTGAAGCGGACGGATAATACTTATTTAAGTACACTTATCCCTCGATTTACGCGGTACCCATTTTACGCGGTTCGGAAAAAATCACTTTTAAAAAAAATCAAACATATTTTGTGGCTAAAGACTAAAGACATTTCTGAAATTTTACAATTGGCCAATAACTTAGGAAATAAAGTTTTGGCTACTGATCCGGTTATTGAACGTGCTGTTAAATTTCAGCGAGACCTTAAAAGCTTGTGCGCGCAATACAGTGAAATTTACAAAAACTTAAAAAAAAAACACAACACAAAAATTAGTTACGGACTATTTAATAAGACGAGAAGAAGAGCCTGCTGCTGGATTAGAATCTGATTATAGTAGTGATTTCGAGCCAACCAAAAAGAAAAAAAATGATTGAATTAGAATATAGCAGTGAGGAAACGGAACAATAAAATTACAATTATATAACTATGCTTTTAATTATAAACATGTTATAAATTTATGTTGAGCTAATAAATCTCTTTCTTAATATATATTTTTTTTTAATGCTGATATAAATATGTGTATATACAATGTACTCGTTTTACGCGGTTTTCTGGAACCTATCCCCCTACTTTATATGAACTTCAAGTCTCAGTTTACGCGGATTTTTTTTCTGGAACCTATCCTCCGTTTTTGTATGAACTTAGAGTCTCGATTTACGCGGTTTCGATTTAAACGTTTTCTCTGAGAACGTATCTATCGCGTAAATCGAGGGATGAGTGTATTAAAAATTCTACTACGAATTCTAGTTTTTTAAGAATTCTACTTTAAACAGTTAATGTTTCCATCAAATTTAAGGTTGGTTTCAGCGTTATATTAGAACTAGCTGACCCGCGCAACTCCGTCTGCGTCAGATAAGAGTGAGAGAGGGTTAAAAGTGGGGAACTTATAGCACAATTCTAAAGGAGTTGAAACTTTCTTTGTTTTATCCACAAATCACTTAAGAACCATTGAAGAGATAAAATTTGGTACCTATAATGCTAATTTAAAACCACGCGGACGAAACCAAGAAGAACATTGTATGTCTGTAACGTTAAAAGTATAACATGACTCATGAGCTATCTTAGGTACATCACACTATGATCAGTAAGAGTGGAACTATAGTAGAAAATGTCACGGGAACGGGAATAATAAAGGAACGCTGCATAACACTACTGGGGTGTTTTATTGATAAAATTTACGTATGTAAACTTGAAATATAATGAAGAAAAAAGAATATATGAAACTTAAACAAAGAGTAACGTAAAAAAAATTTAAATGTTATTTGATTATTGCAACGCCTGTAACCGTTGTAACAAATAATATATTTTAAACTTGTACTTCTGTATCTGATATAATATATTGCAAGGAGCTGAATGCCTGAATGTCTAATGATCTATAAATCAGCTCAGTACTGACTACTGAAAAAAAGTTAGAAGTACACAAATATTGAGAAGGAAAAGCGCAAGCGCTCACTTAGGAGGCCTAACATATTTTAAAGAGTGGGGAGTTTTGAAAAGAAAAGTTGAAAATTTAATTGTTGATTTTTTAAATGTAATTTAACACGCTAAATTCTAAATATGTATTCGAAAATTAACAATGAAAGAAATTTCAACGTTTCAAAAATTTTCATTATTTTTTGGATGTTAAATAAAAAATCATATCTTCAAGTGAAAATTGTAATTTTTATTTTAATCCTAAAGAGAAAATGTGTTAAAACGCTATTTCACGAACTTTAAAGATCTATTTCACGACCTTTTTTTTAACACACGGTTCCCGCAGGAGACAATTATCATGCTATCCTTTGAGCACCGTGCATTATTCTGGCATAAGAAATAATCTATATTATTATCTGATCCCTCAACTATCATATTGCAAAAAATCATGTCTTTTACTCTGTGAAAAACAAAAACATATCTATCCTACGGGAGAAGAACATTTTTCCTGGATAAAAAAGAGATCAAGCTTTCCTGAGAAAAATTCGTTAAAACTCTTATTCATGAACTTTTAGAAAACTCTTTTGAAACACTTAGTTCCTGAAAGATTCTATTTTTAGCCTATCCTACGGGAACCGTACAATATTCTAACATAAAAAAGAACCCATATCATTCACTGTCTCTTAAACCACCATATTGCAAGAAATTATGGTAATCTTTTGTTCTGTGAAAAACAAAAACGTATCTATCCTACGGGAACATACATTTTTCCTGGATAAAAAGTGGACTGTATGAAAAGAAAAATAATGATTTTGCCTTGAGGACCTTATGCGTTTCTCTATTTTCCCAATAATATGAGAAATTTTTCCGAAATAAAACGTGTTCTAGATAATGATTCGCATATTTATCATACTTAAATATCACCAAAATCCATTTTCAACTAAAAATAGAGTTTATGCATAATTTTTTTCTCCAACCCGTTTTTCAATTTCCCGGGTAAATGAGACATTTTCCCTTAATAAAAAGAATTCTATTTAATAACTCAGATTGTCATTTATTATCACAACAAATTTTATTAAAAGTCATATTTATTTGGTAAGAATTAATAATATGTTGCTAAAAACAATTTCGCAAATATTGAATTATTTTTGAAACAACCTTAACAACCATTAAAAAGGTTATAGCGGGCTAACCGTAAAAGATAGACATATGCCGTCGCGGACTTTTTTGTAGAACTTTTTAAGAGGAACAATTTTGCTGCACATGATTTTTGTGTAACTTTAACCGTTTTCACAGGGCAGTTCACGAACGTTCTCAAAAGGAAAAATTTTTCCTGATTTTTGCAACATTTTCCATCGATGCTCTGCTCCTATTAGTCGTAGCGTGATGTTATATAGCCTAAAGCCTTCCCCGGTAATTAGGCTATCCAACATTAAAAGAATTTTTCATTTCGAATCAGTAGTTCCTGAGATTAGCCCGTTCAACCAATCAAACAAACAAACAAACTCTTCAATTTTATATATTAGTATAGATTAATCACAAATCCTTATTTTTTGTCAAAAATATTGAGTTAAACATTTCACAGAAACGTTTTCTAAGTTCATTTAGCTATGCAATCAACTCGAACTCAGAGTCTTGATATTTTACAGATTTTTATAATAACGTTGATTAAGTTAATTAACTAAGGTACATTAGTTATATAATAAAATATCCAAGTAACAAATAATCTCGCAGTCGATTGATCCCAAAACTATGTCTATAAAAAAATTTCATTCACACGTCTGACATAAATTTTATATTTATTAGTTTTCTAATAGATTACTTTTACCATAAAAATAGTGAGCCAATTTTTTTAACTTTCAATTAATTTTTAGCTACTTCTTATGTTCACAACGGTCATTGGTAAAATTTATTTGTTCATTAACGACAAATGTGATTTTTATCAAATTTTTTTTTTAAATAAAACGTGAACAACATAAATCAAATCCAATTAAAACGGCTCAGTGTTAATCGACTAAAATCAATGGAATCGTTAAAAGAAATGTTAGCTCACTCAAATTTTTCGTTAATTAATTAGTAAATAAATAAAAGGTTTAACTATTTTAGATTTGCAAATTTTCAAAAATGAAAAACATATTCGAGTGCAACAGTTTTATTGTAAAATTTTTATTGAGGAAATTTGCTGATTTTGTCGTTTAATCATTTTGACATATTTTTTTTTTCCATTACCACAGCAAAGAAATGACTTCCGTGATAGAATGATGAAATGTATTCTACTACAAATTACAATAACGTCTTATCAAGAGTTGTTCACTGAATAAATTCGTCTAAAGACAACTGCGCCAATCGTGAATTTCCAAAGTATAAAATTTGTTTCGTTCGACTAAAATTTTCATCTCAACATTTGCATAAAATTAATTAACTTCTATACATACTTAAAAAGAAACTTGACGGAAAAGTTTTAATAGACTATAATTTTGTCTTTTAGATAGAAGTTTTATGAGATGTTATGGAGGAATGTAAAAATTTTGTTTATGCTTCAAACATTAAAATCAAAGACTCTCGACGTTAACGATCCAATTTTAACTTGATAAATTTTACTTTAATATAAGAGATTTATGAAACCTCAAGGCTATTGAATTACATATTTTAAGTAAATATCATTTTTTCAATACAGTAAAATAATGTCTCGAAAAAATTTTAAAAAAGCACAGTATATTTTAACATATAGGTATACAAATTAAATTCTGTCTGACTTTAAGATGAAACTTTTTTTTATGTCGTCTCTTTCAGACGTAATAAAAGACAGTGACTAACCACATAAAATAACATGCTTTCAATTCAACTAAATTCTGATTTTACCAAAGAGAAATACTGTTTTAGGATTGAATAGACATGAATAGATATGTCTGTACCATGGATGTTATAAATATGAAATTTCGGATCTGGATGCGGATATAGATACGGTTACGAATATGGAAATATTTCGGATAGTTTTAGTTACGGGCATTAGATCAACACCAAATCAAGATACAAAATTCAGCGTAAAGGCTTACCTCAAGGAGCTGTTTTAAGCGGTATTCTCTTTAATGTTATGATCAATGATATTCTACTAACTATAAGAACTATACCCGGCGTGAATGCTATCCTCTAGCTGATGACCTATTAATTTGAGCAACCAAAAAGCATATCGAAAGGTTAGAAACCGCCATAAACTCAAGCACTAGAACCAAGGTTTCAAAGTAGGCCGACGAGGACGAAACGACTCATTGTAGAAAAAACGATATACCACACGGAGAAAAAGGGTTGTAGTTTTAACAACATTCTTTGTTAATTTTACTACATTAACTAGTATTATATAGGATGACACCACGTGTGGTAATGTTTACCAGTCAAGTGTAATTAAAAAAAACTATAGTATTATTTACAACACGAACTAGTAAAAATGTAGTTGAATTTTTGACACTTGCATTTATTTGTCAAAATTATTGGTTATGTTGTACGCGCCGCATGCGCAAACGCCAAAACTTGTTAATTGTACAACACTCAGCCGTTGTAACAGCTACATATATTTTCTACACTATGGTAGTAAAAAATACTATACGTTAGAGCTGAATACAACACAGTGCGTTATCTAATGTTACATTTGTGGTTATAGTAACACAAAGTGCAGTAAAAATATTACTAGTTTAGTGTTGTAAATCTTACACCACTATTTTTTCCGTGCAGATCTTCTCACTATCCACCAAAACAAAGCACGTTAACCTGTACTATAAGGGTAATAGATTGATAGAAGAGCTACTGTCAACATATTGTCACAAACTCAAGGTGGGGAAGCGTCGCCATTTTCAGAGCCTGGGAGTGTCACTTACCTCAGCAGCCGGCCAAAGAGGAAGCAGCCTGGTTATGAAATGGGGGTGGGCGAGCAACCACCTATCGAGAGGATTTGACGAAAAGAATTACTCGGTGAATTAAAAAGAGGTGAAGCGTCTAGAATGATCGATCGTTCTTGGAACCATAGAAAGTTTCGGCAATGAAATATTCCGAGAAAAATAGAAAGTTCAGGGACAATAGAGCCGAATTTTTTAGAAGAATTTTGAAATCCTATATAAGCCCCGAACAAGCACAAGGCGACTCGATATTGAATAACTCTTCAACAGTGTGATATAAATCTTCGACCAGTGTTAAAATATATAGTGGAAGTGCTCAGTGTTTAAGTGTAAACAGTGAAAGCGTACATTGTGAAATCAAGTGAGACAGTGCAATCGTGAGTGACAATAATTAGTGAATAAGTGTATATAAATAATTATTAACGTGTAGTTTATAAGTGACAGTAGTGTAAGATAAAGCAATAAACAATTGTTTAAAAATAACTTGTTGTATGTTATAACAAGTATGTTCGAATTCCCTGTATTAATAATTCTAAACGTACTCGCCTACATAATTTACCTATTTTCACTTAAACCTGCAGGTAGAATCAGCCAGTTTCACCGCATCTTATCGCCCCCATAATTATGTCACCTGGAGCAATGGCCCTCTATACGCTACGCCACTGCCTATATAACCACTTACTAGTTGTAAATCAAAATATGTCGTCTTGGCAATATGTGCTTCAGTGTGTAAAATATATTTAAGCGATCAAACTTTTAAAGTTTTTAACTTTTTGAACTTGTAAATACTTAAGTAATATTGAGAAAGTTATAATATTCATCTCGATCTCTTCAAAACTGCTAAAGCTCCGTTACACAACTATAGAGATGTGTGTATAAACATATATCTCTGATATAAGGTCTTAACTTTAGGGAAACTTTTACAAAACTCATCGCTTCACAATATAAAATTATGGAAATATAAAATTCATAACGCTTCAATAAAAAGAAATTTTATCAAGAAAATATGGGTTTCCTTCTTTTTTTGCTACCGATATTGAAAAGTAATAGTTTCATAGAAAATGAAGTGTATATTAATAAAAATGCAATTCAAACAAACTCTATCAGTGAGAATAATTTCAAAGTTTTTTTGTATGAGACTTTTATTTTCCACGTTATTAGTTTGATATAGATTGATATTTCCGACAATCAAAGATCTACAACAATAGAAGGGAATTAACATTAATTTCTCACCCAATTAAGTGTGCCCCAATCCCCAATAATGAACAAGGAAATCAAATAGAATGGAATCGGATGCCTTTGGGATTGGAACTAATTCATTTCTACCAACTATACATACTATTAGAAAACGTTGAAACACCGAAACTTTTTCGATCAAATTTTGACAGGTAGTTTAAGAGGATTTAGTCTGACCGTTATCATTCAAATCTTTATTTATTACTAGATAAAAATTTGATTTTGTTTAGATTAGATATAAGTAACTACCTATAGGTATATATTCCAAAGAGCATGATTGAGTTGATTTGTGTTAAAAATATTCAAAATCACACAATATTGTAAGTTTAAAAGTTTTCCCTAATGTTCTGGTTCATTCAACAAGGTTTTGGTCTGATTTTCTTCTAATAATTTTCTTTTTAAAATGTGACGGTCCCGTCTAATATTGAGAAATCAAAAAAATTTATTCATATATTCAAATTAGAATCTACAGTCTACACATATATTTTTAAGTAAAATTGTTACCTATATTTATTAATGTACTAGCTGGTCCCCGCCCGCTTTGCTGAGCATTTCTAAATTATACTAATTGAACAATAGAAACTTATATCCCATCAACAAAAAAGACAGATATTTTTAGATCTTTGATTCATAGAAAGTTCGTGAAAATCCGATAAACTACTTGTCCAGGAAGATATTCCATATAGCTATCTAAAAGAGCTATCTTATAGGTTCTATACATTTTTATGGATATTATAAAATACCTATACTTGTGTTCCTTAAGTAGCAATACAATTCGAAAATGTTGAATGTATTATATATTTAACTGAGTTTTTCGCCAAGTTCAAATTTTTCAATAGTTCAAAAAGTTTAGTACGTGAGTAATTGTTTGAATATAATTAAACACGCTTATTTCTAACATTATAGAACATAATTTATAACATTCAAAAATTAACAATGAAAGAAGTTTCAATGTTTTAAAAATGTTCATTATTAATTTATCGATGTTATCGGATGTTAAATTAAAAATCATATTTTGCAGTAAATATTGTCATTTTTATTTCAACTTTTTTGGAGCGATTGTGTTAAAACGCTATTTCACGAACTTTAGGAAAAGCTTTTTTAAAAACACGATTCCTGCAGGATAAGTACAATTGTTATGCTATCTTTTGAGAACCGTGCATTATTCTAACATACAAATTAATAATCTATATTTTTCTCTGGCATTTCAACTACCCTATTGCAAAAAATCAAATCAATCTATTGCTCTATGACAAAAAAACATATCTATCCCACGGGAGTAGTACATTTTTCCTGAACAAAAAAGAGGTCAGGCCTTCTTGAGGATAATGCGCTAGAACTCTATTTCACGTACTTTAACAAAACTTCTTTAAAATACACGGTTCATGTAAGATACAATTGTCTTGTTATCCCACGGGAAGAATACAATTATGTCGATTTTTTGCTCTATGAAAAATAAAAACGTATCTATTCTACGGGCCCGTACATTTTTCTTGGATAAAAAGTAGATCAATCCTTCTTGAGGAAAATTCGTTAAAACGCTTATCCATGAACTTTTACAAAACTCCTATTAAATACTCTGTTCCTGAAGGATACAATTCTTATCTTATCCTACGGGAACCGTGCTTTATTCTGACATAAAAATTAGCTTATATTTATTCTCTGATTCTTAATTAACCACCACATTGTAAGAAATTATGGTTATCTTTTGCTCTGTGAAAAATAAAAACATATCTATCCTACGGGCACGCACATTTTTCCAGGATAAAAGAAAGACTGTAGGATAAGAAAATTATTTTTTGCCTTGAGCACATTATGAGTTATTACTATTAATACATTATAATCAGCTAACAACGTTTAGTTTTAGCATGATTTTCTTTAAATCAGTTTTTCTATTTTCCCGTTGAAATGAGAAATTTTTCCGAAATAAAACGTATTCTAAATAATGATTCGCGTAATTAGCTATCATCATACTTAAATATCACCAATATTCATTTTCAACTAAAAATGTATAGTTTATGCATAATTTTTATTCCAACCCGTTTTTCAATTTCCCAGGTAAATGAGATTAATAAAAAGTATAAAAAAAAGTAATAAAAAGTATTCTATTTATTGACTCAGATTGACATTTTACATCATACCAAATTTCATTAAAACCCGTATTTATTTGGGTAAGAATTAATAATATGTTTCTAAAAACAATTTTGCAAATAATGATTTATTTTTGAAACAACTTTAATAACCATTAAAAAGGTTATAGGGGGCCAACCTTAAAAGATAGACATATGTCGTCGCGAACTTTTTAAGATGAACAATTTCGCTGTACTTGATTTTTGCGTAACTTTATCCATTTTCCATTTCCATTTCCATTAACTTTAACCACAGGGCAGGCAACAAACGCTCTGAAAGGGAAAAAATTTTCCTAGTTTTTGCAACATTTTCCATTGATGCTCTGGTCCTATTGGCCGTAGCGTTATGTTGTATAGCCTAAAGCCTTCGTCGATAATAAGGATATCCAACACAAAAAGAATTTTTCAATTCAAACCATTAGTTCATGAGATTACCACGTTTAACCAAACAATCAAACAAACAAACAAACTCTTCAATTTTATATACTAGTATAGATTTCTTAAGTATTTGTGTATTTCAATAAATCCACTTCTTAAAAGATTTAATTGAATTCGTTTCGTTATCAAAAGATCGTACAGAATTCCATCAAATTTTAAAGTTCATATTAAAAATAGATACATATGCAGTATAATACGTATAGGTAAAATATTGCTTCACTTTTAATTAAACTAGGTTAAAACCTAAGAATCAACTTAAAATTGATCTGGATACGCTCGATATAAGCTCACGAGCATACTTTAAACAAAAACTATAACTAAAAACTAAAACCTACTACTTGTATTATCTACATGTAGACCCGAGCAAAAGCCTTTGAAAATGGTAAAAAGTAAAAAAAAATTATAGTAGGATGAAACCCATTAGAAAAGGAAGTGAATATAACAAAAATTAAAAGAAAAATAAATTACGGTCGATCTGAGATGGGGAAGTGGAAAAGAGGGAGGGGTTTGAGGGTTGAAACGGTTTATATCGATTTCCGACAAAACTACAAGTCGTATGGAATAAAGTTAAATAGCAAAGTTGTAGATAATAAGAATATCTACAACTTTTGTGCTAATACTTTTTTTACATAACCTCAACATTTATGTGAAAAATTCCAATAACCATGTTTTTGGTTTTTTATTTTTACAAAAATATTTTTTTTTATGAATTTTGGTTAAAACTTACCTTTTAATGTCCCAAACACACTGTAATTTTTTGATTTAAAATATTTATTTTGTCACCTTATTTTGACTTAACATTGAAAAAACACCCTGACTTCTTTTCCACTTCCCCACCTCAGATCGACCGTAATGTATTTTTCCTTTAATTTTTGTTATATTCGCTTCTTTTTCTAATGGGTTTAATCCTATTATAATTTTTATTTTGTTCAAAAATTATCTACCCTGGTCTAATGTGAAATAGTGTAATAAAACATTTAACTCAAATCCTATAAGTTTATCAAGAAGAGTTAATTACTTTTGTAATATACCTATTTAAAGCATATGAAAGGGATAAAGTATCGGTAGCTACAAAGTCACATTGAATTTGTTTTCCAGAAATTTACATAATAAAAGCCGGGATTTAATAGAAACAAGGAGCAAAATCTATTTAGATCAGAACTTAGCATAGACATGAAATTAAATAAAAGTTTTCTTAAGGTGGTGTTGACAGTGTTACAGTTAACTAAAAACTAGTACCAAAAGCAATAACTTACAATAATTACACCACTTTTTATATTGTAAACGAACAGCGGTGGGAAAGAATGGAACATTCTGGATTGTTCTATCGAAATTTTAACATGAGACGTTTGCACCGTTTAATTATTGACAGCCAACGGTTTTGGAAGATTCGAAAGTATATAGCCCATTAAAAACAAGTAATTGAGTACGAACAATCAGTCTAGTGGATTCATTTTGATTTAGTCAATCAGTGAATACAAGTGATAGCGACAAGTGATAGAAAAGTGATTTTTTATGATAAATTGTACCCACAAGTTAAAATAAACCAAGTTATTTGGTTTATTTAACGATTCATGAAAATTCCATCGAATACAAGAACCCTTAACGAGGAATTCAATTCAAGGAAACAGGTTTAAGAAATTCCCTTACAATATCAATAAAATGGGTGCAAATTTGATTTCAACAACTTAACAACTGGTGTACGTCTGACTTACACCACGTTGGCTATCAATTAAACAACTGATCCAATTTAACACTTAAACATTGGCTACCATTAGTTGACATGTGAATGAAGCTTTGATTATTTTACTAGATCTACAGTTTAACATATTTATATCACAGTCCTATGCTTAAATAAAGCTCGTTCAACAATGACTTATGTACCCTTAAACAAGTTAATCCCTTCATTTACTATCTACACAAAGGAACTAAATGAGAGGGTATGCATTAAACATATTTTTATTTTCGGGGCAGTCTAATAAATACTAGTAAAATACATGGATATGCATCTGTATGTGAAAGATGAACTACATCAAGTCATATTTATTTACTTCCTTTTACTACTATATCCAGTAAAGGAAGTATTGTAATCGGGTCGAATTTTTGAATTCGAGCTTTCACCGGAAATACATGTTTTGAGGTCCCCTGAGTTCAAAGTGGTTTTTAGAAACATATCTGTGTGTGTGTGACAGCCATATCGTATTGAAAGCTTTATCCCAATTTCACCAAACTTTAAAGTTTGTTTCCATAATTATATTTAGTTGTGGCACGAAGCTTTTAGTTGAAATCGGTTAACCGGAAGCTCCACTTTATTCTAGAAGTTATTTGAGCTTTTTCAATTTTTTTCGAAAATGGCTCCAAAGATTTTCTTTAAACTTTCTATAGTTCTTAGAATCATTGATGTCTACAACTTTAATTTGAAACTTTTTTCTAGGAAAATTCAAACAATGGTCGGTTCTGGGGTTAAGAATGGGAGTTTGTATAAACATACAGTGGTACTTCGACATACGAGTGCCACAACATACAAGTTTTTCGAAATACGAGCCGGCGATTTTTTGCTTTGAGTTACGAGCAAAATTCGAGATACGAGTTCGGTTTGGTAGGTCGGCCGGTAGAAATTGGTTTCGAGGAGTCAGAGGAGGAAAAGGTTATTTCTACAAGTGAAAGAAAGAAGATCTTGGGAATGTGGGAGAGAGTTTTACAGTTCGTGGAAAAGAAACACCCAGAAAAAGTTGCCACAGGTCGTGCATCTGATCTTTTTAATGACACTTGCCTAACTCATTTCCGGAACATTCTGAGAGGGAGGAAGAAACAAAACTCCTTGGACATGTTTTTTTGTAAACGGCCTACAGGTGAAAGCGAGAAAATGTAGCGAAAAAGGCAAAGACCAGTGAGGATATCTAATTTATTTCGTTACATTCTCTTTTTTGTTTTTGTACAATAAATATTTGTCATTTATAAGTACGTTTTTATTATTCAAAACCACGTAACAAAAATAACTGGAGTGACATTTTGGGGATTGGAACGGATTAATGGTAGTTCAAGTGTTTTGTATAGGGAAATTTGTTTCGAGATACAAGTAATTCAAGACACGAGCAAGGTTGCGAAACGAATTAAATTCGTATGTCGAGGTACCACTGTACCTAGAGATACTGTATACATGTAGTTCTGTTTATATAGTTATGAAGTAACTATAGTTAACCAACAGAGAACTTCGTAAATGAAAGTACTTGTGACGCCTCGCAGCAGATATTTTGAAATTATGTTTTTACACTGCTATAATATGCTTCTTTTCTGTTTTGTGTAATTGATCTGTTTATAGATAGGCCATTGCCTATTTGCTTTAAGTGTTGGTATACTATTTTATTAGCTACTTGAATCTTAGATTCAGAGAAGAAATGCATGAACTCGAATGATTCTCTCGAAGGTATAAGATTAAAAACCTCTGTCTTAGAATTAATATAACTTTATGCTTAGAGGTCCTGTATAAAATTTCAAGCAGGTACACATTTACTAGTTTCCTAAAGGCTATAGCCGGATAAGCATATCTCAGCGGGACCAGGCTGTTTTTTAGCCTGATGTTTATTTTGTTCTCCTCCACATATACCTCTAGATAGGTGTAGTAAGTATACTTGATAATAGAGCGCTACCCATTCTATGAACGGATCTAGATGGGTTACAACCCTTAACTTAAAATTTTTAGAGATTTAAAAAATTTATCCTTTCAATTAATCAATCGTATACAGAATACAGAATATAGAATTTATTAATTTAAATGTTATTTTGAAAAATGTGTTTCGTTATCTTTATTAGTTTCGGAGAAAAAAAAATTTAAGTTAAGGGTTGTAACCCCTCTAGCTCCGTTGATAGAAGGGGTAGCGCTCTAATATCAAGTATACTTACTACACCTATCTAGAGGTATATGTGGAGGAGAACAAAATAAACATCAGGCTAAAAAACAGCCTGGGCCCGCTGAGATATGCTTATCCGGCTATAGCCTTTCTTACAGATCATTTTAAAAATTAGATTTTCTCATAAATCTTGTCCATGTAGCTTACAATTAAATAATACTTTTATAAACGTTTAATGTATAGGTATTTGGTTTCCGTGTTTTTTAATGTAAAAGCTGCTTATCGAAATACGAGGAACATTTTAGCAATAATGAGATATGAATCGATTGAAGTTTCTCACACAAAAGAGGTGTTCATATTATCGTGACCCGTCTAGTTACAAATCCTGTTTTATTCCCCATCCAATTTACTCAATGGGAAGACGTGTGTTGATCAACAAATAAATTTGTCGCTAGGAAACCCCCTTTTTTCAATAATGTTTCTCTTCAGTAACTAAGACGAGCAAAAAGCTTGCAGCTTGCCAAATTATTTTCCATATTTCATTTACAGTCAAAACATAAATAAATTGCTTTGAAGTAAATTATAAAAAAATCAATCCATAAACTTATCGTTAAGTGGATGACTGTATTGAGGTCTAAGATAAAATTCTTATTATAAGAAGTTTGTAATTAGTTTTATCGTAGTTTATCCTACAAATAGAGATTACGCTGGTGTTATCCAGTTCGAAACTAATTTAGTTAATGGAGTTAAAAATTGTATAACTTAATAATCGTCAAGATTACCAGACTTTAATTGCAATGTTTTATGAGTGTTGTAGGTAATTACTTTATTAGGTTAATAAAAAGAATAAATAAAGCTTAACTATTATGAGATTTTTTTTCCTTGAACATAAATTATGAGCTTAATTCAGCATTAGCAGACAATCTCAGTTATTTGTTTCTGAGTTAAAGGAATTTCTAGCAAGACTTGCCAAATATTGATTTAGTCAGGGAAACTTTAGGACCAGGAAATTTTGGAAAACTTCAGCCGATACACGTGAATTGAGTGATTCAAGATCATTATCGAAATAATGACACACAATTTCTAGATCGGAAACCCCGTTTAACAAAACCGGTTTTTCGCTTAGACATTCCACAATTGGAGACTTATCTCTGGCGTTGATACACAGCAAATTTAATCTCGAATTAAAACGTGGATTTTCCACCCAAAAAAAAAAAATGTGTATGCAAAAAATGAAGATTGATTTGGTGGTAACTTACCGAATGAAAATTAGTGATATGCCCTTTTAATCCATCCGAGAAAAGATGATGTTAAATTTAGAATATCGGACACACTTTCACAGAGGTAACACACTTTATAGTATATTTGATAAGCCCAGATATTCCCGCCAAAGTAGTTTAATCCTCTGTTGTGCACTTTGTTAAAAATAAGAAATATGACTGGAATCAACACACTGCAATGTTTATTTTAATCGGGGATAAACTTAAATGATTTGGTGAAATTTTCGATTATTTCGTCATTTTTTAAGTGTTTCGTTAGGAAATTGTCGAAGTCGTAACATTTTCACGTTTATTTTCATACAATTTGTGCAGTGATAATAATTACACTTGACAAAATTTACGTTCACTCAATGCACCTCAGTGACTCTTTCAGAAATGACAGTTGTTTTCCGAGCGAGCTGTTAATACCACCTAAACACTCTTCCATTCTCTAGAAATGCCCTCAAATTGCAATGAAAGAGCAGGGATACACGCAATCTCTTTACTTGTTTCTCGTGGGCTCGAATCAAAGACCTCCGAACGAAGTCGGCTTGTTTAAACTAGTATCCTTTGACGGAAAAAACACTTTGGTATAAAATTTACCGTTTAAAAGTACGTAGTTGTACTTAATAAATTGATCGAATTCCACGCAATAATTCATTAACTTGTTTCACGTATCAAAATTACGTAAACTCTTATTTACAATATAGACGAATTTACGTTTCGTTTACTCAAATAAACTAAGCTATATTTCTCATGCCTGTAAAGACTTAAAGTTTAAACTTGAAACCAATTTTAAGTTCTTCTAAACTCTAAGATTTTCAAAAGGCCCAAAATGTTTATAATAATTTATTATAGGAATTAAAAAAAGTTTTCATTTTTACGTAGATAAATATAAATAACACTAGCTGATACCCGCTCGCTTTGCTGAAAGTATCTAAATTTAATTGATTGATTAATAGATTCCCTACCTGTATACCGATATGTAAAAATTAATCTATAATATTTTGACAGAAAAAGATGATAGATACTTTCAGACTTTAGATCCAAAGAAAGTTCATCAAAATTCGTAAAACTACTTTTCAAGAAAGAGATGTTAACTGTCCCAAATAGCTTCTATACGATTTTTAGTAAAAAAGTAACTATATTCCTTCCTTTAGGACTTGAAAATCTTTCATACCAAATGTCATTCAAAACCGTAAAGCTATTTTAGGGGGCATCCATTAATTGCGCGAGGCGTTTTTTGCCATCTTTGAAATCCCCTCCCCGCCTCTCTGGTAAGATGTCATGAGATTTGGCATATATCATTCCTCCAACCCTCAATCTAATGTGATATTTTTCAAAACAAAAAAATACGTGATATTTGCGAGACGTTCCCTTTCCCCAAAGTAAGATTAGATAAGATTCGACTCGACCCCATCGGCCCCTGAACGCCTCACGTAATAATTAATGGATGTTCCTTTTAAAGAATAGATTAGTAGCTATCCTACAGGACCTTTAACAAAACTTCATTAAAATTCGTTCCGTTAAATAATTGTTGAATTTTGAAATTTTTAGTTTATTATGTTAATAACGTTTATTTCTATTTAATATCTTTGACAATGAACAATGAAAAAATTCAAATATTTTAAACAATTTCATTATTAATTTTATCAGGTGTTAAATTGAAATTTATATTTATTTTCCAGTAAAAATTGTCAATTTTTTAATTTCAACTTTGTAGCGATTTCTTTCGTTATTGTGTAAAATTGGAAGAAAAGGCGTTAAAATTCTATTTCACGAACTTTACTGAAACTTTTTAAATGCACGGTTCTTGTAGGATATAATTGTTTTATCATCCCATGGGAACCATGCATTATTCTAGCCCTAAAAGTTAAAAGTAAGCTATATCATTCGCCCCCAAATACCACACTGCAAAAATCATACCAATCCTTAACTCTGTGATTAACAAAAAACATATCTATCCCACGGGAATAGTATATCTCTCCTGAGTAAAAAGTAGATCAAATCTTCTTAAAGAAAAGGAGTTAAGACTCTATTTCGGTATTTCGTGGATTTTAATGAAACTGCTTTTAAGTACACGATTCTTATAGAATACATACTTGTTTTGCTATCCCATGGGAACCGTTTATTATTCCGGTATGAGAAGTAATCTATTTCATTTTCTGACCCCTAAACTACCACATTGTAAAAAAGGAAGTTAATCTTTTGCTCTGTAAAAAAAAAAATATCTATCTCACGAGAAATGTACATTTTTTCTGGATATAAAGTATACTATATGTTAAACTGGATTATAATCTATATCTATGTCAAATTTCATTCAGATCCATGCAGTACTTTTTGAGTGAAAGAGCAACAAACATCCATTCTTACAAACTTTTACGTTAATAATATAAGTAAAAAGTAAGATTTGTACTTCGTAGCATACAGCATACATATCACTTGAGTTTGCATTACCAGTCATTATCGTCATTATATTCCTTATATTCGGTAGATATAGCATTTTAAAGGACCAAATTAAAAAGACACCATTCCCAACATGATTTATTTTGTTCCCTTCATTCCTACCAGTTAAAAATGGATTTTTAAAAGAAGCTTTAACTGTTATTATTCCTCTTCTTTTTATTATTTCAGTACTTCCCGCTAAGAATTTTATTTTAAAAAAAATGTTATTTTACATTATAAATAATATATATAAGGTTTATTTACAAATATGAAAAGAAAATAAAAAACAATTTCTTTTAGTAGGTATCCAAAATGATTATATGATATTTATCCTATATATATATATAACTTGCTATAAAAAGAAGTCTTTAAATCAATTGTGAAAAATTTTTAAAACACTAATTAAACACTTAACAATTATTCTGAAATAAAAAAAATATATATTAAAACACTCATGAGATTATTAGAATTGATTTTTCTGCGTTTGTATTAAGTTTTCTTAAATTATCTTCAAGACCTAAAAATCGTGTTTGAATTTCAAACTGTTCGGAGTTGCGCGGTCATCAAGACCAATCAAGACGTTCAACAATAACCGTTGGCTTAAGCAACAGCCAAAGCTCAGTATCTTTAGTTAACATTTGGGAAGGTTGTCTTGGTTTACCCCTAACTAGTATTTCCCTGAACTTAAGACATTTTAAGTGAAAATACGTGTTTTGCCATGTAATTGAAACTCGTTTAATTGTTGTATTTTTCCATTGTGATATCTGTGCTAGTGCCTGGAACATTTTGGTTATGTCGTGGATACTCCAGTTTAAACAACGGTATGTCTTGAATGGTATTTGTTAATTAAATTGTTTGTATATTTAGCTGCTGCCATTATAAATTTATAGAGATTGATTTCGTTATGTTTTTATCGTTTTACGTTTTAAATAGGGAGAGATTAGTAAACGAATTCTAACCGCCAAACCTGACGAAAAGCGTGCACTTCTTTCTAGTTTGGGATGCAAACATTAATTTTGCGATAGAATTCTAAAGCTACTTAAATATTTTGAAACAAAATATGCAGCATGATTTTTAAATTTAATTCAAGAATAAGCCAAACGAACCAATTCGACTGTATTTTTTATGTTTGTTACCTCAGAACTTTTGACTTGGTGATCCGATTTTGGTGATGCTTTTTTTATTTGAAAGCTGGTGCTTCCCGTGTGGTCCCATTTTAATTTAAAAGAAATCGTCCACTTTTAGAATGGTTGAAAACTAAGGGATGAAATATTAACTTCTTATTGGATAGCTTGATTTTGATAATTCTTTATTTAATTGAAAGCTGGTGCTTCCCGTATAGTTCCTAAGGTTAAAAATAGTGGATAAATTAGCGACGTTTAACTGAATAATCGGATTATGATGATTTTTTTTTTCTATCGTAAAGAGTACTACCCTTGTTCCATCATTAATTTTAAAAGCAAAAATTTTCAACCCTTAAGGGTTGGTGTAGTAACTTTTAATATATAATCAGTTATTAAACTCCAGATCACTAAAATTCGAGAAATAAATAAAAATTATAACAAAATGAAAAAAACCAAATTCAAAATAAATAAAATCTTAAACAAAAAATGCATTACAAAGTAAAAAATTGATTGCGTATCCTTGCAGTGTCTACAACTTACAAAATATTAGTGTGATATAATGTACAACTATTGTTATTTTTGGAGTCGGTGTCAGCCAAGGAAATAAATATTAATGTTTATTTGTAAAAAGGTTTAATTAGTTGTTGGTATTTTGTAGTTTAAAGGTTGCGAGATATTGTCACAGTACTAGGACATTGTATAAAAGTTCATTTGAAAAATAGATTTCATAAGGTATTCTCGTGTATTGTTAAGTAGTTATCAATATAGTCGTATTTCTTTGGCTGACACCAACTCCAAAAATAACAATAGTTGTACTTTATATCATCCTAATAATTTGTAAGTTGTAGACACTGCAAAGATACGCAATTATATTTTTTACTTTTAGCGCACTTTTTGTTTAAAATTTTTATTTATTTTGAAGTCCGTTTTTCGTTTTGTTATAATTTTTATTTTTTAGGGTTTTGATTGAAATATAATGTATATTTCCTTGTGATAATTTAGAACTATGACAAGTTCTTAAGTTCTAATACTTATATGTTATTCACATAGCACATATTATATAATATTCAAGAGCTTAATCTTGTATCTGGTTTATTTCCATATTGTTATAAAGGAAAGGTGTACAAGATGATCCCATTGGGTAAGATGATCCTTTTCGATTGCGCCCAAACAGCTAACGCTATCTAGTTGAATTTTTGACAAACCATAGCCTCGAATACCTCCCCGCCACTGTCCATTTGCACATGGGAGGGACACTCAGTGTTAAACTGCGGTAGCTCGTGGGGGGTTAGTATGGTCGCTTGTTCATAGAGGCGCTAGTGTTGTTTCTTTTAACTAGGCGCGCGTAGTTTTAAATATTTGTTTTGTTTATTATTTTTTATATTTAAAGTAAAAATAATAAACTCCGTAATTATTTTTAAAATGTTGTATTTAGAAAAAAAAAAAACATATTACATAAGAAATTCTCACAAACAAATTAACAATTACCATAACAAAATATAATTATTTAATAAATTATTACTTTTCTCGAATATTGCAGTAGTTGTTATTTGGAGTTTGGTGATGAAAATGACGTCTGCATTCCATGCGTATTCTTGGTTGCCACGAAATCTGGGATTAGAAATTATTCAACCATCTTAGAATAATAATTAAATTAAACAAAATAATTTTAACTTAACTTCAAAGAAGTTTGTCTGTCATCCATTTCGTTTATCCGAGTTATCCATGAACTGTTTGCCAGAAAAATGTTTCCGAAAATTTTTAAATGTCTTGTGGCTTTCTTTGGATGTTATTTTCACTGCAACCCATAGTTTTTCAGCCATTAATTATCCATAAAAAACTAATTTATTACACAAATTGACACAGATGGTGATTAGAAGAAAACATGTTAAGTAAGGTTAGCTTGGGGTCTAGTATAGGTCGCTCGTTTATAGAGGCGCTAGGGTCGCGCTATTTATATCATCACAGCGCAAGTCCGTAATGCAAAGATGCATTTTGGACATTGCCCCGCCATCTCTGTTCAGCCGACCATACTAAAATTCAGGAGAACCGCATGTGCCATAAAAGTGTCCGCCCCATGCCATTTGCAAAGACAACATAACCAGCGTGTTAAATTTTTCAGAAAAAAATATAAATTGTGCTCCGTTAATAAAAGAAAAGATTCAATTCAATTTTATATTACTTCTATTACATACTAGTAAGCGCATTGATTCTTGTGTTTGTGACATGCTAGTACGCCTAATTTTGATTTTTGGGTTACTTGGAAATAGCGATGTGACTATGGGTTATGTTAGTTAACTTTGAATAAAAAAGTTGTACTTGTGTACAAAATGATCCCCAGGATTTTTTATGTACTTACATACATTAAGTTTAAAAAAACATAATATTTCCCGTCTGAGTCATCTGAGGAGGATGACACAGAATGCCTTTATTGCACGGAAAAGTTTTCCGGCGATATCAAGGGTGGAGGGTGGATCAAGTGTTATGCTTGTGGAAAATGGTGGCATGAAGCTTGTGCCGGAATTGATAGCAATGATACAAATCCATTTATTTGTGAAATGTGTAGCACAACACCGGCCAAAAAACGATTACACTGTTAAAAAAAGTTGCATAATGAAGCCACTACTCAGAAGACTGGATTAGTATTTTTAGAGTTTATTTTGTTGAGTTATAAACCTGAGTATATGTTATGTTGAATTACAAAAATTATCTTAAAGACGTTTTATAGTCTTGATTTTCGCTTTTACTTACTTTATTCTTGAAAAAATAAAAGGTTGCTCGACATTGTGGTAAGATGCTCATTGGAATCATCTTACCCCAACCATAGGGATCATCTTAGCCATCCAGGTGTATAAGATGATTACTTTGTAGAGTTTTAAAAATATGTATATATTATCATGTAAACTGAATTAACTAGAAATGTTGAGTATGATAAAAGTTAGATAAACAAATATGGCAGTAGTAAATGCTATCATGTTTAATTCACAGGGAAATATGTATATTTTATTTCAATTCTTACTTAGAGGGATCATCTTGTGCACCTTTCCCCTACTAGTGACTACATCTGATTTCGTTCACTTAAAATTAAACAAAATAACCCAGCTTAGAATAAAATAATAAATCTTTTCTAATGAAGAAAGAAACTATAAAAACATCTTTTTGTAAGAAACAGGATGATTTCTGAAATTTTTATAAGTCAAATGAAACATATAAAAACAAAAAATGTCCAATTTTGATTCAAAAAATTGATTTGTAAAATGTCCAATATGGCGAGTAAAACCTGTCTAGATTATATCCCATTGCTTTTACAAAATATTTAATAAAACAATTGTTTTTAAAGCATAAGCTTTTTATTTCCAAATTCTTCGTAAAAATATAAATACATTTGATAAAATCTTAGAAAACATTTTAGTTCTTCAATTTCCTTCAACAGCCACTAACGTTTCAATGTTGCCATAAAATGGTCCTTGTTTGATAAATTGTTGAATACGATCGACTTCAGCTTCGTTCAAAAACTGAGCAGCGTTAGATCTTAATTCTTTCACAATCTCATATTTGATTTCTTTCGCTTCCTTTGAATGAGAAACGCCGCGATCTAGTAAATACTCCACGAGACCTGGAGTTTGGAAAATCAAACACTGGCCCCAAATTTGCTGTGCTACAGCGTGGAGAAGTTGTAACGAAGCTAGTGAAACATCAGGAAACGGAGTCTTTATATATCTTACGATCAAGTCGATTGGATTTTGGCATAAACTTTTAAACCAGTTTTGTGTTATATCCAAAACAATTTCGTTTTGTTCATCAGGAGCAATTCGAATGAGACTTTCCAAGCAGTTAATTACTCGAATACGTTTATCGACAGGAAGACTTTGCATTAACTCGCCTAATTTCAAAACAATCGATTGCATATTTTGGCCTAAAAAAATATATAATTAATACTAACGTTTTCCTTAACGTTTTTTTTTTACCTTGTGAAAAAAGTACTCGTTTCCCAGAGACTGTCGATCCAATAAGTCCAATTGTATCGATAGTAACCGCAAATAAACTAGGATCATTAAGATTTACTGGATCAAACAAATAATGCACAAACTCTTGATAAGAATTGAACACTTCCATAGGCTGCCAAAACGCGAGGTTTCCAAAAAATTTAATCAAACCTAAAAATTAAAAAAAAAATAGCATTTTGTTAATTTTTAGTCCTTGTGTTAAGAGTTATCCATAAACCAAGTAACGCGTTTTTGTGTTATTGGATAATGCCTATCGCTAGGTCCCTTATTAAATATGTTTGAGGACTTTTGCATAATTCTAAAAGCTGGTTGTATTCATTTTCATTATTTGACTATTTTATATATTTACTATACTAATATATAAAACTATACTAGATAGACTATACTTATATTAAAAAATTGAAGAGTTTGTTTGTTTGGTTAAACGGGCTAATCTCAGGAACTACTGGTTCGAATTGAAAAATTCTTTAAGTGTTGGATAGCCTAATTATTGGGGGAGGCTTTAGGCTATATAACATAACGCTACGACCAATAGGAGCAGAGCATCGATGGAAAATGTTGCAAAAATCAGGACATTTTTTCCATTTGAGAGCGTTGGTGGCCTGCCCTGCGTAAACGGTTAAAGTTACGCAAAAATCATGAATAGCAAAATTGTTCCTCTTAAAAAGTCCTAAAAAAAAGCCCGCGACGAAATATGTCTATATTTTAAGGTTGGCCCGATATAAACTTTTTAATAGTTATTAAGGTTGTTTTAAAAATAATTCATTATTTGCGAAATTGTTTTTAGAAACATATTATTAATTCTTACCGAAATAAATGGGGTTTTTAAAAAAATTTGGTGTGATAATAAATAACAATCTGAGTCATTCAATATAATACTTTTTAATACGGGAAAATGTCTCATTTACCCGGAAAATTGAAAAACGGGCTGGAGAAAAAAAATATGCATAAATTAGGTATACATTTTTAGTTGAAAATGTATTTTGGTTATATTTAAGTATAATGATAGCGACGTATGCAAATCATTATCTAGAATACGTTTTATTTAGGAAAATTTCCACGGGAAAATAGAAAAACTAGTTTTTCTGGTAAAAAAAATAATGTTGAAACTAAACGTTTTTAGCTGACCATAATATATTAATAGTAATAACTCATAAGGTCCTAGAGGCAAAAAATTATTTTCTTATCCAAAGTCTTATTTTTATCCACGAAAAATGTACGGTTCCCGTAGGATAGATAAGTTTTTATTTTTCACAGAGCAAAAGATTATCATAATTTCTTACAATGTGGTGGTTAATTAAGAGTCAGATAATAAATATAGGCTATCATTAATGTCAAAATATAGCACGGTTCCCGCAGGATAGGATGAGAATAGTATCCTTCAGGAACTCAGTATTTAAAAGGAGTTTCGTAATAGTGCATGAATAAACGTTTTAACGGCTTTTTCCTCATTTGGTCTTCAGATTGGTCTACCTTTTATCCAGGAAAAATGTACGGGCCCCGTGGAATAGTTACGTTTTTGTTTTCCATAGAGCAAAAAATCAACATAATTGTACTCTTCCCGTGGAATAACAAGACAATTGTATCTTACAGGAACCGTGTATTAAAAAAAGTTTCGTTAATGTTCGTAAAATAGAGTTCTAGCGCATTATGCTCAAGAAGGCCTGATCTCTTTTTTATCTAGGAAAAATTTACTACTCCCGTGGGATAGATATATTTTTGTTTTTCTCAGAGCAAAAGATTGACATTATTTTTTACAATAGAGTAGTTGAGAGGTCAGAGAATAGTATAGATTATTTCTTATGTTAGAATAATGCATGGTTCTCAAAAGATAGCATAAGAATTGTTCTTATCCTGCAGGAATCGTGTTTTTAAAAAAGCTTTCGTTAAGGTTCGTGAAATAGCGTTTTAACACAATTACTCCACAAAAGTTGAAATAAAAATGACAATTTTACTAAAAAATATGATTTTTAATTTAACATCCGATAACATTGATAAATTAATAATGAAAATTTTTGAAACATTGAAACTTCTTTCAGCGTTAATTTTCCAATGTCTATAATTTTTAAAAATAAGCGTGTTAAATTATATTTAAAAAGTCAACAATTACTCCACTTATTCAACTTTTTGAACTATTGAAAACTTTGAACTTGGCGAAAAACTCAGTTAAATATATAAAACACCCCGCTTTTGAGGTTCTACGGTTTCTATTATTCAATCAGAATAATTAGATACGCTCAGCAAAGCGGGCGGGGACCAGCTATTATTGATAAATTTGCTTCATCAAAAGCAAGGAAAATTTATATACAGTAATCAAACTTTTTTGGATTTGAAGAGGGGGGGGGGCGTGGCCTAAAAGGTTTGTGCCCCGGGCGCGACTTAAGCTCGCTACGCCACTGTTCTAAAGCTACATAACCAGTGCTGGATTTACCCGTCGGCCCGGACCTAGAATGGCATAATTTAAGGGGCGGCAAAAACTTACAGACATCATTTTGAAGGTGCATAAATATGAAAACAAATTAACAATTGATTTGGATTCGTTTTTTTTATTAACGCATAGAAAATTTTTAGTTTTAATTTAAATAACTTACAACTGACTAAGTAATTTAAATAGTGTTAACAGGGTAAACTGAATACAGTGAATTACTGTGCTACGAAAAACTTCTTAAGACGTAGAAATTGTTACATTTGTATAGTTTACTGTTACTTATTGAATTATTCTATTTACCGTTATTAGTAATTACCACTCCCAATAGCAAAACAATTAATAATTTTTAGACCACTTTAAGTATTAATTCCACTAACCTTCAAACAAAAAACTGATATGGGATAGTAAATATAACACTTTGTACTCACAATAGGATTCTTATATACGTGTTGATTTGATTGTTATAATTGTCAAGCACGTGCTTAGTAACTGTTCCACATAGTACTTTTGATCACGTATTCTATTGTTTTCCTTTACTCTCTGCTTAACGAAACCTCTTTATAACATAGTAAATTACTCGATATTTTACTTTCAATTTCGCTTTATAGCGTTTATTTAAATATTTAATAACTTGATATATTACTTTGACAACCATATTGACACAGAAAAAAGGGCGGCACATCGGAAAGGGCATAGTACGATATCAAACCTAAATCCACCACTGTACATAACATCAAATATACGTCGGAGCGCTAGATTGTTTGGTGTGATGTTTGTAGCCTTTTCGTCTAGAAAGAATTTCTTCGTCATAACATCCTTTATTTAACAATGATTGAACGTGATATTCTTGAAGTGACGTTACAATAGATAATAATAGACAGATGATAGCTTTAAAAATGATCAACAAATTCAATAATCAAAATAACATTCGAGTGTTAACATCAATAATGGAAATTCAAAACCAGTTGCAACGGCGTCGTTTAGCCAGACAGCGAATTCGTGGTACATCTCTCGATCTACACTCGTCCACATCTCAACCCAGACTGACTCTATTCTGACACGTTCACTACCTCCATTGGTCCCGAGTGTTTCCGAATTCGACGAGTGGCCACGACTACGCTCGATGGCTAATCAATCGCCACTATCTGACTCAAAGTACACCAGAAGTTTTATCTCCGACATATATATATATATAATATATAACGGAGGAGAATGACTAAATACCTACATGACGGTACATAATAACGAAGGGGATTTAAAAAATAATGAAAAATCTGCTGCAACGCGTCGCAGAATTATCTTTTACATGAATTTCTAAGACCTACGACTGGTTAAAATATTTATATGTAGAATCCACGCAGGAGCGGAAACAAATTCTTAAGTTTGCTAACAAGCATTATCATATAGCAGAATCAAAATCGGTAGGGAATTTCGAAAAAAAATTCGACCCTATTACTACTTTTATTTTTTTTTTTTAATGCAATCATTACAACACCATAAAGTTATGCAATCAAAAATTTGATGTATTAAGAGTAAATTAAAATGTTCGTTCTAAGGCCTCGCACTGGAGGAATATTCCGAGGCATAGACAAGCTATGAAATTCATAAGGTACTCCAAAAAGAGAATTCATGACATATTGTCACTGGGCAGAAAGGACGTAAGGCTCTTAAGAAGCCTCTATACGGGTCATTGTACCATAAATTACCACCTTCAAAACATCGGTTAAGCCGATACCAACAAATAGTTTAAGAGCTAGCAACGATTTCGAGAGAGTATTTTAGATCGGTCAGTTTTTATATATGTTATCTCTCGCACTATCCCGGACATCATACGGGCTGTGGGGAGGGGTTGCTTTTGTTAGTGCGCATCGCCCCTGTACAGGGAAAATTTTGAAATTTTCAGAAAAAAGAAAAGTTTCAGATGAAATTGGTAGAAAATAACATTTTATATAAAAAATGTCCAGTGGCTAATTTTCGTAAAATGGCTAGTTTGCCCACTACAAGCTTGGAAAGGCTGGCTCGACCTGACGTCATTTGAGTAGCCGACCGTTCAGAGATACAGCCGTTGTGCCCATATGTATACAATGAGTTTTACAAGCTTGTAGCGGGCAAACTAGCGACTTTACGAAAATTAGTCACTGAACATTTTTTTATGTAAAATGTTATTTTCTACAAATTTCATCTGAAACTTTTTCTTTCTTCTGAAAATTTCAATATTTTACTTGTCATAGGTGCGATGCGCACTAATAAACGCTGCCCCTTCCGACAGCCGGACAGCCCGTATGATATCCGGGATAGTGCGTGAAATAACATATATAAAAATTGGCCAACTTAAAATTCTTTTTTTTTTCGACGTCGCTAGCTCTCGTACTAAAATGTCGTCTCTGCTGGAAAGCGGAACACATTTTGTGCTCATGTGGCACAATTATTATTATTGTTATCATTATTATTACATATATGAGAATAATTATGAAGTTGTCATTGATGATAGTAACGATCATAATAGCATAAAGAACTTATAAATGACAACAGCGCCACCCAAAGGTACTAAAACATGCGACAGAAACGGTCACTTTTTTATCCTTTCTCGTATTTAAGTGACAGGGAGCTGCTAGTAAGCATAATTTTAATTATGATTTTATTAAATACGAACCCTTGCTCTCTTTCCCACTCCCTAGAATATCTTTTATTTGAATTTTCTAAAGAAAAAGTTTTAAATAAAACTTGCAAACTTTGAAAAATCTAAAAGCAAGTTTAAAGAAAATCGTTGGAGCCGTTTTCGTAAAAAATTGAAAAAATCCAATAACCCTTAGAATTGCAACCAAAAACTTCGCGGCACGGATAGATTATGAAGATAAAATTCTAAGCTGTGGGAATTTCGACCAAAGCTTTCGATTCGATGCCGCTTTCACATACAGACATTTTTGTTCTATAAAATACTTTTTTGGGTTTAGGGGACCTCAAAACGTATTTCCGGTGAAGGCTTTGTAGTAGTTAGTAGTAAAACAAAATAAAAATGCGTTACGAGGTTTATGGGGGATAGCTCCTTACCCGGCAAAAGTAATGACGCTAAAGGATCTTCTCTGATTTTTTCCAATTGTTTGGCCAAAATCACCGGAATATTTTCATTTTCGATGTAAGTTCTTCCATGTGCTGTCGCAGCTAAATTTGAAAGAAGTTCCAATGCATTTAACTGAACTAAAAAGTCGTTATTTCTCAGTTCATTGATTAAGGCTACGATCCAACCAAAACCAATCATCGCTTGCAACGAAGTAGGACTTACACATGCGATTTTTGTTACAACCTAAAAAAAACCAATTTAATAAGAAAAAAACGTAAGGATAATTTCATTAAATTACTTCATATAAACGAAAACGGATTTCATCTTCTCGTTGCAATCCTGCATTGATATGCTCTAAATATTTGGGTTGTAAAATTTGCGATAGGCCATATTCACTTTTTCCAATAGCACTGACAATTTCTCCCGCTTTAATGGCAACGCTTAAATCCTCACTGCCAATACAAAATAATAAGCCGAGAATAATTGAGTTTTGATTACAAATTTGTTGAATTGATTCATCATTTGCCGTGTATCTTTCGATCTAAATACAAAGAGGTTATAGAAACGTTTTGAGCTACATAAAAGAGATTTTTACTTCTTTCAAAGCCATTAATTTAACTCCTGGAGAAGGATGTCGTAAAGCTCGTTCTAATGAATCGCTGTACCGATTCGTTGTCTCTCCAACACTCAAATTTGACATGCAAAGTGTTAGAACTTCACAGGCCAAATCGATTTGTTCACTGAAAAAAAAGTATTTGAAATGTTAACTTTTATACTGATTGGTTATTTTTTTAAGTGTTTACCTGTTCGAATCATTTAAACAGTCAAATAATAAAGGCAATCGGAGCGAATTGACGGTTTGAGACGCTTGATTTGAAGAGGAAGCCAAACGGTTTCGTATTTCGGTCAATGTTTCCATTCGCAAATCTTCATTTTGAAGATTTGATTCCAGTTGGTCAACCCAGTCTGATTGATCATCCATTTTTCAATAGTTTCAAGTTTTGCTTAAAATCTATTCCCTTCAATTTAATGATTTTGAGGAATAACCAGATTTCAGAATGACAATTCAAACTTCAATATTTATAAGGCGCAAGTACATGCGCAATATAACATAATAAGATCACAGTTTTGACGTTTAAATATTAGTACCGTGTCACTATTTTAGTAGAGCTAATTTAAAATACTATTTGAATTTTGTTACTTTTTAAATGACGCTATGTAGATTTTGTGGAACAAATTAATTAATCCTTAAGGGCCACTAGGGCCCAGGTTCATACCGGTGTTCGACCAGTTTTTCGAAACACAATTTTTCGAAATAATGCAGTCTAAATCAACTTCTACGGCAGGTAGAGTTGGTGTTTTTGAACAAAAATCAGTGTAAATCAACCTCGACGGGTAGGGTAAATGAAATAGGTACATAAATGTGTCAGTACATATAACTTTTTCTTCACTTTTTACAATTTCTGTATCTCTTTTCGTTCTGGAAATAGCGATAATGTAGTACTTAAAATGAAGGGGAGAGTAAGGTTAGCGTGGCACCATGAATTGACGACGGTTTCTGATAAAACAAGTCAAAAGAAAACGAAAATGAAGAGTGCTAATTTGCGAGTTTTCGCTTCGTTTTCGATAATAACCGGATTTCAAGACGCATTTTTCTTATGGGAAATTATTTTGATAAATCTGTCAATTAAGACGCAACTATGGGAACTGTCATTTATTTTAAGTTAATTCATATAAATTCATTCAACAATTTCCTACTACAAATGCCAACGGGGTCCAGGGGGGCCCTCTGGCAGGGGTTTGGCGGAGCCCCCAACAAAAGAAATTGTAGTCATCCGAATTTCATTATTTGACTGAATGTGCACTTCCTGACGCCACGAAGTTTTACACAAAATTAAATGTTTTAACATAAAAATTATGCTGCAAATATCTATGAGTTTTCAGAATTCATTGAAAATCTTTATGAATACAGATCCTGCATTATTAGAGCATTTTAAATTTATAGAATATTTTTATAATCTATAATCATCTTTAAAATACGTGGTATCTAAGGATTGTTTATTTTGCCTATTATATTTTCTATACTACTTGAGTTCAAACTTGTTAGAATTTCATTAATTTTATGGTGTTTTCTGTGTTTTATTCCTGAAATGTTGTGTTATTTGTGATGTTTATAAAATATGTGTTCTTTGAATTGCAAAAAAATGAAAATTATTATCACTCAATGGAAGTTTAATATTGAAAACCTGTTCGCAAATAAAAAATATTGAGTGTTCAAATTGGACCATCTAAGTTCCCATAGTTACTCATATCTTGAATTTTGCAAATGGCTTGCTTAAGTCTCATGCTGACATCAAACTTTATCGATTTCTATGGTACACAAAAGCATAACGTTGGGCGATTTCAAATTCTCTAAGCGTCACGCTAATCTTACCAAAAATGAACGATCTGTAAATTATAACTTATAGGTACCTATTTACAAAGGTAAATTACATGGTTTTTTTTGTTTAGTAAATATGTGTTAAAAAGTCCAAAAAAATATTAAATTTTATTTACTAAATAAAAGTTTTTTTTTTCAATTACATTTATTTGTGTAAACTGGCAAATAAAACTAAATTTAATCTAATTATTTCGGCCCCTAAAATTATTTATTATTAATTTTTTGAAAAATTGTGCATTCGAAAAATTACGTTTCGAAGAATTGTGATTCGAAAAATTGTGTTTCAAAAAATTGTGTTTTGAAGAATTGTGATTCGAAAAACTGACACCTAACCGTTCATACCGGTCATACATAGGTATTTAAAATGATTTTCTGGAATTTAGGTACCGCAAGATCGTAGATATCGTTTAGAACATTTTGAACAACTGAATGCATTTTTATTTCATATTTTTTAAATATTTCTAATTTCACTATAAATATATAATCTTACTAATATCATAAATGTGAAAGTTTGTATGGATGTTTGTTTCTCTTTCACTCAAAAAGTACTTGATGAATCTGAATGAAATTTGGCATAGATATAGATTATAATCTGGTTTGACATATAGTATACTTTATATCCAGAAAAAATGTATGGTTCCCGTGGGATAGATATTTTTTTGTTTTTTTTACAGAGCAAAAGATTAACTTCCTTTTTTGTAATGTGGTAGTTTAGGGGTCAGAAAATGATATAGATTATTTCTCATACCGGAATAATAAACGGTTCCCATGGGATAGCAAAACAAGTATGTATTATATAAGAACTGTGTATTTAAAAGCAGTTTTATTAAAATCCACGAAATAGAGTCTTAACTCATTTTCCTGAAGAAGATTTGATCTACTTTATACTCAGGAGAGATGTACTATTCCCGTGGGATAGATATGTTTTATGTTAGATATATTTTGTTGCTGCTTTGCTTAAAGAAAGTCGTCGATATCTCACATCTTGTCTCGCGCGTTGAAGATTTTCAATTGTGTACCGCGGTGTTGTTTTTCTTGTGTAACTTCTGGGCATTTAAAGCGAGAAATGTTTATCCGTAGAACAATCATAATTATTGGAAACAACAGCACAAAATAAAATTGATCAAACTAAACAACAACAACAACGAAGCGTTGCATCATAGTTTAAATAAGAAAATACTTCGAAAAAATTGTAAAATAATTCATTTTTTTACATGTTAATATAAAACTTTCACATTTACCCCGCGAAAATCGTTCCAAATTACCCGATTTAGGCAATTCATATTGAAATGCTCGATACTTAAAATATTTTCTTCATTTAACTTAAATAGCTACCTAAAATTAATAAATTAATTGCAAATGAAAGATAATAACAAAAAAATACGCATTAAAGGTCAAAAATACTCATGAAAAGGTACGTACAAATCTCGAATATCGGCCTAACGCGGCGAAACAGCTGAGGGCTGAAAGATTTCTTCACTCACTCTTGTCTCTTGGTCAGTGTGCCTTGCTCTTTGTCTTACGTGGACGTGTTTTGCTCTACCGTCTGGAACAAACCTATTATAAATTCAAGTAAAAATAAATGTAAAAAATCACAAACCGAAAAATCCAAATTATTAATTTTGTATCTCCAGATACGTATTTCAAACGCCATGCGTTCGTCATCAGTGAATCAAATTAAAGTGTCTTTCGCCTATTTGTTTGGTTTCTCCTCCTTTGATCCTAACTTGAATTTATAATGTCTTGTGAATTGTATTTGTGAACTATGCCAATTTATATATTTTTTTCTGTCAGCAACGATAAAGCATACACTTGTCAATTCAAACACTAATAAAGATTTTTGTGACTAAAGAAATAATTAAAATTCAACTGTTTTTAATTAGCCGCTGTTCCCAAATACCCAACTTTCCCCTATTCCAAATTTTTATATTTACATATTCTGTAATAAATAGTTATATGAATATTTATGTCATTCGAGTGTCTCAAAAAAAAAACATATATAAATTCTAATGCTATCCAAAAGTTTATAGTCGTTACCTTTGCTTCTACAAGTAATAAAATAAATTCCTTTTGCTACGACAATTATTAGAAAACATTACAATTTAAACTCAAAAGAAAACTTTCGCTTTAGCCCTAATATTAATTTATTAAATAAAGGAGAAGGATTTTTGCGAACAAACTAATATTTCAACAAGCTTTTTGGTGCTTTTGGAGGTATTTTTTGAGGTTTTTTCCAAATATATCACAAATTTAGTGGCAAGTGGTCGGAATGCGTGATGTACAAATTTTTAGAACTATATAATAAGCACGACTGTCTTCGGAACTATCGTTTGGATAGCTTAAAATAACTAGTAATAGCGATTCCTCAAATTTTTCTTCGGACATACTCAAATAATTTTTATATTCTTCACTATCCTCTAACGCTAGTTCCTTTAACAATGTCTCCGAAGCTCCTAACTTGTTTCTTCCCAAGATCCACTGTCAAAAACGTCGCTTTCGACGATTGCTACTTGATAGAATTGTTTGCAGTTGTTCTTAAGTTTGTTCCACTTGTCCAGTTGATGATGTTGAAACACGTCCACCGAATGACAAAGAGTAAGACACATTAACCAAAAGACAAGAGTGAGTGAAAATCATGAAGCAAGGGCTCCACCCTAATTTAAAACTGGTTTTGCGGTGTTTAAACACCTCCAAATCAGTGTCTGGGCGAGCGATTGTCATAAAAATGTACGTTCATAGCTCGGCTCTCGGCCTGGTGCGGCCAAGCGGCTGAGGACTGGGGCGTTTCTTCACTCACTCTTGTCTCTTGGTCAGTGTACCTTGCTCTTTGTCTTACGTGGACGTGTTTGACTTAAACGTCTGGAACAAACCTCTTGTAACATAAATGTTATAATATGCATCACTTCGCGCAACGCTACCCTTAAAGCTATTGTAACAGCTGAAAAGTGTTTTAAAATACACATTTATTTAGTTTGCATATTTTAGTGTACCTACCTAAATTATGATTGTATAAAATAAAAAAAAATGGGATGAAATTCAGTAGGGGAACGCGGGGCAGAATGGGGTAGTGGGGCGGAACGGAATGGCGCTGTTGTCAAATGTGTAGGAGAAAAAACATCGAACTGATCATTCCATAACTGTCAGTTGTCATTTGTATGTTGTCGTTGGTAGTTAAGCATTTTATTATTTTGCGCATTCAATTGTTTTTACTGTGAGCTGCGAAATTTCATGAGAGCTGTAAAAGTTGTAGATATTGGATTAAGGTAAGTCATGTTATTTTTCACTTTTATCGTAAAGATAATTATTTTTTGTATTTCGTTGGGTATTTTGTAATATATCTAAAGTATAATATGATGACATTAGTGACTATCATGAATTTTATATTCAATTTTCACGGAAGTGTACAATGCGGCAGAATGGGGTAGGGCGGAATGAGACGATACCCCATTGTGCCCCAGATATGTTAGTTATGGTTTTATTTTGCTTTATCAATAAATTCACTTATGTATTTCCTTTTTAGATGATACGTCATTATAAAAAAAAAAACAAATAGGCAGAGCTGGTCATTCAGAGGATGAAGACAAAGAAGATACAGCCTGCCTTTATTGCAACGAGCTGTATTCTCAGTCCAATGAGGGCTGATACTCTTGTTTTCAATGCAAAAAATTGGCACATAAATCGTGTGCTGGTTTTGATAGCGACGATCACGGAGTATAGATACAGGAGACCGAACGCAATGTTAAAATAATGGTCCCATTCTGAGCCTTTGATTGCCAGAGCGCGCTACGACTCAGAAGATACTCGTGTTTAAATAGCAGCGCGGGAAGTATTATCTCTGTTTAGTGGCGGTAAAGAAATACATTTATTTACTTATTAATTGTTACTCCACTATTGTACAGGAAAGTTTGTAAAAAAATTAAATACAAAGTATTACTGTATATAAAATTTATAATTATAAAATTATTATTAAATATTAAAACTGCAATTTATAAGTAAAATTTTTATTTATTTATTGTAACACGCCAATCAGCAATATACATCAAAGGTTCATATGAGATAAATATTAATTGAAATTAAAAATAGGTTTAGCCTATAATTATAATGATAATAATAAGATAATATAAAAGCCCAGGTCACTGATTCACTCACTCACTCATTCTGTAACGCTCAATGCCTACTATGTTGCCTATACTATGCCTACTACTATTGAGCCAACCCCACAACAAGGACATTTACTCAATGATAATCGTATTTTCACTCGCAATGTTGTGTATAAAGAAATTTTATAAACAAATAAAGCATTCATGAGTTAAAAATAAATTATTCATTCTTTTTATTGAACTCATTTATAACTTTTGGTTGTCAAACACACTGATACGAACGCATGCAATAACTTTCACGTAAGAAACTTGGGCTTTTTCAAAAAAAATAGGGTGCCGTAGGCGCCCCAGAACAACTAGTTTTTAATAATTAGAATATCTAGCATCACAAAATAAAGACTAGTATGTTAATAGTTTTCACTTAACTGCGATATGAAATGCACAAAAAGATCCACCGAAAAGTTGATCGTATTGTGAAGATAATTCACCGTGATGGCTATCCTATTCTTAGGACCGTTGATAGACCCGGAAAAATTGGAAGCTGTTTACCATATCTGAGGCATCAACAAACCTGTTGAAAACTTAAAAAAAAACGTTGAGTCTGCAACCTGTATCCGATAAAACTGCTATTAAATCCAAAATAATTAACTACTTTTTTCAAAGTTGTTTTATTATTCTATTGCTTAGACAAATATATTATCGAATTTTTGCAATAGACATAATAATTAATTTTTATAAACTATTTGTATATATTGTTGCTCTAAGGCGCCATCAATTATCGTTAGATCGGAATATTTTTTTACATTATTAAACTAGGTATATGTCCAATCGTTATAACATAAGACATAAATATTATGGTGAACTTCAAATTGTCACAATGACAACTCATGGAAAGGAAAACTTATTAGTTTTTATAAGATCCAACGACAATTGATGACGTCATAGTGCAACAATACATGTGAAAATAGTTTATAATTGTTAATTATTTTAAATATTTCTAGTATCCGATAATTTATTTGTGTAAGCAATAGAGCAATTAAAAAAAAAAAAAAAAACAAAAAAAAAATAGTTATTAATTTTTTATTTTATGCCAATTTTAATTTTTGAAAACCTAAAACCAAATTTTCTTAAATTTATATTTAATTAACTAATAATAATAATAATAACGCGTGGCGCAACTGCAAATCTGGAAAGGGCATTTAAGGAGCAATTAAAATAAATATTTCTTTAACGATGGAAATAATTTTAGATTTTATTTTCACTAATCACAATTAAAAAAATTCATGTTGTCAAAAAAAATGTACACTTTCGATAATTGTTTTAATAATTGTCAAGTATTTCTCATATAATTCATTATTCAATACATTTTTTTATAATAATATTTTTGAGGTAACTTACTTTCGGTGCTTTGAATATACCTCGTGGTTTCAATAAAGCTTTTTTGCACTTCCCTTTCGGCCACTTAAGCAGCCAGAAATTGCACAACACTTACCCATATTTTAAAATAATTATTACTTAGCTTACTTAACAGCTTTAAAACAATTATTTAATCGTATTACCTTTTCTTTCTTCAAATAACTTACTAGACAGACGGCCTATATTTAAATGTATATTTCTATGCAATAACGTAGTAATAATAATCATAATAACGGTGCTTTGGTGCCTTCGGTTTTGGTGCCTCTGAATCTGAGCGCCACGAGTGATAAAAAAGTGTACTATAGTTAAATTTCATATTTGCGTACATATATATCGTGAAATATACTATGTCGTTCGGACTCCTGATATATATACTCGTATGATATATATACTGATATATATACCGTGGCGACGATGATGAATCCATATTAATATGTGTGTTTTGTACGCCAAAAAATTAAAAAAAAATGATGTTTAAAGCTATGCGGGGCAGAACGGGAAAAGGATCCTTGTTTTTTTGTTAATTTATTTCATAAAATGTTTCACTTTTTAGAATTTTTTCTATTATTATTATGTTTGGAATAGTGTAAATAAAATAAAGTAAAATAAATTTTGTTTGTTTTTATTCAATTCGTAGTGATATCTAACTATAAAAGATGGTACCCCATTCTGCCCCGCCTTCCCATACTGTTTTATTAACTGTCTGACTGCTTGTTAGCGATTCAACGAAAATATTAGCAGTCGTCCCTACGTCTATTGTAAGTCACTTATATCAACAATAGAGATAGTTTTATACATAAATCGGACTTACAATTAGAGTAAAAGTAGAAAGAAAGAAAGACCGCAAATGGTAGAGAAAAGAAGTAATTTTTATAAATAAAGAAAGGAAAGATGAAAATGATGATTATATTTTTTATAAATTTATTTCATATTACTCTTATAAGAAACAGTATCAGTATATTACAATATTAGAAAAAAAAATTGGATTATTTATTTTTTTTTTCGTTGACTATCTTTTGAAGTTCTGATTTATTGAACGGTAACCAAATAATTTTTCTCAAACATGAAAAGATTAAGTAAATAATACCAATTAAAACTATCAACAACGGCAATAGCAAAGCCATAGAAGCGTACACATCCAAAAAAAGAAATTGAAACCAATGTAAATCGAAAACAGGTGGTCGAAGATGGAAAGCACCCTTGTGTTTGATCACAAATTCGATCCAATAACGAACTTTTTCTTGGGGTGACATAGGTTGATCTCTAAATAACTCGGAACGTTTTTTGATATTTTTGGAATACTTTGGATTATTCAGCAACTCATTGATCACATTAGTTAATGAACTTTCATTAATATCTTCAGGGTGTAAAGTCAAACCACATTCTAAAGCGGTAATGCGATGGAGATTATGATATTGATCGGCAAATATTGGAATTCCCAACATTGGAACACCAAACCACATCGCTTCTGTGACACTACCAATTCCACCATGAGTGATAAAAAATTTGATATTTGGATGAGCTAAAATAATTTTTTTTTTATTTTACATTGGAAATTTTACTTTATTGTAATTAAATATTTTTACCTAGAATTTCTGTTTGAGGGAACCATTTTCCCATTTTCACATTCTTACGACCTTCCGTGGCTGTTTCTTCATCCCATTTCCAAACAATTCTTTGTTTTAACTTTCCAAATGACGCCATCAGCGATTTTTTTGTATCAAATTCAAAATGTTCGTTTTTAAGAGTGGTACCAAAACTTATAAAAATGAAACCATCACTGGCTGAATCGAGATATTCTTCTAAGTCTCGTGGAAGTTTTTTGTGTTTTGGAATGTGAACTCCCCCGATTGGAATTGAGTTTGGCATCAAGGGGCGTACAAAAGCGAAGCTTTCGTGGGAATTGAGAAAAGTCAAGGAAACATTATGGAGAACCGTATAAATGTCAGGTGTGTTTGGTAAATATTTATGGAGCACCTCTTCTTGTTTTGGGTAAAGATATGATTTTCTAAGAATTTCACTGAAAGTTATCATGATAAAATTTATCATACGTTGAGAAAAGGTCATATGATCTGTAAACGGGAACAGATGATATGGAACGTATGCGTCAGCCTTGGGATTTCCTGTTACATCATTTGTCATTATTGATGGTCCTAATGAGCTTAAAACAACTACAGGACAATTAAAATGAAAACCAAGGCCAAGAAGAGCTTCGTAGTTATTCAATTCAATGATTACTAAGTCAAAGTTTTCTTTTAAGAGTTTTTGAAATTTTGCATTTCGAAAAATTATTTCTGTATATAGAACTGATGCATCATAAATTTTTGCGGAAAACTTCCAGAATTCGTACGAAATCAATTTTGTGGTCCCAGAATTTCGTGCTCCATTTACATAAGCCGAAATTTGTTCTAAAAAGAAATGAAATTTGTATGATATTGAACTTTTTAGGAAATTATTGAAATTTCTGTCTTACTTGCATAAAGATCCCGAAGTTCTGGAATAGACACAAAACGGTAATTTTGTTCTTTTTCATTTTCGAGGGGTGTAACTACTGTAACCTCATGGCCGACATCAGTAAGTGTATTTAAAAATCCTTTGGCGTAAATAAAATGACTTAAAGTGGGCGTAGGAATAACTGCTAAAATTTTCGATGAACCACTAACAACAGTCAAGCAGCCCAACAGAAAAAAGCACAGCGTTAAATTTCGACACATTTAATTTTTTTACTTTCTTTTACTACTATATAGATAGTAAAGGAAGTATTGTAATCGGGTCGAATTTTCGAATTCGAGCTTTCACCGGAAATACATGTTTTGAGGTCCCCTGAGTCCAAAAAAGTGGTTTTTAGAAACATGTCTGTGTGTGTGTCTGTGTGTGTGTGTGTCTGTGTGTGTGTGTGTGTCTGTGTGTGTGTGTGTGTGTCTGTGTGTGACAGCCATATCGTATTGAAAGCTTTACCCGAATTTCACCAAACTTGGAAATTTGCTTTGATATTATGTCTAGTTGTGCCGCGAAGCTTTTGGTTGAAATCGGTTAACCGAAAGCTCCACTTTATTCTTGGCGTTTTTGAGCTTTTGCAAGTTTTTTTGAAAATGGCTCCAACGATTTTCTTTAAACTTTCTACAGTTTTTAGACTCATCAGTGGCTACAACTTTTATTTGAAACTTTTTCCTGGGAAAATTCGAATAAGGACGGTTCTGGGGTTAAGGTTGGAAATCCGTATACTTATATGTATGTATGTACAATGTACATATTTAAGCTATATAGTGTATAAATATTACTTTCTTTTACTACTTACTAGTAAAGGTAGTATTGTAATCGGATCGAATTTTCGAATTTGGGCTTTCACCGGAAATACATGTTTTGCGGTCCACTGAGTCCAAAAAAGGGGTTTTTAGTAGCATGTCTGTGTGTGACAGCCATATCGTTTTAAAAGCTTCATCCGAATTTCACCAAACTTGGAATTTGACCTCCATATTATACCTAGTTGTGCCGCGAAGCTTTTGGTTGAAATCGGGTTACTGAAAGCTCTACTTTACTCTTGGCGTTTTTGAGCTTTTTCAATTTTTTTCGAAAACGGCTCCAACGATTTTCTTTAAACTTTCTATAGTTTTTAGACTCATTAGTGGCTACAACTTTTATTTGAAACTTTTTCCTGGAAAAATTCGAATAAGGGCGGTTCTGGGATGAAGGTGTGGAATTCGTGTATATATACATATAGCCCTATAGGTTGTATGCATATAGTACTGTTTATATGTATTGTTACAAAGTGCTTATATTTCTTTTAACTAACAGCGAGTATTTTCATAAATGAAAGTAAAAGAAAGTAGTGTGACGCCTCGCACCAGATATTTTTATTTTAAAACATTCAAAATTTACACTAAAATATGCAATATGCATACATACTAGTTAAATGAGAAACGTACGAGTGGGTACAATTTGTTTTATTAATCTTCTCAACAGATATAAATTTTTAAAAAATTGGAAAGATAAATTATTGTTTCAAAGTTGTTTATGAGAACTATAATTAATTTCAGTATGACTTAATAAAGACCAATGACTACATTGTCTTTGAAAAAAACAACACCATATCAATATAAAATTGACACACTTAAAATTTAAATACCTTACATTTACCTTAAACTACCTGAAATTCCATAACATACCTTAAGTTACACATTATTAAAAAAATTCTATGATAAAAGAAAAAAAGCTATACCCCTATGGAATTCAAAAAAATTTAAACTAAAATTTTATCAAGAACGAGGTTGTTATGGAAAATTGGAATTAATATCGAGTGCAGGTGTACTGAATACAGTGGGTGAACTACAAATTTTAGCCACCCCCCCCCCCTGCAAAAACATTAGATCCGCCACCAAACTTATATATGAATTTTTGCTTTTCGTATCTAACGTCCCATATTTTAATTGAGCTCAGATTTTCTCGCGAAAGGTACTTTCTAAAAGGTCTTTGCGGTCTAGAGAAGCTAGCAGATATTATCATTTTTTTCCTATATCAGGTGTAATATTTTGTTTTAAAAATTAGCATTGTCCGTTAAGAATAACAACAGTTTCTTAATATCCTTATTCGTAACATATTGGTCGAAATCCATGGTATTTTCATCGTTATTCAAATCAATTGCCGTATTGCTTCTGCTATCAACATGTTCAAATTGTCCTTCATCTTTAGATGTAGTAGGTACCTTGATTTTTTAGTTTTAAGTCAGTTGGATTAATTTTTTCGCTTAAACCTGTTCATCTTTAGAAGTACTTTGATTTTCTGTGATCATAGCAAACGATTTAAAAAAACGGGATAATTTTGGTATTTTTGCTAAACGTTCCTGTTCCTGTTTCTGTTCCTTTTTCAATTTCTCTTTTTTACTGCACCCTCTCTGCAGCAACACTAGTACTAATTTTCTCAAAATTTTTGGGCCCCCCAAAACTTCGGGCCCTCCGCGACGCGGGGCCCAGCGATATGGTAGTTCCGCCACTGGCTGAATATCATTAAAGGTATGGTAGAAACTATATAGGGGAGACCGGGGCAAGACAAAGCTCGGGGCGGGAAGGGAAAAGTGTTTTTGTGCGTGACTGGTGAACACAACAGAGTCTAACAAAGTGTTATTCGGGCGATGTTCGGTCACGTCACACAAGTCTGATCGGCTCGTCTTTGTCACTACTTGTTTTGGCTGCGTAGCGAGAAAAAACAGCTTTTTGGAGAATTTTTACCAAGTATATGGTTTCTAAGAAGATGTGCACAGAGGTAGATATCAGTGCTATTGTAAAATTTTAAGACGTACTTTTAGTAATGGTGTAAGACTAATGAATTTAGATTGGATTTTTGCAGAATAATTTTTGTAGGTTGGAACTGTTGTTACTTTTACAAAATATGTTTAATGGGGCAAAAAGGTCGGGGCATAATGGGACTGCAACAAATAATAAAAAAGTAAGAAAAATGAAAAGAAACCCGAAAAAAAGCATTTGAATAAAAGACACAAAAAAGAAACTGAAACGGAAAGTGGTTCATCCAAAGAAGAAAATGATGACTGTGCTTACATCTATTGCGGGTACCTATACTCAGAGTCAATCGAAGGTTGGGTTATCTGCAACGTATACCGTGTATGGGCACATAATTCTTGTGCTGGAGTTGTTGGAGAAGATGAAGAAGGGCACACTTGTGAACAATGTCTGACGGATTGAATAAAATATGTAATATGAAATTTAATATGAATATGTCCTCGTTTTGCCCCGCAGCGTTTCCCATTTTCCCCGCCCGTGGGTCAAGACGGAAAATTTGACAACTTTTTTTAAAATTCTATTTGTCAAAACAATTATGTGATTTTAGATGTTAGAAGGTATACTTATAGTAGATAAGTCTATACGTTTTATTTCTTTTGTAAAAGAATTTCAATAAAGCGTTTATATTTCTTTCTGTGGCGATTTTTGTCTTAGCTATCCCGTCCTGCCCCGGTCTCCCCTACACAATGTAGGTATATGTTGTACTTTTACATCAATCGGACCTAAAGAAAAAGGTAGGAAGAAAAGAAATTCGCTGATTGTCAAGAAAAGAAGTATCTTAATTTTATTTATATAAAAGAAAGAAAATTTGGATATAATGAATCTTATAACATAATATCGAATTATTTTTATACAACAAACAGTAGGTAAAATGCAATAATTGAAAAGAATTCCGAACTATTTATTTTTTTTCTCATTGACTATCTTTTGAAGTTCTGATTTGTTGTATGGTAACAGAATAATTTTTTTCAAACATGAAAAGATTAAGTAAATAATACCAATTAAAACTACCAACAACGGCAATATCAACGCCATCAAAGCGTTCACATCCAAAAAAAGAGATTGAAACCAACATAAATCGAAGCCAGGTGGTCGAAGATGAAAAGCACCCTTGTGTTTGATCACATAATCGATCCAGTAACGAACTTTTTCTTGGGGTGACATAGGTTGATCTCTAAATAATTCGGAACGTTTTTTGATATTTTTGGAATACTTTGGATTGCTCAGCAACTCATTGATCGAATGAGTAAATGAATGTTCATTAATATCTTCAAGCTGTAAAGTCAAACCACATTCTAAGGCGGTAACGCGATGGACATTATGATATTGATCGGCAAACATTGGAATTCCCAGCATTGGAACACCAAACCACATCGCTTCTGTGACACTGCCAATCCCACCATGGGTGACGAAAAGTTTTATATTTGGATGAGCTTAAATAATTTTTTTTATTTTTACATTAGAAATTTAATTATAGGTAATTGAATTAATAATTCTTACCTAAGATTTCTATTTGAGGGAACCATTTTCCAATTTTCACATTCTGAAGACCTTCTGTGGCTATTTCATCGTCCCATTTCCAAATAATTTTTTGTTTTAACTTTCCAAATGACGCCATCAGCGATTTTTTTGTATCAAATTCAAAATGTTCGTTTTCAAGGACGGTGCCAAAACTTATAAAAATGAAGCCATCACTGGCTGAATCGAGATATGCTTGTAAGTCTTGTGGAAGTTTTTTGAGCGTTGGAATGTGCACTCCCCCAACTGGAATTGAGTTTGGCATCAACGGGCTGACATACGCAAAGCTTTCGTGAGAATTGAGAAAAGTCAAGGAAACATTATGAAGGACCGAATAAAAGTCAGGTGTATTTGGTAGATATTTATGGAGCAGCTCTTCATGTTTTGGATAATGATATGATTTTCTAAGAATCTCACTGAAAGTTATCATGAAAAAATTTATCATACGTTGGGAAAAGGTCATATGATCTGTAAACGGTAACAGATGATATGGAACGTAAGCAATTGCCGTGGGGTTTCCTGTTACATCATTTGTCATTAATGTTGGCCAGAATGAGCTTAAGACAACTACAGGACAATTAAAATGAAAACCAAGACCGAGAAGAGCTTCGTAGTTAATCAATTCAATGATTACTAAGTCAAAGTTTTCTTCTAAGAGTTTTTGAAATTTTGCATTTTGAAAAATTATTTCTACATATAGAACTGATACATCATAAATTTTTGCGGCAAACTTCCAGAATTCGTACGAAATCAATTTTTTGATTCCTGAATTTCGTGCTCCATTTACATAAGCTGAAATATGTTCTAAAAAGAAATAAAATTAATACGATAACTTTATAGCAAATTATTAAAATTTGTAATAAACTGCATACGTAGATAAAGATCCCGAATTTCTGGAATAGACACAAAACGGTAATTTTGTTCTTTTTTATTTTCGAGGGGTGTAACTAATGTGACCTCATGGCCGACATCAGTAAGTGTACTTAAAAAACCTTTGGCAAAAATAAAATGACTGGGACTGGGCGTTGGAATGACTGCTAAAATTTTTGATGAATGACTAACAACAGTCAAGCAGCCCAACAGTAAAAAAAACAGCGTTAAATTTCGACACATTTTAGAAAGATTAATTATTGTTTTACAGTTTCTAATGAAAACTATTATTCGGTATGAGGTTGTAAAGACTAATGACTATTTTGCCTTTGAAAAAAACGATACCATATAAAAATTGTCTAATCAAACGTAAAATTAAAATACCTTACATTTAACTTATACAAAAAAAAATCTTAAATACCCACTTAAATTCTTTGGTAAACGCAAAAAAATCTATAGCGGAAAGTGGGGTATTTGAGTACAGTTAATTTTAAATTATCTTAATTAATAAAAAAAAAAATACAATTTTAATTAACTCTTGTTTTAACATAAACATTCCTTATCTACTTTAACAATTTAAATAGAAACTAAATTGGGAATGATAAATATATAATATAAAATTTAATGATTGTTAACTATGTTTCACACAAATCACAGACGTAATCATTAGACTTGTATTGACCGTTCGTGCATGCGTCATGGGCCCATTTCTTACATTTGGTACACATAATCCAGTCTTTTTATGGGGTGATTCATATTTTTCCGTGCAGAATATACTATAATAGTCCACGTTGTCACTTTCCTCGAACACCGTTTTCAAATTTCTAAGGATCGCTTTAGCTGATAGTGGCTTCTAATTTAATGTTGTATTTCTTCGTTGTTGTAATTGAATATTTTTATTTTTCTTTTCAGTTTGCCTTTTTTGTTTTTATTCTAAGTGTTTCTATTTTAGGAATGATAGGTACATTGGCTATGTCAGAAAAGAGCACAGGAATTAATGGAGATACAGAAGTATTAATGGTTAAATCGATTTGATGTTCATGACCAAAAATGGTAATGTAACTATGATGATTGTGTGTGGTTGTCACTTGATTGTCCACAGGAATTGTTTTCTCAGTTGTAGTAGTATCACGAACGGAAGTATGTAGATCTGTCATTTTTGAATTAATTAATAAAAGGCATATTTTCGAAGCATTCGTTAAACTTGTTCCGTATCGATGGTTTGAATTCCAGTCACTCTAAAACCATTGATCGCTTTGCTTAAGTTGGCTGTCTTGTTGTACGAATTTGTAAACAGCTCGGCCACTTTGTATTCGGTGATCCGTTTGTCAGGATTGTTAACCATGTAGAGCTCAATGAAAAAAGTTAAGTCCAGCGGTTGCATTTTATGTGATAGTGACGTGGAACGCATCGTTGAATCATAGTTTAAAATAAGAAAATTCTTCGAAAAAATTGTAAAATAATTCATTTATTAAATATTAATAAAAAACATTCACATTTAACCCGCGTAAATTGTTCCAAATTACCCGATTTATGCAATTCAAATTAAAATGCTCAATATTAAAAATATTTTCTTCATTGAACTTAAATAGCCACATAAAATTAATAAATGAATTGTAAATGGAAGATAATAACAAAAAAATACGCACTAAAGCAAAAAAAAATAATTTTTTAAAGTTTTTAACTTACGGCAAAATTGTACAAAAGAAAAAAAATCAATTATTTACTTATTGTGACAGTATGCGTACGCCAGTTTAGATATTTTTTACCCAGAAACTAATGGTCATCAAACATGTACATTTAAACACTTATGAACATTTTTGCGAAAGAAGAAATAATAAAAATTAAACTGTTTCAAATTACCCGTTGTTCTCAAATACCCAACCTTCCCCTACCTATGGAATTCAAAAAAATAGAGACTAGAATTTTATCAAAAACATGGTTGTTATGAACATTTGAATTATTATCAACAATAATTGATGTTGTGCTGAATACCATTAAAGGCATATTATGTTAAAAATGATACAGTTATTTGTTGCACGTACAATAGACAATCAATTTTTACAACGTATACAAAATTTCATCAAGAAGGATTGTCATCAATGCCATATCTTTGCATACCTAATACTCGTATTGGCACCCCAGTGGGCATAGAATATCACTTTACGTAACAGATCTGTAACTTGAACAGAACATTCCTAGTCCATTGAAAAGTTACATATTTAGGGTAGCAAAAGTCAGTGGACCCAATTTTATTTTTAGATGTTGTTTGGCGATGGATTAGGATAGATAATGAGCGGATTGTATTTTAGGTGTTGAGATAGGAAATAATAAAATGTCACAAATAATAACTGAATTTATTGTAATAAAATAAATGTAATTTAAGTGTTTTGAAATATGTAATTAAATAAACGATTGGAAATAAAGATTTAAATGCTTAGTATGAATGTTAAATGTAAGAATGATGAATGTTGAAAGTATAGTTGTCGAATGTAGAATTGAATGGACGGACTGACCATGTTTTTCCCATTTGCTTGTGGATCGATCCAGGTTCGAACCTGTCTTGAATGATACAGGTTTTGACTATGAATCGATCTAACATGTAAGCTCAGGTCCTGAACAGATGTCAAAAGGCGGTTAGTGTAAATTTAAATCCAAGTTTGTGGGGTTGCATAGCCTTGTCCCACGGCTACCATCTTGTAAAAAGGGATGCGTATCGTTTTTCGCTACATCGGACAAACTATTCGCCGCGCAGAAAAATTAAAATATTTATTTTGTTGCAAATTAAATTATCTACAGCTTTAGTAGCATAATTTTTGGTTTTAGAATCAAATATAGCAAAGTTGTTAACAACAAATGAAAAAAATTTGGGGCTAAATTTTCTTTTAATCATTACAACTAGAGGTGCAACGAATAGTGATTTAGCCGAATACCGAATATTCGGTCACACTCTCGACCGAATAGCCGAATATTCGGTACCGAATATTTGGCCGTTTCATTTATGAGTAAATCGTATCACGAGACGCATTATTTTTTATTAAAAAAAAGAAAAATTTAACGGCATCCGAAATTGATTTTTATTTATAAAAAATTCGCCTAGATCGGACACTAGATCCATATAAGTAGTGGTTTCTAAACTCAAAGCAGGTTTAGGTCAAGCAAGGATTAGGAATAATTAATAAAAAATAATTAATAATATAGGCTACCTTGGTACCCTATATTATTCTCTACCTTTTAAACCACCACATTGTATGAAATTATGGTTAAATTTTGCTCTGTGAAAAATAAAAACATATCTATCCTACGGAAACCGTACATTTTTCCTGAGTAAAAATAAGACTGTAGGATAAGAAAATTATTTTTTGCTTTGAGGATCTTTTAAGTTGTTACTATTAATACATTATAATCAGCTTAATAAGTTAAGTTCCAGGATGATTTTTCCTTGAACCAGTTTTTTTATTTTCCCGTTGAAATGAGAAATTTTTCCGAAATAAAACATATTCTAGATAGAGATTTGCATAGTTATTATCATACTTAAATATTACCAAAATCAATTTTCAACTAAAAATGTATAGTTTATTCATGATTTTTTCTCCAACCCGTTCTTCAATTTCAATTTCGTAATAAAAAGTATTCTATTTAATGACTCAGATTGTCATTTATCATCATATCATATTTCATTAAAAACCTTATTTGGGTAAGCATTAATAGTATGTTTCTAAAAACAATTTCGCAAAAAATGAATTATTTTTGAAACAACTTTAATAACCATTAAAAAAGTTATAGCGAGCCAACCTTAAAAGATAGACATATGTCGGTGTGGACTTTTTTTAGAACTTTTTAAGAGGAACAATTTTGCTACATTTTTTGCAGCATTTTCCACCGATGCTCTGCTCCTATTTGTCATAACCTGTTATATAGCCTAAAGCCTTCCTCGCTAATTAGGATTTCCAACACTTAAAAAATTTTTAAATTCGAACCAGTAGTTCCTGAAATTAGCGCGTTTTACCAAACAAACAAAGAAACTCTTCAATTTTATATCTATATCTATACAAATATACAAAACTAGCTGACCCGCGCAACTCCGTCTGCGTCAGATAAGAGTGAGAGAGGGTTAAAAGTGGGGAACCCATGGCACAATTCTAAAGGAGTTGAAACTTTCTTTGTTTTATCCACAAATCACTTAAGAACCATTGAAGAGATAAAATTTGGTACCTATAATGCTAATTTAAAACCACGCGGACGTAACCAAGAAAAACATTGTATGTCTGTAACGTTAAAAGTATAACATGACTCATGAGCTATCTTAGGTACATCACACTATGATCAGTAAGAGTGGAACTATAGTAGAAAATGTCACGGGAACGGGAATAATAAATGAAGGAACGCTGCATAACACTACTGGGGTGTTTTATTGATAAAATTTACGTATGTAAACTTAAAATATAATGAAGAAAAAATAATATATGAAACTTAAACAAAGAGTAACGTAAAAAAAATTGAAATGTTATTTGATAATTGCAACGCCTGTAACCGTTGTAACAAATAATATATTTAAACTTGTACTTCTGTATCTGTTATAATATACTGAAAGGAGCTGAATGCCTGAATGTCTAATGATCTATGAATCAGCTCAGTACTGTACTGACCTGTGGGGGTTAAAAAATCCCACGATCTGGCTTCACTCGTACTGACTACTCAAGGTTATTAGATACATAAGGTATGCTCACTTGACTAGGCGGCGTTTCTTTGATCTCTGAAAATGACGTCACCGGATTAATGTTTCTGATAGAAGCCAGTAGAGGCGTTAAAGGCCATTAGCTATCGTTGATTTGTGGGGGATTTTACCTGGTGACTGCATTTGGTTGGCACTACTATATTTAATAAAATATGCTTTTTATTTAGGTTATATTAAATCCTTTGAACAACAAATTTAAATTTCAATATGTCAATAATTAATTTTTATGAACATAATAAATGTTAATTTGCTTTTTCTCTGTTATTTTATTTTAATTGAATAATGAAGACATATTAATTCTTCTAGAATCTATATTTTACTGAGCCTTAAATTTTGAATTCCCGCGTCAGTCAACAAACCAGTGTTTTGATATGATATATCATCATTATCCAATTTAAATAAAGTAATAAAGAAAAATCAAATTAATATTTATTATGTTCATAAAAATTAACTATTAACATAGTGAAACTTATTTTTTTTGTGAAAAGAAGCCCACCTTTTTTAACTAGATAAACCTAGAAAGATTACAAATAAAAAGGAATATAAACAATATTGCTAAAAAAGTTTAAAATAAAATAAAGTGTATAAAAAAAGTTTTATTTTGAACTTTAACTGAGCAAAATGAAACGAAATGAAATTTCAAACTATAGAGCGTAATAAGAATCTTGCGCAATAAGAACAATAGTAGTGATAAGAACCAATTTTAGCAGATATCTAATGGTTCTGTCAGAAATCTTAATCCAATGACGTCAGAGAAAAGTAATAACCTTGAAAGTGAGCACCCCTTGCTGACTACTGACTACTGAAAAAAAGTTAGAGGTACACAAATATTGAGAAGGAAAAGCGCAAGCGCTAACTTAGAGGGCTTAACATATTTTAAAGAGTGGGGAGTCTTGAAAAATGTTAAAAGTTAAAAATGTAATTGTTGATTTTTTAAATGTAATTTAACACGCTAAATTCTAAATATGTATTCGAAAATTAACAATGAAAGAAATTTCAACGTTTCAAAAATTTTCATTATTTTTCGGATGTTAAATAAAAATCATATCTTCAAGTGAAAATTGTAATTTTTATTTTAATCCTAAAGAGAAAATGTGTTAAAACGCTATTTCACAAACTTTAAAGATCTATTTCACGACCTTTTTTTTAACACACGGTTCCCACAGGAGACAATTATCATGCTATCCTTTGAGCACCGTGCATTATTCTGGCATAAGAAATAATATATATTATTATCTGATCCCTCAACTATCATATTGCAAAAAATCATGTCTATTTTTTACTCTGTGAAAAACAAAAACATATCTATCCCACGGGAGTAGAACATTTTTCCTGGATAAAAAAGAGATCAAGCCTTCCTGAGGAAAATTCGTTAAAACTCTTATTCATAAACTTTTAGAAAACTCCTTTGAAATACACAGTTCCAGAAGGATACTACTATTAGCCTATCCTACGGGAGCGGTACAATATTTTAACATAAAAAGTAGCCCATATCATTCACTGTTTCTTAAACCACCATATTGCAAGAAATTATGGTAATCTTTTGTTTTGTGAAAAACAAAAACGTATCTATCCTACGGGAACATACATTTTTTCTGGATAAAAAGTGGGCTGTATGAAAAGAAAAATTATGATTTTGCCTTGAGGATCTTATGAGTTATTACTTAACTCTTAGCTAATAAATGAGTTATTAAAATGTTTGGTTTCAGCATGATTTTTCTTCGAACCAGTTTTTCTCTATTTTCCCGATGAAATGAGAAATTTTTCCCAAATAAAACGTGTTTTAGATAATGATTCGCATATTTATCATACTTAAATATCACCAAAATCCATTTTCAACTAAAAATAGAGTTTAAGCATAATTTTTTTCTCCAACCCGTTTTTCAATTTCCCGGGTAAATGAGACATTTTCCCTTAATAAAAAGAATTCTATTTAATGACTCAGATTGTCATTTATTATCACAACAAATTTTATTAAAAGTCATATTTATTTGGGTAAGAATTAATAATATGTTTCTAAAAACAATTTCGCAAATAATGAATTATTTTTGAAACAACCTTAACAACCATTAAAAAGGTTATAGCGGGCTAAGCTTAAAAGATAAACATATGCCGTCGCGGACTTTTTTTGTAGAACTTTTTAAGAGGAACAATTTTGCTGCACATAATTTTTGCGTAACTTTAACCGTTTACGCAGGGCAGGTCACGAACGCTCTCAAGAGGAAAAATTTTTCCTGATTTTTGCAACATTTTCCATCGATGCTCTGCTCCTATTAGTTGTAGCGTGATGTTATATAGCCTAAAGCCTCCCCCGATAATTAGACTATCCAACATTAAAAGAATTTTTCAATTCGAACCAGTAGTTCCTGAGATTAGCCCGTTCAACCAATCAAACAAACAAACAAACAAACAAACAAACAAACTCTTCAATTTTATATATTAGTATAGATTGAAAAGTTTGTTTGTTTGTTTGTTTGGTTAAACGGGCTGATCTCAGGAACTACTGGTTCGAATTGAAAAATTCTTTAAGTGTTGGAAATCTTAATTAGCGAGGAAGGCTTTAGGCTAATAATATAACATCACGCTACGACTAATAGGAGCAGAGCATCGATGGAAAATGTTGCAAAAAACAGGAAAAATTTTTCATTTTGATAGCGTTCGTGGCCTGCCCTGCGTAAACGGTTAAAGTTACGCAAAAATTATGTGTAGCAAAAATGTTTCTCTTAAAAAGTTCTACAAAAAAGTCCGCGACGACATATGTTTATCTTTTAAGCTTAGCCCGCTATAACCTTTTTAATGGTTATTAAAGTTGTTTCAAAAATAATTCATTTTTTGCGAAATTGTTTTTAGAAACCTATTATTAATTCTTACCCAAATAAATACGGTTTTTAATAAAATTTGGTGTGATATTAAATGACACTCTCAGAGTCATTTAATAGAATACTTTTTAATACGGGAAAATGTCTCATTTACCCGGGAAATTGAAAAACGGGTTGGAGAAAAAAATTATACATAAACTCTATTTTTAGTTGAAAATGGATTTTGGTAATATTTAAGTATGATGATAGCTAAATATGCAAATCATTATCTACAAAACGTTTTATTTCGGAAAAATTTCTCATTTCAACGGGAAAAAAGGAAAACTGGTTTAAAGAAAAATCATTCTGAAACTAAACATTTTTATCTGACTACAATTTATTTATAGTAATAACTCATAAGGTCCTCAAGGCAAAATCATAATTTTTCTTTTCATACAGTTCACTTTTTATCAAGGAAAAATGTATAGGACAGATACGTTTTTGTTTTTCACAGAACAAAAGATTACCATAATTTCTTGCAATATGGTGGTTTAAGAGACAGTGAATGATATGGGTTACTTTTTATGTTAGAATATTGTACGGTTCCCGTAGGATTGGCTAAAAATAGAATCCATCAGGAACTGAGTATTTCAAAAGTGTTTTCTAAAAGTTCATGAATAAGAGTTTTAACGAATTTTCCTCAGGAAAGCTTGATCGCTTTTTATCCAGGAAACATGTTGTAATGTTGAGTTGTAAGGCGCTGGTTAGAACACAGAGAAATCACTTCGTCGAAAACAGAAGCGCCACTAATCTTTACGCAGGGTCTCCATTATTAGGAAGCAGCCCCCTACAACTCCATGTTACAAAAATGTGACCATTTTTACTCGATTTGCAGTCACTAGTTGCCATTTAGTTGCCAACGAGTTGAACGAAGAAGACTACAAAGACTGACAAAGACCGTAGAATTTATGAAAGTCGGAGATTAGAAATAATTTTTTTTAAACGTCAGGCAAGTTATTAAAATGAAACTTTTTTAAATGTTTTTATTATTATTGTTATTATATGAGAATAATTATGATAAGTATTTTTATATAATAATTATAATAACTCTGATAAGTTTAAGTTGTAAGGGGCTGTTTGAGACGTATGACTCTTATAACAACACAGATTTCTGTAGAAATCGGTCACGTTTTTTTAGCATTTCTCGTATCTAAGTGACAGGGGGCTGTTAGGAAGTATTATTTTAAATTTGTAAAACAAATAGGTTCGATTTTTCATAACTAAATTTTATTTATAACTTAAATAATGAGGCACATTTTACTTACAAAAATACATTAAAATTATCTAGTTCTTACTATAACATTATCACTCTCATATATTTTATTAACACTATTTGAATAATTTTTATTTTCGAATCCTCCCAAACTTTCTCCCATTCGTACAGTCTGTCCCATTTCGACATTAAACCGAAAATTTGACGGCGCTTCAAATATTAAAACAATCGTCGAGCCCATTCGAAACTCGCCGAACAAATCTCCCTTTTTTAATTTGATCTCATCAGTCAGTGATTTCTCTCCACAAGAATCACGTTTTCTTCGATTAGTAGAAAGATTGTCGTCCATATAAACACGAATTTTTCCAACATTTGTCGCTCCTAAAAATAAAAAATTTTTCAAAAAAGCTCTGAATATGATTTAAATGAAAATTATTATCTTACCAACTGCTGTAAAAGAGAAAAATCCATGGTCCCACTGGCCTATGTAGGTCGCTCTTTCATTTAACGTGAATAAATTGGGAACCCAATTTACAATGCTAGGTTTAACCGACAATAATTCCCCAGCAAAATGTCGGCGCTTATAAGGAGACCAATTGGTTGGCACATGAAATCTACAAACAAAAATTTGTATTAAAAATGTATACCTCTTAAGTTTTTGATGAAGTGTACCTGTGATAGTCTCCTGGGGCTAAATAAATGATACATTGAAATAATCTACTTTGAACATGGTTTGTTAATAAACTATCACAATAACTATTGTCACCCGAAGATGGTTTTCCACATAAAAACTTTTCTAATGAATACGAAACCCCTTTTACCTTAAAATTTAATGAGTAATTATTATTAATATATAGGGTTATCAGATTTTTTTTTTTACTTCTTCGATTCGGCCATTGACAGGCCCGCAATGTAATACTGTGCCATCACACGGCGAAACTAAGCAACTTTCCGCGTCAATAACTCGAGCCCCGTCTTTTAACTCCCTCACGAAAAAATCAGATAGTGTTGGGTAGGATTTGAAATCGCTGTTTTTCGCTTCTGTGATGTTTACTCCAAACGTCGACGAATAAAAGCCGTAAACCCACGGTCGTAACACGACCGGAATATTCGTATCTGAAAATTTCAAATTTATCGGTTAGTTCAGTTGCAATTGCGCTCTCTGTTGTAGACAAATGACACTAACTCAATAGAAAAAAGTGATTGCGTGTACTTATGTACACGCAATGAGAAGTTATACTTCTTTGGTATCATTAAAAATTAGTTTTTATTAATTTTATTCAAATAATCAATTTTAAAAAACTGTAATTTAATATTTAATAATAATAATATATATATTTAAAGATTTAATTATTAAAAATAAAATTAAGAGAATAATATTTTAATTTGTATCAATAAATTATATCCAAAGAAGGCTGCAAGACGTTTATAAAATTTGTCAGGATCATTTTTCTGGTTAACAATTCATGCATGTCATGAAAACGAAGCTTCATAGAAATTACAAAATATAGTAAGTAGCTACTTGTCAAAGTAAATGTCTTAATCTTATTCATATCTTGTAATACTAAATTATTATTTTAAGATGGTTGAATAATTTCAGAATCCCAGATTTCGTGATAACTAAGAATATGCATGGAATGCAGACGGCATTTTCATCATTAAATTTCAAATAGTATAACAGCTACTGCAAATTTCAAGAAAAGTAATAACTTATTTATTAATTATATGTGTCATTTGTATATATAATTATTTCTAATTTAAATATAAAAATAAATAAATTAGAAAATAAATACAACAAAAATTCAAATTACGCGCGCCAGGAAACCCAATGGTTTTGCGACTAACTTCATTTTGTTAATTTTTGGCTGAAAATGCGCGCGCATCTTAAAATTTCACTCTTATCATTTTTTCATAACGCGCCTAAAGAAGTATAACTTCAAAAATATTATTTAAGAACAGACCTTCTAATCGGTACCGGTACGTTAATAACTTCGTTCGTGGGTCTCATTTTGAACCGATTACAAATCAGTTCAAAACAAATTTAAGGTCATCGTTAAGCGCATGCATGGTAATGAACCGATTCAGGATTTTTTTCCCGCGAACGACTTTAGGTTCGTTCGCGAGTTACGGTCCGATATTCGCGGTTCACACGAAATGCGTTCCTTACCGATTCATAATTGGTTATAGCGATCCTCAGATTTTTGTTAGGATGAAAAATTAGATTCTCATACTCATGCACAGTTTGCTAAATTGTGGCTAATTTAAAATCCAGTTTTGCTGTCATGCTGCGTTCACACAAGTCAATTTTAGTGTGGCCGTTTTTAGTTGATCAAAAAAATTTGAATAAAAAACCCCATGTGAGAACGGTAATCAACTTTTTAGTGGATCAAAAAAAGTTTGAACAAGTCATCACACTAGGTTTTTCATTCCACTTTTGATCGATTAACTAAAGTTCACTCGTGTGAACGAAGCATCAGCGTTCAATTCATATAACAATTTTCGTGGATTCTCGTTAATCCTCGTCTTACTTCCGAACATTTTCAAACTCGTTCACGGGAAAATAACCCTTAATCAGTTCATAAGCGTGTATGCGTTTGGCGATTATCCTATTTAATGATTCTTTACCAGATCCGGATCAGTACCATCAGTACCGCGAACGAACCTATTAGAATTCTTCCGAACTAGACGAGGATTATCGAAACCTCCGAAAATTGCTAATTGAATTGAACGTTGATAGGAAAACTGGACTTTGAACTAGACAAGATTTATCAAACTACGCATGAGTAAGAGAATCAAATTCTTCGTCCTAACAAAAATCCGAGGATCACAAAAACCAAATCTAAATCGATAACGAACGCATTTCATGTGCACCGCGAACATCGGACCGCAACTAAAAATTCAGTATTCACTGACCAACGAACGCTCTTTTTAAGAATGTACATGCAAATAGTCTCTGAACTGGTTCAGAATCGGACCCGCGAACGAAGCTAATGCCAAACTACTGGTACTCGATAAAATACGTGATAGAGCACGCTTTAAAACTTTTCCTGGTCCCGAGAAAAGCATTACTACAAAATGGGATCCATCATATACAGGACTGTATACTTATTCCAATCCTACACATATGACTTTTTAAAAGTAAGGATTTTTCTAGTGCTTATGGAAGTAGTAGCGGAAATAGTATTCTATTTTTAAGAGTTATGCCCAGGGCCGGATTTACCATGAGGTTAAAAAATAAATAAAAAACCCTGGAATTTGGGAAATGTATGAATATTACAGTTCTCTGTTTTATCTGGAACAAAACGCAAACTTTATTCCAGTTTTACATCAGATACGTATGAGATTGTGATCTGTTCGTGCATAAGATATAACCAAGTTACATATTCGTTTCTATCAAACTAAATGTACTGCAGCAAAGCGGCTCCGGGCCGACGTGTTTGTAAGTGTTTGATAGATAGAGCGAGAGAGAGGTGGCCGCCGCTTTGAACAGCACAAAATTAAATGCATAAAATGGCATTACAAATTCCTGTATATTTGCCAGTACTCTCATCGTACCTGGAAAGTCGCTTATTTCAGATAAAAACGAAAAATGAGGAAACGGCACTAAAACCAATAAAGGCAGGGTTCATGTCATGATAAGTTTAAGTGATAGGGGGCTGTTTGAGACGTATGGCTTGTATAACAACACAAACAGTTAACAGAGTTTTCACAGTTTTCAACTAGATACCAGCGCCACACAAAGGTATTAAGATTTGCGTAAAAATCGGTCACGTTTTGTAGCCTTTCTCGTATTTAAGTGTCAGGGGGCTGATGTAAACTAGAGAAAATGTTTATGAGGCGATAAAGGGATTTTTTGGCGGGGGGAGGAAGGATGGAAAATTCTCAGGATCCATAGACACAAAATATGTAAATCCGGCCCTGGTTATGCCGCTTGCTAGGAATACGCGCCGCAGATGCAACAACATTGCAAAAGACCATCGAGAATAAACGCACTAACACGAAGTGAAATTTCTGCTATATTTGTCTATATTTAGTTGTTTTTAACTGAAAGGTTTCCCACCTGCAATCCAACCCCAAAATCGGCTGATCGCCCGCAACGGTAAAGCACAGTAGCAGCGAATTTGCCAATGGGACACTTGAATATCATCGTCGCTTTGCGTCGAACGCCATTGCATTAACGCAAAATAAAAGAAGCCTACTGGCGCGAACGCTTTCAAAATCACACGAAAACTGATCCATTTTTTCACAACAACTAAAAGAAAAAAAAACAATTAACCATTACTCAAGTTCCATTGTAAAAATTTACGTTTAATTTTAACTATTTAACAATAACATGAATCTATACTAATGGATTATACAATTGGAAAATATATACTAAAAAGGTCAATACTACAAAAGCCATCAGAACACTAAATCATCACACAGATGACCCAGATAATAAAAAAAAAATAATAATTTTATCGATGTCAAAAAAATTAATTTTGAAAAATATTTTTTATTTACAAAAACTTTTTGATTTTTGAAAACTTGCCGCGTCAAGTTAACACTGGCTACCAAAAGAGGGCAACAATAACGATACTAGCTTTATAGGATTTTTATTTAATTGAAGAAAATGAAATAATAATTTATGATTGTTAATATATTTGTAACAATATTAACATTATCAATGTAAAAACAGCTATGAGCAAGAGTTTTGTTGACATATAATCAATTATTATTACTATTTTAATGGCAACTAAAAAAAAATAAAACCAATTAACCAGAACTCAAGCACATTATAAAAATTTACGTTTAATTTTAACCATTTAACAATAACATGAATCTATACTAATAGTTTAAGAGCTAGCAACGTTTTCGAGAGAGTATTTTAGGCCGGTCAGTTTTTATATATGTTATCTCTCGCACTCAGTGAAGCCAGATCGTGGGATTTCTTTACCCCCACTTAGCAGGACATACGTCATAAATTGAGGAAAAAAATGTCCTTTCCATATGACACGGATATGACGGATAGGTAACACATACTTACGAAGCGTTGTATGGGTGTTGTTTTACCTATCCGTGTCATATGGAAGGGGCATTTTTCTCCTCAGTTTATGACGTTTGTGCTGCTAAGTGGGGGTAAAGAAATCCCACGATCTGGCTTTACTGCTCGCACTATCCCGGATATCATACGGGCTAATATTAATTTTTTTCAATTAAATAAACATCCTATAAACCTAGTAACGTTAATAATGCCCTCTTTTGGTAGCCAGTGTTACCTTAACACGGCAAGTTTTTAAAAATCAAAAAATTTTTGTAAATAAAAAATATTTTTCAAAATTTATTTTTTTGACATTGATAATTTTTTTTTATCATTATCTGGGTCATCTGTGTGATGATTTAGTGTTCTGATGGCTTTTGTAATATTGACATTTTTAAATATATTTTCCAATTGCATAATCCATTACGGTACGAGAGCTAGCGACGGACGTCGAAAAAAAATTTAGGTCTGCCAGTTTTTATATATGTATATATATATATATATATATTTAATATCTCTCGCACTATCCCGGACATCATATTGGGGCTGTCTGGCTGTCGGGAGGGGTTGCGTTTATTAGTGCGCATCGCACCTGCTGTACAGGTAAAATATTGAAATTTTCAGAAAAAAGAAAAGGTTTCAGATGAAATTTTAAGAAAATAACATTTTACGTAAAATATGTCCAATGCCTAATTTTCGTAAAGTGGCTAGTTTGCCCGCTACAAGCTTGGAAAGGCTGGCTCGACCTGACGTCATTTGAGTCGTCGACCGTTCAGAAATACAGCCGTTGTGCCGATATGTATACAATGAGTTTTCCAAGCTTGTAGCGGGCAAACTAGCGACTTTACAAAAATTAGTCACTGAACATTTTTTATGTAAAATGTTATTTTCTACAAATTTCATCTGATATATTTTCTTCTTTCTGAAAATTTAAATATTTTACCTCTCATAGGTGCGATGCGTACTAATAAACACAACCCCTCCCGACAGCCCCAGTATGATGTCCGGGATAGGGCGAGAGATAATATATATATATATATATATATATATAAACTGGCCAACCTAAATTTTTTTTTCGACGTCCGTAGCTCTCGTACTATAATGGATTATACAATTGGAAAATATATTTAAAAATCCATAATGTTTTTGTCCTTATCCTATCAATAATACAACTAATAGTGGGTAAATAAGGGCCACTTGTCATGTGAAATATTATTTATTTTTGTCGCCAACGTTTCGTCAGAGTTTCTGACTTCCTCAGGACTTAAAATTAAGTTAAATCACATTTGTCATAACAATAAAATTTCTTAAAACAACCCAACTGGTGGCAGAACAGCACAAATCACACAATTTGGCATCCATATAAAATTTTTATTTTTTTATTTTAAATAAAAAAAAAAAATAAAACATAAATTATATGGGTGCCAAATTGTGTGATTTGTACTGTTCTGCCACCAGTTGGGTTGTATTATATTTAAAAATGTGGGGAGAGTAAGGTTAGCGTGGCGTTTTCGATAAAAACCGGATTTCAAGACGAATTTTTCTTATGGGAAATGATTTTGATAAATCTGTCAATTAAGACGTAACTATGGGAACTGTCATTTATTTTAAGTTAATTCATATAAATTCATTCAACAATTTCCTACTACAAATGCCAAAAGGGTCCAGGGGAGCCCCCTGGCGGGGGTTTGGCGGAGCCCCCAACAAAAGAAATTATAGTCACCCAAATTTCATTATTTGACTGAATGTGCACTTCCTGACACCACGAAGTTTTACACAAAATTACATGTTTTAACATAAAAATTATGCAGCAAATATCTATGAGTTTTCAGAATTCATTGAAAATCTTTATGAATACAGATCCTGTATTATTAGAGCATTTTAAATTTATAGAATATTTTTAAAATCTATAGTCATCTTTAAAATACGTGGTATCTAAGGATTGTTTATTTTGCCTATTATATTTTCTATATTACTTGAGTTCAAACTCGTTAGAATTTCACTAATTTTATGGTGTTTTCTTTGTTTTATTCCTGAAATGTTGTGTTATTTATGATGTTTATAAAAATGTGTCCTTTGAATTGCAAAAAAATGAAAATTATTATTACTCAATAGAAGTTTAATATTAAAAACGTGTTCGCAAATAAAAAATATTGAGTGTTCAAATTGGACCATCTAAGTTCCCATAGTTACTCATATCTTGAATTTTGCAAATGGCTTGCTTAAGCCTCATGCTGACGTCAAAATTTATCGATTTCTATGGTACACAAAAGCATAACGTTGGGCGATTTTAAATTCTCTAAGCGCGCCACGCTAATCTTACCAAAAATGAACAATCTGTAAACTATAACTTATAGGTACCTATTTACAAAGGTAAATTAAATGGTTTTTTTGTTTAGTAAATATATGTTAAAATGTCAAAAAAATTATTACATTTTATTTACTAAATAAAAGTTTTTCTTTCAATTACATTTGTTTTGTGTAAACTGGCAAATAAAACTAAACTTATTCTAATTATTTTGGTCCCTAAAATTATTTATTATTAATTTTTCGAAAAATTGTGTTTCAAAGAATTGTGATTCGTAAAAAACTGACACCTGACCCTACAACAGCCTCCAGAACACTAAATCATCACACAGATGACCCAGATAATAATTAAAAAAAAAAATCGATGTCAAAAAAATTAATTTTGAAAAATATTTTTTATTTACAAAAACTTTTTGATTTTTAAACACTTGCCGCGTCAAGTTAACACTGGCTACCAAAAGAGGGCATTAATAACGACACTAGCTTTATAGGATTTTTATTTAATTGAAGAAAATTAAATAATAATTTATGATTGTTAATATATTCGTAACAATATTAACATAATCAATGTTAAAACAGCTATGAGCAAGTGTTTTGTTGACATATAATCAATAATTGTTAGTATTTTAATGGTTCACAACCGATAGCATCAGTGGATGATCGCAATGTTATTATTTACATTTTTTTTAATGATGGAAAAAAAAACTTGACATTTGTTGAACGCAGTTGAAATTTAGTAAATATTGAATAAAGGAAAGTTCTAGATTATATATTATGTGGAAAAGAGAGAAGGCGAATAATTGGAGTTGAGTAATAGAAGTGAATGAAACAAAGGATTTGGATATAGTGAGATGATGTGATCATACCTTGACTGTGTGATTGATTTGGAGATGTCGAAGAATTCTTCAAATGCGATGAATTAATTGCATTGGCGTTAGGCTTTTTGAAAATATTACTCGTGTACGATGAGTTCCACGTGAATTTGTTGTGTATGTAAATGTATTTAGCTGGTTTCTGTAAACTGACAACGATGTAGGTTAGAATTCGTAGCAACATTATCGAACACCAGCCAACATTGAACTGCACGTTGCAGTCAATTGAAGCCTCGCTTACTTACTGGAATATTCGTCTAGCGATTGTCGCACACAATGCCATGCTCTCTCAATTCAACAAATATGACGTACAATTAAAATATCTTTAAAATTCATTCATTCAATTTCACTCGAATTAAACAGGATCTAACCACACAAAGAACACGATTCAATTGAACGCGCTTACAGTTTTTATATAATATAATTTTATCTTTCATCAAATAAAAAAAGAAGATAAATCAAAATAAAAGATTATAGAAATTATATTTAAGTTTAACTGTAATAAATTTTTGATCAATCTTTAACGGAAAATAATTAAAAAATTACATTACGGAAATTGTACGTTTTGTAGGCTGTCACTTTTTAAAAATCAGCTGTTTTTGACACATTAGTGCCATCTTGCAAATTTTATTTAGTGGGAATTTTAAAATTGTCTTTACTGGACTCGATTAGCTATAATATGTTTACTCAAATCAATTATGTTCATTTATAACAACTAGTGGTCGTACAGGGGTCGAAATTAAATCGTAATTTCATGAAAGTTTTAAGTTTGAATGTTCCTTAGTCATTTACTTGAAAGATTCTTTGGTCATTTTACTTTTATAATCCTTGCTTATCCTATTATATCTTCTAAACTATTTGACTTACACCAGTATTGCTTGGGTCTTTTACAAAGTTTACCTCGCTTACATACTATTCTTATTTTTGGAATAAAAAATTCTCTTAATTGCGTAAATTTTTGTAAAAAGCTATTTTATGCTTTTATTTATTAACAATTTGGAAATGTTTAATTATAGTATAAGCATATTTACGTTCATCTATTAAATGATATCTTTTTTGTGCCAATTGGATTCTTACATGGGAAGTTGTGGCTAAATTAATACAAAACCTGCGGGTTCGTAGAAAATCAAATGGCTGCTATTTTGCTTTGGGGGGGGGGGGGGGTTGGTTGTCGAGAAAAATAATTAGGGGGTGATTTGTCGTTAAAATTTACCATAAATTTTGTTACTTAAGACTCCTATATCGATGGACAAAGACAAAGTATATTTCTTTAAATTTTGCTTTACTACGTCGGCTACAAGCGTGTACTAATATTTCACTGTGCATTGATTTTCGAGTTTGTAAAATACGAGCGGAAGCAAAAATGGTATTCAACGCAAATAAGCTCTGTTTACGACACAGTAACGTTTTTAATGACATTTTTGACGTGATAACGTTTTATAAATTGAAGAACTACGACAACAAGTCTGAAAAAATTCGGCCATTTTGTCACGTTACCTACATTTGAACCTGTGCGTGCAAGCGAAAACGCGATACAAGTGATAGAGAGGCACGATATTATTGTTGAATCCTAGGCAACGTAGGGATGGGCAAATGTATAAAATATATCGATATATATCGTATCGATATTTACAAGCAATATCGATAGATGCAGAGTAAAATATCTGGTGCGCGGCGTCACACTACTTTCTTTTACTTTCATTACTGAAAATACTCGCTGTTAGTTAAAAGAAATATAAGCACTTTGTAACAATACATATAAACAGTACTACATGCATACAACCTATAGGGCTATATGAATATACGCATTCTCAACCTTCACCCCAGAACCGCCCTTATTCGAATTTTCCCGGGAGAAAGTTTCAAATAAATGTTGTAGCCACTAATGAGTCTACAAACTATAGAAAGTTTAAAGAAAATCGTTGGAGCCGTTTTCGAAAAAAATTGAAAAAGCTCAAAACCGCCAAGAGTAAAGTAGAGCTTTCGGTTAACTGATTTCAACCAAAAGCTTCGCGGCACAACTAGATATAATATGGAGGCCAGATTCCAAGTTTGGTGAAATTCGGATAAAGCTTTCGATATGATATGGCTGTCACACACAGACACACACACACACATACACAGCCTCACACACACAGACATTTTTTTAAAAACCACTTTTTTGGAAGACTTAGGGGACCTCAAAACATGTATTTCCGGTGAAAGCTCAAATTCAAAAATTCGACCCGATTACATTACTTCCATTACTAAATAGTAGTAAAAGAAAGTAAAAATATCGATACTTCGATATATCGATATTTTCATCTCAAAACGCGATAATTTGAAAAATTGTCAATAACTATAAGTGGAATAAATTATAGTTAATATAAAATATAATAAAGCTTTAAAAAAAATTTCGACTTTGATATTCGAAAATAAATATACACTATCGATATTTTGATATATCGATAGTTGGTGCCCTTATCTAAGACAACGTGTTTTGTGTTTTTCTTTTACAATTTACTTAATAAGATTTAATTGATTTTTTCCTTTATAATTTTCAGTCTGATTTCATTTTGAAAAAATTGTTAATTTTCAATTAACTCCTTTTAGCCCAGTCAAAATTAACAATAAACTCGCAAAACATGATCTATCTCTGATTTTTTACTTTCTTTTACTACTATATAGATAGTAAAGGAAGTATTGTAATCGGGTCGAATTTTCGAATTCGAGCTTTCACCGGAAATATATGTTTTGAGGTCCCCTGAGTCCAAAAAAGTGGTTTTTAGAAACATGTCTGTGTGTGTGTGTGTGTCTGTGTGTGACAGCCATATCGTATCGAAAGCTTTATCCGAATTTCACCAAACTTGAAATCTGGCCTCCATATTATACCTAGTTGTGCCGCGAAGCTTTTGGTTGAAATCGGTTAACCGAAAGCTCTACTTTACTCTTAGCGTTTTTGAGCTTTTTCAATTTTTTTTGAAAACGGCTCCAACGATTTTCTTTAAACTTTCTATAGTTCTTAGACTCATTAGTGGCTACAACTTTTATTTGAAACTTTTTCCTGGGAAAATTCGAATAAAGGCGGTTCTGGGATGAAGGTTGGGAATTCGTGTATATATGTACATATAGCCCTATAGATTGTATGCATATAGTTCTGTTTATATGTATTGTTACAAAGTGCTTATATTTCTATTAACTAACAGCGAGTATTTTCATAAATGAAAGTAAAAGAAAGTAGTGTGACGCCTCGCACCAGATATTTAATATATTGTTTGGACCCATTGGGGCTATAATATTCTCAAGTTTGCAACTCCCAAAATGTTGTGGAGACATTTTTTTAGAGAAAGAACCATGAAAATTTTGGACTTGTTTCAGATTCTGCTCGGTATCTCCTAATCTATGAATTTTTCTTCAAAAGCTGTTCTGTACGGTTTTTAAGAGCATTAAATTTGTGACAAATTAAGCACAATCGGAGCTCTGCACGTTAATGGGTTACTGAGTTACTGCACTTTTAAAATAGACCAAATTTTTCAAAAATTGAAAATTTTAGTTTTAGACCTTTTTTGGATCGAAGTTGCGTCGAAACCGTTGATCCTACGAGAAGAACTTATTGAACATAATTTGTTGACAATTTAATTAGCATTAAATTAAGTACAAAGCGGGACCTGTAAGCCTCGTAGTTCTCTCAAAATTTTAGAAAGCCCATATAAGGTAAAATTGCATTTTGGTGGGTACTCCAGTATTGGTGGAACGTCAGGGTTTATTTGAGGCTAGTTACCGTCGTCCTCTTCATTGCAGTTTTGCACATTTCCCCAGAGCAAATAGCACACATCGGAAAACATCTAAGCCCTGCTTTCAGGCAAGTGCAGCCACCACCCAGCACCCCTTCTTGCATTTACAAAAGAGATGTTTTAGTAGCTCTCCGGGGGCAAGATCTTGCCGACTGGCAATGTGGATGATATATTAACTTTACAAATATACATATATACTATAACTCCTAATCCACCCATTTTTCTTCGAAAGCTATTATGTACGTTTTTAAGAGCATTAAATTTGTTTAAAATTAAAACCAATCGAAGCTCTGTACGTCAATGAGTTACCGAGTTACGGCACTCTAAAAATAGGCCAGTTTTTTCGAAAATTTAATATTTTATTTTACAACTTTTTGGGATCGAAGTTGCGTCGAAACCATTAATCCCACGAGAAAAACTTGTATATATGTTTGCAAGTAATTTAATTAGCTTCAACTTACGTGCAAAGCGGGATCTGTAAGCCTCATAGTTCTCTCAAAAAATTAAAAAAAAACATTAAAGTTTTTCCCAGAAATGTACCTTAGCACTTTTGTGTTGCATAGAGTGATTTTTAAGAAGGTTTGACCCCGGCTGGTCTCATTCACATTGCCAGTCGGCAAGATCCTGCCCCCGGAGAGCTACTAAAACACCTTTCTTGTAAATGCAAGAAGGGGTGCTGGGTGGTGGCTGCACTTGCCTGAAAGCAGGGCCTAGATGTTCTGCGATGTGTGCTATTTGCTCTGGGAAAATGTGCAAAACTGCAATGAAGAAGACGACGGAGACTAGCCTCAAATAAACCTTGACGTTCCACCAATATTGGAGTACCCACCAAAATGCGATTTTACCTTATATGGGTTTTCTAAAAATTTTGTGAGAACTTCGAGGCTTACAGGTCCCGCTTTGTACTTAATTTAATGCTAATTAAATTGTCTACAAATTATGTTCAATAAGTTCTTCTCGTAGGATCAACGGTTTCGACGCAACTTCGATCCAAAAAAGGTCTAAAACTAAAATTTTCAATTTTTGAAAAATTTGGTCTATTTTAAAAGTGCAGTAACTCAGTAACCCATTAACGTGCAGAGCTCCGATTGTGCTTAATTTGTCACAAATTTAATGCTCTTAAAAACCGTACAGAACAGCTTTTGAAGAAAAATTCATAGATTAGGAGATACCGAGCAGAATCTGAAACAAGTCCAAAGTTTTCACCGTTTTTCCTCTATCAAATTTTTTCCACAAGTTTTTGAGTGTTGCAAACTTGAGAATACATAGCCCTAATGGGTCCCAACAAAATACTTAAAAATCAGAAATACATCATGTTTTGCGAATTTAGCTATTTTTTATGTCGATTTTGACTGGTCGATTTGTATTATACAAAGTAGTGATAATTCAGTGATAATAATTCAATTCATAAAAGAACGCAATTTTTCATCAATTAGGTGTTCTTTATGACGTTATCACGTAAAACTATCGTCGGTAAACCGACTTTACAGACAACCAATTTTTTTGGGATTGTTTTTACACCCGGTTTCGCCAGCTGTACCTTTTTTTACTTTTCTTTTGTAATTGATACTGTGATCAGTGATGTTGTACGCTGTGATACCTACTGTTGATTTTAGACAAACTGAGTACTTTCAATATCCACGCCGCTACAAATTATAAATACAGGAACAGTATATTACTATGTACAAGTATACACTGTAAATAAACTTTGGGAGAGGAAGGGTTTCGGCGATTATCACTCAGTTTTTTATTTAACAGTGTAAATTGCGAGAAAATTATGTTAAATTAAGAGACACATGTCTTCACTGAACTGCTAAATCTTGCGCAATAATATTGTAACAAGGTCACTTAGTGGCGTGGTTGACTAGATAATTGTCTTATACACCAGTGGTACTTGGTTCTTGGTTTGGTTCGAATCCCAATGAAAGTCCAAGATGTTTTTCATGGGTTTTCGGATTTTACGGTCCCTAATGACCATAATAATCGATGCGACCTTAAAATAAAAAATATCTGCTGCGAGACGTCACAGTACTTTATTTTACTTTCATTTTTGAAACTCACTGTTGAAAAGAACTATAAGAACTTTATAAATATATAAACAGAACTATAGGTACCTATGAATACAGTCATTATTTCTATACGAACTCCCACCCTTAACCCCAGAACCCTCCTTATTTGAATTTTTCCAGGAAAAAGTTTCAAATAAAAGTTATAAGAGCTACAACAAGCTTAAAGAAAATCGTTGGAGCCGTTTTCGAAAAAAATTGAAAAAGCTCAGAAACTCCTAAAATAAAGTCGAGCGTTTGGTTAACCGTTTTTAACCAAAAGTTTCGCGGTACAACTGGATGTCATATGCTAAATTCCAAGTTTGGTGATTCGGATAAACCTTTCGATGCGATATGGCTGTCACACACAGACATGTTTCTAAAAAAAAACATTTTTTTGAACTCAGGAAACCTCAAAACATGTATTTCCGGTGAAAGCGCGAATTCGAAAATTCGACCTGATTATAATACTTCCCTTACTGTATATTAGTAAAATAAAGTAAACATATTGTAACGGTATTACTCAAGAGTTCTTTACTTCAACTAAAAATTTGCAAAAACGTTTATTAACCCAATAAATTTATTGATTTTAAGTTGTTGATAAACATACAAAGCCTTTGTCTTCACTTATTTGGTTCTTCCTTTTTTAATATGTGGGCGTGGGGAAATTTGCAAATCGGCTCTATTTGCTCTTAGCTAGGTATTCCAGATATAGCTTCTTGAGCCTCCACTAGCATGTCGTCGGGTGGTAAGTTAATTGGGGTCTTATTATATATTCCAGGATTTCCATCAGCCAGGTCTTCCTTTTCGTATTATCCCCTTTAATTTAAATTTAAAATGAGAAGAATAATTTAATATTTAATTTTTGTTCAAGGAGGCCCTATCTTTCTTCCATAAAGAGGCTATCAAGTACAATAACATCATGTTTCAACATTCATGCATTTTGAATTGAGAAATGACGTTGCAATGTTGTAAGCTTTGAACCAATAATAACCAATAACGTTTTCTATATTGATTAGTAATATGGGAATTTTATTAATACCAATTTTGTGTCGCTAATATACTATTCAAAATATCAAATGAGTTATGATGACGTTTTTGCATTAAATGAGCCGTTCACCAAACAAAGCAATTAAATATGTAAAATAAAAAGTTGAACAAATTGACTTGTAAAATATACTCATATACCAGAGGCGTACGGTCCAAACATTCTGTAAATGCGGCGCATGCCTTTGGATTGTAAGACGATTTTAAAAATTGAATATTTTTTTATGATTTATTCATTTCATTTTTAATTTACGTAATTGCATTTGTAAAATCATTCTAAAATGATATATTTTTATCAATTATAATTTTTTTTTAATTTACGTAATAATGAAAGGTATTACTCATAAAATTGGCAAAGTATACCAAATCACATGAACGGCAAAAGCCGAATGAATGCGTTGGCGATAGTAGCATGCGATTGTTTGCTTCGAATTTCAACGTTTATTTCAATAAATGTTAAAGTATTATAAAACATATGAAAGATATATGGGTTGACAGTCAAAGTTACTAAAAACTGGGCTGCACTTACCCCACTCCACCGTAAAAGATTTTATGCAATTTTTTTGAGCTCAATAACTAAGATTTTATATTTAATAATTTTTGGTAAAAACCAATTATTTATTGAAATAGTGTTAAATTGACCCCCATGTGTTCGTGTTAAATCCGCAAAACTGTGTTAGTTAATGCCAAAAGGGTCCAAGGGGTCACCCTGGCGGGGGTTTAGGGGCTGAGCCCCCATCAAAAGGAATTATAGTCATTGTTCGTTAACCCGATTTTTATTCATTGACTGAATGTGCACTGCTTGACACCGCGAAGTTTTACAAAAAAACTAAATGGTTTAACATCAAAATCATGCTGCAAATACGATTTGTAGTTATTCTATGAGGACTTTTTGTCTGAGGATATTTTGTCCGGCGGTATTTTGTTGGGGATATTTTATCCGGGGATCAAAACGCATGGAACCAATAAAAGATACATTAAAAATTATATTAAAAATACTATCTCTCTCGGCATTTAACATAGCTGATTAACGGTCTGCAGATGCGTTTGCCGTTTTGAATCTAACCAGTGAATTTAATTGTTTCTGATACTTTTCGTGAGTTATTTTGAATTATTGACCCAAAGGCCATACACATGTTCTGTTCTCTAGGATAAGAACTATTTTCGTGGTTTTTAAATACATTATATGATGCGGTTGTTGATGATTTTTGTAAGAAGGAACGTCGAATAAGGCTAATTTAAAAAAAATACTTATAACACCACGTTTATCAAATAAAAAAATAAATTAAAAAAAATGTTGTTTTTATAACCCCCTCCCTCACCCCACTTCTAACCGCATGCCCTGTTTCCAAAGTCACCGCACGCCACTGTCATATACATTATTTGGTACCTATTGGTATGCCCACCTTTCCTCAGCCCTTCACCGGGCGAAACATAGATTTGATAATCCTTTCAAGCCCAAATCAAACAATGGAAATATTTTTAGTAGGCTATACAAGATTATTAGCCCAGTCAAAATCGACATAAAAAAATAGCTAAATTCGCAAAACATAATGTATCTCTGATCTTTTAATATGTTTGAAAATAGACCAGTTTTTTCAAAAATTGAAAATTTTAGTTTTAGACTTTTTTTGGATCGGCATTGCGTCAAAACCGTTGACCCTACAAGAAGAACTAATTGAATATTATTTGTAGACAATTTAATTAGCGTTAAATTAAGTACAAAGTGGGAACTGTAAGACTCGTAGTTCTCTCAAAATTTTAGAGCACCCATATAAGGTAAAATCATTTTTCCAGAAATGTACCATAACACTTTTTTGTTGCATAGAATGATTTTTATGAAGGTATGACCCCGGGTGGACTTATCCACATTGCCAGTCGGCAAGATCCTGCCCCCGGAGAGCTACTAAAACACCTCTCTTGTAAATGTAAGAAGGAGTGCTGGGTGGTGGCTGCACTTGCCTGAAAGCAGGGCCTAGATGTTCTGCGATGTGTGCTATTTGCTCTGGGGAAATGTGCAAAACTGCAATGAAGAAGACGACGGAGACTAGCCTCAAATAAACCTTGACGTTCCACCAATATTGGAGTACCCACCAAAATTCGATTTTCCCTTATATGGGTTCTCTAAAAAATTTGTAAGAACTACGAGGCTTACAGGTCCCGATCTGTACTTAATTTAACGCTAATTAAATTGTCTACAAATTATGTTCAATAAGTTCTTCTTGTAGGATCAACGGTTTCGACGCAACTTCGATCCAAAAATAGTCTAAAACTAAAATTTTTAATTTTTAAAAAAATTGGCCTATTTTAAAAGTGCAGTAACTCAGTAACCCATTAACGTGCAGAGCTCCGATTGTGCTTAATTTGTCACAAATTTGATGCTCTTAAAAAACGTACAGAACAGCTTTTGAAGTAAAAAGCATGGATTAGGAGATACCGAGCAGAATCTAAAATAAGTTAAAATTTTCACGGGTTTTCATCAATAAAAATTTTTCCACAACTTTTTGAGAATTGTAAACTTAAAAATACATAGCCCTAATGGGGCCAAACAACATATTAAAAAATCAGAGATATATCATGTTTTGCGAATTTATTGTTGATTTTGACTGGGCTATATATTGATAAATTTTATTTTGTGAAAAAATTCTCTTCTTGTCGTCATTCATTATTCCTAAGCACATCAATTGTTGCAATTTTCAACTCATATTGATAAGAGTATTGAGAAATGAAATTAAAACTTTGACGCATTTTATTACTTAGCTTTTCTAACATTTTTTATCATTACAAAAATTGTAGGTACTTGGTTTCAATCAAAAGTTACAGTAAACTCGTAAAATGTATACAATTAATTCATTAGCGGAGTATTTGGCGGCGTTCCAGCGTTTCTTAAATCGATAAATTGAAAATTTGTTTTCGAACTATATTTAAGACATGTATTAAGTTTTCGAATGAGTTCATAAGCGAGTGACTGATCCCAATTCTGCAAAAGAAAGATCATTGAAAATGTTAAATGATTGGAAATGTGTACCTATGCTGTTTCCACACGTTTTGCCTTCAAACGTTAACTCAATTAATTTTAATTGAATTACGAATGAAGCTCATTATAATCTGATCCACTCACGTTTTGTACGAAGGTGTCATTGTCTTAAATATCTTGTCAAAGAAGAAGAAAAAAAAATGTGAATTTATGTTTAAATAAATAATTTGGTTGATGTAAGGATATATGCAGATATTTAACACAAAAAAATTAATTAATAACAAAAAGGAAGAATAATTGTGAAGTTTTCAAATTCATAATTTTTGTAGAAAATAAATATGGTCTTATATAGTAAAGCATTAACGTGAATTTTTGTATATGAGAGTATATATAGATATATGGTACCAGTCCAGAAAAATGAATTGTTCCTGCGGGATAGTAAATAAAGAAAAATATATTTATTGAATCTCTCACATGAAGTGAACTTTTTATTGTTCAGTCTTAGTTTATTGGATTCCTTACACTAAATTTTTATTCTAAAAACATCTATAGTTTCTGCAGGAGAGCTAATAATAATAATAATAATGATATTTAATGTAAGTTATTCAGTCAACTCTCGATAGTTTGAAGTCGGGGGAACCAATTTAAAAATTTCAAATTATCAAGAGAAATACAAAATCCATATTATGAACATCATATGTCTGAACAGGACGCTAAAAATTTTTCTTTTACGGCCTTAGGGAATTTTCCTTCCCTTAATCATCGCGGCCAATGAGGCTATGGTGATGTGACCCTCTGTTCTGTCTAGGGAAGCATTAGGTTTCTAAAGAAAGCCAGCTTATGCCTAGGAGCTGCCATTGTTATCTTGTCAGGCGTCATGTTCCTCTTTTCAAGATAAGTCCACTCAAAATAGACATCCAAGGTTACAAAAATTCACATAAACTGAAAAAATGGTACAAATATTCGAAACACCATTATAAATAAAATATAAAAAGTCTCATTGATCTCTTAAAACATTTATCAAAGGTCAAACTTCGCAAAAATGAATTTCTTGCGTTTTTTAGCTAAACGGTAAATTTTATCATAAAAATGAACTGTACAAAAAATGTAGATCATGCAATTATCTCTAAAAATTGTCTTAACACTTTTTAACCGACTTCAAAAAAAGGAGGAGGTTCTCAATTCGACTGAATTTTTTTTTATATTTGTTACCTCAGCATTTCCGACTGGGTAAAACGATTTTGATTATTCTATTTTTATTTGAAAGCTGGTGCTTCCCGAATGGTTCCGTTTTAATTTGAAGGAAATCGTTAACTTCCAAGGGGTTGAAAACTAAAGGATGAAATACTAACTTTTTATTAGATAGCTTGATTTTGAAAATTCTTTCTGTAATTGAAAGCTGGTGCTTCCCGAATAGTCCCATTTTAATTTGAAGGAAATCGTTCAATTTGAAGGGGTTGAAAACTAAGGGATGAAATACTAACTTCTTATTGGATAGCTCGGTTTTGAAAATTCTTTCTTTAATTGAAAGCTGGTGCTTTCTGTGTGGTCCCATTTTAATTTGAAGAGAATCGTTAAATTTGAAAGGGTTCAAAACTAAGGGATGAAATACGAACTTCTTATTGGATAGCTCGATTTTGATAATTTTTTTTTATTGGTAGTACATAATTTTAAATTAATCTCATACCCATTATTTATAGAAGAAACTCCACTCATAATGGATTAAAAATAGGAATGAAATAATAAATTATACCTTGCTAACCCGATTTTGATAATTTTGTTTCTATTACGTACATCGTACCTTTAAAGTATTCACATTTCAAGTTGAAGAAAAATATCCACCCCCTAAAGATGAAAGTTGGGAATGAAACAGTGACGTTTAACTGAATCATCGGATTTTGATGATTTTTTTTCTATTGGAAAGAGTATTCCACTTAGTTCTATCATTAAATTTAAAAGCAAAAAATGTCAACCTTTAAGGACAAAAAGAGATGATGTAGTAACGAAATGTAGTTAAAATTTAACGGCGCTTCCTTATATGAGCAGCGCGTTTAGTAGGTTTACCCATATTCAAAGAAATAAAATCAGTTATCAAACTTCAGATCACTAAAAATCAAGAAATAAATAAAAATTATAAAAAAATGAAAAACCGACTTCAAAATAAATAAAAAATCTTAAACAAAAATGCACTAAAAGTAAAAAAATAATTGCGTATCCTTGCACTGTCTACAACTTACAAATGATTAGGATGACATGTTGTACAACTATTGTTATTTTTGGAGTTGATGTCAGCCAAGGAAATACGACTATATTGGTACTTAGCAATATACGAGAATACCACACGAAATTTATTTTTCAAATGAACTTTTAATGTACTATTACTGTGACAATATCTAGCGACCTTTAAACTAAAAAATACCAATAACCAACTGCTAAATCTTTTTAGAAATTAACATTAATATTTATTTTCTTGGCCGACACCAACTCCAAAAATAACAATAGTTGTACTTTATATCATGCTAATCATTTGTAAGTTGTAGACACTGCAAGGATACCCAATTATTTTTTTACTTTTTAGTGCATTTTTGTTTAAGATTTTTTATTTGTTTTGAAGTTGGTTTTTCATTTTTTTATAATTTTTATTTTTCTCTTAAGAGTTGTTGTTTCTGAGTTACAATGATTCAAAAAGTTGAAAACGTTGTGTACTTTGTTGTATGCAGACGTTTCCACCCCACTTGTAACATAGCGTTCTTCGCGCATATATTGAACATGGTTTTCCCGGTTGGTCTATTCCACGATCTACTATGAGCCTGTTTACTTTAATACTGTGTACTAATAAAAAATGGTGGCATTGGAAATGGCGGTGTTCATTCTTACCTCTGCTGGGTACAAACAAATTATCCTAAAAGCGATGCATCAGATGTCACCTCGTTGATACTGTACGAACCTTCTTCTGATAATGATTCAATATTAGAGCACGACTAGCCTGGACAGATGGTACATTCTACAGAACAAAACAATGCACTTATTGCAGCCGCATTTAGCATCAGATCTCTTCTAATATTTAAAAAACATTGTTGAGGGTCGGGACAGATTTTTTGGGTATTCGCCATTTTATACTGTCTAAAAAAATGTTCACTATTTTTAATAATTTTTATTTTTAATTGCCTTAATATAAATGGATTTTTCAATTGCATGGGCGATGCGGATCTTAAGACTTTTATAAAAAGGCGTCACTACTTGAAAAAGGTTGGTAACTAATGGTCTAGTTGATTACCAAGCCTTAAACTTGATTATGCACTCGAAATATGTAGATCTTGGTGAATTTTCGGAATAAGTTCCTTATAAACTAGAAATCTGTGACAGTTTAGGTGCAGTGTCGTAAAATTTTCACTCAAAATAGTTCTATTGCTGCAGCTACGAGAAGACACGAAAAAGAAGTTAGTACCTATATTTAAAATAAGCTCTCCCTGTACTGGAGCACGATTTTTCGTTTTTACATTAACTACATTTTCATCACATTTTTGTTCTGATGATTTAGCAAAAGCTCTTAAGGGGGTATTCTAGTCTAGGAATTTGAAAAAAACAAAATTTTTTTTTTCATAATCCGATAGTTTATATATTCAAAAATATCTCCCTAAAAGGTTTTTTCGAAATTCAAATTACTTCCGAAGTTTTAGCCGTTTTAGTGTCGTGGCAAGTAGACCGGTTAGGCTTAACGTAAAACTTTAAACGCGTTTTTCTCGAAACTACTTTTTTCAATGCGGTAGCCATAATATCTCAAGTTCTAATTAGCCGATTTACTTTAAATTTGGCATGCATATTCTTTAAATATCTCTCTATCGCATGAATCAACAAAAAATGAAAATTTTAAATTTGTAATATTTTTAAAAAATTCGACAAAGTTAAAAAATGAGTGAAAAAATCGACCTTTATTTTTGAATAGCCGCAATTTTATGAAAAATTTTTTTTTTTTTCAGTTTTAAAGGTTCATGCGATAGCGACATCTGTACTTATCAAGAATCCATCATTGTTTTATTTTTCAAATGACCACAAGGGTAGAAATCATGGCGACGAGGACACGGCCGTTTTTTTCCCCTCTTCTTCAAAAACGTATAACTCAATGAAAAAAACAATTTTTTTTTTGAAATTACTTTTGTGTTTTCTCTAAATATAAATAAACAAATGATAAAAAAATGTATAGTAAAAATAGCAAATGCTTATTTTTTATCAATTGCCAAAAAACGCTCGAAATTCGGGCCTCTAGACTAGAATACACCCTTAATTACTCGAATTGAATTTGAATATAAGCTAAGTACGATATTATAATGATTACTACACTTTCTTCTTGAGACCAACGGTCAACCACAGGGGATGAAATCAGCCGTAAATAGTTTTACTTATATTAAAGCTCAAGTTATGTACTCCTGTTATGAAGAACAGAACTTTTTGAATTATTATATCTCAGAACCGGCAACTCTTAGGAGAAAAAGTGTAAAGATAATTTTTTTTGATAATTGCATATATATAACACTTACCGTTTAGCTAAAAACCTTAAGAATTCCATATTTGTGAAATTTGATCTTGAATAAATGTTTTTTGCAGCTGTGGGATCGGTGGAGACTTTTTAAATTTTATTTATAATGCTGTTTTATAATTTTTATAATCTCACCCTTATTTTTTGACTAACTTGATCGGGCTAAATACTACAGTATTCTTTTGAAAGCTGCCTCACTTGAGCATAATACAGGCTGTGCCGTTTTTGTCAGACGCTAAAGTAGTTACTTAATGTTTGAATTATCGAGAGTTATGTAAAACAATTTCAAATTATTAAGTGTTTCTATAGAATTAATTTCTCATGATCGAGTGTACCATAATGTATTGTTTTGGTCACTCAAAATATCAAGAATTTTTCTAAGGGCTTAGCAAAATACTTGGAATTATTCAAAGATTCATATTATCAAAAGTTTGACTAAACGAGACTCGACTACATTTGTTAACTCTAAGCGTAGCAAGTATGGATCCGCTTAGTGAAAATTTAGGAGAAAATCTTTGAATTTCTTATTGAAAAAAATAAAAATAGAATTACATTTTTTATTGCCAGCGTCCGATTAGCACTGCTCTCGGCCGATTGAGTCAATCGTTGCAAAATCTGCGCTTGTTGTACTTCTTTTTCGTGAAAATCCTTTTGATAAGCATCGCTATGGATCGCTCCTAAATCCTAAAAACACAATTAGAATCATTACTTAAATCGCTTTTGTTGACATCTGAAAATCATTAATTTCCAAGTTCGATTGCTTTTTTCGTAAACTTAATTCAAAAATTCTTTGAACCAAATTGCTAAAATTAAATATTGCAAAATACTGTGCTAACGTTAAGATTCTAGAAAGTTTCAAAACTGTTGCTATCAGTGACTAAATATTACTTTATGACTAATAAAATTTCAAATATTCTACAAATCAGTGCAATTTCCACATTTTTACACATACGTACCATTTATCTAAACCAATTGTTTTAATTCATTTTAAGTGATCATAAAAAATGAGTCAAAGGCCAATTATTATTTCTAGAAATAGTTCTAATTAAACATGTATTAAATTATTGATAGGAAAGATCAAGGTTGAATCACTCAAAAAAAAAGTTTTAGAAAGACTTTCTTCGTTTTGTAATCGCTGTTACATACTATAAATCAATCTACGAGCTAAGAGCATATGCTTTAAAAATGTTAAAACAGATATTAAAGGATCAGATGATACTTCCACTACTCTAAGGATAAATCTAAGTTCATTCATATAAAATCCTAAAAAAGCAATTATTATGTATACTGATTTAAAAATTTCGAATCATTTCATTTGAATTTTGCGTTTAATTTACTTTTAATCTTTTTGTTATTTTGAATTAAACTTCTTATCTAAATTGGAATATTTAGTAGCCATAATAATTCTTTGTTTCAATTTAATCCATAAAATTTTCCACCATGCGAGCTAATATTTTGTTCACTTTTGAAAATCTCTTTACAAATTCTATTTAAGAGAGTTATTGCAGTTAGAAACAAAAGTAAATAACGATAATTTAATGATCCATAAAAGTTATAGTCAATCCAAACAGATATTGGCCATGTCAAATATTGAATATTCTGGCTTAGATGTGATTTTCTCGACACGACTGCATATGCTTGGTCAATCAAAAATTATCTTGAGACGTACTGCTTTTGTGGAAACGTTATAAGTAGTTAGATTTTGCAGTCGTTTGAAAGGAAGTGATTTGTAGAAAATTTATATATTCAATGGTCATCGTTTAGCGACCATTCATACGTAGATGTATAAAGAAACGCGGACCGTTAGGGGTTATACTCACAAGAACTTTGAATAAAAACAAAACTTTTTCAACCCCAGATACATATTGTGCATAGTATCTTACTTCTTACTTTATTTTTTATATTATAAACGTGAAAGTTTGTAAGAATGGATGTTTGTTGCTCTTTCACTCAAAAAGTACTGAATGGATCTGGATGAAATTTGGCATAGATATAGATTATAATCCGGTTTAACATATAGTATACTTTATATCCACAAAAAATGTACGGTTTCCGTGGGATAGATATTTATTTGGCTTTTAAAGAGCAAAAGATTAACTTATTTTTTTACAATATGGTTGTTTAGGGGTCAGAGAATGTTAAAGGTTACTTTTTATATCGGAATAATGAACTGTTCCCATGGGATAGTAAAACAAGTATGTATTCTATAGGAACCGAGTATTTAAAAGCAGCTTCGTTAAAGTTCATGAAATAGAGTCTTAACTCATTTTTCTTAAGAAGACTTGATCTACTTTTTACTCAGGAGAGATGTACTATTCCCGTAGAATAGATATGTTTTTTGTTTATCACAGAGTTAAAGATTGATATGAGTTTTGCAATGTGGTAGTTTGGGGGAGAATTATACTTTTAAGGCTAGAATAATACCTAGAGGAACCGTACATTTAAAAAGTTTCGGTAAAATTCGTGGAACAGAATTTTAACGCGTTTTCTTCCAATTTTACACAATAACGAAAGAAGTCTCTACAAAGATGAAATTAAAAAATTAACCTTTTTTACTGAAAAATAAATATGAATTTCAATTTAACGCCTGATAAAATTAATAATTAAAATGTTTAAAATATTTGAATTTATTCATTGTTCATTGTCGAAGATATTAATAAGAAATAAACGTATTAAAATAATAATTTAAAAATTTCAAAATTCAACAATTACTTAACGGAACAAATTTTAATGAAGTTTTGTTAAAGATCCTGTAACACTACTAATCTATTCTTTTAAGGGAACATTCATTAATTATTACATGAGGCGTTTATTTTGGGCCGATGGGGTCGCGCCGAATCTCATCTAATCCTACTGTAGGCAAAAGAAAGGTCTCCCAAATATCACGTTTTTTTTTTTTTTTTTGAAAAATACTACATTAGATTGCGGGTTGGGGGAATGATATATGCCAAATCTCATGCCATCTTACCAGAGGGGAGGGGATGGGATTTCAAAAAAACGCCTCGCTCATGGATGCCCATGGATTCTGCATAATGGATGCCCCCTAAAAAGAATACAGTTACTTTTTTACTAAAAATCGTATAGAAGTTGATGTGAGACAGCTAACATCTCTTTCTTGAAAAGTAGTTTTACGAATTTTGATGAACTTTCTTTGGATCTAAAGTCTGAAAGTATCATGTTTTTCTGTCAAAATAGATTAATTTTTATATTTCGCTATGAACGTAAGGAATCTTTTAATTAATCAGTTAAATTTAGATACACTCAGCAAAGCGAGCGGATAACAGCTGGTACCATACTAAATGTGTGTTCTTAGGTATGTTTGCCAAAACGTTTAAAATTCAACAAGTATTCAATCGAGTTAATTCGACCAACCGATACAAAAAATTAACTATAAGTAAATGGCTTTTCAAACTTTAACCGCGCTTTTCTCATAATTTTGTTTTCGGAGTTGAAGTTAGGATCAACATTGATCAAAACTTCCCGTTCTACGGGTCTTCTAATTTTCCTTCTCTTTATCACCGCAATCGATGAGGTCTATTGTGAGTTGAACATCTGTATTAACTAGAAGTGTATCAGACCTTAAAAGAAAGCCAGCACCTGCCTAAGGGCTGCCATTGCTCTCGCTTGGCATCATCTCCGGCTTTCCAAGATACTGCAGTCTTCTTTTGAAAGCTACCTCACAAGAGCACAGTTTATGCTTTGCCTTTTCTACTGAAGATGGTAATTTAGGGTACAGTGGTGGTATAGTACGGTTATATTAGGTTTGGACGTTTTAAAACAACAACTGCTCGAGAGCAAGTGCTACCTGCTTTAGATTCCTACAGTAGAAAATCAAATAACCATCTCGAAAAGTCTAAATTGAGTGCACATTAACATTGCAAGTGAGAGTCAAGCGGAATTAAAGGCACTATGCTAAAACGGTTAGGCCTAAACTCGTCTGATAATGTCAACAAGCTCTCAGAGAGCTTTCGACTTCTAATAAGCCTCTTTACGGGCCATTAAACCATAAATTAATTACCATCTTCATAAGATTGGCATGGTCCACACCAACATATGCCGTTTCTGCTTGAAAGTAACAGAAACGGCGGAGAATATATACTACTGTAATGGTGGGAGTGGTTACCCACATTTATTTACATATATATTATATACAATTGTATAGGCCAGCACAGGCCCCGAACAAATAGAATTGCTTAACCTTAAGTTGGATTTCCGTCAGGACACCTGCGAGAAACAATAATTGGAAGGTTGAATTTCCAGTCGCCACACCACTCCCCTTCTAGTGACGATGGTCACAATTGTCGCTGGGCCGTGTGACTCTGGGCTGCTGAAGCCGTCGTGGAGCAGGGGCCGCTGGGACGAGCTGCTGGGCTTAAGTCCGAAAACGACGCGGGACGAGTATGGAGTAGCTCAACCGAAGGCTAGGATGCCGCTACTCCATAGTTGAGTTCCCTGATGAGGGGGCCCGATGTATGTGGCGACTGGCGGTGTCCAAAATATGAGGCGAACTTGCAGGTACAGGCAGAATGGCTAGTCCGTGCTACAATTCGGGGTCACCAGAATGTAATGGTATATATTATATACAATTGTATAGGCCCCAAACAAATCGAATTGCTAAAGGTTATAATGAATTTCCGTCAGGACACCTGCGAGAGACAGTAACTGCAAGTTCGAAATTCCAGTCGCCACATTATTCTCTTTAGAGGCAGCTTTCAAAAGAAGACTATAGCATGTTGGAAAGATGGATATGATGCCTAACGAGATAGTAAGGAAAACCCCTGGGTAGGTGTTGGCTTTCCTTAGAAGCCTAATACTTCCTTAGACAGACCAAAGGATCACATCACAATGAATCTCATTGGTTGCAATGATATATGAGAAGGAAAATTCCTAGTCATGAAAAAAAAATCACAACTTCATATGTTACACAAACTCTCCTGTCCAGAAATATTCACAGCTTGCAAATGTACGGGTTTTCTGTTAAATAGAATGAACCTAATATATCATATAAATGATATCTTTAGAGTTTTTTGATTTTAGATGATCCAAACTAGAGGTTTGTCTCACCACAAGACATCATTTCTGAAAACCTCCTGGAAATCCTCTATAGGAGCTTAAAATAATGGAATTCAATGGCACTATGCTAAGTTATTTTTTTTTAAATGACCTCATTTTATTAATTATATTGATCAGTTTTTTTCTTTGACCTCCTAAATGAGTATAACCATTTAAGGTACATTCAGCTGATCAAAGTTCCTAAACAATTGGTTGGCTGTAAAGTCGGTTTACGGACGATAGTTTTACGTGATATCGTCATAAAAGAACATTGATGAAATATTGCATACTTTTATGAATTAAATTGAATTATTTTCACTGAATTATCAATATTTGGTATAATACAAAGAAGAAGTTATCGGAAAATTAACAATTTTTTCAAAATGAAATCAGACTGAAAATTATGAACGAAAATAAATTAAACTTTATAAAGTAGATTGTAGAAAAAAACACAATAAAACACAACACGTTGTCTAGGATTCAACAATTATTGAATGCGAGGCGTAGCTTATTGTAGAAGTTCTCGAAGAACCTCGCGTGGTGGCGTTTCAATAGCAGAACTCTATCGTGCCTCTCTATCGTTTGTATCGCGTTCTCGCTTGCATGCACAGGCTCAAACGGAACGTGACACTTTTTTGTTCAGGCTGCCCATGTTCATCAATTTATAAGTCGTTATCACGGCAAAAGAATCTGTCTATATTACAAATGAGTTCAAGTAAAAAAAATAACATCACAAAGGAGGAACACAAAAAAATTATTGTAAGATGAAATCCATTGGAGAAGGAAGATAATATAACAAGAATGAAAAAATAAATTACGGTCGATCTGAGCTCGGAAAGTGGACAGGATGGGGGGTTAAGTGTAGAAACGGTTTATCTCGATTTCCGACAAAACTACAAGTCTTATGAACAAAAGTTAAATAGCAAAGTTGTAGGTAATAAGAAGTTCTTCAACTTTTGTACTAACACTTTTTTCACAGAACTTCAAAATTTATGTGAAAAATTCCTCTTGTCTATTAAACCAGGGTCGATAATTTTTGACCCCAAAATAATTATACTAGGATGAAAACCACTTTTTTCATACAACCTCAAAATTTATATGAAACATTTCCAATAACCAAGTTTTTGGCTTTTAATTTTTTTCTTTTACAAATTTTTTTTTTTTTTTTCACGAAATTTGGTGAAAGCTTGTTTTTTTATGTCCCAAACACAGTAAAATTTTTTTGGTTTAACAAATTTATTTTTTCACCTTATTTTATCTCAATATTGAAAAAGCACCATAATTTTCAATCAAAAATTCTCACATCAAAATATCTATTTTTTAAAAAAGTCGGTAGGCCTTTTGTTTTTTTTTTCTTTTTGTTCTAAGTCGTTATTATGTTGTCATTCACAAATTGCTAAAAGTTGTATTTGTACAATTGCATTTGGTACAATTTTGAGCAATTGGTTAAAATTTACACTTTAATTATTGCATTTTCTGGGAACATTATACATTGTAATGTATATTTTTTGCATCATCAGAAAGTAGGGATTTCAACGAACAAAAAGCTCACCGACTTATTTAAAAAAAATAAATATTTTGACGTGAGAATTTTCGATTGAAACTGAGAATGCTTTTTCAATATTAAGTTCTTACCAAATTTCATGTATTTTTTTTTTTTTTTTTTTGTAAAAGATAAAAATAAAAATGAGCCACCTATTGGCGCAGTGGCTAGAGCAGTAGTTTTTTTCCACTTCATGCGTCAAGTGGTACGGGTTCGATTCCCGTTGAATCCTAGACTTACGATCATAGACCTAAGATTACAATTGACCAACAGTTATTTTCTGTGTTTAGACAGTCGTGATATGACCTAAGCTGTTAAAGCGACTTAAAACACCAAGAAAAAAACATGGTTATTGGAATGTTTCATATAAATTTTGAGGTTGTATGAAAAAATTGTTTTACTTCCTAATATTTTTTTTTTTTTGGTGGTCAAAAATTATCGACCCTGGTCTGATAGACAAGTTTGAAGATTTTCGAGTTTTTGTTGAAAATAAGAAAATTCAACGTTACATCTGTAATTTATAACCGAGCTTTAAGCTGCATATCTAAAAGTAGTTGGCCATGTTTCTATGTAGGGTTTATTTAATAACACTATGTATGAAACATAAAGGTAGATCTTAAGGAGAACTTACAACGGAATTTTTTTTAATTTTTTAATTTTATTGCCTATTTTAATTTACTTAATTGAATTTCAGATACTTAAATCTATCTAATGACAATTATTGTTTCGGCAATGCGACAACTGTCCCAAACCCTTCGAATTATTTATGCGATTGTTCCACTTGAGAGTGTTGACAATAAATTAAGGATTTGAAATAAATATATAATAAAACAAATATTGGATACGCAAAATAATTCACTTTTATTGTTATTTCCCATCATTTATCATGATGTTATTTATCATCAACACGCAATCGCTTGATTCAATGGATGAAGAGCTAAGTTTGCATCATAATACGAAGTAATTCAGATCTCAGTTTAAGAACGAAATAAAAAATCAGATTAATAGGGATCAAAAAATTTATTATGTCAACTTATTTTCAATCCAGCGACGTTTCGCCATGGATCATGGCTTCTTCAGGCATCTTGAAAATTTTTATATAAAAGTCAAATAAATATTAAGCATTACTACTATAAAATTAAGTTTTGTCATGTGGTAAATGAAAAACATGACCTATCTTATGAAAACTAACAATAATTATTATTTTTAAAGATAACAACTATTAACTAGTTCCCTTTAATTTATCAATAATAAAAAACTTTTTTTAAAACAATAAATTATTACTAATAAATAATTAAAACATTAATTAAAAAGAAAAGAATATTAGCACGAGTTACGTCTAATTAGACGCTTCTATATGTATGTATGTGTAACTCGTGCTAATATTCTCTTCTTTTTAATTAATGTTTTAATTATTTATTAGTAATTATTTATCGTTTTAAAACAAGTTTTTTAATATTGATAAATTAAAGGGAACTAGTTAATAGTTGTTATCTTTAAAAATAATAATTATTGTCAGCTTTCATAGGATAGGTCATGCTTTTCATTTACCACATGACAAAACTTAGTTTCATAGTAATGCTTGATATTTATTTGACTTGTATATAAAATTTTTCAAGACGCCTGAAGAAGCCATGATCCATGGCGAAACGTCACTGAATTGAAAATAAGTTGACATAATAAATTTTTTAATCCGTATTAATCTAATTTTTTATTTCGTTTGCTAAGTTTGCCTTAAGATTTTCCTCCTCTCTCCCAATCAAGATATGTAAATACAATTAGGGCATGGCATTTGATATAACAATTTTAGTGTCCACTTCCGGTATAACAGGAAGTGTCATAAAACTAAAAATATTTTAGAAATGTAGTTCCAATGCAGTTAAGCTAGAGAGTTATTCCCGGGAAAACGCATCAATTTTTATTTCCCGTTTCCCGGGAAAAAACAAAACATTTCCCGGGCTAAAAAAAACATAATTTATTATTCATGCCGATTGCGAAACCGATACGAAAATCTTTGTTTCGTTAACTGTAATGGTCGTAAAAAATTTAAAATGTCATAATCAACATATTAACGCACTCATTAAATCAGCATTCATCACTTTATAAATCAAAAAATCGCTTAACAAAACAATTATTTATGTAACGTTTAAAAATTATAAAATGCCATTATGTAAATGTTGAAATATAACTACAAATCTGCAAAAAAAATTGGATGTTTTAATGACTATAGAACCCACATTATATGTGGGGGTATATTATCGGTACGTGACATTTTGGCGCGGCACGTTTTGACGGAGGACGTTTTCTTCCCCTGTACCGTGGTCCTAAGACTTTGTGAGGGTGGTTTTATTATATCAACTTTCGGTTTCCAATTTAAAAAATTAGTGGTTCAGTGGCGCCAAAACGTCCTGCATCAGTATATAAAATGTATTTTATCGGTTGGTTTCAATTGTCCTTCTGGTGATGTTTAAACATTGACCAATAGACAAAGAGCAAGACAACATTGACCAAGAGATAAGTGTGCGTGAAGAACATAAAGTGACAAATTCGCTTGAGTTACAAACCGGTTAACCAGTGCTTACACTTTGACAAAACTAATGCGGTCGAGCGGTTTTAACCTTGAACAGTTCTTCACAGTTCTCAATTATTGTCTCTTGGGCAATGTTGTCTTGCTCTTTGTTTGTTGGTGGTGCTTGTGATCACCATGACTGGATGATTGAAACAAACCTTCTGTGTCATCCAATTTTTGTTTCAAGAGAAAATCATTTTTAAGCGACTTTTTCCTTAATTGCCTCTCGTTTTTAAAATGTTATTTTCTAAATAAATGAATGAAAATAATTATGTTTATGTGATATTTGATTGATTAGGTATACATAAATTTTATCTTACTGTATCTTATTTTTGAGTTAAAGTTATTTTATTTTTTTGCAAAAACAACATTTTTTTAATTTTTCCTTAAAACTTTTAAAATTTCCACCTCAAATTAAATATTTTCAAATTTCCGAGAAATTCATTTTTTAATTTCCCGTTTCCCGGGACAAATTACCCTATAAGTTAAGCTATAATCCTAATTTTTAGATTTTTATTATTTCAGGTTCTCCTGAAACTTCTAATAGCCGGTCACGCTGGGACTCCCTGTATATGTTTATGTAGCGTATTTATACAGCTTTTCCTTAATTAACTTAAGTTTTGACACTTAACTAACAAGAAATCGGTTATGCTTACTAAAACAAAAACTTATAAAGACCTATTTAGTTTTTTTTTTAAGAGAAAAAGCTTCATTAACACTTTAACGACCGATCACACAACATGTGTGTGATAGCAGGAACAACCGTTAACGACCGCTCACACAACATGTGTGTGATACTGCCGCAAAATGTTGTTGGCCAGTACCAGTAAATATTAAATTCGTTGTTAAATTGTTGTTGTTTTTTGTTTTCTGGAACCTTTTTTATGAATTTAATAAAGATCTCTTAAATTAATTCTTCAAAAATACTGGCGGCCAATTGCGATGGCTGACTGCGCAGATATGCGGTCGTTAAAGTGTTAATAGCATTTTTTTATTAGGCCAGCCAAAATCGACATAAAAAATAGCTAAATTTGCAAAACATAACGTATCTCTAACTTTTTAATATGTTGTTTGGACCCATTAGGGCTATGTATTCTCAAGTTTGCAACTCCCAAAAAGTTGTGGAAAAATTTTTATAGAGGAAAAACCGTGAAAATTTTGAACTTGTTTTTAGATTATGCGCGGTATTTTCTAATCTATGCATTTTTCTTCAAAAGCTGTTCTGTACATTTTTTAAGATCATCAAATTTGTGACAAATTAAGCACAATCGGAGCTCTGCCCGTTAATGGGTTACTGAGTTACGGCACTTTGAAAATAGGCCAGTTTTTTCGTAAATTAAACATTTTAGTTGTAGACCTTTTTTGGATCGAAGTTGCGTCGAAACCGTTGATCCTACGCGAAGAACTTATTAAATATAATTTGTAGACAATTTAATTAACGTTCAATTAAGTACAAAGCGGGAACTGTAAGACTCGTAGTTCTCTCAAAATCTTAAAGAACCCATACAAGGGAAAAACGCATTTTGGTGGGTACTCCAGTATTGGTGGAACGTCAAGGTTTATTTGAGGCTAGTCACCGTCGTCCGCTTCATTGCAGTTTTGCACATTTCCCCGGAACAGATAGCACACATCGGAGAACATCTAAGCCCTGCTTTTAGGCAAGTCTAGCCACCAAGCAGCACCCTTTCTTGCATTTACAAGAGAGGTGTTTTAGTAGCTCTCCGGGGGCAGGATCTTGCCAACTGGTAATGTGGATGAGCCCAGCCGGGGTCATACATGCTTAAAAATCACTTCATGCAATAAAAAAGTGTTAAGGTACATTTCTGGAAAAATTAAATTTTATCTTTTATGGTTTTTTTTTAAGTAGATTTACGAGGTTTACGCAACTTCGACCCAGGTCTAAAACTAAAATTTTTAATTTGCGAAAAAACTGGCCTATTTTTAAAGTGCCGTAACTCAGTGACTCACATACGCGCAAAGCTCCGATTGTGCTTAATTTGTCACAAATTTGATGCTCCTAAAAAACCTACAGAACAGCTTTGTAATAAAAATTCATGGATCAGAAGATACCGAACAGAATCTGAAACAAGGTCAAAATTTTCACGGTTTTTTGGGAGTTGCAAACTTAAGAATACATAGCCCTAATGGGTCCAAGCAACATATTAAAAAAATCAGAGATACATCATGTTTTGCGAATTGATTGTTGATTTTAACTGGGCTATATAGCGACCAAAGAAATTAGAAAACTCGTTATTAATAAGTTTTGCTTACATCTCTTTGAAATTATTGGAAACATTTCAAATAATTTTCAATAAAGCCTCTTTTTAAGTGATTCTATTCAAAATCTACGCGTTTTTATCTTCAGTTAAAATTTACATATTTTACATTGTTGGTTAGCACTTAATGGCAAATTTTTATACAATAATCAACTCATTAAAGAAACGAACGTTAATCTAAATCATAAAATTGACTTCAAAAACATAAATTTTTATTTATAGTTTCTACTAATTTAGTTTTAGTACAATTTTTCAAACATAAAATTAAATTTTGAGGAAAAACAATGTGAAAAGTTGCACAATTTTGCCAATACACGCGCACACATTGCGAAATGAAATTACGCTAATGAGTACTATGTAAAATATATCAAATGGAAAATGTGACCATTTTGGGTAATTGCAACGTATTGACGTGCAGTGGGAAAATGACTTTAAACGATTTATTGACTCGCGTCAGTTTTAAACGAGGAAAACCGTTAATGAACGGTTTGTTATCAACGTCAATGTGTGACGCGTTTAAGTACGCGACATTGGCGTCGTCAAATTTGAGCTTTTTGAGTTTACTACGCAATGGGGGGTTGTTTTGGCGACGCTTTATTGTCAATATGTGGCGGGTGGTTTCGTTCCACCAGCGACGGGCACGAGGCACCTTTTGATCCTTTTCCAACAATCTTTTACAAGCCATAACTTCCACATCAGTTTCTGGCTGATAACCGGCTTTTAAGGAACTCCGTGGTGCTGCTCGCTTATTAAACGATGACTGCGTTGGAGCTGAAATTCTCTCCAATGCCTGAGCCTAAAATTAGTCATAATCAACTGTTGATTCCAAAAAAAAAAAAATCAATTTATAACTAAAACTAATTTTGATACAATGAATTTTCGATTAGTCGAACTCCCAAGAACTAATAAAAACTGTTTGCCTTATAGGCTAGTCAAAATCAACAATACATTCACAAAATATGATGTATTTCTGATTTTTTAGTATGTTGTTTGGACCCGTTAGGGCTATGTATTCTCAAGTTTTTAACTCTCAAAAAGTTGTGGAAAATTTTTTATAGAAAAACCGTGAAAAATTTGAACTTGTTTCAGATTTGACTCGGTATCTCCTAATCTATGTATTTTTCTTCGAAAGCTATTCTATAAGTTTTTGAAGAACATAAAATTTGTTACAAATAAAGCCGAACCGGAGCGATGCACGTTACTGGGTTACCAAGTTACGGCACTTTGAAAATAGGCCTGTTTTTTTTTCAAAAATTGAAAATTTTAGTTTTCAACCTTTTTGGATCGAAGTTGCGTCGAAGCCGTTTACCCTACGAGCAGAACTTATCGAAATAATTTGTAGGCAATTTAATTATCTTGAAATTAAGTGCAGAGCGGGACCTGTAAGACTCGTAGTTCTTTCAAAATTTTAGAAAACTCAGATAAGGTAAAATCGCATTTTGGTGGGTACTTCAGTATTGGTGGATCGTTAGAGTTTTCTTGAGGCTCGTCACCGTCGTCCTCTTCATTGCAGTTTTGCACATTTACTCAGAGCAGGTAGCACGCATCGCAGAACATCGAAGCCCTGCTAACAGGCCAGTGCAGTCACCTTTCAGCACCACTTTTTACATTTACAAGAGATGTGTTTTAGGAGCTCTGTAAGGGTAGGAGCTTGCCGATTGGCATTGTGGATGAGTCCAGCCGAAGTCATACATGTTTAAAAATTACTTTATGCAACAAAAAAGTGATTAGGTACATTTTTGGGAAAATGCGATTTTACCTTTTACGGGTTTCTTCAAAGATTTGAGAGACCTACGAAGCTTACAGATCTCGTTCTTCACTTAATTTAAAGCTAATTAAATTGTCTACAAATTATATTCAATAAGTCCTGCCCGTAGGATCAGTAATTTTGACGCAACTTCGATCCAAAAAAGATCTAAAAATAAAATTTTCAATGTTTGAAAAATCTGGCCGATTTTCAAAGTACTCGGTAACTCATTGACGTGCAGAGTTCCGGGAAGGCTTATTTTGTAACAAGGGTATTAGATAGATAAGGTATGCTCACTTGACTAGGCGGCGTTTCTTTGATCTCTGAAAATGAGGTCATTGGTTTGTTGTTTCTAACAGAAGCCAGTAGAGGCGCGTTAAAGGTCATTAGCTATCGTTGGTTTGTGGGGGATTCCACCTGGTGACTGCATTTGGTTGGCACTACTATATTTAATAAAATATGCTTTTTATTTAGGTTATATTAAATCCTTTTAACAACAAATTTACATTTTCAATATGTCAACAATTAATTTTTATGAACATAATAAATGTTAATTTGATTTTTCTTTGTTATTTTATTTTAATTGAATAATGAACATATATTTTTTCTAGAATCTATACCTACCTTACTTAGCTATAATATTATTATATTATATTTTGAATTCCCACGTCAGTCAACAAACCAGTGTTTGATATATCCGATATAATATCATCATTATTCAATTAAAATCATAAGAACGATAGTAAATATAAGAACCAACGATGGCAGATAGCTAATGGCTGCTAACGCCTCTACTGGCTTCTGTCAGAAACAACAAACCAGTGACGTCAGAGCAAAGTAATAATCTTGAAAGTGAGCACCCCTTGATTTTGTAACACATTTGATGCTCTTAAAAAACGTATATAATAGCTTTCGAATAAAAATTCATGGATTAGGAGATACCGAGCAAAATTTGAAACAAGTTTAAAAATTTCACGGTTTTTCCACTATAAAAATGTTTCCATAACTTTTTGAGAGTTGCAAACTTGGGAAGACATAGCCCTAATGGGTCCAAGCAACATAATAAAAAACCAGAAATACATCATGTTTTGCGATTTTAGCTATTTTTATGTCATTTTGACTGGCCTATATTTATATTTGGCTCACTAAACGTTATCGAGGAAGAAGTTTGACTAATTGAGGGACAACGTTCAAGTTTGCAGGAAATAATCGATAATGAATTTGATTTCGTTCGTTGGAATAAACACCAAGAATAAATAACAAAACCAAACAGTTCAACTTATGAAGATTTCCGCAACGCTTCTTCGAGTATTTTGACTTACAATTAACTCTGAATAAATGTTCAACTCATTGAGGTGACTAAAAATTCAAAAACTGTTCAACTTATCGAGAGTTCAATGTATTATGTAAAATTAAACTTTCACAAATTGTTCTTTTTGTCCTGTTTTGATACCCAGAGAACTTACTTCCAAACTAAATCGGTGAGTTGTTTTTGATGAAGTGCTGCTCCTTCGACGTGCATCAGCCGATTGTGATTTTTTAGTACTAATCCGAGATGCTTTCGATGTTGTTCGTTTTATAGCATCCCCGTTTTCAACATCATCGGCATCACTGCGAAAAAGACCACGCGATTCGGCGACATTAATCATATATTTCGCATCCAAATGCGTAATTTCCTAATTTATACAAACTATATAACAATTCAAATCATTTCAAAAGGAAATTCCAATTACTTTTCGTTGCAACAACGCCAAAAAGCAACCCTCTTCTTCCAACGCAACGCATGAATCAGCATTGGGACATAGATCGGGAATATTGCCTTGCTCAAATAAATCACATGGAGGAACCTAAATAAAAATCAAATTTTTACCCTTAGTACCACTAAGATTAAATTGTTCATTTACTTTGACATTGGAGAACAGATTTTCTTGTTCTTCAGACAGTTGAGAAGCCAAAGAAAATCGTTTATATTCAGTTGAGGCGACCAATTTTTCGGAAAGCTCGGTATCATCTTCTCCTTTTTCGGATTTGTCGTTGTTGTTAAAGTCTGACGTTTCTTTGATTTGATCTTCGTCAAGTTTATCGTATATTTCAGTGATGGTCCCGGGTCGAGTGATATTGATACCTTGCTGGCCAGCATGATGTTCGCGAACTAAACGATTCATTTCGGAAAGAACGCGACGTACCATGTCCTTATTTTCAGCATCGACAACTGAATGTGTCTCATATAAGATAATTTGAATTCGTGGATGACACATTGCATAATGAAGTGTAAGTCGTTGGTCTTCCAGAATATCGGCGATACGCTTTCGGCCATCTTCATTAATATCACACTCGGTGAGAACTTGTAACATTGCTAAGTCGCCACCTCGGCTGCATACCTTTAAAAGTTTCATACTATATATTAAATTTTAACTAAAATTTTTATACAGGACTTACCAAATCTATTGGATCTTGTACAGCTGAGTAGCTGTTAGGGGGTGTTGCAAAAACGGCCGTTACATTTTCAAAAAGACTACTTTCGGATGGAACATCAATAAATCGCCCTGCGTGTAGTTTTACATTTGTTGCGCCAATATCGTGCATATAATTTTCATATTCTGTTTTTCTGAAATTTAAAAGGAGAATATTTAAAACTCGATTTAATTAAAATTTTAATTTTAATTCAGTGTTTATTTTTCTATGTAACAAGTAGGGAAAAAATCCGTTGATCCGTTGATTACTCCCGTGACCCTTTTGGTATCGAAGTATTTTTTCTATGGTCAGATCTGGTGCTAAGGTGCAAATTCTACCAAAACCTTATGATAATCATTAATTTTTTATTGCCTTTATGTCGATCTTTTTATCACGGACACTTAAAAATATACTATTGGATGGACTCGCACGCTTGCAATCAGAATAACTCGCGGACCCAGGTTCTATCTGCCGCAACCCCTGACACCAAGGTGATAAATAGTTTGAATAACATTAATAATACAGAATAATAACAGGATCTCTAGATAAGGGTAGACACAAGGGTTTCAATTATAGTTCGATTTCCATTAATAGCGATTTATTGCGCATTTATCTTCAATACCATTTTGAGGACCACCAACCATTGGAGTTTATTTAAGAAGCTACAATGAAGTGATTCTGTATATTAAATTATCAAGTTTTTGTAGATATTCAATTTAGTTATGTTGTTAAAAATTTTTAACTTTTTTTTTCCGTTAGCAAAAAACCAGGTTAGGGTTCGTTTCCCCAAACTGCAGCCTTAGGCTTATTGTACTCCTGTTCTGCTCATATATCCCTGTTGTGCAAGAATTCTTTTCCTCCCAATCCCTACACAATCTGCAATTGAGGTCTTGTTGAGACACTCCAATAGTCTACAGATGCTTTCTCAATTCACAGTATCCGGTTATCAGTTCCGTTACTGTCCTTAGTTGGTTCCTTCCCAGCCGTAAAATCTCCGCGGGGAGCGAGGGGCAGATTCTCCCCATTATTCTTTTGCTGAGCTTCTAACCAGGAATTTCTTGCCAGTATTTAACTTTTCATCGCCCTTTTGACAACAGAATTGGTTGGATTCCAGGCTCCGGGCCCACGAGTGGGGTCATCAAACCAGCCCTTGCGCAAGCATCAGCTTCTTCATTGCCCTCAACTCCCTTATGCCTCGGCACCCAACTAAATTTGACTCGGTTTTGCTTTTCCAGGTCCTCCAGGAGTTGCCAACTCTCCAGCACCAGCTTAGAGCTGATCATTGTATTGGCGATCGCTTTTAGCGCTGCCTGACTCTCAGAGAGAATCTCTATGTTCCTATTTCGATAGCCCATATCTAGGTTTTCTCTGATAGATATGGCAATTGCCATGACCTCCGTCTGAAAAATAGTGGTCAAGCCCCCAAGCGACACTGAGATGCGTCCTCTTGGTTCTCCTAACACTACTCCCGCGCCAGATCCTTCGTCCATAACGAATCAATTTTTAACTTAATATCTTTTAAATGTTTGTTCAAGTAGCTTGAAAATCAGGTCCAATATCTTAAAAACCCAGCCACACAGTGAATCTCTTCCGAATGATAATAATTTACATTAGGGGAAAGTTGGGTATTTGAGAACAGCGGCTAATTAAAAACAGTTAAATTTTAATTATTTCTGTATTTAGAAAAATTTTTATTAGTGTTTGAATTGACAAGTGTGTGCTTTATCGTTCCTGACAGAAAAAAATATTTAAATTGGCGTTCGCATACTGTCACGGTAAGTAAATAATTAAAATTTGATCTTTTGTTACAATTTTTGCCGTATGTAAAAATCTTTGAAAAAATTATTTCTTGACCTTTAGTGCGTATTTTTTTATTATTATCTTTCATTTACAATTCATTTATTAGTTTTATGTGGCTATTTAAGTTAAATGAAGAAAATATTTTAAGAATCGGGCATTTTAATATGAATTGCCTAAATCGGGTAATTTGGAACGATTTTCGCGGGGTAAATGTGGACGTTTCTTATTAATATGTAAGAAATTAATTATTTTACAATTTTTTCGAAGAATTTTCTTATTTTAAACTATGATGCAACGTTTCGTTTTGTTGAATTGTTGTTGTTGTTGTTGTTTTGTTTGATCAATTTGTTTGGATCAATTTTATTTTGTGCTGTTGTTTCCAATAATTATGATTGTTCTACGGAAAAAAAATTCTCTCTTTAGATGCCCAGAAATTACACAAGAAAAACAACACCGCGGTACACAATTGAAAATCTCCAACGCGCGAGACATGATGTGAGATGTCGACGACTTTCTTTAAGCAAAGCAGCAACCAAATACGGAGTACCAAAATCAACATTATTTCGACAAGTGCATCTAGAAGAATTTAAGAAACCGAAAAAAGGACGACACCCTGTCTTCAATCATAGTCACGAAAATCAATTGGAAAAATACATCCTCGATTGTTGCAAGTCTTTTTACGGCATCACACCTGGATCACTACGAAGATTGCCTTTACATTTGCTGAAGCCAACAAATTGAGCCATAAATTTAACCAAGAATCTCAGATGGCTGGTAAAGACTGGTACTATTCATGTCTACGAACTCCAGAAGCAATGTCACTTAGCCGAATTCAAACGTTCAATGCCATCGAGATTAAACTGTTTTTCGATCAACTAGAAGCCCTCCAACGCAAATACAATTTTCCTTATCATCGTACATTCAACATTGATAAAACCGGTATCAATACTGTTCAACGAAATTCGAAAATATTGGCTCCAAAAGGTTTGAAGCAAGTTGGAAAAGCGACAAGCGCTGAGCGCGGTATCACCACTACCGTTGTTTGTGCGGCAAGTGCTAGCGGATTATATGTACCTCCAATGTTTATCTTCAAAAGAAGGCGTATGTGTGATCTGTTGCTGAATGGCGTTAATAACGATATGATTGGCACGGTTTCTGATTCTGGTTGGATAAATGAGTCCATATTCGTTGAATACCTACAGCACTTCATTAATTTTGTTAAACCTACCGAGGACGAGCCAGTCTTGATAATACTAGATAATCATGAAAGTCACATTAGCTTGGGGGCATACACGCTTTTTCGAGAACACAACCTTCATGTTCTTTCCTTACCGCCTCATGTATCACATAAAATGCAACCGCTGGACTTAACTTTTTTCAGTGCACTGAAATGTGCATACAATCGACAGTGTGAGCTCTACATGGTTAACAATCCTGGCAAACGGATCACCCAATACAAAGTGGCCGAGCTGTTTACTAATGCGTACAACAAGACAGCCAACATAAGCAAAGCGATCAATGGTTTTAGAGTGGCTGGAATTCATCCCATCGATACGGACAAGTTTAACGAATGCTTCGCAAATATGCCTTTTATTGATAAATTTAACACTGCTGACAGTCATGACAGTCCACAAACTACTTCCGTTCGTGATACTACTACTACTACTACAGCTGAGAAAACAATTCCTGTGGACGATCAACCGACAACATCACACAACCATAATCATGAACATCAAACCGATTTAACCATACACACTTTTCTTGCTCTGTTAACTCCTGTGCTCCTCTCTGACATAGCCAACGTGGCGATCATCCTAAAATAGAAACTTCACAACGAAGAAAAAGAAAACATTCTCAAATTTTATCCAGCACTCCCATAAGACATCAATTAGAGGAAAAACAAAAACGGCAAACTGCAAAGAAAAGTAAAAATATTCAACAACGAAGAAGTACAACGAACCCACCATCAGTCAACAATACAGCGGTCGTTAGAAATTTGAAAACGGTGTTCGAGGAAAGTGACGGCGTGGACTATTATTGCATATTCTGCACGGAAAAATATGAATCGCCTCCTAAAGAAGACTGGATTATGTGTACCAAGTGTAAGAAATGGGCCCATGATGCATGTACGAACGGTCAATACATGTGTAATAATTACGTCTGTGATTTGTGTGAAACATAGTTAATCATTAAATTTTATATTATATATATTATCATTACCCAATGCAGTTTCTATTTCCCCCGTGGATTGAGTTTAATTACCCCACACACTACCGGGGAAATAGGAATGGCAATAGTTTTTATATTCTATATTTTTGTTATTCTAATGTTAATTTAAAAAAGTTTTGTGATCAAATTATTAAAGTAGATAAGTTAAAGTTTATGTTATAGCAAACGTTTACTAAAATTGTTATTTTATATTATTAATTAGGATAATTTAAAATTTATTGTTCTCAAATACCCCACTTTCCCCTATGCTATAATCACTTAAATTTAGACACAAATAAAAATGATAATTTGGAAATGCCTTATTATTCTGGGGTAACTTGTAATGTTATCTGTTTATTATTTCAGATTCAAAAGGAAATGATGATATACTCGTAATTTCTGGAGTATTTTTGTAACGCTAATAGAATGATTAAACAAGGTATAGGTAAGTAGTGTTGATTTCATTTGTGAATAAAGTTTAATACATTTAATAAAATTAAAATGTGGCGACTAGAAATGGAATTCAAAAATGCAATGATACCTCTCGCAACTGCCCTGACGAAACAACGTTATATACCTTAAGCAATTCAATTTGTTCGGGGCCATTGTTGGCCACTGTAATTGTAAATATATATGTAAATAAATATGGGTAATCACTCCCACCTTACATTTCTGGTGACCCCGAATTGCAACACACAACGCAGCAGCGAGGAACGGCCATTCTGCATAAACCTGCAAGTTTCGCCTCATATTTTGGACGCCATACAGTCGCCACATACATCGGACTTCCTCACGAAGGACTCAACTATGGAGTAGCGGCATCCTAGGCTTCGGTTGAACTACTCCATACCCGTCCCACGTCGTCTTTGGACTCGAGCCACAGCAGCTCGTCCCCAGCGGCCCCAGCTCCACGACGGTTCCAATCACGGCAGTCGAGAGTCTCACAACCCATCGACGACAATAATTGTGACACACTAGGAGGGGAGTGATGTGGCGACTAGAAATGGAATTCGAACATGCAGTGATACCTCTCGCAACTGCTCTGACAAAACCCCGTTATATACCTTAAGAAATTCAATTTGTTCGGGGCCAGTGCTGGCCACTGCAATTGTATCGCAAATTTTTGTTATAACGTGTCTAGATTTCCCGCGGATTGTTACCTTTTAATTAAGTTTAATGAACAGTAAACCTTCTATAAATTGAACTCGTAGAGAAGTTAAAGTTTTTTTGTTCCGATTCATCCCAATTAACTCTGTGTACTTTCACCTCTATAGGCCGAACTCTTAGCAGAATCACCTTTATAAATCAATTGTCTAATCGGGATCACTTAAGTTTAACTATTTGCTTTGGCTATTTATCTGACGTATATCTTCTGTAATATTGGCGTTTATTCTCATAAATGATTTTTGATGCAGATGATTTCTTGATAACTTGAACTTTTACCCTCATTTTATCAAACGGCAATTATAACTCCGTCCTCGATAATTTACAAATTTAATGATCCGAACTATAGACACCCATAGATTTACTGAAGATTTATGGTTTTTTATAAGAGTTCGACTTATCGAGAGTTCAATGATGAACATTGAAATTTTGTCGTAAAATTCTTCAGTTTTCTGTGTTTGCTCTTATCTCACCTATAATATCTACTGTCGCATAACGTCGAATTTTATCTAACAGGACTTGAATTTTCCCTCTCTTTGAAACTGAACTGTACTTATGGTACTTACTACTAGTAAAACCCGGCAGTCAACAGAATTGACTGCAGTTCTAGATATTATGAATTGTGGTTAGTAAACAATCTTATAATTTTTATTAATTTTTCTGGAAATTGAATTTAACAATGATAATTGCATGTATGGTATCAGTGTATATGGACTATTTGAATACCGTGGCAACTTCACTCCATTGGCTGGCACTGTATGCAAGAAACCAATAAGCTATCGGCGACACACTGACACACACTTTAGCTGCTTATAAACAAGTATAAGTTGGATATTTTTGCAATGATATTTCTATGTCTAGTACTTCAAAGGCTCCTTAACACTTCAATACATAGAAAACTACAATATATACACATTAGAAATAAATTACAAAAAAAAATTTCTTCATTGCACACTGAATGGCAGAGAAAAGTAACCCTTATAATAATTTCTAAATTTTGGGAATAAAAAAATAATGAACGTATGTGTAAAATTTGAATTTTTTTACCTGGCACCTGCTCCAAAAACAATCACTTGTCCAATTTTATCGTTATGTGCCAATAAAGACGCTAAATACGCTGTGGCCTTTGGTGAATTTATATGCGTCTGTATTACATTTCCAGTAAGCTCAAATTTTTCCAACAAATTATTGAAAACAGCCGGTCCCAAACAAAATGATTTATCCTTAAAAATCAAAATTTAATTGCCTTTTTCATGTTGATATTGATCTTGTTAAAATCTAATGCATTTACCTGAAGAACAATTTCTAATTTATGCGCCAAAGGATTGTGAAGCAAAACATTTCGTTGTGTTGGATGAAACGTTATAAACTGCGGACAGATTGGATCCCAACGATATTCGTTTTCATTCAGTCTAACATTGCTTTCATCATGTAATACTAAGTTATAATCTTTTAGCGTGCAAATAACCTCATCCAAATTTCTACAAGAAAATTCGTTTTTTTAATATGGAATCGATTTGTTTCATTCGTTATGTTATACTGAATTCGAAACGAGTTGATCCAACAATACAATAATGGAGATTGAAAGCTCTTTGAAATGCGTTCATCTCGTAGATGTGGTGGCAAAAGTTGATTCAAACTAAATTACCAAAATGTATTAAATGATTTAAAGACGTTTGTGATATAGTAAGAAATTTTCGATTTGAAAGATTTTATGAAATACAAATCTTTTAATATTAACCCAGAAAAAAATGTTTTTATCTAATCATATATAATCAGATTTGGAAATTGATCAGGTATAATCATATATAATTATATATGATTAGACAAAAATATTTTTCCCGGGCAATCAACTACAAGAAAAAGCACATTTTTCGAGAGTATTATTATAAAACGAAATAAAATAAAAAACACCAAGCATAGCGATAACTAAAAAGATCTTACTTATATTATAAACGTGTAAGTTTGTATGGATGTTTGTTGCTCTTTCACTCAAAAAGTACTGCATGGATCTGGATGAAATTTGGCATAGATATAGATTATAATCCGGTGTAACATATAGTATATTTTATATCCAGAAAAAAATGTACGGTCCCGTGGGATAGATATTTTTTTTGTTTTTTACAGAGCAACAGATTAACTTCCTTTTTTGTAATGTGGTAGTTTAGGGGCCAGAAAATGATATGGATTACTTTTCATACCGAAATAATAAACGGTTCCCATGGGATAGCAAAAGAAGTATTCTATAAGAACCGTGTATTTAAAAGCAGTTTCATTAAAATCCACGAAATAGAGTCTTAACTCATTTTCCTTAAGAAGACTTGATCTACTTTTTACTCAGGATAGATGTACTATTTCCGTGGGATAGATATGTTTTTTTTTATCACAGAGTTAAAGATTAATATGATTTTTGCAATATGGTAGTTTGGGGGAGAATGATCTGGCTTATTTTTAAGGCTAGAATAATGCCTGGTTCCCATCGAATGGCAAAACAATTATATCCTACAGGAACCATACATTTAAAAAGTTTCGGTAAAGTTTGTGAAATAGAATTGTAACGCATTTGCTAAATTTTATACAATATCAAAAAAAATTTCTACAAAGTTGAAATTAAAAAATTGACAATTTTTACTGGAAAATAAATATGAATTTCAATTTAACACCCGATAAAATTAATAATGTAGTTTTTTTAAATATTTGAATTTTTTTATTGTTCAATGTCGAAGATATTAATTAGAAATGAACGTATTAAAATAATAAACAAAAATTTCAAAAGATTAACAATTACTTAACGGAACGAATTTTAATGAAGTTTTGCTAAAGATCCTGTAGGATGGCTTCTAATCTATTCTTTTAAGAGAACATTCATTAATTACGTGAGGCGTTCAGGGGCCGATGAGGTCGAGCCCAATCTCATCTAATCTTACTTTGGGGAAAGGGAAGATCTCGAAAATATGAAGTATTTTTTTGTTTTGAAAAAAATCACATTAGATTGCGGGTTGGGGGAATGATATATACCAAATCTCATGTCATCTCCCCAGAGAGGAAGGGATGGGATTTCGAAAATCGGAAAAAACGCCTCGCGCAATTAATGGATGCTCCCTAAAATAGCTGTACGGTTTAAAATGACATTGGTATGAAAGATTTTCAAGTCCTAAAGGAAGGAATACAGTTACTTTTTTACTAAAAATCGTATAGAAGCTGATGTGGGACAGCTAACATCTCTTTCTTGAGAAGTAGTGTTATGCATTTTTATTAACTTTCTTTGGATCTAAGGTCTGAAAGTATCTATAATTTTTTTCTGTCAAAATAGATTAATTTTTATATTTTGCTATGAACATAGGGAATCTTTTAATCAATCAGTTATATGTAGATATACTCAGCGACACGAGCGGGTATCAGCTAGTATTACAATATGAGTGAATGCCCGAAAAAATATTTTTGTCTAATCATATATAATCATTTATAATCAGATTTTAAAATTGCCCAGGTATGATCATATATAATTATATATGATTAGACAAAAATATTTTTTGTCGGGCATTCACTCATACTTTAATATCTTTTTAGTTATTGCTATACTTGGTGTTTTTTATTTTATTTTATTTAGTTTTTATAATAATACTTTCGAAAAATATGCTTTTGCTTGTAGTAAGTGATAGTTCAGGAAAAAATATTTTTGTCTAATCATATATAATTATACATGATCATACCTGACCAATTTTCAGATCTGATTATATATGATAATGTGATAAATTAATCAATCGAAAATTTTTCACCTCAAATCATTTGAATTTAAATTGACTTCATTTACGTTAAGGCACTGTTTTTAATTCGTAATCGTGACACTGAAGCAGCCAATTTAATACGTGAACTCCACAACGCATCATCCACTTCTTGCATTCCGATTTTCTTAAACTTTTCTTCACTTCTTTCATTGGGATCTCGTTTTAAGAAACGACGGTGATATAAGTCGTAAAGTAACAACCATACAATAGTCGATTGATTTTGTAACTGCAATTTAAAATGATAGTATATTTATAATTTAAAGTTACTGAAAGTATTTCAATAAATCATTTGAATCTGCGAGTCGGTAACACGCAATGAAATTGTTCAGTACATACTTACTGTAGGAAATTGATAAAAGAACGAAATGTCTTTGAGTGCTTGATTTAGTATATTTTTATCTGAAAGAATTATAAATTTGATTTTATTAGTTAGAGATGTACAAATAAAACACTTACATCGCAAAACGTCATAAATTAATGAGAAAACTCGTCGCATTTCTTGTTCATCGTAAAACGTTACCTCTAGAGGATATTCGTTCAGGAGAGAACCAGCTTTGACCAGATCATCGACAGTCCAATCTACAGTTCCGATGCTTTTAGAGGATAAGACCAGCGACGGTTGGGCCGACTCCAAAGAGCATTTTTGTTTTTTTGAAAAAGGTTTCTTAAACGATTCCCATGCAGTTGGTGCGAATGTATTCGATAACAATTTGTCTTGGTCCTGGGGTGGAAACCATGCTGAATCCGTTGGAACTCTATTAAACATATTGAAAAAAACTCAAAATTTTGAAATAGAATTTTCACAAGAAATTTTCACTGTTTTTGACAGAACTGACACGTTTTGAGAGGTAAACAATGTTTGTTTAAGTTTTTTTTTTTTTTTTTTAATTATTTAGCGATTATATTTTCTTACCCCATTATCTGGAACGCGAATGGACTTACGACTAGTACGAACGAGTTGCTTAGGGAAATTAATGACGGTTTGAAAAACTATCGATAAAACCATCAACTTTTGGTTGAAGTCTTATGAAAACTAGAAGAACAAATTGATTGGTTCGACCATGACCATGGCTACCTTAATTTTAAGTGATAGAAAATCAATTTGAGTTTACATGATCGAGGTCAATCAGTGTCAGTTGGCTAATTGTCTCTTTAATTGAATTCTTAGAATCAGCTTTGAAAAATAAGCAGATAATAGTTAATAACAATCATTTTAACACAATCAATTCTTCTGTAACAACAAATTTTCCTGTACACCAGAACTTTCCCGAATCAAAAATTAATTGAAAATGAGCTTATATGAATTGTTTTGTAAAGTGAGTGAGTTTATAAAAGTTAATTTTTATGACTCGAGCTGAGCCTAAAAGTTCACATTAAAATATGTACTCACATTTAATTTTCTTAAATTCACTTTATTACGGAAAATGTCTTAAAAAAATAGAAAAACTGATTGGGGTCCTTCAAGTATTACGTAAGTTGAATTTTAGTTTATTTTAACCCCTCCCTCGCCCTTATCAGCAAAAGTCAGCAAAACCCTAAACTCCCGACCTATGCTTATGTAAACTTATTAAAAAAAAACTTAATTTAAAAAACGATTTTAATTTTTTATTTTAAATTTAGTAAATTAAAATTATTTGTCCTCAGTCCATAAAACTTGAATCCAGCGAGAACCTAAGATATCAATTGTTTTGGAAAATCCTTGTATATACTCTTTGCTATCAAGCATAGACCATTAGGGTAACCATATTTGTTTGAATTAGAATTTACTAAATTTTGCAAAAAAAAAAAACAAATAATAAACATACATTGCTGACGTAATCACCTTCTAGACCCCCCGACCCCTATGTCATAAAAAATAAGCAAAGAAAAGACCCCCCCCCCCCCTTCGGTGTTTACGTAATACTTGAATGATCCCTTGGAGTAAAAATCACGTTGCCACTAAACATGTTTAGTTGATAACGGATTGTTATGATATTCGGTATGATTATAGCTTACAATCTGGGCCATTATCTGTGATCCATTTTGTTGCGGAAAAATGTCTCATCAAAATAAAAAAACTGATTGAAACAAAAATTAAGTTACAACTAAAAATTTTTAGTTAATAGCTATATAAGTAGTAATAACTTATAAGACTCTTAATACAATTTTTTTTTGTTGGTAAATACTTTTATAGTTATTTTTAAATCCGATACATAGATTTCTAACAAAGTTAGTGGAGCTCTTAAAATGTTATAAAGAAAACTAATAAAATATTCCTATTTTACATCTTCGAGTAGAATTCAATGTTGAACATGGACCCTTTGTTGGCCTCGGTTATACTTTCAACACAGTTGTCTAGTCTAACAGGTCAAGTGGGTCGTTTCGTTTTAACCTGGTAAATCTTTTGGCTGATTATGGTTTCTGGCTGTTGAATTTGGATGAAACTTTAGACTCTTCTTATAGATGCTACTAGTTTTGTTCGCTGCTTGAGAAACCGTTTCGATGCCTATGTCTCCCAGGAGAATGGAATTCCGTACGTATTCAGGAGCGCCATTATTGCTCTAATGATTTTAGATTAACATCGGTTGAAAATATTTAAATTTGATTGTTTTGCGCAACCCCAAAGTTGTACATCGTATGTCCATATGGGCTTAGTAATCAAATTGTACAGAATTATTTTTTTCTCGAGTTTTAGTTTCGATTTTTGTTGGTAGAGAGCAAAGCAGTGTTATTTGCAAATATAATTGTTATTTGATCAATTGTTGGTAGATCACTTGTGAAGAGTAAATATAATAAAAAATCCAGCAAACTATCCTTAGGGACTCCTGCTTTGATGGGTCGAAATGAACTGAACTGAACTCGTTGCCGAATTGAATTTGCAATATTCTATCCGTCGATGTAGAGCTGGTAAGGATTTTGTGGTGTTGAATAAGTAGTGATTGACTTGATTGACTTTGTTGAAGGCTTGAGATACGTACGTCAAGAAATATTCCTGTGCAGAGTGTTTTTGGTTTCGTTTACAACTCTGTGTAGGTACTTGTTCTATTTTGCTATATTTTTATTAAAGTGAAACTTTTTATTCATCGTCTGAAATTTTTTGGCCTGTCTTTAGCATGTCGTTAAATGTTTGTTACATTCTCGGCAGGGAATCGGCAAGTGTTCGGCAGAGCTCGTATACACATTGCTAGCTATATACGATGTCGTTTTTCCAGGCCTGTTGCGCGAGCTTTTACTGAATGTAATGAGTTATTTTCCTCTCCATGACAACGTTTTATTATATTATAAGTTGTCATTAATTGTCAATCATATTTGTATTGGTATTTGTATTTTGATCAGTGTATTGATATAAATGTAATTGTTTACTTGATCATGATAGACAAAGATACAGCTAGTGAGAATAGTGCAAAAATATCCGACGGTGATGTTACAATAGACAACAACAGGCAGATGATCAATTTAACAATAATCAACAAATTCAATAATGAAAATAACATTTGAGTATTAACATCAATAATGGAAATTCAAAAATAGTTGCAACGGTGCGCGGCACGTCAGACAGTGAATTCGTGCCACATTCCTTTATTTCTATTCTATTTTCATACCCAAAATCGAATAATTTTTCGTAAATTTTCAGTTACTTAAGTGTCTCAAATCCGAAAAAAAGTTTCACTTGCATCGTGGTTTCATAAAACCACACAATAATTTTTTTTATATGGCTATGTCCACATTAAAGACAGCCAAAATCGACAAAAAAAAAGCTAAATTCGCATAATATGATGTATTTCTGATTTTTTAGTAAATTTTTTAGCAACTCTCAAAAAGTTGTGGAAAATATCTATAGAGGAAAAGGTATCCGACCAGTTTTTTGAATCACAATTTTTCGAATCACAATTTTTCGAATCACAATTTTTCGAATTACAATTTTTTCGGAACACAATTTTTTGAAACACAATTTTTCGAAATAACAATTTTTCGAAAAATTAATAATAAATAATTTTAGGGACTGAAATCTGAAATAATAAGAATAAATTTAGTTTTATTTGCCAGATTACACAACACAAAATAAAAAAACCTAAAATAAGTAAAGTAAATAAATTTTCATTTTCTTGGAAGTAAGTAAATAAAAATGTATGTATTTTAAGAATTTGATTAACAAAAATTTTGTTTTTTTTTTTTAATAATTAATAAAAATTTATTTTTAAAAAACCTAATTTGTTTGATGAAAGGCACAAAATATTAGATTTGTCAAAACAGGTTTTTTAAGCTCTGTAATAAGATTCGGTATGCGCACGACAGCCAACGGTCAACAATATTTTACTACTTTTCGCAGAGACGACAACAATTAAAAAATCCGTTAAAAGTCATAGAATCAAGAGTAGGTAACGTTTTTATTTAGAAAGCCCTACAAGATGGATGTACAATTTATAGATAGCGAAAAAAATACAAAAAACTTTTAATTCAAAGACATTTATATTATAAAGATAAAATAAACGAAGATAAAACATCTTCTATTTCAAGATGTTGTAATGAAATGAACATTAAATGAACAAATATTTTCAAATAGTCGTTCTCAAACTATGGAACCCAACTTTTTTATTTTAAATAGTATCTGACATATATTATATATTATATCATTTGATGGATCCAACATTTTGAGAACCACTGGTTGAATTTTATTTACTAAATAAAAGGTTTTATTCAATTACTTATTTTAGGTTTTTTTATTTTGTTTTGTGTAATCTGGCAAATAAAACTAAATTTATTCTTATTATTTTAGTCCCTAAAATTATTTATTATTAATTTTTCGAAAAATTGTGATTCGAAAAATTGTGATTCGAAAAACTGACACCTAACCGAGGAAAAACCGTGACATTTTCGTACTTGTTTCAGATTATGCTCGGTATCTCCTAATCCATGTATTTTTCTTCGAAAGCTACTCTATAAGTTTATAAAGAGCATCAAATATGTTACAAATTAAGCTCAATCGGAGCTATGCACGTCAATGGATAACCGAGATACGGCACTTGAAATATTGAAAATTTTAGCTTTAGACCTTTTTTGGGTAAACATGTATGACCTCGGCTGGACTCATCCGCATTGCTAGTCGGCAAGCTCCTGCCTCGCAGAGCTCCAGAACCACGTCTCTTGTAAATGCAAGTAGGGGTGCTGAGAGGCTCTGCACTTGCCTGAAAGCAGGGCTTTGCTCTGGGGAAATGTGCAAAACTGCAACAAAGAGGACGACGCTGACGAGCCTCAAGAAAACCCTGACGATCCACCAATACTGGAGCACCCACCAAAATGTGATTTTACCTTATATGGGTTCTCTAAAATTTTGAGAGAACTACGAGGCTTACAGGTCCCGCTTTGTACTTAATTTAACGCTAATTAAATTGCCTACAAATTATATTCTGCCAGTTCTGCTCGTAGAATCAATGGTTTTGACGCTATACTTTGACCCAAAAAAGGTCTAAAACTAAAATTTTCAATTAAAAAAAAACCGGCCTATTTTCAAAGTAGCGTACCTCGGTAACCCATTGACGTGCATAGCTCCGGTTGGGCTTTATTTGTAACACGTACAGAATAACTTTCGAAGAAAAATACATAGATTAGGCGATACCGAGCAGAATCTGAAACAAGTCCAAAGTTTTCACGGTTTTTCCTCTTTAAAAATGTTTCCACAACTTTTTGAGAGTTGCAAACTTGAAAATACATAGCCCTAATGGGTCCAAACAACATACTAAAAAATCAGAAATACATCATGTTTTGTTAATTTATTGTTGACTTGACTGGCCTAATTTGAATGTTCTAGTGTAACAGTTTTTCAAAGATCTTCGACGAAGAACCCGACCCGATTTCAATATTTTTTTAATTATATATATAGTATTAAAAGAAAATAAAATCAATGAAATAATTTCACAACATGCGGAAGTTGAAACATCCAAATTTCAGTTTCATTTGAAAAATTTCATACTGTTGATAAATTATAATTGTTGATGTTAAGATAACATTTTATTGACCTAACACATTTTTATTAACATATTTGAAAAGTTTAGCAACAAATACAAACAGAAACACATAACATTGTGCGATATATTCGTGAGTATTTCAGATAGGAGCGGTTAAAAGGTTGCGATAATCAGAAGTTTGCGTGTTTGTCGAAGTTATTTCAATGAGGTGGTGGTTGGAACTGTCGTTAAGGGTGCATGAGACGTTATATGTCTGTCACCATATTATATCGAAATGCCACAAATTTTCTCAATTAACTTTTAAGAAAACATACATCATTTGTAAATATAAGGTTAGTGAATTTGGGTTTTGGTTACAAACGATTTAAAATTGTATTAATACGAATATAATACTCCAATTATTACAGTTAAGATAATATTTTATATGAATTCATTTTTTTTAAGACTTGGCATGATCAGAAATGCATAAATAAATCTGCATAAATTTCCAATATTCGTCTAATAGCTACGATGAATGACGTTGGCAAGATGAGAGCTTAACATGAAAGCTCCGGTTTGTGTCGTACCATCGTCTTCATTGAATGCAAACGAATTCAATATCGAAATGATCTTTTCTGGCTTTTATTCAATCTCAGGTTCGATTATTTCCTAATTGGTAAAACGATAAAATACGGTATATATCTTCTAAAATTTCCCATGACAAATACGAAATAATTTATGACTCAATCAACAACCAAGTAATTTTCCTATTTGTATAAAATTTCTGGTCAATATTTGTCAATTTCTAGATCTTCCATTCAAATAGAATAATTAAAAAATTCCATTTGATTTTGTAGTGATAATGAAAGGATTTTAAAAGTTTCCAGTGCATTTAGAATATTTTATTATCAATATTAATAAAAATATTTTGCCTCAAAGATTTGACGTGAGCCAAAAAGATCAAATGGCTTCAATTTAAAGTACGAGATATCGTTTATTGGACAAATAATTTTTTTTTCTCCTTAGCAAAGACAATAAACTATGAGTTGTAGATGTCAAAGTTCAAAATATTATCTTTGCGTTTAAATAACCTGGTGGCCTATATATTGTAAAATCACGTAAAATATGTAAATCAATATCATTATCCCCCCATTGGAGACTCACTGGGAAGCATACATAAATTTCAGCTTGAATGTCGAAATTTATCCGGTTGGTGTAGTAAAAAAGGAAATTAATTTATTTTCAATCGAAAGAGAAAAGAACAAAGGTCGCTTGTGTAAATTGAAAATCAATACTTGTAAATGTCTATGTTTTAAATTTATGTTTTAAAGTATTTATAAATACGAATGAAAGAGCCCTAGAAAGTTTATCGAGCTTAGATGATGTTTGCATTTTGATTTAATAGTACCTAATATTTATTTTTTTAAATTTAGGATATAGGTAAGAGTCAATGTAAACGTGAAAATGAAGCTTTATTCGAAAAATTCACTTGAAAAGAGCTTTAGGCCCTAGGTCTACCTAAAAATCCCGATACTCATAATCTCGAAATCCATAATTCCGAAGGCCTAAAGATTTCGAGTCGGTATTTTGGGCTGTCGAAATTACCTATAGGTTTTCGGGATGTAGAGCTGTCGGGATTTTTGGTTGTCAGCATTTTGGGGGATTATGGTGGTTGACAGTGACGTACCGTTGATTCATGACACCCGGAACGATAGCCAAATTTGCCGTCCTTTATTTTTGCGACTAAACTTTTCCAATCTAATTTAAGCCAGAATTTTTTTTTCAAAATAAGGGGTGGTCTTTTATAGTTATTACCCGAAGTGTATCATCGGAAAAAATTACATATAGTCAGTAGCTATTCAACTGGAATATATAAAAATTACATCGGTGTACGAGGGGTGGAATTTTTTTTTTTAAATAAAACTTTTGTATTGGTAGACCCGTACGGTATTCTAGCACTAGCCAATTAGTCCGTCATTTGGTAGTTTTACCTGGAAAGTTTTCTAGGACTTTTGAAAATTGGTAATTTTGTATATTTCGATGTGCTCTTCCTGAATTTCAACTTTGCCACCCCGTATCTTTGGCGCTCACGCCGCCATATAGGAAAATGCCGCCTATAACCATGTTTCTTGACAATATCTCTTTTGTGGTCTATTTTATAGCAAATACACTTTTATACAAAATGAAAGTAGAGACAATTTCTTACAATTTATTTAAGAACCTTTTTATTCGTAAAATCAACAGTTTTGGCGTACGAGCGCCGCAAACCTTTATACATCTATGCCAAACCGTGACATAACAATACACACTCGTATGTAATACGCAAATACGCAGTTTAAATTAAATGTCACGGGAGGCGTAGATGTATAAAGGTTTGCGGCGCTCGTACGCCCAAAACTGTTGATTTTACGAATAAAAAGGTTCTCAAATAAATTGTAGAAAATTTGATGAAATATTAAGTTCTTATTGGGTAGCTCAATTTTGATAATTATTTTTTTTTTTTGGTTGAACATAATTTTAATTTTTCTCATATCCATTTTTTATAAAAAAAACTCCCCTCCTAAGGGGTTAAAATTAGGGATGAAAAAATAAATTTTTCTTAGCTAACCCGATTTTGATAATTTTGTTTCTATTACGAACAGTGTACCTTTAAATTATTCACATTTCAATTAAAAGCAAAAAATGTCAACCCTTAGGGGCAAAAAGACATGATGTAGTAACTTTAAACATTTAACGGCGCTGCCTCTTATGAGCAGCGCGTTTAGTAGGTTTACCATATTCAAAAAAATAAAATCAGTTATCAAACGTCAGATCACTAAAAATCGAGAAATAAATAAAATTATAACAAAATGAAAAATCGACTTCAAAATAAATAAAAATTCTTCAAAAAATGCACAAAAAATTAAAAAAATAATTGCGTAATATTGCAGTGTCTACAACTTACAAATTATTAGAATGATATAATGTACAACTATTGTTATTTTTGGAGTTAGTGTCAGCAAAAGAAATACGACTTTATTGGTAACTACTTAACAATAAACGAGAATACCTTATGAAATTTATTTTTCAAATGAACTTTTATACAATATATTAGTATTGTGACAATATCTAACGACCTTTAAACTACAAAATACCAATAACCAAGTAAACATTTTTACAATAATTAATATTTATTTCCTTGACTGACACCAACTCCAAAAATAACGATAGTTGCACATTATATCATCTTAATAATTTGTAAGTTGTAGACACTGCAATAATACGCAGTTATTTTTTTACTTTTTAGTGCATTTTTGAAGAGTTTTTATTTATTTTGAAGTCGGTTTTTCATTTTTATTTAGCTTTTTGTCTACAGCATCTCAGCTCTTCATTTTATAGTAAAGTACCTACTCAGAAATTAACTGTGGAATATTAGATTTTCTTTAAAATTATTTTATTACTAAAAACCACTTTATATGTTCTGTTGATAAATCTGGTTTTAAGCCTCGTCTAGCGTGGTTCTCAGGAATGTTAATATTTTTACCTCCTAACTAGTCTTAACAAGATCCCGTATTCATAAATCCTTCCTCCCTTCTACAAACCATTCATTGACTGAATTATTGGATTTATACACTTTGAATTAATATAAGATGATAAGTGTTAACGAAAACTGACTTCAAAATATATAAAACTTCTTAAACAAGAAAAGCACTAAAAAGTAACAAAATAATGGCGTATCCTTGCAGTATCTACAACTTACAAATTATTAGGATGATACAATGTACAACTACTTTTATTTTTGGAGTTGGTGTCAGCCAAGGAAATACGACTATATTGATACTTAGCAAAAAACGAAAATACCTTATGAAAATTATTTTTCAAATGAACTATTAAACAATATACTTGTACTGTAACAATATCTAGCGACCTTTAAACTACAAAATACTAATACCAACTAAACCTTTTTACAATTTTTACAAATTACCATTAATATTAATTTTCTTGACTGACACCAACTCCAAAAATAAAAATAGTTGTACATTGTATCATCCTAATAATTTGTAAGTTGTAGATACTGCAAAGATACGCCATTATTTTGTTACTTTTTAGTGCATTTCTTGTTTAAGAATTTTTATATATTTTGAAGTCGGTTTTTCATTTTTTTATAATATTTATTTATTTCTCGCGTTTTAGTGATCTGAAGTTTGATAACTGATTTTATTTTCTTGAAAATGGTTAACCTTCCAAATGCGCTGCTCATATGAGGCAGCACCGTTTAATATTAAAAGTTACTACATCATCCCTTTTTGCCCTTAACGGTTGAAATTTTTTGCTTTTAAATGTAACAACAAAACTCAGTGGATTAATCTTTCCAACAGAAAGAAAAATTATCAAAATTCGATGATTCAGTTAAATGTCACTATTTCATCCCCTATTTTCATCCTTAGGAGTGGATTATTTTCTTCAAATGTGAACAATTTAAAGGTACGTTGTACGTAATAGAAACAAAATTATCAAAATCGGATTAGCCAGGAAAAATTTATAATATTATTTTATCTCTAATTTTTAACCCTTTATGAGTGTTACTACTTTTAGTGTACTTTTTTTTTTTTATAAAAAATGGATAAGAGATTAATTTAAAATTGTGTTCTACAAATAAAAAAGAATTATCAAATTCGAGCTATCCAATAAGAAGTTAATATTTCATCCCTTAGTTTTCAACCCTTTAGAAGTAAAAGATTTTCCTCCAATTTAAATGGGGCCACACGAAAAACACTGGCTTTCAAATAAAAAAGTAATTTTCAAAATCGAGCTATCCAATAAGAAGTTAGTATTTCATCCCTTAGTTTTCAACCCCTTATAAGTAAACGATTTCCTTCAAATTAAAATGGGACCATTCGGGAAGAACCAGCTTTCAAATAAAAAAAGAATCATCAAAATCGCTTCACCCAGTCGGAAATGCTGAGGTAACAAACTCCTCCTTTTTTTGAAGTCGGTTAAAAACGGTTTAGTCAAGGAAAATATTGTTATTTTATCAAATCAGTCTTTTTACTTTTAAAAGAAAATATAAAATGTAACTCTCAGATAAATAAAATGAGGACCTAAGTTCAAATATTAGAAGACACACGTTTTAAAAGCTTTTATCTTTTTTAACACAGCTGAACAAAATCTGAAATTTTGCATAAAACTCACATAATAGACTCATAGCTATTTACTTACTCGCATTATTATGGTCATTTTAAGAAATGGGAACAAAACTAGGAAGCGAACAAGACGCTTACAGTAATATAATTTTTGAATCTTTATAGGTTTGTTCGGAAAAAATTGCGTGTCTCATGCTACCCTGAACGAAATCCACGTACAATTTTCCTCCAATAACTATTTCGTTCTAATTTTATTTGTTATTTCGATTGACAAAAAAAAATTTGCTCGTAATGCAAATAAAACAATTTTATCAAACTCATCTAATTTCAAACGTCCATAAAATTATTTTTGATATAATAAGTACAATAAATTACAACAAAATAAATCGTTATTATATGACATAATAAAATTCAGTGTATTGTTTAGGTAAATAATTTAAATTTCAATAAGTAGCTTCTCAAATAAATCTTTCTAGCTTAATAATTTTGAATATTTTCGGTGTATACTTTTGTAATAAATATGATAAATGTTATAGGTGGAAGAAACTTATTCAAGGCACCAATTATTCAAAAAAACCTACCTACTCATTAAACTTGAACCATTTAAAAGTGACACCAACTGTTATTGAAAGTTTTATATACTTACATATATACCTTGAAAAAGTTAAACGTTCTAATTATAATTTGAAATTGTCATGCCTTTTATCGGATCAATCTTTGAAGTAATATTCAAAATAATTCAACGAAAATTGAACAATTCGTAAAACTTAAATATACTAGAATTATAAAAGTTTTAATAGAAAAAAAAATAAAGAAAATTGCTTTGCTTTGTTTAAAATGATTTTGCATGAAAGAGCACTTTCGATATTCAAATTTAACAAACTAAAAAAAATTAATTACTTAAAAATAATTTTAAAAATTGCTACATATAGATGCTTTAAACGTTAAACTTACTATCAGTTGTTTTATTAATGTTCTATTGAGTAGGTTTCTATTAAAATTCTTATAAGGGAACATATTTTTATGGACTCAAAATTTTTTCCTGTTCCTCTGACTTTTACGTGGGAATATTTTTTAATGGTATAGTACTTTATTTTATCCATTTATTTTTATATGCATTTTACTAGGTAAATGACGTTTCTATGACAAAAATTGCCTTACTTAAAGCTAATAATTATCATATACTAATGATAAGTCTATACTAATGATTTCGGCCATATGGCCGCCATAGTTGGGTAGCTATCTAAAAAAAAAGATATTGTAACGTTTTTACGGGTTCTTGGATTTGTGTTAGAATGACGACAATTTATTTTTAACAAATGTTTATTTATGTATCGTTAAAAATGATCAAGTTTACTGTTACAATAGTCACAGTCACTAATTGGCACTCACTGTTTATTTATTACTGCGTTGACAATTTATTTATCACTCGGTGCTGATTTATTTATAACTCAGTTGACGATTTATGTATTACTCTCTTCACTATGCTTGTCGTTCCTCGGAGAAGCATTCCTACCCCACTTTTTCTAGTTCTAGAACATTCAATTCTATTGTCTTATGATTTGTCCTTTTCCCATCCATCAAGAATTACACGTCAAAAGTACTAGAAGTTTTTTTCTCTTTATCATTCACCGAGTAATCTTTTCTTGGTCAAACCCTCGCGGAGGGTGGTCTCAAAGACTAAGTTTTTTTGAGAACGTTCCAGTAGCTCTTATTGTTCAGTCGACTGCGAAGCCGCGCCATTATCCATCCTTCACGATTCGTTGGGATACTCAGCGTGAAGTTTAGACAAAAGGTCTAAAACGGTCTAAGGAGAAAAGTCTCACCACATGGTCGTGAGCCCAACCTCTTAGGCGTCCTTGATTGTGACAATATTGATAAGAGTTTAAAAACTAGAAGCTGAATTGTTACAAGATCCTAAATCAGAATGTGCTAACTTTTTTGTGACTTTATTTGACTCTTAAATTTAGAGTCCATATGATCTTTTTAATCACCAAATAATTTAAACTAAAACCTTCGAGGGAGAGAATTTTGTTACAAAAAATATATTTCAGTGATTTCTTTGTGTTCGAAACGCTTTCAATAGTGTCACAATCTCAAGATGGAGAAGTGTCGCCATTTTCAGAGTATGGGAGTGTCACATATCTCATCAGGTTAATGAGGAAGCGGCCTGGTTATGAGAGGGGTGTAGGCGAGCGATCATCTATCAAGAGGGTTTGACGAAAAGGGTTACTCGGGGAATTAAGAACGGGTGAAGCTTCTAGAATGATCTATCTTTCTTGGAACCATAGAGAATTTCGGCAATGAAATATTCTGAGAATATAAAGCTGAATTTTCTAGAATGGTTTTGAAATCCTATATAAGCCCCGGACAAGCATAAGGCGAGTCAGTCTGAATATAAATCGTCAACGTCAACAGTCTCTTGGAAAGTGATTAGTGTGAAATAAATCTTCGACCAGTGTTAAAATAAATAGTGAAAGTGATCAGTGTTAAAGTGTAAACAGTAAAAGTAAACAGTGCACTAGTGAATGATAATTAGTGAATAAGTGATTGTGAAAACTAACTTATTATTAACATGTAGTTTATAAGTGTTAAAGTGTAAGATAAATCAATAAACGAATATTAAAAATAAATTTATCGTCATTAAACACAAATCCTTGAACCCGTAAAAACATTACAATATAATGCAACATTTCAATCATTTGAAGTTAACTTTTACATTTTTTAGTTGGACGATTATGACGACCATAAAATAAACAATGAGAGTTTTGCGCGAACAAAACCAAATTTTTAACCAAAATATTTGTATCAAATTAATAAGCAATAAGATTTCTAAGCTAAAGTTTTTACGTGGTATATTGATGTAAAATCAAGAAAATCCGAATAGTTAATAGAAAGGCATTATGGAGCTATAAATTAGTTTCCTTGCCATTTTAGTTTTAATATACTTTTGGACTTTACGTAAATTTACTAATTTTTTTTGTAAAATTGTCTCAAGCTCAACTTTCTTTAACACTATTTGTAAACTATTTAAATTTTACTTACTGTTTAACTTTGCCTCGTTGTTTCTCGACCAAATGATAATAAATTTTCAATCTCCATTCTTCATCACTGGGAAACACAATCGACTTGGCATGGATCTGTTCTTGCCAATCAGAGTTTTTGCTTTCACGAAAAATTTTCGACAACAATGTCGGATACAATGCAAAAATATTTCCATGTTCAAATGCACTAACTTTGACCCATAATCGATTCACATCCGAACTCATTTTAGTCTCGTTTAGTCAAGAAAACGAAAATCAAATTCCAAATATCAACTCGTAGCTCCTGACGGCTAAAACGATTTTAACGTTGCCATGTCATACGATAGAGTACGAAAATGCGGCAAGATTTTAAAAGTTTTTATTTTCATTTTAAAATGCAACGAACATAAACTATTTGTTTGAACGAGAAAAAAATATAATAAAGTCACGTTTGGTTTTTCGTTACGTGTTACAAACATAAAGTATCGGTCATAACTCTTCCGTTCGTGACTCAAAAACGAATGTCATTATTTATGCAATATTTTCCAAATTTATCATAACTTATATTCATCTTGTACACTTAACAATAAAACCAAATGATATCACCTTTGAAAATGCAAACTGGTATCGTAAAAGAATTAAATTTATGGGTTCAAAAATTGAACTCTTGCTGAAAAATTTGAAAAAAAATTCTTCAAGTCGTTTGACGTTGATAAATTAACTAAGTTTAATACAAGATACAACAAAACAAGACAAGAAATATTTTCAAACTGATTTGTATTATAGTTTAAAAGCTCTCCTGCATTCGCAAGTAGCTACACGCGCAAGCGTTTTGCCACCCTAAAAGCTCGTGATTGCTTTAACGTTTTGCATTTAGGTGTTTTTAAAATAGGCACGGCTTAAACAATTACAGTGGATGAAATTAAAGGATCTATAATTAATTTGGGGGAAGGTTGGGTATTTGAGAACACCGGGTAATATGAAAAAGTTGAATTTTAATTATTTCTCCTTTTGCGAAAATGTTCATCAGTGTTTAAATGGACATGTTTGATAACCATTATTAACTGGATAAAAATATATTTATATTGACGTTCGCATATTGTCACGGTAAGTAAATAATTAAAATTTGTCCTTTTGTTAAAATTTTTGCCGTAAGTAAAAATCATGGAAAAAAATATACGAAGTTCCAAAATCTACATTATTCCGACAAGTGCATCAAGAAGAATTTAACCAACCGACGAAAAGGACGACACCCTGTCTTCAATCAAAGTCACGAAAATCAATTGGAAAAATACATCTTCGATTGTTGCGAGTCTTTTTACGACATAACACCTAGATCACTACGAAAAATTGCCTTTACATTTGCTGAAGCCAACAAATTGAGCCATAAATTTAACCAAGAATCTCAGATGGCTGGTAAAGACTGGTACTATTCATGTCTACGAACTCCAGAAGCAATGTCACTTAGCCGAATTCAAACGTTCAATGCCACCGAAATTAAACTGTTTTTCGATCAACTAGAAGCCCTCCAACGCAAATACAATTTTCCTTATCATCGTACATTCAACATTGATGAAACCGGTATCAATACTGTTCAACGAAATTCGAAAATATTGGCTCCAAAAAGTTTGAAGCAAGTTGGAAAAGCGACAAGCGCTGAGCGCGGTATCACCACTACCGTTGTTTGTGCGGCAAGCGCTAGCGGATTATATGTACCTCCAATGTTTATCTTCAAAAGAAGGCGTATGTGTGATCTGTTGCTGAATGGCGTTAATAACGATATGATTGGCACGGTTTCTGATTCTGGTTGGATAAATGAGTTCATATTCGTGGATTATCTACAGCACTTCATTGTTTTTGTTAAACCTACCGAGCCAGTTTTGATAATACTAGATAATCACAAACGTCACATTAGCTTGAGGGCATTGCGAGGCTTTTTCGAGAACACAATCTGCATGTTTTTTCCTTACCATCTTATGTATTACATAAAATGCAACCGCTGTACTAAACTGTACAGCTTTATTTTAAACTGTAAGATCTACATGGTTAACAATCCTGGCAAACGGATCACCCAATACAAAGTGGCCGAGCTGTTTACTAATGCGTACAACAAGACAGCCAACATGAGCAAAGCGATCGGACAAGTTTAACGAATACTTCAAAAATATGCCTTTTATTAATAAATTCAACAGTGACAGGATCCACATACTTCCGTTCGTGATACTACTACAACTGAGAAAACAATTCCTGTGAACGATCAAGTGACAACATCACTCATTCATCATAGCCACAATACCACTATTGTTCATGAACATCAAACCGATTTAACCAGTAATACTTCTGTTTCTCCATTAACTCCTGTGCTTCTGTCTGACATAGCCAATGTTTGTACCTATCCCTAAGATAAAAACTTTACAACGAAGAAAAAGAAAATATTCTTAAATTTTATCCAGCACTCCCATAAAACATCAATTAGAAGAAAAATAAAAAAGACAAAATGAAAAAAAATAGTAAAAATATTCCATTACAACAACGAAGAAGTACAACATTAAATTCAAAGCCACCCCCAGTCAAAAATACAGCGGTCGTTAAAAATTTGAAAGCAGTGTTCGAGAAAAGTGACGACGTGGACTATTATTGTATATCATCCACAGAAAAATATGAATCACCCCCTAAAGAAGACTTGATTATGTGTAAAAAATGTAAGAAGTGGGCCCATGACCAATGCACGTCTAATGATTACATCTGTGATTTATGTGAATCATAGTTAACAATCATTAAAATTTATATTATGTGTATCATCCCCTAATTTAGTTTCTTTTTCCCCCGTGGATTGATTTCAATTACCCCACACACTACCGAAGATATAGGAATGGCAATATTTTTTATATTCTATATTTTTGTTATTATTATGGTAATGTAAAACGTTTTCGTTCAAATTATTAAAGAAGATAAGTAGTGTCATGTTATAATAAAAGTTTACTAAAATTGTTATTTTGTTTTATTAAGATAATTTAAAGTTAACTGTTCCCAAATATCCCACTTTCCCCTAACTATATTAATAATAATGTGTTTATAAATCATATTTTATTTTTTAAAAAGTAGTTTTGTACATTAAAGTTTTATATTAAAATAGAAATACAAATTGTTAGGCGGTTTGATAATAGACAATGAATTCAATTACTTTAACTTATTGTTCAACATCGTAGAAATACTTGTAAAAAATAGTAAATGAGTAACCTTTTATCGAATCACCTACAACTTGAATTTATTAAAAACTTATTTTTCCTTAGAATTACAATTAAAAACGTTATTTTAATTGAGGTACAAAAGGTATTATAATTAATTTGAAATATCCAAGCTGTTAATAACTACCAAATCATAGACTGTGCTTGTAAATCAGCCAAATTATAAACAGCTCGTCGAGATCTTCCAAAACCTACAAACCCTAATTGTCAGGGTTTTGGTTCGTTAATTCTATAATTCTGTCGAAAACTGCGACTAAGAGTGTAAGCGTCCTCGGCACGAAAACGACTTCCGGGTCTCTCATTCTCGTAAATATTTTCAGCAACTTTAGGCGTTACGACATTCACTTTCGATTTTTCACGGTATTGATTTACCTTGGTACATGCTAGTAAAATCCCTAAGAGGACCAAGAACTCAACGAAAACTACCAAAAATCCGACTGCCAGGAAAACGATGTACTGCTCATGATACCAATCTTCAAGTTTGACAATGCATCCCTGAAATGTGATTTTATTAGAACATTATGGTTTAATTGAGGAAGGGAAGGATTACTTCGATGTGACGGTAGCCTTTGTGATACTCGAGTTCTAGTTGTTGGCATTTGGTTGAGTTGACCGGAAGAGGGTCTAAATATGCATTTAATTCATGGACGTTTGTTAAAGTGCAACACGTTAACGGAACTGCGAGTTTCGGTTGAGTGAATGATTGTAATCTCCACAGTGACGTGTCATACTCAATGCTTGAGGATATCCCGCAACATTTAAACTAAAACCAAAATACAGTACAGTCAAAAATCTACGGAATACTCCCATCTATTGAATCTTAGTATAATTTTGAATTTATTATTATTAATAGCAGATACCCGCTCGCTTCGCTGAGTAAATCTAAATTTAACTGATTGATTAAAAGATTCCCTACGTTCATAGCAAAATATAAAAATTAATCTATTTTGACAGAAAAAAATGATGATGAGAAAGTTCATCACAATTCGTAAAACTACTTTTCAAGAAAGAGATGTTAGCTGTCTCAAATGAGCTTCTATATGATTTTTAGGACTTGAAAATCTTTCATACCAAATGTCATTTAAAACCGTACAGCTATTTTGGGGGCATCCATTAATTACGCAAGGCGTTTTTTGCGATTTTTGAAATCCCATCCCCTCCTCTCTGGGAAGATGCCATGAAATTTGGTATATATCATTTCCCCAACCCGCAATCTAATGTGATATTTTTCAAAACAAAAAAATAGCTGATATTTGCGAGACCTTCCCTTTCCCCAAAGTAAGATTAGATGAGATTCGGCTCAACCCCATCGGCCCTTGAACGCCTCACGTAATTAATGCATGTTTCCTTAAAAGAATAGATTAGTAGCTATCCTACAGGATCTGTAGCAAAACTTCATTAAAATTCGTTCCGTTAAGTAATTGTTAATTTTTTGAAAGTTTTGTTTATTATTTTAATACGTTTATTTCTAATTAATATCTTCGACAATGAACAATAAAAAAATTCAAATATTTTAATTGAAATATTAAATATTTTATATTTCATTATTAATTTTATCGGGTGTTAAATTGAAATTCATATTTATTTTCCAGTAAAAATTGTCAATTTTTTAATTTCAATTTTGTGGAGATTTCTTTTGTTATTGTGTAAAATTGGAAGAAAATGGGTTAAAATTCTATTTCACGAACTTTATCAAAACTTTTTAAATGCACGGTTCCTGTAGAATATAATTGTTTTGTCATCCCATGGGAACCAGGCATTATTCTAGCCTTAAAAGTAAGCTATATCATTCTCCCCCAAACTACCACATTGCAAAAATCATATCAATCTATAACTCTGTGATAGACATAAAACATATCTATCCCACGGGAATAGTACATCTGTCCTGAATAAAAATAGATCAAATCTTCTTAAGGAAAATGAGTTAAGACTATATTTTGTGGATTTTAATGAAACTGCTTTTATTAGCACGGTTCTTATAGAATAGATAGTTTTTTTGCTATCCCATAGGAACCATTTATTATTTCGGTATAAGAAGTAATTCATATCACTTTCTGACCCTTAAACTACCACATTATAAAAAAGGATGTTAATCTTTTGCTCTGTAAAAAACAAAAAAATATCTATCCCACGGGAACCCTACATTTTAACATCTAAGGTCATATCAGGACTTAGACACAGAAAATTTCTGAACTCCATTTATCTTAAAAAACAGAGTACCATTGACTCATTTGACTCATAGAGCTGAGATCAAAGAAATCTAACCACTGGTGGTTTATCATTTGTACAATCAACCAAATTCAAAAATTTAACTAAGCTTCAGCCAATGACGGAGGTTTAATTTTTAATTTTAAAGTACTTTGGTTTGAGCCAAGTCGACGGCTGCCGTGTACTGTTCAAATCCAGATTTTCCATAACTTCGCTGAAGGGCTCTTGCCAGATAGGTCGGCGATACGCTCAAACCGAGACAGTTTGGCCACAGCCAAACCATTCCATAGACAATACACTCCGTTAATAGTAAACTGAAGACGATAACAAACGTCTGAAATTTCCGAAAATTTAAATTCCTTACTTATTATTTTAATAAAATTGTGCTTACAACTGATAGAATAAAGTAGTTAAAAACACAAGCGGACCAACAACCCAAAACTGATGCGGAACAAATAATCAGTCCAACGCCCAAGAGGACAAGAGCGGCATAGTAAAGAGGAGGTTGCGGTAAAGCCTGCGAGCCCGAAATTGGTAAAATCAGTCGCGATAACAATACTCGAGGCCAATCACATAACAACAAAAATCCGGCAACAATCAATAAAATCCCACATACCTAAACAAGACAACAATCAATCAAACCATTTCAAACAAACATTTGTCAAAACTTACCATCAATAAAAAATTACACAAAAGCAATAAAGTTTTCGTATTTAATATCACTGATAGTCTCATTATTATAATAAGTCACTTATCTTTTCGAATCTTAAAACGGTTTCACCATTGACACATTGTTACATGAATTTTCGATTTGTCACAACAATAAATCAGCATGTCGACTTTCGAAACTCGTTCGATTGAATTATAATCGAGAATAAAATTCTATGCTCGATAAAAATTAAATTTAACATAAACAGGAAGGAAATGATATTTAGCGGACCAGAAATTGTTCAAAGAGGTGGAGGGTGATTCACACAAATGAAACTTAACCAATCAAAATATAAATTAGGCCTAAGAGAATTTTTAAGTTTATTTAAACAAACAAATCTATTAGTTTAAAAGCATTTTTTAATTACTCGTACAAAAATAAAAGAAATTTAGGTTCTTTATATAAATATTTAGATTGCTAAAAATTAGAAGATAAAAATTTGTTTATTTGCACTTCGTAAGGTTCTATGATTATCATTGGTTATTAGATAAAATAATTATCATTGTAATCGGATTTATGGTCCACTGAAGCGCCATTGTTGAGCCCTTTGACTCTGCCTGTTTTTAGTTTTATGTAGATATTTGGTTGTACCACTCTTACTATTTGGTCTGATTAATATATAACGTCTAAAAATACCTATGAAAAGTGGACTTATTATTTGTTTTTAAAACATTTTACTTGAACTATAACAAGTGTTGCTTCGCAACTGATAAGGCAGCTATGTATATTTGGTTGTCTAACCAACCTTTTTTATACTAAACAAATCCATACTTATGTAAAAACTAGAGATGCAACGAATATTCGGCTACTATTCGGTATTCGGCCAAATAGTGTGTACTATTCGGCCGAATACCGAATACTAAGTCATAACAAAATAAATGTTAAATTCAAAACTATATTTATTTAAATTAAAAATTAAAATTGAGAATCAATTAGGGAGAATTCATTATGATGAATCAAAACAATTTTTTCTGCATTTGAGTAAAGTTTCCTCGAGGAGGAACCTGCTTTGAATTTAGAAACCACTACTTATATGGGTTTAGTGTCCGATCTGGGGGAATATTTTGAAAATAAAAATCAATTTCGGTTACCATTAAATTTTTCTTTTTCTTTTAAATTAAAAATAATGCGTCTCGTGACGATTTACTCAGAAATAAAACGGTACCGAATATTCGGCTATTCGGCCGAGAGTGTGGCCGAATATTCGGTATTCGACTAAATCACTATTCGTTGCATCTCTAGTAAAAACTAGAGTCCGACCGAAACTGGTTGTCCGGCCGAAACCGAAACCGAATATTCGGCCGTGGCTTTAGTTTCGGCCGAAACCGAAACTCACGTGTCCAAGTATGAAATTCCTTAAAATACTGAAATTTGGTGCATTTTACGGTTTTATCCATTATTCTGCTTTGATTAGGACATGAAATGGAAACACAGTACTTAGGTATATTAATTTTGTTATAATCATTTATTTAATATAATATTAAAAAAATATTAATAATATTTTTATTATTTTTTCGAATTAAGTTCTCATAGCAAAATGCTTATCAGTTATCAATAATCAAATCACTAATTTTATTGTTACTGTTTCATTAAATAGTAACTATTAGTATTTTGAAATCTTATTAATTAATACTTTTTAGGAGTTCGATTTATAGAGGAAAAAATACACACTTACAGAAAGATGAATTGGAATTAAAAAAAAAAAAGTATTTAAGGGTGTAATTTCTAGGGAGTTCAAAAAAAAATGTCAAAAGTAAATTACGGGTAAAGATCCATTGAACGATGACTTCAAATATCTGCAAATGACTTTCAAATGACAAATAACTTCAAATATTGAAATTTCTAGGCACGAAAAAATTATACATAGAAGATATTTGTTACTATGGAAAATTTACGATTCCTAATGTATAACTATTATCTTTTTATTCCAAGATAGCTAAAATAACTTTTATATTTTGCAATGACAGATTTTATTTATTAATTAGTTCAATCTAGCTATGTCCAGCGAAGCGGGCGGGGATCAGCTAGTAAATAATAATCAAGGTTTTTGAGATGTATTTTTAACTCCAGTTGTTATGGTTACTCTCCACCGGAAAGAAGTTAGCGTAGAACTTTATTAATTTTTATTTTTTTGCTCCTCAAATGTTCGTTCAGAATCTACATTTGCTCTAGGTGTAAAGTTAACTGTTAATTAGTTATTCAAACTTTAAAAAACTAAAAAAATCAAAAATTGAAATTGCTATAAAATTCAAGTAACTAACTTTTTATTATTGTTTTTTCATTCCAAAAATTGCTCCTCGATTGCTCTTTCCGAATACACATTTGCTCCAGGTGTATGATTAACTGTAAATTAGTTATTAATTTTTTTAAAAATTATACATACCTCAACAATTAAAATTGCTAATAAAATCCAAATTACTAATTTTTTATAAAAGAATTTTCGATCCAAAAATTGCTCCTCAAATGCTCTTTCCGGATCCACAATTGCTGTTGCTGAGGTGTGAAAAAATTATCAACTTGCAATTTATAACGTTTTTTAATTGTTGAGTTTTAAAATTTATTACAAATTCAATAAATTATTAATGGTTACTTCTACACCTGGAGAACACCTTTTTGTTAGAAAAAAATTTATTAAAAAAATTAGTAATTTGGATATTATAGCGATTTCAATTTTTGTGTTTTTTAGTTTTTTTAAAAATTGAATAACTAATAAACGGTTAATTTTACACCTAGAGCAATTATGGATTTAGAAAGAACATTCGAGGAGCATTTTTAAAACGAAAATTTTTTTATAAAAAATCAGTTATTTGGATTTAATAGCAATTTGAATTGTTGACGTTATGTCTAATTTTTTAAAAAAATAACTAATTAACGGTTAATCATACACCTGGAGCAAATGTGTATTCGGAAAGAGCATTCGAGGAGAAATTTTTTGGATGAAAAAACTTTAATAAACAGTTAGTTACTTGAATTTTATAACGATTTCAATTTTTGATTTTTTAATTTTTTTTTAAATTGAATAACTAATTAACGGTTAACTTTACACCTGGAGAAAATGTAGATTCTGAAGGAGCATTTAAGGAGCGATTTTTTAGCATATAATATAATAAATAATTAAAAAGTTCTACGCTAACTTCTTTCCGGTTTACTCTCCAAACAATTTTGTACGTGATTTATGAATGACCTTTCATGATTAAATTACGTCAAATATTCTCCGACATCTTTCTCGTAAGCAATAATAATTCCCATTATACCTTCTTATCCAAGCCTTGTCCACATCAACTAACCCAAACCTCATTAATTCGAGGCGCTTAAAGCACCGATGTCTTCGTGACCTCCTCCTAATACAATCACAGAGAGCATTTTTAGCATTGGCTAGTAATTTTTAAACAGTTTTGGGGTCATATGACTCTGAGTTAAGTATTCACTTAGCTCTGAGGCCCATCAAAACATAATAAAAGTTGTTTATTTTTTATTTGTGTTTTAAGTCGCTTTAACATCTAAGGTCACAAAATATTTGGCTTTTATGCATAATTTTAATATAATGATTTATTTTTTACTATTTTAATAAAAAAATAAATAGTAAATATTGATAATCTTCGAGTATCATAATACATTTGATGTTTAAATTACTGATGATTTAATTAAACATCATATAACTGCATTCAGTACGTACCTACATATAATGTTCATATTTGGTAGGTCATTTTTAATCAAAGAACTCATTCCGTTTTTTATAGTCTGTTATAAAATAAAGCAATGTTTATTGTTTATTTTAAAATTATATGGTACATACTAAAAGTATAGGTATGTGCTAAGATATTTCTGGAAAATTAAAAATATTTAATGTCTACACTTTTGCCCTTGGGTATATCAACATAAGAAAAATATTTGTGTATCGTACACTTGAGGACATTCTAGTTATGGAGAAGAGACCTTTTGGAAAGAATTTGATGTATATATGTATACTATATCTGTATCCTTGTAGACTACTTGCATACTTGATTTTTATTTAGTATCCATTTTTCAAATCGACCATATAAATTAAAGGTTTGTTTTCTAGAAATAGTTTTAAATTCTTCTCAAAAACTTGAGCAATTCCAAGTAATGAAATTTCACTTGCAATATGGGACGTTATGCTGATCTAAAAGACAAAAAAAATTATTTGTGGCTTTTACTTTTAAAATAATGCGCGCATACGTTTGGTATGTCCCATAAACGGCTTATTTTCGACAAAGGTTCTTGTTGGAAAACATCCAAAATAGCTGCCGAAATCCACTTTTTATCGATCGCTTCAATCAAATCTTCCTCATCAATGATATCACCACGTCCAACATTAATAAAAACGGTCGGTTTTGCTAGAAACAACATATTTTTTTAAACTAAATAAGAAATCGATAAAATATTATAGCTACAGGAACAATGCTGTAAGATTTCGCTATTTAAAAGGCCCATTGTTTCATTTGTGGATGGCAAAATATTAATGATATAATCGCAATTTTTAAGAAGTAGAGGGAGATCTTTGCTCTGACAGTATCGAGTAATAATACGTTGGAAATTTTGATCTAACACTCTATTTTGACGGCCCAAAATCCAAATTTCACATCCAAAATGCTTCAATAGCTGAGCAACTAAAATTGCATTGTTAAATTAAATACTAGCCAACAGCCCTAAATGCACAAAAGCCTTGCCAACCCTTAGATCCAATTGTTCCAAATCCCAAAATTCCAATTTTCAAATCCATCAAATTACGATAAACCGCAACTGTTTCTGTTTTTGACCATTTCTTAAGCAATTGATTCTCTCTAATTTGGTACATATTTCGCTCATGGATTGTTATCGATGTGATTATAAATTCGGCCATCGAAATTCCCGTATATTCTCCCGAACATCTGGTTATTAATGCGGGTACGGTTTTAATGTGACGTAATGCCGTAGTTAGGTAGTTTACGCCGGCCCAAGTCGTTTGGATCCATTTGATTCGTTTTAATTTTTCCAAGTATGAACCAATTAATGTCTCGTCGGCAATTATAATTTCAGCCTCAAATAACACATCTTCATTTTCACCTTGTATAAAATAAGATCATAGTAATTAATAATTTAAATAATTCAAGATGATTTCACGTAGGTACCGATTTTGACACAAATAAAATTCAAGTTTGGAAATCGAACAACGAGCGTATTTAATAAATTATTTATTTCTGTAAAAACTGGAATGATTTCCTTGTAGTAAGACATTGTTATAATTTTAAGAACACATTTTTACGAAAGACTGATTTTAACTGAAGTTTTCAGCAAAAATTAAAAAGTAAAGTGTAAAAAGTTTATAATATATTTTTAGCTAAGTACTAGGCAAATACAATAAAATTGTTAAATTTGTAAATGTTTTAATATATGCAAACAAATATAATTATATAACATTTCGTTTTGACTAATACCTTTTATTATCCAATTATTTAATATTTTTTGAAGTTATACTTCTTTAGGCGCGTTATGAAAAAATGATGAGAGTGAAATTTTTAGATGGGCGGCCATCTTGAGACAAAAATTAACAAAATGAAGTTGGCCGTAAAACCACTTGGTTTCTTGGCGCGCGCAATTTGAATTTTTGTTTTATTTATTTACTTATTTATTTATTTTTATATTTAAATTAAAACTAATTCTATATAAAAATCTATATATATATATATAAGCGAAAAACGATCAACGATCACTGATTTATCACGAGATCTCTGAAACTATAGGTCCGATCGACTTGAAATTCAACATAGTTACTCCTCTTACCATCTAGACGCGTTCTAAGAACGGATTTACTCAAATCCTATCCAAAATAAAATTTTCCTCTACCCATCCTTACAAATTTTACCAAATTTATCTCACTGCAGATTTTACACTAACTGAATGTTATCATGGTAACCGTAGCTATTATTTTATTTATTTTATTGTAACTTCTTGAAAACTAATATAAAATTTTATTCGATAATTGATTTGATTTTCACTATTTGTTTTAACACTTTTGATTTTCATAAATAATATAATTCATTATCTTTAATATTTTCAAATATAATACTTAGGAAATATAAACAATGAACGTAGATACAATTCACAAAAATTCACAAGATAAGTTATAAATTTAAGTAAAATTTATTTTTACTTAATAACTTGTCTTGTAAATTTTTGTGCATTCTATTTGTGAATTATAATAATTAAGTCCAAAGTCAGCAAAATTTAATTTTTTTTTTTTTTTTTTTAATGAACGTAGAATATATTTTAATAGAATAGACGGGCGTTGTATACCTTTTCAAATTGTCGAGATTTTAGTGGACGAAGCGAGTTTATTTTCTACCATATCCTTACTGCTATTCGGTAATGAATTAAAGGCTGACGAAATTTGAAAAAAATTTGTTGTTGTTCAAGTATTTAAAAACTGGAATCGGTTCGGATGCTTGACTCAAAAATTAAAACGACTAAGCAGTACAATAAATTAAAATTAACTTACAAGTTCACCGTTTTACACAACTTTTATAATACATATTCTAAATTATTAACATTTTTATTTTCATAGTTAAACTTTTTTTAATTTCCAGTGAAATCTCGATAAGTTAAATTCCTAGAAACAATAAATCCATAGCTAATTTAAAGGTGGTTATATTTTATCTAAAGTTCGGCTCGGTAAACGTTCGAATTATCGAAGGAGTAGTTTTATTTATCCATTGTTTGATTCATTGAGAGTAAAACTTGAAGTAATCTTGGAATTTTCTGCAGTGAATAGAATTCATTCTTAAAAAATAAATATTGAAGTACCAAAATGATACCCGTAAGAATAAATAACCAAAGCATACAGTTCGACTTAAGTGATCCCGAATAGGTGATTGGCTTAAAGAGGTGAGGGCCTGTTAGAACTTCGATTCATAGAGGGGAAAATACACAGAGTTACAAAGGAGTGAATTGAAACAAAAAAAACATTTTAATTTATACATTTATATGGAGTTAAAAATATGTCATACCTAAATTACGAGTAAAAATCATTTGAAATATGACTGAACTGCAAATTGTGAGACTTCTAGGGAGATAAAAATACAAAGATATTTATTATTCAGGAAAATTTTCGATTCTTTAGGTATAACTACTATCTTTTTATGTCAACATAACTGTAATGACTTTTTTATATTTTGCTATGACGGTTTCTATAAATTAATCAGTTTAATTTAGCTATGTCCAGCGAAGCGGGCGGGGATCAGCTATTAACACATATAATTAAAAAATAAGTTATTACTTTTCTCGAATTTTGCAGTAGCTACGATGAAAATGACGTCTGCATTCCATGAATATTCGTGGTTATCACGAAATCTGGCATTCTGAAATGATTCAACCATCTTAGAATAATTATTTAGCAAAACAAGGCATGAATAAGATTAAGACATTTACTTTGAAAAGTAGCGACTTACTTTATTTCGCAATTTCTATGATGCTTCGTTTTCAGGACATGCATAAATTATTTACCAGAAAAATGATCCTGACAAATTTTATAAACGTCTGGCAGCTTCCTTTGGATATTATTTATTGATATACATAAATATAAAATATTATTCTCTTAATTTTATTTTTAATAGTTATATCTTTAAATATATATATTATTATTATTACCTATTAAATATTAATTTACAATTTCTGAAAATTGATTATTTGAATGCAATTAATAAAAACTAATTTTTAATGATGCCAAAGAAGTATAACTTCTCACGCGCGTACATAGGTACACGCAACCACTTTTTTATTACCTAAAAACAAATAAGTAAAATTACAGCATTTACTTTTTATCAATAACTACGTTGAATTTCTGATTATTAATTATCTGATTGACTTTTGGCCCTTTTATTTTCTATCAAGTTCCCACTTCGCATACTGACACATTAACTTTGATAAAATTTCAGTTATTGACATCTTGTACTACCTATACAGGTTATTCTGAATGCCCAATTTTCAATCAGTTTTTCAAGCATTTTGGGAAATATTCCACCAATAATGCGTTTAATATTGGTTTTCAAAGCGTTTATCGTTTATACCTACATGTTTTGAGGTCGCTTGAAACCAAAAAAGTGGTTTAAAAAAATGTCTGTGTGTGTGTGTGACAGTCATACCGTATCGAGAGCTAATCCGAATTTCACCAAACTTGGAATTTTTACTTTGTATTATATTGTTGTGCCGCGAAGCTTTTGGTTGAAATCGGTTTACCGGAAGCTTCACTTTATTCTAAGAGTTTTTGAGCTTTTACAATTTTTTTCAAAAATGCCTCCAATGATTTTCTTTAAATTTTCTGTAATTCTTAGGCTCATTGATGCCTACAACTTTTATTTGGAACTTTTTCCTAATTCAAATAGGAAACGTTCTGAAGTTAAGGGTGGAAGTTCGTATAAAAGTACTATAAAAAAAAGTACTGTGACGCATCGCAGCAGATATTTATGATTGCAGATGTACACATATGCTGTGTTTAGCTCAACCAACACGACTCTATTTATACAAAACAAATATTCTTTAATAAAACCAAAACTTTGCCCCTGTAACTCAAATCTTATTTAATACTTTCTACCAGTGATGTAACAAATGTCCAATTTTTCACATAAAAAAATCGGTAAAATTCGTAAAATAGAATTTTCTGAAGCGTAATTTTCTGTAGAAGGGCTGACCAATTTTACACAGTAACGAAAGAAGTTCTCTAAAAAGTTTAAAATAAAAAATGAATAATTTAACTGGAAAATAAATATAAATTTCATTTTACTTAACACCCTATAAAATTAATGATGAATTTTTTTTGAAATATTTGAATTTTTTCTTTGTTCATTGTCGAAGATATTATTTAAAAATAGACGTTTTAAAATTGTAATAAAATAAAAACTTTAAAAAATTAACAATTACTTAAAGAAATGAATTTTAATAAAGTTTTGCTGAAGATCCTGTAGGATAGCTACTAATCAATTCTTTTAAGGGGACATCCATTAATTACGTGAGGCGTTTAGGGGCGATGGGATCGAGCTGAATCTTATCTAATTTTACTTTGGAGAAAGGTGAGGTCTCGCAAGTATCACGTATTTTTTTTTAACGAAACAAACGTTTTGAAAAATATCACGGTTGGGGCTCAAATTGGTCCCAACCAAATACAATTTGCGTCGAGACTTTCAAACAACAGAGTATGTATTTACCTGTCGTCAGCAAATATCACCGACCAATATATGGAAAAATATAAAAATATAACAATAAACAACGCAATTCTACCTTGTAGACGGCTTATTAATCCATCTAAAAAATTAATCATTTCCAACGTATGCCCCTCTATACCGCATTCAGTTATTATCACCGCATTGGAAAATGTAGGAATAGCCACACTATCGGTAATGCAATTTATCAGAGTTGGCATGCAAGAAGACCAATATAGGCATATCTGTAGCTTCCGTAGATTTATTTACGTGAAAGAATTCAATGCATCACACCCTAGTTCCATAATTATTAATTACGAAAATGAAGAATACAGAATATTCCTTGGAGAGCCAACAAACCCCTGCTCAAAGTGCAAATCAACTATGCATAGAACCGATCGATGCACCGTCACTACAGAAGAGTCTTCCCAAACAGACATTATAACCTGCCAGAGCTCACAACCAACAAACAACAATACAACCCAGAACCCCATAAAAAATTTAACTCAGTTTATAAACAAAACAAAAACCGAGAACGAAAAAAAGCGTGAACGAAAAGAAAAACGGCTGCGTAGCGATACTAACTCGAGCAGCGATTATAGAGTAAAAAGTAGCAATCAAAATAAACAACCCCGACAGGACAATAGCGATACAGACTCAGACGACTTCAGCACAAAAAAAGTTGTCCTATCAAAAGACGAAATAGTAATACATAACTACCCCAAAAAAACTGAGACGAAAAACTTGATAATGGAGGAAATTGAAAAAATAGAAACTACTAACACCCAAAAACTTACCGTATCCGAACAAACACCAGTGAACCTTACAGTAAACGATACCGCCACAGTAAAAACCAAAAACAAAAATGAGGAAAATTCTCACCCAGATCCTAAAATAGTAAAAAAAATAACCAAAACACCAAAAAGAGACTTCATCCAACTTATCGAAAATATAGAAGCATTAAACGACATCAACGAATCAGGAGTCATGAATATAAACAAAATTATTGAATTCCTAAAATCCATAGAAAAATCAGATGACTATCTCTTGTCTGCCAAAGCATCCACCAACAATGTACCTTTATTATTAGAATCCCTCGAATATATCCACAAGCATAAATTGGCACAAAGATCCAGTAAAATCCAAATGACAAAAATCATAAAAAAACTAACAAACGAATTAGAGACCTCCTACGTAGAATCCTGTTCTGAAACGGAATTGTCAGAGAACGGTAGCCAAAAACATTAAACAATGTACAACCCTGATAACATCCTACAGTGGAATCTAAATGGCTATTTCAATCATTTAGAAGAACTTCAATTACTCATCCATGAACTACAACCATTGTGCATCTGTCTCCAAGAAAGCCACCTACAACCCCACACTATCACACGTATGCAAAATTATAACATTTATAGGCACGATCACAATGAAGGTAGGAAGGCAGCCGGAGGAGTAATGAATATAGTTCATAAAAAAATATTTTCAAAGGAAATCAAAATTAACTCCACCTTACAAGTAGTTATAACAGAGCTACATAGGGAATCAAACAAAAATAAAAAAATTAACATATGCAATTTATATATGCCGCCAAATCATAACGTTAACCAAAATGAACTGCTAGATTTGATAGAAAAACTACCAAAACCGTATTTAATAGTGGGGGATTTCAACGCTCACAACATAATGTGGGGATCTATAAAGACAGATAGCAGGGGGAAAATGTTAGAAAAGGTGTTTTTAGAAATAGAAGAGCTTTTAATCCTCAACGACGGAAACCCTACACATATATCAATGGCTACAGGAACACTAACTGCTATAGACCTAACTATGTCCAGCGCAGATTTAGCCACAGATTTGACGTGGAGGGTCCACCCCGACACTTGTTCCAGTGACCACTTTCCAATTAAGATCGGCATCAACACCAAAAATGTACAAAAACAAGCAAAAACGGAAAGATGGAAAACAAACAAAGCTGATTGGGTTGAGTTTGAAAAGCTAACAAGAGTAGACGAAGAATGGGACGAAGATAGTGACATAGAAGAAATGATAAATAAATTTAATAAATTAATACTCACAGCAGCAGAAGTCACTATACCTAAGACCAAGCATAATCACAAGTATAATCCGGTTCCATGGTGGGATGAAGAAATTAAAGAAAACATACAAAACAGAAAGAGAGCGCTTAGACGATGGAAAAAAACAAAAAATCTCACAAACTTCATCAATTTCAAAAAAATCAAGGCTAAAACCAGATGGTTGATCCGGCAAAGAAAGAGGGAAGCATGGCAGAATCTCATTTCTTCAATAAGCTGTGACACGGATCCAACAAAAGTATGGCAGAGCATTGGAAGAATCAACGGAAAAAGCAACGTCAATCAAATACACTATATAGAATCCGGACAACAAATAGTACAAAACCCTGAGCAAATTCCAAATATTTTCGCAAAACACTACGCGACCATATCTAACGACATAAATTACCAACCGGAATTTCTTAATTTTAAGAGAACGGAAGAAAGCAAACTACTCTGCACAGACAGCGACAACGACGAACCATATAATAGCGAAATAACAATGGAAGAATTCGAATGGTCGATCCGAAAACAAAAAAACACCTCTCCTGGACCAGATAATATACATCCGTTAATGCTCAAACATCTACATCCGTCTGCAAAAAAATACCTACTCAAAATCTTCAAAACTATATGGACACATGCTCAACTACCGAAAATCTGGAAAACAGCTACCATAATCCCAATACTTAAACCGGGGAAAAACAGCCATCAAATTGAAAGCTACCGACCGATATCCTTATCCAGCTGCGTAAGTAAAACAATGGAACGCATAGTCAATGAACGTTTAAAAACGGTACTAGAAAACCATCACTTCTTCCACCACAACCAAAACGGATTCCGAAAAAACCGATCAACAATAGACCATATAGTCGCGTTACAAAACGAAATATGTAGAGGATTCCAACAAGACAAAAATACTTATGCGTTATTCTTTGATATATCAAAAGCATTTGATATGACATGGAGACATAAAATTATAAAAACATTATCTGAAACCGGTATTAGAGGGCATATCATGAAATTTGTTGAAAATTTTCTGGAAAACAGACAAATGAAGGTGAAAATTCAGAACCACTATTCAGAAAGACAAACGCTACAAAACGGTGTCCCTCAAGGGTCTATCCTCAGCCCAAATTTATTCCTTATTGCAATTAATGATATCCTCAAAAACTCGACGGATCCTATAAAAACATATTTATATGCCGACGACCTAGCTATCTCATTAACACTTCGAAATGAAAAATTTGCCCAAAAAACTATTCAAAACCAACTTAAAAAATTTGAAAACTGGTCCAAAACAAATGGACTATACTTTGCTGCCCAAAAATCTAAGGGGATAATATTCCACTACTCTAAGGCAAAACCTCACATTCCACAAATTACATTCAATGGAGAAAAGATAAGCTTTCAAAATGAAGTAAAATTCCTTGGAGTCACCATGGATAGTCGGTTAACATGGACAAGTCACCTAAAAGAAATCAGAGCAGGCTGCCTACAAAGAATAAACTTAATGAAAGTTCTAAACGGAAAAAATAACGGAGGAGACATGAAAAACTTATTGAACGTCTATCGTTCTCTAATAAGGTCAAAATTGGACTATGGCTCTGTGGCCTATGCATCGGCTAAGCCGTCAGTATTGAAAATTCTGAATCCTATTCACAACCTTGGGGTCAGGATTGCCACAGGCGTCCACCGGACGTGCCCTATCTCCAGTATGCTCGTGGAAGCAGCTGAACCGGACCTAGGCTCTAGAAGACAGGCACTTATCCTAAAATATTATATAAAAATATCAAGTTTACCAACACACCCAAACTACTCTTTAATTAAAAAATATCCCTTTCCTAATTTATTCAAAAATAATATTAACCGACCAAAGCCTCTTCCAATCATGTATAAAATTTTAAAAAGGAAAATAAATATAGAATGGCCTTCCCCGTTAAACCAAAACGGAATTAAGCAAAATACAAAACATATAAAAGAAGTCCTAACGACGGAATGGCAAAAAAAATGGGATAACGAACGATCCTACCTTAAGAATTTCAAAAAACAAGTGGATACAATAACCTTTGAGAAGCATAAATTCAAACGAACTGACCAAATAGTGTTGTCACGGCTCCGAACTGGACACACACGTGAAACTCACGATTGGATATTGAAGAGAGAGGAACCAAGCCGATGCCCCAGCTGCCAAGTGGTGCTACAGGTCGACCATCTACTATCAGGATGTAATGGGGTGATTAGCAGAAACCGTATATACGACAAAAAAGAACTCGACCCATCTTCGTCTAAGATAAAAACTTTACTGAATAAAATAAAAGTGATGGACTTACAAATCTAATATATATTAATTAATTAATAAAATATACCATTTTAACTTATAAATTTATAAAATTTAAAAAAAAAAAAATATTATAAATAGTGAATTAGTGAAATACCTAGTCTATAAGTCTAATTGTAAGACCAAATTTAGTATTAAAACTTAGAGGTTTAAATTAATATTAATAAAATTAAATTATTTACTGTTACTGTACAAAAAAAAAAAAAAAAAAAAAATTACTCTATTCATAAGACTGTAAGCATATATATTTATTTTTATTTATCGCTCATATATGGTATTTAATTATTAAAAATTACAATTAATTATAAAATCAAGTATTGTACATAGATAACTATTATACAAAAACTATTCTGTACTATATGACATAACTATATCGTCAGCGCATATAGCCATCAGTTGCTGAGCGCTTTTATCAATAAAAAAAAAATAAAAAAATATCACATTATACTGCGGGTTGAGGGATGAGTTATGTCAAATCTCATGACATCTTACCGGAGAGGAGGGGATGGGATTTAAAATATCGCAAAAAACGCTTCGTGCAATTAATGGATGCCTCCTTAATTAGCTGCACGGTTATAAATGACATTTAGTAGAAAAGATTTTCAAGTCCTAAAGGAAGGAATACTGTTACTTTTTTACTACAAATCGCATAGACAATTATGTAAGACAGCTATCATCATCTCTTTCTTGAAAAGTAATTTACAAATTTTGATGGCCTTTCTTTGGATCTAAAGTCTGAAATTTATCATCTATCTATCATCTTTTTCTGTGAAAATAGATTCCTTTTTAGATTTCGCTATGAAGGTAGGGAATCTTTAAATCAATCAGTTAAATTTAGATACACTCAGCGAAGCGAGCGGATATCAGCTAATATGTTATAATTAAAACAAAATATCAACTTGGATTCTTACTAGAAGTTTAACTTTGGTTAAATTTTTTTGTTTTTTGTTTTCCGTGAAAAGATATTTAAAATTTTACTACTATTATTTAATTAAAATCCTAGTTATAATCTACTTAATAGGTACAATTCGTACATTATAAATTGCAACAAGACTTATTAGATCTAGAATAATATTACTATCTTATTTGATTGGATCCTCAAGTTCGTTAATCAAAATATATACAACAATTTAGAAATTGAGTTTTTAGTAAAGAAGGAATTTAATATTTTATTTTGTTGTGTTTTTTTCATTATTAATTAAACTAACTAAAAAAAAAAACTAAAAAAATATTTTTAATTTAGTGGCCTATCTCAAAACTGTTTCCCGATTATTTAATTACTCAAATGTTTTAATAAAATAAAAAAAAAAACTTTTAAAAGTTGTATTATGATTTAATAATTAATTTAATAGTTTTTCTTTCGGTTTGTCAAAAACATTCGCCAATCACTCGCGTCGTTTCTTGCGAATGCGAATGTTAACAAATATGCGAATATTCGCGAATACGAATGCGAATATTCGTTACATCACTACTCTCTATTTAAAAATGTGGGAACAGATTTTCTAAAGATTTTAAACTGTTATTTTTAGTATAATAATATTTGTTTGAAATATAAAACACGCTACAAAAATAAATATCTATATAAAATGCATTATCTTTGCCATTATCAAATATTTTGTATTTATTATTATAAATTTTATAAGCGATAATTTAATATTGATGAAATTGTTTGCAACTTATGTTCTGGTTAAATTATATGTTTGGAGTTGAAGGTATTGCAAATTATGAATTCATATAAATATGAAAAAAAATCTTAAGAAATCCGTACTTTTGACTATTGCCTTCAAGCAAGCTCAAGATATTATCATTATTTGAAATACTTTTCATTTTTCATTTCAACGATGAATAAATTAGTTTTCATTGGTTTCCTTCTTGTAATCCTCAGTTTGTTTATATATGTAAGTAGATAATTAATTGTATTTGAAAATATAACTCATAAATATTTGTATGTAATTTTCAGCAAACTGAAGGCTGCAAACCGGAGTACGATTGTAAAAAGTACAACTGTGATCTATGTCCTTCTGAATGTGATTATGATAAGGATGCTTATAAACTCTGCTGCAAGCCGGCGTACGATTGTAAGAAGTACAACTGTGATCTATGTCCTTCCGAATGTGGCTACGATAAGGATGCTTATAAACTCTGCTGCAAGCCAGCGTACGATTGTAAAAAGTACAACTGTGATCTATGTCCTTCTGAATGTGGTTATGATAAGGATGCTTATAAACTCTGCTGCAAACCGGAGTACGATTGTAAGAAGTACAACTGTGATCTATGTCCTTCCGAATGTGGCTACGATAAGGATGCTTATAAACACTGCTGCAAGCCGGCGTACGATTGTAAAAAGTACAACTGTAATCTATGTCCTTCTGAATGTGGTTATGATAAGGATGCTTATAAACTCTGCTGCAAGCCGGCGTACGATTGTAAAAAGTACAACTGTGATCTATGTCCTTCCGAATGTGGTTATGATAAGGATGCTTATAAACTCTGCTGCAACAAATGTTACTGAATATGTTAACCAAAATGTTAGTAACTAAAATTTTATAGTTCCAGATCAATATTTATTAAAAGTTTATCTAAATTAAAATGTAATTATCAAAACTAAATATTTAATTTCTTATTTATACCTAAACGACCTAAAATTTTGAAAGTTTTTAACCTATCGGTCCAAAAAAACTAAATACGTATAAGACGTTTTAGAAAAAAAAAATGAAGTAATTGTTTTTTATAATATACCTAACTAGTTGATACCCACTCACTTCGCTGGGCGTGTCTAAATAAAACTAAATATTAGAAACTTTAAACTCAAATAAAAAATATTAATTAAGAATCGTAGGGAAGTGGACGAAAGATGTTAGTCAATATACAAATTGTTAATTGAATTGCATCTTTCGTCCACTTCCCTACGATTTTTAATTAATATTTTATATTAAACTCTTGGACAAAAAATAATTTATAATACTTAATCAAATAAAAAATTCAGGCATTTTGACAGAAAAAGGTAAAAATTTATTTCAAGACCTTAATATTTGTTAAACTATTTCTCCAGTAAGAGAACAATCCCTCCAAGAGATTAACAATCCCATAGGCTCCATATACCTTGAGAATATAAAAACCACTTAGTTTCCTATAAGACTTGAGAGTTTTTTTATACCTAATATTAGAAAGCGTTCAGCTATTTTAGCATTAAAGAGCATTTCATAGTTATCCTACAGGAACTACAGGATTTCATTGAAATTCATCCCGTAGTTTATGCTTCACAAAAATTATTTACTCCACAGAACCATCCACTAAATTTCAAGACTTTTTATTATCCATTATGTTGTAAACCAGGGGTCGGCAACCTTTTGTGGATGGCGGGCCATTTTAAAAAATAAAAATTATAAGCGGGCCGCATCATATGTTTTGTCGGTACGTGACGTTTGGGCGTAGGATGTTTTCCCGCGGAAGGTTTCACTCCATTGTACCTGGGTTCTAAGCCTATGCGGGGTCGTTTTTTTTGGATCAACTTTCAGTTTTCCATTTAAAACTTCAGTGGTTCAATGGCGCCAAAACGTCCTGCTTTGATGTTTTGTTCATTTAATGTTACTAGTATATAGTTTCAACAGTTTTTTTTTAAATCAAAATAAAATATGATTAAAAGCTAATATAAACAAAAACCAGAAACGATATTAAAAATATCTGCTGCGAGGCGTCACAGTACTTTCTTTTACTTTCGTTTATGAAACTCACTGTTGGTTAAAAGAACTATAAGTACTTTATAACTATACAAATACATATAAACAGAACTATTGTATATGCATACAACATAGATGCATACGGATATACGAATTCCAAACCTTCAACCCAGAACCGCTCTTATTTGAATTTTCTCAGGAAAAAGTTTCAAATAAAAGTTGTAGCCACTAATGAGTCTAAGAACTATAGTAAGTTTAAGGAAAATTGTTGGAGCCGTTTTCGAAAAAAAATTGAAAAAGCTCAAAAACTCATAGAATAAAGTGGAGCTTTCACTTAACCGATTTCAACCAAAAGCTTCGCGGCACAACTAGGTATAATAGGGAGGTCAAATACCAAGTTTGGTGAAATTCGGAAAAAGCTTTCGATACGATACGGCTGTCACACACAGATACACATAGACACACGCACACACACACACACACAGTGTAGCACGGATCGAAGACCTTCGGTGCACTGGTGGAACGAACACATCAGCACCCTTCGTAAAGAGTGTCTTCGAAGAAGAAGAACATCTCAGCGTGGCTCCCGGCAACCTAACTATGCAGAGCTGGTGGCAGAGTACAAAAAGGCCCGTCGGGAACTGAACAAAGCCATTAAAGATAGCAAAAGACGCTACTGGAAGGAGCTCGTCGAAAAAGTAGAGAAAGACCCATAGGGCAGACCATACAAGGTGGTCATGACCCACCTGAAAAGCCAGCCAATTCCATCACCTACGTGTCCACAGCTCCTGGAAAAGATTGTCACTGCGCTGTTTCCTCGAAAACCGGTATTCACCTACCAGTCAGCAGCTCAACCCTGAAGACATCCCATCTGTCACGGAGGAAGAACTGATAGAGGCCTGTAATCGTGTAGGGAACAATAAAGCACCGGGATTAGACGGAATTTCTAATATTGCCTTAAAAACCATCATAAAGGCAGTACCGACACTGTTCTTAGACGTTTACAATGCATGCCTCAAAGAAGGAACTTTTCCCCGAAAGTGGAAGCAGCAACGGCTAGTCCTCCTTTCTAAGGGGAAAAAACCACCAGAAGAACCGTCATCTTACCGTCCACTCTGCATGTTAGATACGGCTGGCAAGATACTTGAGCGCATAATACATCAAAGAATAGAAGCAGTCGTCGGTCCAATCCTGGCGGACAATCAGTATGGATTCCGGAAGGGACGATCAACCCTGGACGCGATCGACCTGGTTGTTAATACGGCCAGGGAGGCAATCGCAGGAACCAGATGGAAGGGTGGTACGAAGGAGTATTGCATGGTGGCTACATTAGACATTAGGAATGCCTTTAACTCCGCCAACTGGGACTGCATAATGCAAGCTCTCCATGAGAAAAAAGTGCCAGCATATCTGCGTAGGATAGTGGCTGACTACTTCACAGATAGAGTCTTGAAATATGACACGAAGATCGGCCCAAGAGAGTACGATATCACCGGAGGAGTGCCACAGAGCTCTGTTCTTGGTCCACTGCTGTGGAATATCATGTACGACAGGCTCCTGAGAATAAAGATTCCGAGACACGTCAAACTCGTGGCGTATGCGGACGATGTGGCCGTGGTAATCGTCGCCAAACACCTCGGCGATATTCGCCACTTGTTTGACATCACCTTTGAACGGGTTAACCGGTGGATGGACTCAATGAACCTTCAACTGGCCAAACAGAAGACCGAGGCGGTGCTCATTACTAGCAGAAAAAAAGTAGAGACCATTAGGCTGAAAGTCGGAGAACAAGAAATCACGTCACAACCTTGTATCCGATATTTGGGAGTGATGCTTGATGCCCGACTCAATTTCATTTATATACTATATATATAATATATAATATTATATATATATATATATATCATTTATATATTATATATATATATATATATAAGTGATAAGATAAGTGTCAGTTAGCTGTTGGCTGTACTCCGAGATAAATTGTATGTTGAGTTCCCGATGGAGTTGGTGATGGAGGTTTACTTTGATCCTTTGTTTGATTGAGATGTTGGGAACCAAATCGGTGCAATGTATTTAATTAGAGGTCTCAAGATTGACTCGTATATCAATAAAGTACAGTCCAGATTGAGAGCTGACTTTTTGTTCAATTCAAACGTGAGACCAAGTGTACCTACTTCAAGGTATCTTACGGTGCTGAGGGTGTCGTTCCATTTCACAACAGTGGCGTTCATCTAACCGCGTCTGGATTACGTTAAGGGGTTAAGTTTTTAGATTCCATTTTTTGAACCCCTCACTTACCTCATCCATAGCGTTCCGAAGCTTTTCGATGGATTCATTTTAGCTTGTGTCCTGTGTTAGGACACATGTTGAGAAGACAGTTGAAAATTCTGGGAAACCGAAACATCACAACATTAATACCCCTCTACATTTAAATTGAAGATATTTTACTTGTTTGAAAAAGCAATGCTCCATCATCCATGAAATCTTAAGTCACATCTTAAACTGATTCAAACCATGTCAATTTAGATATTTGGCTGTTAAATTACATCAAGTTGCAGTATTTAACTTGTCTATTAAATAGCTCTATTGAAACCCATAGCTGTTTAACATAGATATTACATAGATACATTATAATTATTAATATAAATAAAAATAGAAGAAATGTTTCATTAGATTAGAAAAATTTATTAATGGCTAATTTCAGTTAAATCATAACTTAGTAGAAAGTAACTAAATCTACTCTATTGTAGCTTATGTTAACATTCAACATAATTTATAACAGTGGCCATAAACAACATCGTAAAAAGATTATTCCACGACCACAGCTTAGCTTTGAGCCTCTTCGCTTTTCCAGGTGATTACATCATTTTATTGTTATATCAAGATCCAACAACTTAAAAATAAAGAAATTAAAATAAAATGGATAAAATTTTAAAAATTGAAACGAATTATAAAGCAATTAATTTGTATCATTAAAACAACCAATCTTTAAAAAAATTTATCTGATATCAACAACTGTAATAATTTACTTTTGTGTTAACGATAAGGAAAATGTGTTGTTTTTTTTTAAATTATTTTTAATTGACATTCATAAAAATTCGAAAAACAAACATTGACATTGTTAACTAAACAATTCTGAGCCAAAATTTTAAAACCCCCAATGAACCTTGTGGAGCCTTATTATTTTGATGTGGTTATTTGCCGCTTGGATTTAAAATTTTCTTCAACCTAACTACGCTGAAAACGGGCGTAAGTAGGTGCTATCATTCTGAAACAGGGTTTTTTTTTTAATACATTTCCCTACATCTTAAAATCCATTTCAACTTAGATAGCCTGAAGTCAGGGCGTGACAGGTTGAAATGGATTTTAAGATGTAGGGAAATAAAGCCTGTTTCAGCCTGGTAGCACCTACTTACGTCCGTTTTCAGTATAGTTAGCTTGAAGAAAGTTTTAAATCAAAGTAGCAAATGGCCACATCAAAAGAATCAGGCTCCACAAGGCTCATTGGGGGCTTTTAAGGTTTCGTCAACGTTTGACGAATTCGTTCTCAAATTTTGATCTAGACCAACTTGTTGTCGAATTAGGACATTCAGGGTAGGGATGTTAAAAAATAATCGATTTTTATTTAAATCGATTATTATTTTCTAGTAATCGATTTTCATAGTAATATTAATCGATTTTAAATAATCGATTACTATTACTATTAAAATTACGCGTTTAAATCGATTTTCATAAGCAGCGCAAACTTAGATGCAAACTAGCTGTAACGGTTTTTTTCATTCTTGTCATTTAAATATAATAAACATTCATTGAAATATTTAATTGTTAAATTTAAAATTCATTATTAAAAGATTGAAATCGAAAATAGTTTTTGAGGCAATAAGGTTGTAATTTTGTTAGGATGCTCATCATTTCATTTTTATTATAACTGAAATTGTGTATCAATAATCATATTTGCCTTATTCCTTACCTTGAAAGTTTAATGGAAGATTCGCTTTAATTTTTAGTTTTGAACTGGTTATTTTTTTATTCATATCATTTTATTTGATTTTTAACACGCTTTTATTAACTTAACCTGTATGTATGAATGTAAAGGAATCTTTCAGCGTAATTTTCACCTACTTCTTGAAGTCTGATTTACTTGAAAATTTGCACAAGGGTCAAGGGCTGATGACAATGCAATAATTTAACAATTTTGTTCCTGTGTCCTGACTAGGATCATCAGGATAAATAAAAAAGAAAATCTATATTTGTTTGCAGATTAAATGTACGTACAAACCACAGAATGACGATAAAAGTCATTTTTTTTTCGTTCAAAATATGACCACTAAGTTTTCATATTTTGTGTTACTTGAAAAAAAAATTGGATTGAATTTATTTATTTCATCAACTTCAAGACCTATTAAATAGAAAATATCTAACAATCAAAATTTTAAATATTCAAACAATGACCACTTACGTTGTTTGATTATTTAAAATTTTGTCTGTGTCGTATTTGTGTAATTAGGCTACACTTAATTTGCAGCTATTGACAATGTGTAGCTCAGAATAATTATTAATTAATTATTAAACTAAAAAAAATATAGATTTTTAGTCAAACATAAGATTTAAGTACCTACTAAAAATCGAGGCTTTTGATATCGTTTTAAGACTAAAAACTAAGAAAATAAATTATAGTTTAAAAAACTAAAACAACACGCTTTAATATGAAGCTGTACTAAAAAGTAGAAAATAATTTTTATTTGTGAGTTTGTGTATCTGCAATGGAATTTGAAACAATCAAGTATGACTATTTAATTTGGAAAAAGATTTAATTAACAATTTAGTTATTAATTAAATAATTTATTTATAGTAAAAAAGCGTGGGGTGCAATTAAATATATTTTTATAATGACTCTAATTATATAAATAGGAACAAAATGAAAAAAAAAAAATGAAGCGCAAGGAAAAAAATGGGAATCCTTACTGGAATCTCCTATCCCACGACTTCTCCCCCGCCAGGTGTCAGTCCCAGTTTTTCGAACTACTACGGGACACGACTAGCTATGTGAGCACTTGCACCGTATTGGCATCTTACCGACTCCAATCTTATTTATAAATTATAAAAATATAGATAATTGCACTCCACGCTTTTTTTACTATGAATAAATAATTTAATTAATAACTAAATTGTTATTTAAATCTCTTTCCAAATTAAATAGTCATACTTTATTGTTGCAAATTCCATTACTGATACACAAACTCACACATAAAAACTATTTTCTATTTTTTAGTACAGCTTCATATTAAAGCGAGTTGTTTTAGTTTTTTAAACTATAATTTATTAATCTGATAAGTTGTTAGTATGAATCTCTTAGGTTTCACCATTATAGGAATATGAAAAGCAAGTAGAATTTTAAATAATAGGAAAAATCGATTTTTTCGCATAATCGATTTTTGACAAATCGATTAATATTGAAGAAAGAAAAATCGATTTTTATTTAACTGATTTTTTTCCATTAATCTCTCATCCCTATTTCAGGGGAATTCCAGATTCGAATTAGATTTGATTAAGCTTTGTGTTCACAACAATAAATACTAGTTATAAGACAGTAAATCTATACCAATAAAAAGATTGAAGATTTTTACTACTTGAATACCTATATAATAAAAACGTTCATCTCTCCTGCGCGAGAGAACGAAAAACGGAATCATTTTTTTCAGCTAAGATTTTTATCTAATCTAAAAAATTTAAGGTGTTTTGTTGAATCCTCTTTACTGCTTACATTTTCATATATTTAATACAAAAAAAATAAATGCCATTTACATTGTAATTTTCCCCAAAAATTGGGTAATAACAGGGTTTGTCCAGGTTAAACTTTAAAACAACTGCACTGATTTTAATGGAATTTTCACAAAAATTTATTAACAATTGTAATTTACATTATAGGTTACTTTTTATTTCGAATAGTTTTCCCTGTCTGTTTGTTTGTTCTTGACAAACTTGAAAACGGCTTGACCGATTTGGACGAAATTTTTACTACAAGTAGTAAATATTACAAAACGAGCTTTAAAATACTTTTTATTCCGAAAAAATGTTAATTTTCTGAGCAAAAAAATAAAAACTATAAAAACTGCGCAACGAAAAACATATATCGGCAGGCAGTTGTGATGCAATGTACATATACTGACATATCGTAGAGACGACATGATCTTAAACTATGTAATTTGTTATTCTTATAAATTAATGTTCGTTCGCAAATTTGAAAATTATAGCCATGATAGAAGTATAGCGATAGGTTAAATTCCTAGAAACCATAACTCCATTGTGAATTTAAGTGTAGTTAATATATTATTAATAGTTTGGCTCAGTAAACGTTTGAATTGTCGAGGGAGGAGAAGGAAATTTTCTGCAGTAAATATGATTTCATTGATAAAAATAAATATCTTAGTTCAAAAATGAGACCCGTAAGAATAAATAATAAAAACAGACAGTTCGACTTTAGTGATCCCAATTAGGAGTTTGATTAAGAGAGGTGAAGCCGTTAGGCAGAGCCCCCAGAGCAAAAAGTAATCCAGCCCAACTTATTTTTCAAGAAAAAATAGCAACTTAGATGTGACCATCGCGTAATTTTTTTACCAAAAAACTTTATTCTTAATTTTCAATGTATTTTAGCAAGATCTATAAGAATTCGTTGTCTAATCTTGGACCTCGGGAAATAGCAGACTTGCCGATAAGACATAATGGACTTAATACTATATCTACTATACTACTTAAAAAAGATACACTTCCTAAAGGATAGCTACTAATCGATTCTACTAAAATTAATAAATTATTTCATATGACATTTGGTGTGAAATGTTCTCAAGGCTTAAAATTTTCTTAATATTTTACAATATTCAAAAACACGTAAAGAACCTACCTATAAGATAGCTTATATCTGTTTCTGGAAAAGTAGTTTAACGGATTTTCATGAACTTTTTATGAAATAAAGGTCTAGAAATATCTAATTATCTTTTTCTGTAAAAATAGCTTAATTTCTTATTTTGGGTAAAATTTTCTATTATTCAATCAGATTAATTTAGATACGCTCTGCGAAGCGGGCGGGTGTCAGCTAGTCTTATATATAAACAGCTTAGATGTGTGTCAGTTTGACGCCGATAGTTTATACTATATTCGTTTTTTGCGTAACAGTGCCAGCCAATGGAGTAAAGTTGCCACATACTTAAGTAGTTAATACTTTCTACTTAAAAATGAGGGAACCGATTTTCCAAATATTTCAAATTGTTATTTTTAGTAATATTTGTTTGAAAGGTAAAACACGCCACCAAAATAAATATCTATATATAAAGTTTATTATCTTTACCATCATTAAATATTTTGTATTTATTATTTTAAATTTTATAAGCGATAATTTAATATTGATGATATTGTTTGCAACGTACGTTTTGTTTAAATTATATGTTTGGAGTTGAAGATATTGCAAATAATGAAATCATATAAATCTAAAAAAAAAAAATTTAAGAAATCAGTACTTCTGACTATTGCCTTCAAGCAAGCTCAAGATATTATCATTAATTGAAATACTTTCGTACTAAAACAATTTCATTCCAACGATGAGTAAATTAGTTTTCATTGGTTTCCTTCTTGTAATCCTCAGTTTGTTCATATATGTAAGTAGATAATTCATTGTATTTGAAAATATAACTCATAAATATCTATATGTAATTTTCAGCAAACTGTAGGCTGCGAGGGGATTCGGACAATTGGGCGGGCGACAACTGGGCGGGTGTCAATTGGGCGGGGACAATTGGGCGGGGAACAATTGGGCGGGGGACAATTGGGCGGGGGACAATTGGACGGGTGACAATTGGGCGGCGCAAGTTGACCTAGGTCATTCATTTTTGTCCATTCATTCATAAAATTGTTTTCATCACATTTTGTGAGTTTCATCGTCGTTGAAATTTCTTACAAAACTAAATTGCTTGTTGTTTGCCTTCTTATGGCGCGTTTTTTGGAAACTGAGCGCGGTGGCCGAAAACTGCTTTACGATGGTCATGCTTATGTAAAAGAAGCAGAGAATACATTAAAAACACACTGGAAATGTGAAAAGAAACGAATTTGCAAAGCTCGCTTGCATACAATTTTGAATCCGATGCCCGGTGCTGATGTAGAAATACGCTCAGAACATACTCACAGGGCCGTGCCTGACGGGCGTTCATTGCGTGCACCGCACGCAGGCGGCCGAATTTAAGAGGCGGCCAAATCGTTACAAGTTGTTTACTGGGCAAAAATACAATCGGTTTGTTTTCATTAAGATACGAAGTAAAAACAGTTTCTCTAATCTAATCTATCTAAAAAGAGTTTCTCAGAAATAAGAAATGTATAAAAACTGATTAGGTCGTTGTAGTATTTATATACCTAGTCATGCAGCGAATCCGAATTTTTTCGAACATTGCACGAGCGACGAGCCGAAATAGTTTTTTCAATTGACCGGCGTCGCGTAAGCGGTCTTATTCGTCTTATTAGTCGTATTAGTCTATAGACTAGCGAGGATAAATCGTTATTTGTGTTTTGGGAACAAAACCAATATTTTTTTTCGTTCTCGATTTCGGTTAACCAAAAACTGATTTTTTTCCCGGTTTGATGCCCTGTGTATAATAATAAACATTAAAAATTAAAGTAGTTTTTTTTAATGTTATCCTGGGGGCGGCCATACAGACTGGCACGCAGGCGGCCATATACCCAGGCACGGCCCTGCATACTCATCCTCCTGATCCGACTTTGTATGAGGTAATTAGCGTCGTTAGTGTCGCCAAAAATCGAGCACGTACAACGCGTGAAGCAACCAGTGAAATTGTCACTGTCGCGTTCAATTCAGTGTCTCCTGCTGCTGCAGCTCAAATGCCTACACAGTCGACGTTGCAAAGATTTATTCGTCGGCAAAGAACTGTTGCTGGAGTTTTCTGCCACCGCGCTCAGTGTCCCAAAAACGCGTCATAAGAAGGCAAACAACAAGCAATTTAATTTTGTAAGAAATTTCAACGACGATGAAACTCACAAAATGTGATGAAAACAATTTTATGAATGAATGGACAAAAATGAATGAGGTCAACCTGCGCCCGCCCTATTGTCACCCGCCCAATTGTCCCCCGCCCAATTGTCTCCCGTCCAATTGTCCCCCGCCCAATTGTCCCCGCCCAATTGTCTCCCGCCCAATTGTCTCCCGCCCAATTGTCACCGACCCGGCTGCGAGCCGGAGTACGAGTGTAAGGAGTACAACTGTGCTCTAGGTCCCTCCCAATGTGGTTACGATAAGGATGCTTATAAAAACTGCTGCAAGCCGGAGTACGATTGTAAAAAGTACAATTGTGCTTTATGTCCTTCCCAATGTGGGTACGATAAGGATGCTTATAAACACTGCTGCAACGGGTGTTAGTGAATATGATAACTAAAATGCTAGTAACTAAAATATTATAGTTACAAATCAATATTTATTAAAAGTTTACCTAAAATAAAATTTAATTATCAAAATTAATTATTGCACATCTTATTAATACCTTAAATTACCTAATATTTTGAAAGTTCTTAATACATAGGTACAAAAAGCTAAATATTTATAGAAAAAATGAGCTTTTTGTTTTAAGGTCGTATTATTGTACTTGTTGTCGCTTATTGTACTTCTAATCTACTTATACATTCTTGCCATAGAAGAATTTCTACTTATTGAAGGTCCATCGTTCAGCCCAGCAGAAGTAATCCCTGTACTAAGCTTTTAGAGCAATTTCTACTTGTTTGGGCGTCATTGAAACCATACTGTTGTCACCACTTCGTGAAAGCTTCGCAGTCAAATATGAAGTGGATCGCACTGTCCTTCCCATCCCCACACAGTCAGTATGTTGGATCGTCTTGAGATATCTCAATGGTTTGTAGATGTTTTTCCCGTCTACAATGTTCAGTTATAAATCTCGTTACTTGGCTTTTTCTTTGTCGCAATGCTTCTAGTAGTGAGCAAAGAGCAAATTCTTAATTATTATGCACTGATAATACATTAACAGGGTTTTTGGTGATTGATTTAATATTTAAACCGATTTTCAAGGTGAAACTACCAATAGAAAAGATTTGGTATCAAAAAGGTTTCGTAAAAAGAGAAACCACATAAATCGTTTGGTATATGCCTTAAAACCCCCGCAATATTGAATTCAAAGAAGATATACGAACTGACCAAACAAAAGAGAGAAGTAGCGACTTATGTCTACATTCTACAATGTCCAGTTATATGGAGGGTAAATTCCAAGTTTGGTGAAATTCGGGTAAAGCTTTCGGTACGATATGGCTGTCACACACACACACACACACAGATATGTTTCTAAAAACCACTTTTTTGAACTCAGGGGACTCCGGGGAGGTGAAAGCTCAAATTTGAAATATCTTTTTTACGAAAATTCTTCCTTTACTTTAAAGTAGTAAAAAAAAGAAAAACAAAATAAACAAATATTGTGGGGTTTTACGAAACCACGAAGCAAGTGAAACTTGTTTTCGGATTGTAGGCATTAAGGTAGGTAACTGAACATTTTCAGAAAATTATTCGATTTAGGGTATGAAAATAAACGATATAATTGATTTTCTAGGTTTTGCATCCAACTCTATTTGCTACGCCTTCGGCATAATTTTTTTACTACTTGCAACTAATTTTGAATTTTCATTATTAAATTTGTTGATTATTGTTAAATCGATCATCTGCCTGTTGTTATCTATTGTTACGTTACTTCAAGAATACCTACCATGTTAAATCATTGTTAAATAAAATTTGTTGTGGCGAAGAAATTGTTTCTGGACGAAAGGGCTACACACTAACACAAACATCACACTAAACAACCTATCGCTCCGACATACATAAACATATTATGCACCAGCAGAAAGTTTTATTAATTTTATTAAATTTACTATAAAAATTTAATGAACTTATCAGGAGCCTTTTTCTTGTCTCTATAAGCACGAACTCTGTCGGCAGTCTTTCTCTTACGGCGTAAAATTAATTCACCGTCAGATATGTTTGCACTATTTTCTCTAGCTGTATCTTTGTCTATCATGATAAGTGAACAACAATATTTATATCAATACTAGTGGCTTGGCCCGTGAAAAATCACGGGTAGATGTATACTACAATGGTGGCTCATAAAATGTTTAGGCAATTCTGCTGTTTCCCGGACGCCATAATATGTTTGATGAAAATAAAGAATACAATTTTGCGAGTTATGCCGAATTTAAAAGTTGCGTCGAAAATGTCTTTGATTAAAAACAACGCGACAGTAACACTTAACTTGCTATTTTCTCTTGAAAATTGGGTGGGGATGGGTGTCTTTTTATTTTGGCGGCTCTGCTCCCAAACCCCCGCCGGGTTCGTTGTCAAATTTTGGAGTCCGGGAACCAGCAAAATCTTTAATATTTCTTCTAAAATTCTATATACATTAAGTATTTACAAAATAAATAAAAATATGCAACAGGAAAAAAAATATACAAAATAAAATAACGGTGCACAAACAGAATAACTTAAAATTAACACGGAATAATTTGAATTACTTATTTATTAATCTAATAGTTCTTTAAGAACTACATTCTTAGTGAAAAGTTTTTGACTATCATTGGGCAAAGAGATTCCTTGTTCAACAGAATTTGTCAAATGAATTTTAGTTTGCTCATGATTTCTCGCTCGAGCGAGAGCAACATATAATTGTCCATGTGCAAATACTGGTTCAGGAAGAAAAATATCGACTCTGTCAAAAGATTGTCCCTGCGTCTTGTTAATAGTCAAAGTAAATGATAAAATAACGGGAAAATGTCGTCGTCTCAACACAAACGATAGATTCAAATCACTGGGCTCCAAGTTAAGCTTCGGAATAAAAACCCTTTCTACTTCCAGTGATAATTTCCGCGTCAATAAAATTTTCTTGTAAGCCTCGCACCACAAGTCGTGTACCATTCATTAATCCATTTCTGGAATTAAGATTTCGAAGCAACATAATAAATGCTCCAACTTTAATTTTTAAAATATGTGCAGGCATTCCTGATGGGCAAAGTTCATTGAGAAATTCTGTTGGAAAATCTATTATATCATTTATATAATCAGTCACAATAGAGAAAAAATAAATTATTTTATATATGTAGATTGCAAATTAAAGCATGATTGTAAAATCATAGGATTAAAATAAAAAAGACACATGTAAATCAATAAAATAGTTGGTTTTAATAAAAAAATAGGTACAAAGATACTGAAGTCTGGGTTTTTAATTTTGCTTCTTATATTTTTATGCGAAGGTGATTGATGTTAATTAAAATTCTTTTCCCTTTAAAATTCCATACAATCTTATAGAAAAATCTTCTCTTTGCAAAAATCATAAAATTACATCCATTCCCACATCACGAAAAAGTTGAGACACCAATGCAGTTTAGAATACGTAGAGTATTGTAACTTGTGAGGTATTTTGATACAACATTGGAAATTTAGTATTATGTTAATGAGCTCTTCACTCAGGAAAATACTTCAAACGATCTTTATTAATCTTATCTGCCAAATATTCATTATTTTTATTCGGTGAGCTATTTATTTTCTCCTGTTTTCATAAAGTCCTTAGGAAACCTAAAAAATGATAGGTCATTCCTTCCGAGCATGTTAGCATAATAAGTGCATAATATACCAACAGCACATCGTATCCCTTGTTTTCTATTTGGCATCATTAATGGCTAAAATAATTGATTAAATTAGATTAGAATTATATAATTTCTTGATTAAAAACCAAGGAATTCAATTTGTTAAATAAAATATTGATACAACTTACTGTTTTACAAATAACCTAACCTATTTAAAACAAAATATATTTAATAAAAACGATAGAAAGTTAGACTACTTACTATAGTACTAGAAAATCATAATTCACGTTGCGTTGTGACAATTTGCGTCGTGTTTTTTTGGAATATAACCACGACACAAAGTGAAGTATTGGTGTATGTATATTACAAAAGTTTCATTTTGGACTTTAACTGTGCAAAATGAAACGAAATGAAATTTCAAACAATTAAGAACTATAATATAATAATAAAAACCAACAATAGCTAACTGCTCAGAGAAAATCAAAGTGAGGACACCTTACCCGCCGTACCCCTTGAATGCAATTGAATAATAATCACGAATAAAATCGCATACGAATAGAGTCAAGAATCGTTGTTTATTAGAAAATAATAACTAAAATAACATGTGTTTATTTTTCGGATAAAATCGTTTAAGATTTCAAAATTTATAGAGATATTTTTCGGAATAAAATCGCAATTTTTCGATATAATTCCTTAACGGTTTTTAGATAGGACAACCAATACTGTAAATAAGTTTTAATCTGATAATTATATTGTTTGATACTGATCAAAATACACAAATACCAATACAAATATGATTGACAATTAATGACAACCTATAATATACTAAAGCGTTGATGGAAAGGAAAGCCGCCATTCCGTAATATAACTCGCGCAACAACCCTGGTAAAACGACATGATATATAGCTAACAAGCTTGTCGAGCTCTGCCGAACACTTGCCGATTCCCTGCCGAGAATGTAACAGGCATTTAGCGGCATGCTAAAGATAGGCCAAAAAATTTGAGACGATGTATAACAACTTTCACTTTAAAAAGATTATATTTTATTATAAAATTTTTTTTTTCTTTTTGGTGGTGTTTAAGTCGCTTTAACATTTAAGGTCATATAATGACTGTAAAAGCGCAGAGAATTTCTGTTGGTCAATTTTTACCTAGGTCTAGAGTTCAACGGGGATCGAACCCAGAACCACCAATAGGTGGTAAAAAAAACAATTACATAGTCCTTTTTTTCTTAAACGTCTAGTACGTATTTGGTTTTCTGTTAAGAAATTTCGAAATTTTAGGTCGTGCAAGGTTAAGGTATAAATAAGAAATTAAATATTTAATTTTTATTAATGCATTTTATTTCAAGTAAACATTCAATAAATATTGATTTGTAACTATAATATTTTAGTTACTAACATTTTGGCTTCCATATTCACTTGCATATGCAGCATATCTTATAATAGTACTCATCGTAATCACAATCGCAAGGACATAGACGACAATCGTAGTCCTTACAATTACACTCTATATGGCAGCCGACAGCTTGCTAAAAATTACATATAAATATATATGAATTATATTTTCAAATACAATGAATTATCTACTTACATATATGAACAAACTGAAGATTACAAGAAGGAAACCAATGAAAACTAATTTATTCATCGTTGGAATGAAAATTGAAAAGTAGTTCAAAAAATGATAATATCTTGAGCTTGCTTGAAGGCAATAGTCAGGAGTACTGATTTCTTAAATTTTTTTTTTCATATTTATATGATTTTATTATTTGCAATACCTTCAACTCCAAACATATAATTTAAACAGAATGTAAGTTGCAAACAATATCATCAATATTAAATTATCGCTTATAAAATTTATAATAATAAATACAAAATATTTAATGATGGTAAAGATAATGCAGTTTATATATAGATATTTATTTTGGTGGCGTGTTTTACAGTTCAAACAAATATTACTAAAAATAACAACTTGAAGTGTTTGGAAAATCTGTTTCCACATTTTTAAGTAAAAAGTATTGACTAAGATTTGAGTTACAGAGACAAAGTTTTGGTTTCATTAAATAATAATTGTTTCAGCATTGTAAAGGGTCTCATTAGCTGAGCTTAACACAGTATATTTGTACGATCTGCAATCGTGAAACGTAATCCATTGCATTGCATTTATCAATAATTAAAAGAAGTCTCTGCTAAATCGGCACTATTCTGATTTTATTGTAGTTTATTATAGTTTTTTTCAGTAAAAAAAACAATAATTGCAATATTGAGCTACATTTAAATATGTTTGAACTACAGTGAAAAAAAACATTTTAATATTTAACTAGCCAGTGAATGCTGATTTCGTATATAAAGGGTATCCTTTTCGAAGATAAGATTCCACAACTTGTAAAAGTAATAAACATTCTTCTTCATTTTGTTTTATAATGCGGTTAACAACTGTCATAAAAACTCCTTGCTCTGCAGTATTGTTAATGACGGATAAATTTTGAAAGTATTCCAGAGCATTTTGGCATACTTATCATTCTCTTTCCATACTAGTGGATCTAGTTTAAAAAAATTATTGTTCATTTCAAAACTGGAAATAAGAACTTTCGTTTTATGCGAAACGGATGCAGATGAATCACATTTTAATAAATCTTCTACATTTGAATACTTGTGATTTTTTACTACTAAAGCTGTTGTAGGGTTTTTAGCTTTCAAATGATTCACCATTTTTCGTTTTGTTTCGAGTGAAACATTTGAGTCGAAAAATAAGAATCCTATTATCTACTATATATTTCTGGAGCCAGTTGATACCATAAATGATTTTTCATTTTTTCTATTATCGCTTCTGATACACCTTTATGGAGGGCAGACTACTCGTTAGCAGTACGCAAATAACACAAATCCTAATACGGACAAATTAATTAAATCAAACTTTTATTTATATATTGACGATGAAAATTTCCCATTCTACAAGAGTGTTATGAACGACTTAATCGATGTTTTTACTGGTAGGTACTTAATTCAATTTCCAAGTTCCCAAAAATTTTTCTGCTCCACAATTTGATAGGATACGTGGTCAATTAAAGCAATTAGGTTCAGTTTTTCAACTGCTTTACGAGGTTTCATAGTAAAATCTTTTACTTTTGCCCTTTTCAATATTAAAAAATATAAACATACACGCGTAATTTACACGAGTATTTTTACGCGAGTATTACACATTCGTTGTAATACTCGAATGGGCATTGAGAAGGTTTGTTAAACATACATTTTTTTTAATTTAATTTCGTTAATGTGATAAGGATAGATAAGAAGGCCTAATTTACGTATTCTCCATGCAATTATATTAGATTTTATGACGATTTCGCGTTTGTTCATACGTTATAAATCGTTTTTTTTTTTCAAAATTCAAATTATAAAAAAAACAAAATGCTTTATGAACTAAACTTTAATTTGTTTTTGGGTCCATCAATTATTTTCAGATCGGTTTCAAAATTTGCAGGGAGTTTTTAAAGGTCAAAAGGAAACTTTTCAGCCCGACACTCTTGGATATCAAATAATTTTGCAAATAGGGCCACCCTAATGTATTTATAGTTAAGATATTTTCTTGAACATTAATTATTATCAGTCGAGTTAATTATGAAGATTTAGATTGATTGTGTTTTATCACTTGTCCATATTTTCTTCATTGGAGAAAAAACTCTTTCGACTGGTGCGTTAGGTACTTCCAGACAGACCCATAACGTCCTAAATAATTATGGAAACGTTTGTTAAATGAAAGTTATTTCCCCAACTATCCCAACGGTTTTCAGTAGAAACATTCTTGGCATTACGGCCAGAGATTTTTTTCACCTGTAAATAAGTGAAAACTAGTCAAAGGCTTTTGTATCTTGGCTGATGCTAGTAAACTCTTGCACTTCTTGCAGTAAATCTACCTTCTGTACCTCTTCTCCCGTAAGCACTTTTGTTAAAACCCGTTCAAATACTTTTAGTTCTGTGTTGAATTGACCTTACTGCTCCAAGTATTCTTTGCCTGTTTTATAAAACTTAGCCGCCGCAGTTTTTACATTCTGCTGCTCAACAGCAGCTTCGCTTTCTTGTAATTTTACAAGCAGGTTAAGCAGGACGGTGTGGGGAAGGAAAATCATATTCTCTTTTAGTGCCAGGTTATCTCGGAGACAATTAATTTTTTTGACAGACTCTATGGTCGACACATTTTGCTTCGATTTTCCGCACAGCTTCATAATAGGTCGCTGCTGGGTCATAATAGTTGCGTGCAAAAAAATATAACCAAAATTCTGAGGTGGTTTTTTTTTGAAAAAATGGGGACACCAGAACAGACTGTCTGAAAGCGGAACGTATGGTCACCTTGTAGTTTAAGAGCTAGCAACATTTTCGAGAGAGAATTTTAGGTCGGCCAATTTTTATATATGTTATCTCTCGCACTATCCTGGACGTCATATGGGCTGTTTGCTGTCGGGAGGGGTTGCGTTTATTAGTGCGCATCGCACCTGTACAGGTAAAATATTGAAATTTTCCGAAAAAAAAAGTTTTAGGTGAAATTTGTAAAAAATAACATTTTACATAAAAAATGTCCAGTGACTAATTTTCGTAAAGTTGCTAGTTTGCCCGCTACAAGCTTGTAAAGGCTAGTTTGACCTGACGTCATTTGAGTGGCCTACCGTTTAGAGATACAGCCGTTGTGCCGACATGTATACAATAAGTTTTACAAGCTTGTAGCAGGCAAACTAGCCAATTTACGAAAATTAGTCACTCGACATTTTTTATGTAAAATGTTATTTTCTACTAATTTCATCTGAAACGTTTTCTTTTTTCTAAAAATTTCAATATTTTACCTGTCATAGGTGCAATGCGCACTAATAAACGCAACCCTTCCCGACAGCCAGACAGCCCGTATGATGTCCGGGATAGTGCGACAGGTAACATATATAAAAACTGGCCGACCTAAAATTCTTTTTTTTCGATTCCTAGCTCTCGTACTATTACGCATGTAGCGGAGAGAGCAAACTGCTCTTGCTACTATATCTTGCTATTATATTGTAATGTCCGGATTTTTAGGTGTATGGATTTTATTCCAACACTAGCTGGTCCCCGCCCGCTTCGCTGAGCGTATCTAAATTATACTGATTGAATAATAGAAACTTTCATCCCATCAACAAAAAAAAAGACAGATAGATATTTTTAGATCTTTGATTCATAAAAAGTTCATGAAAATCCAATAAATTACTTTTCAAGGAAGATATTCCATATAGCTATCTCCCAAGAGCTATCTTATATAGGGTTGTCAAGTGGTCAACACAAAAAAAGAGAACATTTTAAAAAAAAATTTATTAAAATCAAATTTTATACATAAAGATATTAAGGAACATAAAATTGCACTTATAATTCAAATTTGTGCTTTAAAAATATAAATTAAATTAAATTTAATCATCTTCATCATCATTTTGATCACTTTTTTCAATGTATTTATCTACATTACTAACTTTGTTCAAAAAAATTTCATTTTCTTTTATTTTTTTATAAAATTCCAAACATGAAATATTTTTATAATTATAAACTACGCTCAAAATATCTCGGACAGTGGAAATTTTTCAATATACTTTATACTTATACTTTTGACAAAAGCGCGTTGAAATCGTCTAGAAATACTCGCTTTTGGCTCAAAAGCGCGTAAAATGAAGCTTTTGATTCGGTCTGTCTAGGGTATTAGTTTTAAATTCAAAAGCAATATCCTGCTTTTAATAAATTTTTGAATTTTTATACCGAGTTTTTTTTTAAATTTCAACTTAAATTAATTAAAAATCAGCGAAATTGAAAAAAGAGAACAATTTGAATATTTATAGAAAAAGATAGAGGACAAATAAAATGTGCTAAAAAAGAGAACATGTTCTCTTTAAAAGAGACCTGTTGACAAGCCTAATCTTATAGGTTCTATACGTTTTTATGAATATTATAAAATACTTATACTTGTGTTCCTTAAGTAGCAATTCAAACCGAAAATGTTGAATGTATTATATATTTAACTGAATTTTTCGCCAAGTTCAAATTTTTCAATAGTTTTCACTAAGTTGAGTAAGTAGAGTAATTGTTGACTGTTTGAATATAAATTAACACGCTTATAGACATTATAGACATTCAAAAATTAACAATGAAAAAAGTTTCAACGTTTCAAAAATTTTCATTATTATTTTTTGGATGTAAATTAAAAATCATCTTCAAGTAAAAATTGTAATTTTTATTTTAATCCTAAAGAGAAAATATGTTAAAACGCTATTCCACGAACTTTAAAGATCTATTTCACGAACTTTTTTTTAACACACGGTTCCTGCAGGATGCATTTGTCATACTATCCTTTAAGCACCGTGCATTATTCTAGCATAAGAAATAATCTATATTATTATTTGATCCCTCAACTACCATATTACAAAATATCATGTCCATCTTTAACTCTGTGAAAAACAAAAACATATCTATCCCACGGGAGTAGAACATTTTTCCTGGATAAAAAAGAGATCAAGCCTTCCTGAGGAAAATTCGTTAAAACTCTTATTCATAAACTTTTAGAAAACTCCTTTGAAATACACAGTTCCAGAAGGATACTACTATTAGCCTATCCTACGGGAGCGGTACAATATTTTAACATAAAAAGTAGCCCACACCATTCACTGTTTCTTAAACCACCATATTGCAAGAAATTATGGTAATCTTTTGTTTTGTGAAAAACAAAAACGTATCTATCCTACGGGAACATACATTTTTTCTGGATAAAAAGTGGACTGTATGAAAAGAAAAATTATGATTTTGCCTTGAGGTCCTTATGAGTTATTATTATAAATATATTTAGTACTTAGATAAAAATGTTTAGTTTCAGCATGATTTTTCTTCGAACCAGTTTTTCTCTATTTTCCCGATAAAATGAGAAATTTTTCCGAAATATAACGTATTCTAGATTATGATTCACATATTGATTGATTTTTCTATGAGCTGTCGTCTACTTTTATACTAAATTTACACAAAGTAATGCCCCCTCTTTTGGGCCGGGCAAAATCTTATATTTTCCCGTTCGGACATTACTTATTATCTAACTCGTTTATCTAACTATTTTTTGACGTAACAATATTTAACATTTTATTTTATTAACTAACAATAAGTATGAATATTTGAAGTTAGGTGTTCTCAAATACCTCATTTTCTCGGTTTTAAGCAATGCATTTTTATAAGTAACGTTGACTTACACACAAAAAAAATCCAAACTAAAATGGTACTTACCTTTTTTTAATTCTTCTGAAATAATTTTGCAATGAAGGAATTTTACTGGGTAAAACAAAAAAACAAATTGCATAAATACATTAAACTTTTATTTAGATTTTAGCTTTATGTACCACATACCAAAATCTATAATTTCTTATATACTACAATTGTTAGTTAAAATTTGCATAGTCTACTTTATTATAAATCTGGATAATTTGTCTCAAATTTTAATGGAATTTGCTGTTTCTAACAAGAATCGTTAATTAAATTTGTAAATTAATTATTTTTATTTTATTTTATATGGATAGATGTAAGTTTATATAATATTTTTAATATAATATATTCCTTTAAATTTATATTTTTATTATTTTAATAATAATATTTAATTAATAATATTGCTATTAATCTATTTTGTATCTGTTATCGATTTGGGTTCCAATTTATTTTATAATCACAACTTATATAATTACAGTAATAATGCCATTGTGCTGCTCCCTTATCACTAATAACGCGTTATACAAATACATACATATAATAAAACGTTCACATTTTGGGATGTAATGCAATCACATTTTTTTTTTTCAAATATTTCTCTATTAAAATATTTAAATTAGACCTTAATTAAAGCAAATGTTATTGACTTTTCTACATATTAATTAAAAACTATTCAACTAAACACATCCAAAAATCGGACCAAATCAAGCAAAAATGGAGGGCCTACATTTGAAACAAAATATATGTCGTCTTAAAACGTTTTCATTGCAACAGATTTTCAATGTATTCAAAATAGAGACCAAGATTATGTATATTTGATCATAAAATATATGACGCTGTTAACGAGCGAAAAAATCGTCTCTGTATATATAAAAACAAGAAATTACATTTTTTTAAAAATACATAAAATACCTATTGTCTACCAGCTTTGTACAAGAATGCAATGTGCTTAAAAAGTTTTTAAAGAAATTAACAGAATATTACAGTGAGAAGAAAAATTGAGGACATAGTTTTATAAAAGAAATAACAACTCCATTCAGTTTTTGCAAACAATATCCATTTTATGAAGATTTGTCTTTCTGTATATGTTTTAATATGTCAACAATCGATTAGGCCCTACTTAGTCTATTAAGAACTGATAAATTCTCATTTAGGTTTTAATGTGAGCGAAATTTCAATAGTTTGTTCTTAAAACGGGGGGTTCGATCTATTCGGGAGCCTATAACTGATCTTTTTAGTTTTAACTTATGGTTTCTTCGAAACTATTCAACATTTGTTGACATTTTATTTTTAATTTTGTTTAAAAGGACTTTCATGGTAACTCTGTTATAGTATAGTTTGAAATAATGATCATTTTTAAAACCAAATTGGACACTTTGGTCATTAAATGAAAGAAATTATTAAGGGTGTTCGAATAGAGACACGTCGGGATTGAATTGCTTGGTATTTGTTGTCTTATGATTTGACATAAAAAAAAAGATCATACATTAGAAGATAGCAGGAGGTTAAGTAAAATAGAGCGCTGAAATACACCACAATGAATTCTAATCGTGAAAAAAATGATCATCAAAGTGGTGAAAGTTTCGTAGCCATAATTCGAATAATGCATACAGTTATGGGTAAATGTTAACTAACTTTTTTCACACGAGTCAACTTTAGTTAACCGATTTTAGTTGATCGACAAAATTTGAATGAAAAACCTCGTGTGAACCTCTGTTTCAATTAAGTTGACCAACAAAAGTTTAAACGAGTCATAACACTAGGTTTTTCATTCAACTTTTGTCGATCAACTAAAATCGGTCAACGAAAGTTGACTGATGTGAACGCGGCATAAGCAAACCCACAACGATTAAAATAAATTAAAAGACGAAATTCAATGCTGCATCATTGAATTACCGCAAAATTTATGTGCAACAGCTCTTGAAGAATACATGAGAGAGCATCTTTATGTCAGCAAAGCCAAGACAGTCACTTGTCCGATGTCTTCTTTCATCCATAACCGCATGATGTGTACTTTGTTACTCAATAAATGCATCAAACTCATGCTACAAATACCTATATGGATGTTTTATTTAAAACTCAAAACCGGCGTTCTTATTGAACCACCCTCTACTGAGTATGTAAGACATGGTGGAACAAAAGTATATCTGTATATAGACTGATTTGTAAATCGAAAATATTATATCTTGTTCCAATATGACTTTCATCAGTAACTATTAGTTACTACATACACGTGATAAACACTAAATAAAGTGTCCAATTTGGGGTTTAAAATCGGTACTAGGTGTTCGATGAAGACAATCAAGAACCTGGAGTGGAACTTCTTTATCTATCTATATTCTATCAAATTACTATCATCTTGTAACACAAATGGTAGCTTTAAAGCAGCGGTCGGGGAACTTTTTTTACCATTACCCCAAAATATTTTTGTGTAAATCGATATTACCTTCATTTTAAAAAGGGGACAATCAATGTAAATGTAAATTATACATTTTATTATATTATACGTAGCGTCTCGTTCGAAGATGATTAATTGATTTGATTACATGTAGTACTGCCAAATACGTGTCAACAACGCAACGTTGTTGACACGTGTTGACACAAATTCAAAGACTTTTCGTACTGGGTCCACGAGTTTGGGAATAAATTGTTAAATGGGTGGGTAGTAATCATCTTCGAACGAGACGCTACGTATAATTCCAATCGAGCTTCACTCGCCTCCGGCGGGCTCGCTTGATCCTTTAATTATATTATACAAAAACTAATTGAAAACTTTCCCCGTTCAGATTTTGGAGAAATGATCTTGCTTCATGTTTGATACAATAACTTCAAAATTGGGGATTTTTGATGTGAGCACAATTTGAATACTAACTAACACGTTTATAAAATAGCCATGGCAAAAAAATCATTATTACCTCTAAAAATTTCACTTTTACCCCATTTGAGGTAATTTACCCTGGTTCCCCGATCGCTGCTTTACAGGAAATAAAACATAAGACACTAAGATTCTTTTAAGTAGCCCAAAAATTTTATAAATTAAAAAATTATATAATTATATTATATAAAACATTAAAAATAAGTTAATCCGATGTGCAGCTATAATTCGAAATCCGAATGGAAATTAGTATTTGTTTCAATAAAGCACAAGCGATATATTTCCAAATTTTATCAAACAAATTAATAAAATCTAAGCAAGAAAAATGTGGGATAATAGGAAAGCTCTCTTTTTCGAAAAAAAAAAAAAAGTGAAATTTAAAAAAAGTAGGGATACATAGAATGTTTAAAAGTGGAAGCTTACGCCCTAAAATTTATTTTTAAATGATTCAAACTCACCTAGTTCGTTTCGGTAACCACCATATACAGGAAGCACTCGATATTACACAAAAAAAAAAAAAAAAAAAAAACATACAAACTCCACGTACAATCAAAATAATTAACGACTGCAAAAATGAACATAAACATGGAAAACTGGCACCGTCTTCAATACTCAACTTAAATGCATATGAAAATATCCTTCACGAGGTTAATGATATGTGTTTGTCGTTAAAAATGCATCAAAGAATATTCGAAAATCTCTTCTTAAGCGATATATCAAAATGTATTTTTCAAAGCATTTAATTCACTCAAATAGATTTTTATATCTTCGACGTTACTATTCAATGGACTAACTTGAAATTGCCAGCTTCATGGAAGGAAAAGCCTAAACCTAATGTGATGACTTATTTGATTTATTTAGACACTTTAATATCAAATAACGCTCTTATTTATAAGTTAACATTAATATATTCAAAAGTCGAACAATTGTTGTATTAACAAACTCTCATATTTTCTACTAATTTTAATAAGGTATTTAAACTACAACAGGGGGGGGGGGGGGCGTCTTTAAACAATCAAAAATATCTACAGAACAGCTGTGAATTATTTATTAATAAATTGTTTTCACCCATCGACGGCACTCTTCTTAAACCATATTGCACTTAGCTTATTGTAATAAAATTAATGACCAGCATTCAATACCTAGATAACGCCGATAAAATTTCATACTAGCTAGAATAACTTTAATTAATTTATTTTTTTTTATTTAAATTAACAAGTAAAAATTAGATACATACTAGCGCAAATTTAATGAGTATCGCTCAATTGAAAATACATAATAATATTTGGATATTAATTTAGCTTTTAATCGCACAAGCTTTTTGAAAATATTGCGCATTTTTAGATCGGCAAAATTTTAATGAACCACACGACTACAAAGTGTGACTTATAACGTTTTATTAATTTGACAAAATCACAATATTTACTAGGTAAAATCCTCTAAATCGTTATTTAAAAAAATGTTATTAAAATACACCCATATTGCTTTTATTAATCAAAATCATTGCTTTTTCGATTTTATTTTCGTTATTACACCAATATGGTTTTAGAGGAATAATACTTGAATCTGTTTAACACTATTTGAACATACAGAATAAGCATATGTAGTTTAATTTGTCTTATACAATTTATTTAATTAACTGTCTTCTATTTAACTTACCTTTTAAACTTTAAGGGACAACTTACATCTTCAAAATTATCTTGTTTTATGACTTAATGTTTATACATTAAAATTATTGTGCTTTGTTCCAAGAAGTGCATTGTTAAAACCGTTTTGTGTCTTCGGAAAACCATCAGTCATGACTTTTTAAATTGCATTGGGGTTGAGAGGCATTTTTTTTTAAAGATGTAAGTTTGGAGGAATTATTTTAAAGCACTCAGAGCGTTTACTTGAGCAAATCATGTGCTCGTTCGTTTGCAACCGCTATTCGCGTTTCGTTCGATTCTCCCTAAACAAGAAAATGATAGTGTGAAAAACAAACAAAGGGGTAAAGGGACGTGTTTTAAGGATGGTGCAAGTAAGTACCTTGCGGTTGATACGATCGATCTGTCTGTTTTGGTTTTCGAGTTCTGAACCCATGTCAAGGGCCATATTACGCAAATTGCCGATCATTGTGTTCACCTGGCCCATATTTTCCTCCATCTCATCCTCACGAGCATCATTGGTAATTCTAAAAAAAATTTTTTTTGATGACTTATTTAAGAAAATTGATGAACTGACCATTTTTTTTAATAGGTAGAGTTTCACTGCAGTAAAAGGGTCTAGCCAAATAAGCCTATCTCAGCGGACCCAGGCTGTTTTTTAGTCTGACGTTTATATTGTTCTCCTCCACATATACCTCTAGGTGGGAGTAGTAAGTATACTCGATATTAGACCGCTATACCTTCAATTAACGGAGCTAGAGAGGTTACAACCCTTAACTTAAAATGTTTTTTCCTCCGAAACTCATAAAGATAACGGAACAATTATTTTTTAAAATAACATTTAAATTAATAAATTCTATATTCTGTATTTTTTTTTTGTGCTCACACTAAAATATTTAAGTGGTAACAAAAATTAATGAAATATTTAAGGGGCTGTTTTTATACCACTTAAATATTTTGATGTGAGCACAAAAAAAATACAGAATATAGAATTTATTAATTTAAATGTTATTTTGAAAAATTTGTTCCGTTATCTTTATGAGTTTCGGAGGAAAAAACATTTTAAGTTAAGGGTTGTAACCTCTCTAGCTCCGTTAATTAAAGGTATAGCGGTCTAATATCGAGTATACTTACTACTCCCACCTAGAGGTATATGTGAAGAAGAACAATATAAACGTCAGACTAAAAAAACAGCCTCGGTCCGCTGAGATAGGCTTATTCGGCTAGAACCTTTGAAGAAGTGTTTAAGATAACATATGAAAAATTAAGCTAAATGAAGTGAAAATTAGTACCCAAGTTCAACTTGATAACTGTTACATTTTTTATCCTTTGATAACATTAAGATTCGATGAGTTTTGCAACAATTACAGACCTATTTGACAATGGCTTATATCTCATCAAGTTTCCACACGAGCTAGGTAATTCCTCCGCCGATTTGAATTTCTATTCGTTTCTTTTTTAGGTCGATTTTTTTACTTGCATAGCATTTCAAAGCTTCATGTATTTTCACTGAATTATTGAAAAAATAAAAGGTTCACTCCAAACATTTAACGTTTTTTCTATAAACATTCAATTGGTATTCGATCGTTCCACCTTTTATAAGGACTATAAAGTAGGTTCGTTCGCGGATACCATACTGAACCGATAACGAATCAGTTCAAGACTGATTTAGAATCATCGCCAAGTGCATGCAAGTTTATGAGCCGAGTGACGGTCCGATATTTGCGGTTCACACGAAATGCGATCGTTACCGATTCATAATTGGTTCTAGCAATCCTCAGATTTTTGTTAGGATGAAAAATTCAATTCTTTTGCTCATGCGCAGTTTGCTAAATTGTGGCTAATTCAAAATTCAGTTTCGCGGTCATGCTGCGTTCACACGAGTCAACTTTAGTAGCCCGTTTTTAGTTGATCAAAAAAAGTTGAATGAAAAATCTCGTGTGAGAATCGTAATCAACTTTTTAGTGGATCAAAAAAGTTTGAACAAGTCATCACATTAAGTTTTTCATTCCACTTTTGATCGATTAACTAAAATCGGTTAACTAAAGTTGACTCGTGTGAACGAGGTATCAACGTCTGTCAACGTTCAATTCAATTAACACTTTTCGTGGGTTCTCGTTAATCCTCGTCTTACTTCTGAACATTTTTAAACGCGTTACGGAAAAATTCCCCTTAATCAGTTCATAAGCGTGTAGGGGCTTGGCGATTATCCTAAATCTACTTGAAATAATTCGTTATCGGTTCCGTATGGTATCCGCGAACAAACAGTTATGCCAAGCCAATTATAGTGCAATAAGTGAGGAAGTTTATCAAAAAATTATGGATAAAGAAACAGTCCATGATGCTTAGAATGGATTCAACTGTGGATTATTGGATCATATGTTTAAACTCTGCTTAGATTTCTTTTCTTTGTTTGAACAATAGGACAAGATGTATCTACGCATATAGCAAAGCTCAAAAGTTTAAGGAATGAATTAAACGACAGGCTTTCAGGAATTCATATCTCATATATTATTATATATTATCTCATATCCTCATATATTATTTCATAATTCATATATTATTCATATCCTAATATCCTCCCTGGTAATTTTAAAACTTTTAACTCTAGTTGGATGCTGTTAACCAAAAATATTGAAAGATCTTCTGCTGATCTTAGGAGCGACACAGCTGTGTATGTTTGAAAGAAATTTTTAAAAGGGTAAATCAAGCAATGATTTTTTTTCGTTTTTCGGGTCTCAGGATATTCCTTCCCTTTATCAGCGCGACCAAGGAGGTCTATTGTGATACGACCTTCTGTGTTAACTAGGGGAGCATCAGATTTTTAAATAAAGCCAGCACCTGCCTAGGGGCAGTCTTTGATAGTGCAAGTTCCGAGAGCTTATTCAATTTAACCGTAGGGCCCATAAACGCCCATCCTTGCTTTGTCATCCATAGCTGAGCCGTCGTTGAACCAGACTGGCCCAAGCAATGAGTTATCTTGAATCTGAATAATCAAGAAGCTACTATAATCAAAACAAGTGGCGTCAAGCAAGGAGATAGTTACAAAAAAAGTTCCAGGTGAGAAGAATATTTGTAATTATTATCATAAGAAGGGTCATTGGGTGAATTAACGCAGAAAATAGATTACAAACGGAAAATCGCCGAAAAATTAGTAAATGAAGATAATACTGCAGTTACTAATATTAATGGTGGAATAGATAATGGTGCAACAACAAATAATCTCGACTAAATTGTGGTCTTTGAAACACTTAAAGACCCTTCCAGTATCAAAGCTGCAGGACGAGAAGTCTTAAATTCTGTAGAAAAAGAAACACTTCAAGTTGTATCAAATACTAAGCAAAAAAATCGAAAATTTTTTTTTCACCGTTGATAATTATCAAGTGTTCGATAATACAAAGTTTTTCATTGGTCTCACCAACATAGAATTACCGAGAGTCGACTGTATAGAATAATGTACGTAAACTACAGACATACGAACTTATTTTTTAGTTCCAAAAATTCTTACTGAATTCTTAAGAGTTTGAAATAAAATTTCCGTCCAATGATAACAAAAGTATTAACAGTAATTAAGTTTCACTCCTCACCTTCCAATATAGCCTCCTTGTGGTCCTAATCCGTTTCGCTCATCCATTACTCTTTGTGGTTGATTATTAACTACTTTCCCGTCATCGTTTCCTTTCCAGGTTCCTTCGTCTTCTTTAAACGAAGCGCCTCTGAAAAGTCACAATTCCCAATCAAATCAAAGCCCACCCCTTACCACATTTGACTAGTTCTTACTTTTGACAGGGTAAGACACAGAGACCACAACATTTCTCCATGCCCGTCAAGTTCTTCTCGGCTTCTTTCATGTCGGCGTTAATTTGATCCATTCCCTCCTCAATCCGATCCAATTGCTCTGTTAGTTAAATTCAAAAAATAAACTTACAGAATCCCAAGAAAAAATAATGAATCTATGCATTTTAGAAATTGAAAATATAAAGCATACAAAACTTGAAAATCTTGCTCAAATATTGAAAATAATATTTTTTTAAAACGGACTTTTATTCTGTTTGAGCTCTGTTTGCCTCAAAATTTAATATTTCACAACAACTACTACCGTTCCTAAGAACCCTTACACCAAAGTTATTGTCAAGATGCCTTAAATTTTTTCACTAAAAAAAAAACACAACTAAATATTACACTTTTGAGAATCATGATGATACATTTGATTTCATAATATATTTAAGACATCTTGCAATTTTTGAATCGAATTGATTTGTTTGTTTGATTTTTACAATACCTCCTTGCTCATCCAGCATCACTAGCGTTTTCATTCCGACTTCGTGACTCTACAAAACACATTAGAGAATATATCAGACACTTTGAAGTTGGAAATCCCTCCCGACCTCACAATTTATCGACACACGTTTATAGTGTTATGTCCAACGAAAATACAAAAAATTGTCAAAAGAGAAAAAATCCTTGAAAAAACAGGCATTATTCAGAAAAAAAAACTGAAATAAATTTTTTAAAATTATTTCACTAGGACTCTTCAAAAAAAACCTTAGGTTGAATGATTTTTAATGTCGTTCCAAATTTTTTTTTATCAAGATTAACCCTTTCAATGCTACAATTTGCGATGATTTCTTTTAAAATGAACGCATTTCACTAGTGCTTATATCACTGTGATGTTTTGGAGTTTATGTAATTCGATCGAGTTTTGCATTTTTAACGACAATTATTCGTTTTATTTGAATTAATATCGTCTTAGTAAGAGTTTTCGTCGGAAAAAGTATTCGCACCAAGTAATCCACTAATTAAAATGTTCTTTTCATAGTAGTTGCTTAGTATATTAATTGTTAAATAATTACAATTGAATAGACTTGAAGTTTTTTTCAGTTAACTAGACTTAAGTATGTTGTATAGTGTCTTTTTTAAAGTGAATTTTGGTAACTTAATGATCCATCTTCGACCAAAATTGATCGAGTCGAAATGATTTAAAGCTTACATAATGAGCCTTGTAAGAAAAGTAAACGATCACCTAACTTTCTTCTTACCATATGCCACGTTCACACGAATCAACTATAGTTGACCGATTTTAGTCGAACGGCAAAAGTTGAATGCGACTTGAATGAGTTTTTGTTCAGACGTTTCAACTGAAATCTTTCAAACCGTTTGAATAGTTTTGGGAGTAGCGGCGCAAGAAGTGAAGCATAATACCAACAAAGTAGAAAGCAAACTGACGTCAAGTCATTCTGAAGGGTTCACGCAAGTTTGATTCGTTGAAACTTTTGTTGATCCACTAAAGAGTTGATCAACTTAATTGAAACAGAGGTTCACACGAGGTTTTTCATTCAATTTTTACCGTCCAACTAAAATCGGTCAACTAAAGTTGACTCGTGTGAACGCGCCAATGTGGCTTTTGTTAGCTTTGAGTCGCTTTAATTTGGTCAATTTTAGTAGGGAAATATTTGATTCAACTTATACAATAGTTAAGACTTAGTACTTCGCACGTGGATGTTATTAAAAAAAATTTCCAAGTCCATCAAAATATTTCTTATAAACTAATAAGGTCCAAATAAAAGGCAAAATTCAAATTTCGTGGTTCTACACAAAGATATTGAGTGTTGCATATACTGTATAATATAATAATCAATTTTATTTTAAATAATTGCGTATATAATTTGTGACAACTTAGAAAAACTAGCTGACAAAAATTTCATAATTCATCTTTTTTATATGGTTATAACATCAATGCTTTCAACTAATTTTTCGTTTTATAATCTCATTATAAATAATTTTAAAAAAAACTATATGTGTGCTTGGACACAAAGTAGAAGTGAAACTTCAACGGACAAGTGGAAAAACGAATTGCAACAAAATTTTATAATAATATATTTATAATATTTGATTGTATGATTTTCACTTTTTTCGGCGTGCATTTAAATCGCACCTTTTTATTTTATCAAACAATTATTTAATTATAAATAAAATTTACGCTTTACTTTTTTTGATCCCAAACGAATTCCAGCCACGTGCTAAAAGTCAAGTCAGTCAAGTTTCCTTTGGTCTATTAGAACGGCACGTTGTTCATAGAGGGACCAGTAGTAATATAATCACAGTGCAAGCACATAATGCATATAATATGTAATCTGAACCAAGTTGAACATTGCGCTGCCATCTGTGTTTGAAGCGCCGGACTAAAATTCAGAAGATTCACCTTCCTAAGACCCCGTCTATATAGAAGTTTCACTTCAAAAATATTACAAAAATTACTCTTAATGTATTGCAATGCAATTTTCAACCCGAAGTTAAGCGCAAAGATTTTCCCAAAAATTGTTTGAGTTAATAAACTAATTAAGTCAGATAATATACGAAGTGGAGCACATAAGAAATTAATTTTAGTGACGGAATAAAATAGAATGGGATATGTTACGAATCCTTAATTTCTTCTAGTAACATTTTAATATAATTAAAGCTAAATAATAATTTAATAACATTAAACATGGCACAGGTTTTAGATCAAAAAGGCTTTCAATATTCCTATAGTTATACTCAAAGCGAACATATTTTAGTTTCCCTAATTCATTTAATACGGGTGGAATTCTCAAAGTCAATAACATTAAGTTAACTCAAACATATTGTTTTAACGTAATAGCCAAAGAGCCCGCTGCATGATAGCTACACTTATAATGTAGCTTAATCATTTATGTATCAAATTAAAGCTCTTTTTTTCTGTACATAATGATGTAAAGGTGCCAATCTAAAAGTGCCCGCAAATAAGCGAAAAAAGCTGTTAAAAATGCTGTAAATTAAAGACAAAGTGAGAGAGCACGGAACGATATTTTTCAGATACGAAATATGAAAACTAGCCTGACGGGTTTTAAACCCTTTGCGTGTTATAATCGGTCGAGACACGTCATTGAGATAAAACTTGCGTTAACTCTCTCTTACTTTAATCTCGTATTTAATAGCTATTTTTGCTTATTTGCAGACACTTTGAGATTGGCACCCTTATATCATCATGCACAGAAAAAAGAAGCTTTATTTGATATATAAATGATTACGCTATATTATGAGTGTAGTAATCATGCAGTGAGCTCTTAGACTATAATAATGGGTCGTATTCATAACAAAGAATATACTCTCAGAGTAAGAAGTAAATCATCCACTTTGTTAATAACCCCCCCCCCCCTTTTCAGTAAGACATGTCACTTTTAGAGTGAGACGACAATTCAAATAAGTATTTTGTAAGCTCTCGCTTCACGACACTTGTCGTACATATCACAATGATCGTTTTGTGTTTGTGGTTCGGCAATTGTCTTTAAGAATGAGAAATTTACGAGGTTTGCCAACAGGAGTCGTTATCACTAAAACTAAATATACTAATTAATTTATCTTTTTGCATTAAATTTACCCATTTCATAAAGCGAGAAAAAAAGCTCTTGATTATAATTAAGTAATCGAGTGAACATTATTTCTAGAGCTTTCACGATCGTTGTACTGTTTTTTTTTTAAATCATACTGAGCGAATACTTTCTCCATGAGTAAAACGTAATGATATCATTAAATAGTGAAACTTAAATTATTGTACCCGATAGAATCACACAAATTGGTTGAATCGGTAAGTAGTTGGTTGACTGATGTAAAAGTATAAATCGTTGATATTGTTGTTGCGAAATGTGGCTCAGTTTTAGTGAACATCAGTCTGTTGTATTTGAAGATTTTTATTTTTCAAAAAAATAAACTAAAAAATATATAACTATCAATACAGTATTTTTCAAAAGTTTAAACTATGTAATGTTACAATTAGTAAGAGTCTTGAATCGAATAGAAATTGTTAGTTTTGTACCGAGGTTTGTTAAACTTTTGAAAGCGTCTGTATACGTGAACGTTTTGTTTCTTTCCCACACTTGTAATTTAAATAGTTAAGTAGGTAGCTGATTAAGTATAACCAATGCAAAAATTGTTAGTTAAAGGTAACGTAATAATATAATAAAAAAGTTCGAGTAGAATAATAACGATAATACTATAGAGAATAATTACTAGTTTACGAGTAGCAAAGCGTATTGAATTAATCACAAAATCATTGTGATGTCTGATCGATGTGTCGGTGGCAAACAGAGCTTAAGCAGTCACAAGTTTTAAATGTATCTTTTACGTAAAGTTTCAATATAAAATAAAAGAAAAGTTTGATATTCAAGTAAATCGTAAATGTATCAAATCATAAAATATAATATAAAATTCTGTTGGAGAGAGGAGCTCAAATAGCTGTGGTCAAATCATTTCATGCGATTAATATGTTCAGAATTAATACATTTATTCCCACAACAGACAATCGTTTTGAATCTGTAAAATTTTCAATATGTTTTCTATAAGAAAGTGTATTATTTTTTTGGGGGACTATATGAAACTGGTTGGGTATTTTGTGAACATAGAACATGCTAAAACTTAAAGAAAAACAAAAATAAAGATACATCAAATCACATCAATACGGTGCAAAATATTTCCAAAATTGGAAAATAAATTGACACCGTCACATCGAACCGAGTGCAGTAATTATGACAACATTTAATCGAAAAAGAAAAGAAATGTTAATTAAATGATATAGTGCAGTATTTGATGGAACGTGATAGTTCTATATGATTTTATTCAGGGTGTTTTACGAGAGGAATGTTTTGGCTGTTTCTCAAAAATTTATCGTAATTAAGAAATTAATAACTAATTAATTCAATTGGTTTGTATTAAAACACTATTAATGAAGCAAGTAAAATATACGGTAAATATATTTTAAAAGGCCAAATTTTTTCAATGTAATGTATTGGTAGTATGGGATATAGATTAATCATCATCAATTTTGTTTACAACATGAAAAAGCCTATGCTAGCTGCGCGGGAATAATCTCGAGAATTTTAAATCGTATGCGATTTTATTCCGAAAAATGACCTAATGCTGCTTTTCTATACACAGCGAGGGAATTATCTCGACTACTTCTATTCGTAAGCTATTTTATTCCCAAAAATGTTAGTGTTTCGTTCGTTCCCCACCATTTTTTCACATAAAATGTTGAAAATAAATCTTGATGAGAAAAGAAAATATATGAGCAACTATCGCAGTCGACAGCGTTTAAATCGTACAAGGGAACAATTAAATGAACGTCGAGCTATTGCCAGTAATCACGTGCGTGATTTTCTGCTGTGTCCCAGGCGCCAAAATTTAACAATAGACCTTTATAGATAAAAAACTAATATTAAAAGCACAATTATTCGAGTTTTCGCTTAGTTTTCGAGACAAATAGTAGTTTAGTTATTAGTTTCGTAATTTTTAAAGCTACGAAGTTTTGACACCTCGCAACTAACTTAGAAACGGTGCCCGGGGGTGCAGCTCCCGGCGGGGGTTTGGAAAAAGAAATCCATCCCAACTTAATTTTCAAGAGAAAATAACAATTTAGTTGTGACTATCGCGTTGTTTTTATTCTAATTAACGATTCCGAAGCAACTTTTAAAATTTGTTATACCGAAACTAAGCGAAAAGTGGTATTCTTGATTTTCGATTTATTTTAGCGAGATCTATAAGAATCCTCGACAAATCTTAGCGCCTGGTAAACGGCAAAGTTGCGGAAACATTTGTTTAGTTAACATCTGTAGTACATACAGACATTGGACTTGAAAAAATTAGAGGAAAGCTGAATTTTCAAAAGCTCCTATCGATAATATCACCTCTTAGCAACTCTAAGATATCTTTAAAAATCAAAATTAGTATTCTAAGTAACTAAGACTTCTAAGTTTTCGTGTAATATCTTCTAAAAATTGTTTGTGATAGAGGTTCATAACTTGCAATTGAAATTAACAAAGAAGCCTGTTATTCATATTATAAATTTTATATTTGGCATCCAATCTGTTCCCTCTGCAATGGGGAACCCATGAACGCCACACATCTTGGAAACTGTTCTGGACTTGCAGACGTCAGGGAGAAAAAGGAAAAGAACCAAGATCAACTAGTCTCCAACCTCTATTGGACGGCGCGGCACCGAATGGCAGAAATGACAAGCGTCGGTGTTGGATAAGAAGAAGAAGATATTATAAATTAAACTTTATTGAAAATATACTTTTATGCCATTATAGTTTGAATATGATTGATGGCGTAATCGGGATGTCTAAATTTCGCTAATAACTCGCCGAGTGTTGTATTTAACCGTCTCTGGTTTATAATTGGTAGACAAGTGAATTTACGTAACCCCAAGGAAAATGATCCCATGGGATTAGATCACACAATCCTAGCAGTCAATTCACAGGATCAACGTCGTACGGTGGCTACCGCTTGTTCAATGCACACTGTTTGGTGTCTTATCTTTTAAAATATATGTGGTGCGAAAACGATTCATATAAGGTTTGTTGCAATTATCCAGCTAGGCGATGCACAGACACGGAAACAGACAAAGAGCAAGACAACAATGACCAAGGGACAAAAGTGAGTGAAGAGCTGTTTCAGCCTAGGCCGAGGGTCGACAAGACAGTGCATAAGCATGCCAAAAAAGTGTCGATGAGTGTTGATATAAGGTTTGTTCCAATCGTACTTATGGTGATGTTCAAACACTGACAAACAGACAAAGAGCAAGGCAACATTGACCAAGAGACAAGAGTGAGTAAAGAACATAAAATGGAACGTTCGCTCGAGTTACAAACCGGTTAACCGGTGCTTAAACATCGCCAAATCAGTGTTGATATAAGCGATTGTCACAAAAATATGCGAACATAGGTCGACTCTCGGCCTAATGCGGCCGAGCGGTTGTAAGCTGAACCAGTTCTTCACTCACTCTTTTCTTTTGGTCGATGTCTCTTGCTCTTTGTCTGTTGGTCAGTGTTTGAGCATCGTCATAGCTGGTCATATGGAAGAAACCTATAAGCGTTCGACACGCTGTTGCACGAAAATGGCTGTGATGACTGCTGGATGTTCGCACGGAACAAACCTGCTAAAACAGATTTTTCACTCGCTTGTCTCTTGGTCAATGTTGTCTTCCCCTTTCTCTGTTTTCATGTCTGTGCATCGCCATAGCTGGACGTTTAGAGCAAATCTATAGTTTACAGAATTAGCCGCTCTAATGAACAATTACGACGGCCGTAAAATGTACCCAGTACACAAGGAGTTAATTCATAACGAAATGATAAACCAAACTTTACACATAACCACTACTTATCAGCTGTTAAATCCGTTATCAAATAAAAGTTATTACCAACTCAAAAGATTTGAACCTCCAAAAAAAAAAACACCTATTATATATATGAAAACTGGACATCAATAATGGGCTAAGTGTCAAAAAAAAAAAAATTGAGTTAGACCCGAAAAAGCAAGCTAAGTGCCATTGCCAACAATGTAAAAAACGGGATTAATGCCAGGATTAATGATCATTAATAGTAACTATTAATATATTAGGTTGTTGGCGATGGTATTTAGCTTGCTTTTTCGGGTCTAGCGAATTTTTTTATTTATTTATTTATTTTTTTTTTGGCACTTTCTCCATTATTGATGTCCAGTCTTCATGTCATATACGTAAACCAAAAAACTCATTTTCATTTTATTAATGTATTTTTAGATGTCCTACTGTCGCTATGAAGCGACAACATGTGACAATTAACATTTTATACAAAGCGTCAAAGGTCACGTGGTGCAATTTGTAGCTAAGGATATTACTTTTAAAAACGATTCACATATTAACGACTTAATGTTTTTGGAAAAAAGACATTTTCAGAGACAGAAGGAGTTTGAAACACAAACATTAAATTAAAAAAAATGGTAAAAAGGCCAACGAAAACACTGAGGCAAAAGGGTTTAATACATTGTCTACTCGTCAAAGTAGTAATAATAAATCAATACAAGTGGCATAGGAAGGTAGAATCTAGAAAAGATGCAATGTGTAAAGATTCATAAAGTAATAAGTACCTTGGACGGTTCGTGTAATTACTTGAGCTTAATATGTGTATTTAAACTTGACGGTGTAGCGACTTACAAATTCAATGCTCGACGGAACCTAATAGTTAAATATTAATATTTGATTTGAATGTAACTTGAATATTAAATCGAGTAGTGATTAACAAGAAATTACAATGTAAAAAGTAATGTGCAGAATGCACTCACATACAACTTAATTGCATAACTTCAAAGGATGATTGTTAATGTTTGTTTGTGTTGCAATGGGTTCTAAAAAGGAATTCACCAAGTCCAGTAGTTGGACATTTTTTTAATGAATTGTGCTTGACATTTTGACTTGAAAATTTAATATATTTAAATATTAATAATTTACTTGAGTTTGATTCGATTTCAACTCAAGTAAAAAACAAGTAGCTTGAAAATCAAGCCAAGTAGTTGAGTGTCCTTACACACAAGCCCAAGTATCCCTAGTTTGAAACCTTAAAATGCACTTTCGAAAGCGCATTCAACGTTTACTAACAAAAGTATGACACAGGCTGCACTTTAGGGTACATGCTGTACGTTACTTTGACAGTCGTAATTTTTCGAAAATCGTAAATAAATTAATACTATAAGTTCGTTCCAGTTTATAGACAATACATTTCCGTACATGAACGGTAAAACAGTGTTCCAGATAATCTGTGACCCTAAGTTACAAATTCGATTTCAACTAGCTTTTTGCGATTTGTTAACATTTTATCGATGGGAGGTTTTAAATTTTTTTTAAAACCAAAATAGGTCCTCTTGAAAATTTTTTGACCTCGTTTTCTTGACTAATTAAATTGCGATAAATTTTGAGAAACTTAGCCCTTTGCCACCTTATTGTCACCCCCGTGAAATGATCTAAACTTGTCAAAAGAGATTTGATGATGTGAAAAAGGTAAAAAGTTAGTTAGGTTATTGTTATTTTAAGGTATAATGTTTCACTCACCTCCCTGATCGTCAAGTGCGACCAGAGTACGAATGCCAGCTTCCTTGCTCTGTCGCAGCCCAAACAGAACAATATGTTAGTATCATAATGTGTGTAAGTGTGTAGGTATGTCAAAATGTAAATTTAAAACTTTTTTTAATGAAAAGTTTTTCTCATCAATTAACATAAATATTTATATTGAAGAAGAATCAACACAAACGAAAATTCAAAAAAAAATTCAAGCATAAAGATTTTAAAATTAGCCTTACTACTAAATAATTCACTTTGAACTAATAGTCTCATAAAAAATTAAATATCGCTGACTTTGGACTTAATTATTATATTTTACAAATACTATTCACTAAAATTCACAACACAAATTATAAATTAAAGTGAAAATAGATTGATAAATGAATCAGCACGAAATTGTCCTCGAAGACACTTCAATTTGATCCACTGATGACGAACGCATGGCGTTTGAAATACGTATCTGGAGATATAAAATTAACAATTTCGATTTTTCGTTTTGCTATTTTTACATTTATTTTTAATTTAATTTATAATTTGTGTTGTGAATTTTAGTGAGTGTTAGTCTCATTTTAATTCGTTTAAAATTAAAAGACCTGCTATTAGTAACTTTAAAAATAAAATAAGACTATTAATTCTCTATTTGATGAATGTCGCAGTGAAATATTGAAATCGAAGGTTTGATCAAATCTTTAATATTTCACATGTTAACCTATTACGACATCCTTGAAAAATTGATAAAGCATGCACTTAAAAATAGCAGAAAGATAACAAGCAGGCAAAATAGTACAAAAAAAGGGAATAAAATCTTTATTTCGGGAATGATATAAAGTGTAAGAAGCCATTCTAAGAACTTGCAGAATTTGGTAAATTTGTGTTGAAAGCGAAAGAAAGAAAGTGGTGTTGGTTAAAATTTCTACGAGAAGATTAGAAAGAAAAACCATTTTTGTGGGAAAGACTTTTTTTCGTTTAGATATCGGTAAGACTTAAGAACATTTTCGAATTTTCTAAGCTGGAGCTGGAAAGCTTATTATCCTCCAGAGCTTGTGAGAAACATTTCTTAAGCTATCACATTTGGTATCCTTAACTGGAAAAATGTCACATTCTTTAGACAAATTCTAAATAAAATATTTTAACTTTATTCGACCTTACCCTAACAATAAACAAACTGTACTGAAGGAAAGTTATCAAAAAATTTTACAGAACAAAAATTCGTCTTACAAATGAAGACATTTTTTGCCATTCCATGGAAAAGTTCTAATTATTTTTATAAAACGATTTTAAGAAGAATTTTCTTATCAAAAGTAATGAGTTAAATCGGTTTTATTTTTTTTTTACAAATACCTACAGAAGTTTTCCATTGAACAGAATACGTAAGTGGTTGGAAAATAACAAAATACGGAAGAAATCTTGCAATAAATAAATGTTACATGTTTTATAAATTGTCTGAGTTCTACAGAGAAAATTATGAAAAACTAGGAAACTCATTTTTAGAGATTGTCTTTTTTAAAATTATAAACCTTAATTAACCTAATTAGCTACCCGAAAATATGTTTAAGCTGTTTGCTTAAGGTGTTTGGGGACAACTAATGTCGTAAAAACATTTGGATAACATGAGGTAAGGACGGAGTAAGGGGGTAAAGTAATTTAAGAAGCAGTGCACGGTAGATGTTCAATCTACTTTATATCGCACAATTTAAAGTAGTTGCTAAGTAAATTGAATTGGCGTATAGTTTTTGAGCAGCCTAACAAAATAACGTGAAAAACTTGATTCTGAAATTTGGAGTAATGGACGAAAATTTTTTCTAAGATATTTGGAAACGAAGTGTTGCCCTAAACGCAAAACTTTAACACGCGTTGTTAAGCAAGAAGCACAAAACAACGAAAATTGATCGTGAACAAAATGTCATAAACTATTCGAGTTTGACTTGATTTAAAGCTAAATTAAGGTCAACAAATCGCTTGATAATCAAGCCAAGTAGAGAGAATTTCAAATAAGGTTTAAAAATCTATTGGTAGAATAAATTTTTTTTTTATTCTGTTCTAACATCTTTTACTGTAGTTATCAAAGAAAAATTATTATATGGTATAAATTTCTATTGCTGTGAACGTTCATGGCATAGGAACGTTGCCAACATCGTGAGGACACGTTCAATAAAGAGAACGAAAAAAAGAGCCTTGAGAAGTATGAATTGAATGTGCCAAAATGAACCTCTTGAAAGGTCTAAATGGAGCACACATTAACACTGTAAGTGACCAGTCCTGGTTCTCAGTCATACTCATACTCAGTCCTTATTCCAGTCCTGGTTAAAAGCACTGTGCTAAAACGGTTAGGTCTTTTATTTGGCAATGCCAACAAGCTCTCAGGGAGCATTAGACTTGCAATAGAGTCTATATCTGGTTAGTTCCAGAGTATGAGGACATAGAGGGTATTAAAATAGCCGATCAACTGTCCAAAAATGGCGTCTCATCAGACCTCTTGGAGCCTGAACTCTTTTGTCGAATCATAAAAAGTAAAATAAAAAACACCATTTTAGCTTTAGACAAAGGGATAATAATTTTTGAAGAGAAAAAAAAAATAGTAGGGAAACCCATTGGAAAAGAAAGAGAATATAACAAAAATTAAAGGAAAAATAAATTAAGGTCGATCTAAGATAGGGAAGTGGAAAAAGGGGGGGGTTAAGAGTAAAAATGGTTTAACTCGATTTCCGACAAAACTACAAGTCCTATGGAAAAAAGTTAAATCGCAAAGTTATAGATAATAAGTAGATTTACACTTTTGGTGCTAACACCTTTTTCACATAACCTCAAAATTTATGTGAAAAATTCCAATAATCAAGTTTTTATATTTCTTTTACAAAAAAAAAAAAATTATGAAATTTGGCAAAAACTTACCTCTTAGTGTCCCAAACATACAGTTATTTTTTTGATTAAAATATTAATGTTTTCACATTATAATGACTTAATATTGAAATAGCACCCTAATTTTTAATCGAAAATTCTCACGTTAAAACATCTAATTTTTTTTGAAACTGTCAGTGAGCTTTTATTTCATTAAAACATCTACTTTCTGATGGTGCACAAATATATACATTACAATGTTAAATGTTCTCAAAAAATACAATTATTAAAGTGTACATTTTAATAAATTGTTCAAAATTGTGTTATGTACAATTGTATTATGTATAATATTGAGTAATTTATTAATGAACAAATGTTTTGACGTAAGAATTTTCGGTTGAAAATTAGGGTGCTTTTTTGATATTAAGTCATGATAAGGTGAAAAAATTAATACTTTAAATCAGAAAAATAACAGTATGTTTAGGACACTAAGAGGTAAGTTTTTGCCAAATTTCATAACTTTTTTTTTTGTAAAAGATAAAAATAAAAAAATAAAAATTTGGTTACTGCAATTTTTCACATACATTTTGAGGTTATGTGAAAAAAGTGTTAGTACACTTTTTTCCATAGGACTTGTAGTTTTGTCGGAAATCAAGATAAACCTTTTCAATCCTTAGCCCCCCCCCCCCCACCTTACTTTATTTTTCCTTTTATATTTGTTATATTCTTTTCTTTTTCCAATGGGTTTCGTCCTAATACAATTTTGTTCCGTTTTGACCATTTTTAAAGGTTAAAAGGTTACTGGTCTACTTGGGGGGCGAAAAGCAAAACCTTGTACTGGAGAAATAATCCAAAACAGAAACAAGCTTAAAATGAATAAAGATACTCTAAGAAGAGCACCCATGCCATATTGTCACTCGACAAAAGGGACGCAAGGCTCCTAATACACTTCTACAGTCTACACGGGTCATTCTACCTTAAATTATCATTTTCTTAAAATTGGCAAGGTTGACATCAACATTTACTGTCTCTGCTTGAAAACGACAGAAACGACGGGACATATACTATGTTCTATGACACTTGGCAAGATATCAATGGCAGCCCCTAGGCAGGTGCTGGCTTTCTTTAGAAGCCTAATAATTCTCTGTATAGAACAACATATATTTCATATTGTGTTATAGGCGGAATTTTCCAATATGGCGACGCGAACGGCAAAGATACGAGGTGGTAATTTATAAAGAACAAATCGAAATCTATAAAACTAAATTTTCAGAACTTCCGAAAATCTTTCCAGGTAGCCGCTTACTCTAGAGCCAAATAACTGAACTAACTATAATAACAGTTAGCTTTTGAGCCATGAAAACAAACTAATATTAATCAAAATGCATTTTCATTGTACATCAATGCTGTCAACATCCAATCGTTTATATAAATTTATAAAGTTATAGCAATATATATTTCTTTATGAATTTGCTCCTTTATTACTTTGAACAAATATATCCTATATTACGTAAATACCAACACAAAACTATTTGAACTTAACAAGTTCCCAAAGCTTTCAAGTGTTCTTAAAGAGTTTGAAGTCTTTCTATCTTTCGCTTAATAAAACATAAAAAAAAAACTTCCAAAATATCTTCATGCATTTTCAGAAAAGTATAAAAATATGTTTGTAAAAATAAGAATTTAGTAATGTATGATATATATGGTGTCATGTAATTGCTTTAGTTTTTTCTTTTCTTTTTTTATATAAAAGTAAAAAATTTAATCTAAGATGAGTATATAAATGAAATATTATGCTCTACAAATTATGTAAGCTTGCAATTATCTAATTCAAATATCCTAGTCCAGTTGTCAGTAATTTTTATTTTAAATCCAACAAAAAAATGTATTTAATTTGTAATCAAGTATTCATTAACCCCTTAACTATTATAAAAGTTAATGATAAAAGAAAACTGTTAAAAAATTCTTGTATGTATTAAGTACAAACTTTCTAAAAATAATATTTAAGTGAAATGTTTAAAATTCGTTAATGTTTTCAATGTTTTAATTTGGATATGGAGTACAGTAAAAGTAAACAGTGTTATGTTGTGAAATACATTATATGTACACATACACACACATTTCAAAAAATTTATTAGTCCTGTTAAATTTGACTTTTCATTTATGTTTATTTAACAGTGAAAGGGTTAATATATCGCTCACAACACACTAAAAACTCTACGTTGAATCTCTCGGGATCTGTTCAAAATCATGGCTATAGAACAAACACAATTTTCTTCGTTTATCGTTTTGAATTTTTGTTAAAATTCTTATCGTTGAGGTCATTGATGACATCTTCATGGTGGTATTATTGATAGATATTTGATTGCTCTAAACGAAGCCAGGTATTAACTTTTCAAATTTGAAAGCAAAATCTAAATGGATATAATAATAATAAAAATATTATTTCACTAGCTAATTGGTAAATAACTAAAATTAATTTTAATTATTAGCAATTAATGTATGATGATCTACGTGTCCCTCTTATGCAAAAAATTATTTGATAGAAAAAATAATTTGTTTACCTCTTCGCATAGGGCCAGCATTCGTCGGGTTGAATCCAAAGACTGAAAATAATAATTTTTTGATTAGTATATTATGACATGTAAATGTGTTAAAAAAGTTTATAAATACAATAATTTATAAAAGATATATTCATCAGTGCAAATTAATAGTTTAGTTAGGGGTTTTCATGAGTATTATATAGTAGCATATATGTACATAAAAAGTATGCACCTATAGAGGTGTTACAGAAACACCTGACATAAGCCTGGATAACATCTAAATACAATATTACAAAATTATAATGAATCATGGCCATTTAAAATAAGACAAAAAGATAAAGATAAAAAAATAAGAAGATATAAAGAAAATAAATAAAAATTATAAAAAAATGAAAAACCGACTTCAAAATAAATAATAAATCTTAAACAAAAATGCACTAAAAAGTAAAAAAATAATTGCGTATCCTTGCAGTGTCTACAACTTACAAATGATTAGGATGAAACGTTGTACAACTATTGTTATTTTTGAAATTGGTGTCAGCCAAGGAAATAAATATTAATGTAAATTTCTAAAAAAGTTTAGTAGTTGGTTATGGGTATTTTTTAGTTTAAAGATCGCTAGATATTGTCACAGTAATAGTACATTAAAAGTTCATTGGAAAAATAAATTTTGTGTGGTATTCTCGTATATTGCTAAGTACCAATATATTCGTATTTCTTTAGCTGACACCAACTCCAAAAATAACAATAGTCGTACAACATTTCATCCTAATCATTTGTAAGTTGTAAATACTGCAAGGATACGCAATTATTTTTTTACTTTTTAGTGCATTTTTGTTTAAGATTTATTATTTATTTTGAAGTCGGGTTTTCATTTTTTTTATAATTTTTATTTATTGCTCGATTTTTAGTGATCTGAAGTTTGATAACTGATTTTATTTCTTTGAATATGGGTAAACCTACTAAACGCGCTGCTCATATGAGGAAGCGCCGTTAAATTTTAAAAGTTACTACATCATCCCTTTTTGTCCTTAAGGGTTGACATTTTTTGCTTTTGAATTAAATGATAGAACTAAGTGGAATACCCTTTCCAATAAAAAAAAAAATCATCAAAATCCGATGATTCAGTTAAACGTCACTATTTCATTCCTACTTTCATCCTTAGGGGTTGAATATTTTTCTTCAACTTGAAATGTGAATACTTTAAAGGTATGATGTACGTAATAGAAACAAAATTATCGAAATCGGGTTAGCAAGGAATAATTTATTATTTCATCCCTAATTTTTAACTCCTTAAGAGTGGAGTTTCTTATATAAATAATGGGTATGAAATTAATTTAAAATTATCTACTACCAATAAAAAAAGAACTATCAAAATCGAGCTATCTAATAAAAAGTTAGTATTTCATCCCTTAGTTTTCAACCCCTTAGAACTGAACGATTTCCTTCAAATTAAAATGGAACTACACGAAAAGCACCAGCTTTCAATTAAAGAAAGAATTTTCAAAATCAAGCTATCTAATAAGAAGTTAGTATTTCATCCCTTAGTTTTCAACCCCTTAGAAGTGAAGGATTTCCTTCAAATTAAAATGGGACTATTCGGGAAGCACCAGCTTTCAATTAAAGAAAGAATTTTCAAAATCAAGCTATCTAATAAGAAGTTAGTATTTCATCTCTTAGTTTTCAACCCCTTAAAAGTGAACGATTTTCTTCAAATTAAAATGAGACCATTCGGGAAGCGCCAGCTTTCAAATAAAAAGAGAATCGTCAAAATCGCTTTACTCAGTCGGAAATGCTGAGGTAACAAACATAATCTCCTCCTTTTTTTGAAGTCGGTTAAAAAGAAATAAACATAAAAGGAAAAATAATAAAGAAAATGCTGATATAAAATACACATGAAAATAAATCTGTCCTACAGAGATGTCTTCATCTTGTGTCTGCACAGGACTGGTATAAAAATTACCCAATAAAGTAATTTTATAGAACATTCCAATAATACAAAAGAAAATTTATAGAATAATTCAAAATAAGGTTGTATAAGTAGTAACGAACTTTTTTTAAAATTCATTTTAAACACTTCAAATTATTTGGTATAGCTTATTAAAATACTTCACAGCAATATAACTTGAGCTTTTCCTAGAGATAGACTTGTTTAATTGTTATAGAGATTGAATTATGTCTAGTATTAACGTTAATATCACAGAACTTCATCTTATATCCAGACTAATATTATAAATGTGAAAGTAACTCTGTCTGTCTGTTCATCAAGTATCACGCTTAAACCGCTGAATAGATTTAAATGAAATTTGGTATGAAAATAATTTGTAATCCATGGTAAAAAGCAAAAGTTTAGTTTGAGAACTAAGGGTAGGTTGTTAAACATTCACAGGAGACCACCAGATTTATTTTCTTTATACAAACCATACATCTAGAACGTAATATTGTAAGAGAAATAATAGACATGATGACAAATTTTTAAAAACTACCCAAAAATGCTCAGAAACATATTGGTTTGACAAGAAAGTTCTTGCGGTTTACACTAGTAGTTAGCGTTATGTATATTTCGTTATTATTTTGTCAATGTTAGATTTTTTTTACGATTAGGTGGTCGATATCTTCAGGTAGTTATATAAACTAATTTTGTGTAATTTTGTTCACAACTTTAAAGGATCTAGCCCAATAGCCATAAGCAAAGTGTCCCAGGCGGTTTTTGAAAAATGCTTCCGTGTGCTGATTCCTCTTCATGAAAAACTTATTGTCGCGCAATTTTAACCTACTACCCCCACTTTTATTGGAATTACGGGGGAAACTACCCCAGACGTTAAAAATTTTTTCAAGAAAACTATTGAAGATTTTTTCATGAAATTAAAACTGTACGTAGATATTGATAAAACGCATAATATATATTTTTTTCAGAATTTTTGTAAATCTATAAATGATGAAAAATATTATTTTAATTTTTTGAGGGTGGTTTTTTACATCAACCCTTAAAGTGACACCTTTTTTTAAAAATGTGATTAGGGCATCTATTATCTATCTTTTATTTAAAAAAAATCGCTTTAAGAAATTAGTTGTCGCTCACCACCAAAATGAGGTCATCCAAGGACAGGTTTGTAATAAACAGCCATGAGTCAATGCATTTCGTAAATGCATTTATTGCTTTATGGCTTGTATATATATGCCATAATATGGTTTTCGCCCAGAAAAAAATTCCTGAGACAGAAATTAATTTTTGAAATTTTTTAAGAGGCTTATTAACAATATATTGCTGGGATCTTTTATCCATTCTTTATACTAATAATAAATTCTACGAAAGTTTGCTAAATAATACCTACTTTTAATTATTTTGGATCATATTACCTACGTATATACTCAAATATTGTTAGTATTATTATTTGAATCAAGTTATATTTTTGTTTGTTATAACTAAAGTAATTAAAATCATAATTTATTGGAAATAATAGTAATTTAGAAATTGAATATAACCTTTGCTTAGTCGCTATAGGATTTCCTCTGAAAGCAGCATTTGTGATAACTATAAATACGTTTCAAGTACAAACACTGAAAGTATAGCAAGTGTTCATTTAGAAAAAAAATGTTTTTCTTATGGGCAACTAATTTTACGTGAACGAAGTCACGGGTAGCAGCTAGTTCATTATAATGCAACAACATTGAGTTAACAATAAAATATTTCTTGATATCAAGTACAGAGTCATCTCCAATTTTTCTAACTAGCTTATTTTGCATTGATACCAATGATCTTAAGGTATTATTTTAAGCCCCTTCCTAAGGAGTTACCCCATAATAGGGGGTTTATAGGGGGTTGGAGTGTGAAATTTAAAGGTTTATTAATTTTGTTGCTGGTCCTGTACATATTTTAGCCAGTATTCTGGATTTCAAATAGTACCACCATTCATTAAATCGTTATTTATTATTAACGGTAAATCAACGCGATAATTTCATGGTAGGTATTGGTAAGTATTTTGAGAGCTTTTATGAACAAAAACATCTCCAGCCACTTATAAATAAATTCTATTAACATAGCGATAAAATGGGATTTAATAACTAAGACAAGCATTACTCATTCAATATCATCTCTCTCGCTTCGTTTATTTAATTTTTTAAAGCTTGCTAAAATAAAACCAACTCAACAATCGTTACCCAACAACTGTTTATAATTTTCATAAAACTATAAATATTCTTTATATTTTATTATAAGGACATTATATAAAATATATAAAGATGTCCTCGTTCTATTTTTAAACTGAAAACAAAAAAGTTTCAACTACATCAAAGAAGGAAAGTAAAAAAAAAAAAAACAATTAGAGAGGATAGAGTTTTAAATTATGTACAAACATCCGAGGCTTTTCAAACATCGCAAAGCTCTAAATTAAAATTGTGGTATTCCGTTTTATATACGTTTTATTGAGATCGTTATTCCCTCGGGAGCGGAAACAATTTTCACGGAAATAACCTCTCGACCTACCATTGTATTCGTATTATGGTTTTTCGACAAACAAGTTAATGTATCAAATGTTCCAATAACTTATTGATTATAATATCGTTTTCTAACAATTTAGTTTTTCCTTTTTTATTAATTAAATTGAATATTCTATGGTTTCCCTTTTTAAGGCTTTGAAGTTTATAGATTTAGTTAGATGCACGTTTAATGAAATTTAGATTACACTGGTCAACAGTGGTTTTGTCGCCCTTGGTATACGATTTATCTTATCTTACTTATATTATAAACGTGAAAGTTTGTGAGTATGGATGTTTGTTGCTCTTTCACTCAAAATCATCAAAATTGATTAATTTTTATATATTGCTATGAACGTACGGTATCTTTTAATCAATCAGTTAAATTTAGATACACTCAGCAAAGCGAGCGGGTATCAGCTAGTTATATTATATAAATGAGTTGATGGTCGTTAGTCTCGCTAAAACTCAACAACTGATTGACCGATTTGAATAATTTCTGTTTGGTTTTGTTTGCTTTGATATTGGGGAAAATTATGCGGAAAATCCTAAAAAAAGCTGAAAATTAAAATTTTCATCAAACCGTATTTTTTTATGAAACTTTAATAACAAATGTGACGTCAGATCTGCTGTTTTATGTTTTCATAAAAACAACAAACTCCGCGTTGAATATTGATGTTTTGTAAACAAGAATTGAATCGAAAACGACATATCTGAAAAATTTTCATGGGAAAGCGCATACACAAATCATCTATTGAAAACTTCTTCATTTCACCGAAATGAATGCTCAAATATACTCTTTCATTAATTTTACATAGAAAAATTTCTTAAAATTGCTAATAATCAAACAGCATGGCTAAAATATTTGTCTTTAATTTTTAGTTTCCAGTTAATTTTCAAGGGCTATTGTTCTGCCGTTAAGCTTCTATAAGTTTAATTACACATGTATATTGTAAGTAGACCAGTACAAGCACAATTACATGTCATATTGAAGCGAAACAACTATTGCCATTCGTGTTTAACATTGTCTTCTTGCGAAATTGATTTTATGGTAATTATGTTAGATTCTAAATCTGAAGTCTAATTGTAAACCAAGACAACGTTCAACCAAGAAAAAATCAATCCTTATCGTTCTTTTAAATAAAATATTCTCATTGATTGGACTCGTATTAAATGTTTCAATTTATTTTCTACGTCTTAAGAATAGATTTGATACACAAAGTTTTTTTTGAACTTATTTCTAATTAGACAACGTTTATCATAGCATTATTTTGATTTAAGTAGACTTTACACATTTAATAACGGGGTTGCTTACAGAACTAAATGTAACTCCAATATAAGATATTCTAGAAATTTTTTCTTTGAGTTTTAAATATACATCCAACTACGTAACCAACTTTTATTATCCGCTCCAATGCTAGAATCGACACATATGGCATTTCAAAGAAACTTTTAAAGTGTTTTTTCTTTCATTTAAAAGGGTTTTGAAGTTTATCATTTTGTCCTGCGAATCAGTTTATCGATTTGAAATTTGCTAGTACCGTAGTATTTGAATAGTAACAACGAGAGGTAACAAATCCCAGATTTATTTGAGACTAGCTGGTCCCCGCCCGCTTCGCTGAGCGTATCTAAATTATGTTGATTGAATAATGGAATCTTTCATTCCATCAACAAAAAAAGACAGATAGATATTTCTAGATCTTTGAATCATAGAAAGTTCATGAAAATCAGATAAATACTTTTCCAGGAAGATATTCTATATATAGCTATCTAGAAGAGTTATCTTATTGGTTCTATACGTTTTTATGAATATTATAAAATAGGTACCTATACTTGTGCTCCTTAAGTAGCAATACAATTCGAAAAGGTTGAATGTATTATATATTTAACTGAGTTTTTCACCAAGTTCAAATTTTTCAATAGTAATTTAACACGTTTATTTCGAAACATTATAGACAATCAAAAATTAACAATGAAAGAAGTTTCAATGTTTCAAAAATTTTCATTATTAATTTACCGATGTTATCGGATGTTAAATTAAAAATCATATTTTGCTGTAGAAATTGTAATATTTATTTAAACTTTTTTGGAATGATTGTGTTAAAACGCTATTTCACGAACTTTAGGGAAAACTTTTCTAAAAACACGATTCCTGCAGGATAAGTACAATTGTTAAGCTATCTTTTGAGAATCGTGCATTATTCTAACATACGAATTAATAATCTATATTTTTCTCTGTCTTTTCAACTACGCTATTGCAAAAAATCATGTCAATCTTTTGCTCTATGACAAACAAAAACATATCTATCCCACAGGAGTAGTACATTTTTCCTGAATAAAAGAGAGATCAGGCCTTCTTGAGGATAGTACGCTAGAACTCTATTTCACGAACTTTAACGAAACTTCTATTAAATACACGGTTCCTGTAAGATACAATTGTCTTGTTATCCCACGGGAAGAGTACAATTATGTCGATTTTTTGCTTTATGAAAAATAAAAACGTATCTAGCCCACGGGTCTGTGCATTTTTTCTGGATAAAAAGTACACCAATCTTTCTTGAGGAAAATTCCTTAAAACGCTTATCCATGAACTTTTACGAAACTCTTTTTGAATACTCAGTTCCTGAAGGATACCATTCTTATCCTATCCTACGGGAACCGTGCTATATTCTGACATAAAGGTAGCCTATACTTATTCTCTGACTCTCAATTAGCCACCTCATTGTAAGAAATTATGGTAATCGTTTTCTCTGTGAAAAATAAAAACATATCTATCCTACGGAAACCGCACATTTTTCCTGCATAAAAATAAGACAGTAGGATAAGAAAATTATTTTTTGCCGTAAGGACATTATGAGTTATAACTATTAATAGATTCTATTATAATCAGCTAAAAACGTTTAGTTTCAGCATGATTTTTCTTTAAACCAGTTTTTCTATTTTCCCGTTGAAATGAGAAATTTTTCCGAAATAAAACGTATTGTAAATAATGATTCACATATTTAGCTATCATCATACTTAAATATCACCAATATTCATTTTCAAATAAAAATGTATAGTTTATGCATAATTTTTGTTCCTACCCGTTTTTATATTTCCCGGATAAATGAGACATTTTCCCGTTATAAAAAGTATTCTTTTTTATGACTCAGATTGTCATTTATAATCATGCCAAATTTCATTAAAAACCGTATTTATTTGGGTAAGAATTAATAATATGTTTCTAAAAACAATTTCGCTAATAATGAATTATTTTTGAAACAACTTTAATAACCATTAAAAAAGTTATAGCGGGCCAGCCTTAAAAGATAGACATATGTCGTCGCGGACTTTTTTTTAGAACTATTTAAGAGGAACAATTTTGCTATAAATAATTTTTGCGTAACTTTAACCATTTACGCAGGGCAGGCAACAAACGCTCTCAAAAGGAAAACATTTTCCTGGTTTTTGCAACATTTTCTATTTATGCTCTACTGCTATTGGTCGTAGAGTGATGTTGTATAGCCTAAAGCCTTTGTCGATAATTAAGCTATCCAACACAAAAATAATTTTTCAATTCGAACCAGTAGTTCCTGAGATTACCGCGTTTAACCAGACAATCAAACAAACAATACACAATACATATGTGGAATATCGGTTGCCTACGTCTTAACTCACAAGTCTCAAAAGTTCATCTTATCGAAAAAAACGATCGTAAATATTGATTAAAAACATCAATACTGAATAGACTATATGTGTATCTTTTGTTGCACCAAGTTGCATAAACACGTTGAAACCCTCATCTTCGTAAATAAAGGATTAAATCAATAAAGACGTCGTAAAATCTAACCATTCAATAAATAGAACTGAGTAAAATATATATTATTATCTTTTATATTATTTTATTTCACACTCTCTGGCTTTAGTGCTCAGCATTCACCTTGTTATTTCTGTTACCCCAGTGAATAAGTGGTAAAGTCGAATTTTATGTAAAAAGAGATAATTGAACTGAAGAAAACGGAAGCATGCAATCCTCGTTGAACATAAGTGGTTAGGTTAGAAGTAAGCTTTAAATAAGTTATTGCAATGTGTATTATTTGCTTAGATTGACTATTTTTTTATACACAACTAGCTGATCCCCACCCGCTTCGCTGGACATAGCTTAATTGAACTGATTAATAAATAAAATCCGCCATTGCAAAATATAAAAGTTATTTTAGCTATCTTGAAATAAAAATATAATCGTTATACCTTAGGAATTGTAAATTAACCATAATAACAAATTTGACTTAATCACTCAAAACAAACCAAGTATGTTCCTGTAAGATATTTGGATTGGGTTCATTCGTGCATTTATTGTGGTAAAACAATGAGAAATAATGAAGCGCCATATACTACATATATTTTATTTTATTTACGATAAAATTATAAAAGCTTATCTTCTCAATAACATAAAAATTGTCACATCAAACTTAGTAGAATTTGTAAAATTACAAACGTATACAAAATTGGGTTTTTTAAAAGTGGTATAAGTTAATTTTATATTACATGATAGTACCTTATTCATGATTACCTATATGAACATTTTTATCTATCTATTACGCCCTTATGTGCTACAAAAGGAAAATGTCCAACCATGATCAATCAATTCATAATTTTACATGAACTATTATTGTTATTGTAATGTATAGACTATAGATATATAAGACTGATATAATTATACTGTGGTGAAATTCGAACACTCATAACCCTACAACTTGGTGAAAATTAAAGGGGCTTAAAATCATGAAGAAATATATACAGACTGATTATTAACTGATTCTTAGCTTATGACTAATTTTAAATAAGTCGAACTGTAAGCTCTTCATTTGTACTTTTTTACTACTATAATATATAGAAAAGAAAGTATTATAATCGGGCCGAGTTTTCGAATTCGAGCTTTCACAGGAAATACATGTTTTGAGGTGGTTTTTAGAAATATGTCTGTGTGTGTGTGTGGGGCAACCATATTGTATCGAAAGCTTTATCTGAATTTCACCAAACTTGGAATTTAGACTGCATCTAGTTGGGCCGCAAAGCTTTTGGATAAAATTGGCTGATCAGAAGCTCCAATTTACTCTAGGAGTTTTTGAGCTTTTTCATTTTTTTTTCGAAAACGGCTCCAACGATTTTCTTTAAATTTGCTGCAGTTCTTAGACTCATTAATGCTAACAACTTTTGTTTGGAAACTTTTTCCTGGAAAAATTCAAATAAGGACCCTTCTGGGGGTAAGGGCGGAGTTTGTATATACATAGTGGTTCCATGCGTTTTGATACCGGGACAAAATATCCTCAGACAAAAATTCGTCATAGAATAACTGCAAATCGTATTTACAGCATAATTTTGATGTTAAAACATTTAGTTTTCTGTAAAACATCGCGGTGTGAAGAAGTGCACATTCAGTCAATAAATGAAAATCCGGTAAACGAACAATGACTATAATTTCTTTGGACCCCTTTGGTATTGATTAACACAGTTTTTGTGGATTTAACACGGACACATTGGGGTCAATTTAACACTATTTCAATAAATAATTGGGGGTCATTTTAACACATTTTACCAAAAATTATTAAATATAAAATCTAAATTATTAAGTTCAAACAATTTGTTGTCCACGGAGTTAATCAAAGAGTGCTCTGTTATTATTAAATTGGGGGTTTTTGAAATTGCATGAATTATTTTATCTATACCAATAGAAAGATTTAAAAATTTTAATACTTGAATACCTATACAACAAAAACGTTCCATCTCTCCTGCGCGAGAGAACGAAAAACGAAATCATTTTTCTCAGCAAAGATTTTTATCTAATCTAAAAAATTTAAGATGTTTTGTTGAATACTCTTTATTGCCTACATTTTCATATATTTAATACAAAATAATAAACGTTTACATTGTAATTTTCCAAAAAAAAAACAGGGTAAAGACAGGGTTTGTCCAGGGAGTTATTTAATATTGTAACTTACATTATAGGCTACTTTTTATTCCAAAAAAATGTTGATTTTTTGAGCAAAATAATAAAAACTATAAAAACTGCGCAACGAAAAACATACATCGGCAGACAGTTGTGATACAATGTACATATACTAACATATCGTAGAGACGACATGATTTGAAACTATATAATTTGTTTTTCTTATAAATTAATGTTCGCAAATTTGAAAATTGTAACTATGATAGAAGTATAGCGATAGGTTAAATTCCTAGAAATCATAAATCCATTGTGAATTTATGGGTAGTTAATATATTATTAATAATTCGGCTGGGTAAACGTTCGATTTGCCGAGGGAGGAGAAGGAAATCCTCTGCAGTAGACAAAAGTAACAAAAAGAAATCCAGTCCAACTTATATTTCAAGAGAAAATAGCAATTTAGATGTGACCATCGCGTTGTTTTTTTACCAAAAAACTGTATTCTTAATTTTCAATTTATTTTAGCAAGATCTATAAGAATTCGTTGCCTAATCTTGGACCCCGGGAAATAGCAGACTTGCCGATAAGACAAAATAAACTTAATATTTTATCCTAGAATAATGAACCTAAGACAACCAAACCTGATACCTCAGATCTTAAGATAACACATTAAATATTATTAATGCCTAAAAAAGGTACACTTCCTAAAGGATAGCTACTAATCCATTCTACTAAAATTAATAAATGATTTCATATGACATTTGGTGTGAAATTTTCTCAAGGCTTAAAATTTTCTTAATATTTTACAATATTCAAAAAAACGTAAAGATTCTACCTATCAGGTAGCTTATATCTGCTCCTGGAAAAGTAGTTTAACGGATTTTCATGAACTTTCTATAAAATAAAGGTCTAGAAATATCTAATTCTCTTTTTTTCTAAAAATAGCTTAATTTCTTATTTTGGGTAAAATTTTCTATTATTCAATCAGATTAATTTAGATACGCTCAGCGAAGCGGGTGGGTATCAGCTAGTAATATACTAAAACGTTGCTATGGAGAGGAAAATAGCTCATTACATTTAGTAATATCTCGCGCAACAGTCCTGGTAAAACGACATGGTACACTTGCCGATCCCCTGCCGAGAATGTGTTACATTTAGCGACATGCCAATGACAGGCCCAAAAAATTTGACACGATGTATAAAAAGTTTCACTTTAAAATAACAATTCACATCTTGTACCTACTAAGAGTGGATGCCTTTTAATGTAATTTTATGGGCCGAAAATGTTTAATATATTATTATTATTTTAAAAATCCTATGTTAACTAGTTTTTAATGAAAATTTGCTAACTGACCTCATCTGTAACTTGTCCGGCCTTCATTTGCAGCTCCTGGAGCTCCGTACGAGGCACATTGGTCTCGACAGGCTCCACGGGTTGTTTTGCTGCTGGCATTTTGGCTGAAAGAAAAAAAAACAAACTTCACAAATTACTAATAGCTATTTAAAAACAAAACATCGAACACTAACAGATATCAACTTTCATACAAAACTTGTTGAAAAAAGGGACACATTATCGCTTAGCATGAACCTAACTCAACTATGTATACTATCCCCGTGTGAACCGAGCGCATGTAGTCAAGCTACATATTATATCAAAAAATCAATATTCGCGACTAAATAAAAATCGTAAATGAAACACTTCATTTCTTCAATTCATGCTATAAAAAGCCATCACACGAACATATAAAGTATGATTTTTTAATTTTAAGCAATTTCAATGATCTATAAGCTTCATAATTTGAAAAAAAAAAAACAAAATTTTAATTGTTAAAATTAGCGTAATAAACGAAACGAACCCCACCCTTAACACCATGCATGTTTTAACTTCATTATATAAAAATCAAAATGTATTTTAATTGAAATATTCCAATTGAAATTACCTGGATTTATAAAACTAAATAACTAAGTTTTAAGTCGATTTAATCAAAACTGTCAAATTGACTTCAGCACCAAAGAAAACCGACTGACATTAGCATTAGCCAATGACGTAGTAGGACCATATTACCAACGTAATAAAATTATAGAAAATTTTTATTTTTCGTTTACATTTCTTAAACTTTTTAAAAATTGCTTAAATCAATCATTTGAACTATAAACTTGAATGCTTTGAGAAATTAAAGTCTTGTTTTGAGAAAATATTGTGATTAATGTAGTTTGGGAATGTTGGTTTTTTACCAATAAGTGTTGGCCGGCCTGTCACCACGACATCGAGTTTCATCAAATAGGGCCACGTATGTTTGAAGACGATTTCGGTCTGTCAAAACACGTTAAAAGTGTTCATTTTATCTGTTCAAATACGAAATTTTCATATTGTAAATGATGTTGAATCGAAATATTTTCGTTATTACCACACTTTGCGTTATAACACAAGTATATAGTATTAGATGGTATCTAGAACCAAACGCACAAAAATGTCTTCGGGAGGAACTGCAAGCAAATGTCTTAGTCTCGGGCGAGTTTGAAGTCGGCGAAGTTCCTGATCAAACCATCGATTATATTGTAAATATGTTACATGTAACAACCCTGTGTATAAAACTAATCTAATTTCTATTTAAGGTTCGTGATTCAAAAGGTCATATTTTGTCACAAAAAGAAAATATTTCAAAGGGAAAGTTTACGTTTTCAACCGAAAATTATGACAACTACGAAGTTTGTTTTATCTCTCGAGTTCCTCCACGTATGTAACCAAATATTTCTTCTTAAAAAAACCATATATCAGTCTTAACCTTAAAATTAAATTGCAGATAGTCGCGGAGTAAAACAAGAAGTGTACCTACTCACAAAACATGGTGCTGAAGCAAAAAATTATGAAGGCGTAAGTTTCAATGATTCAACCCTTATTTTTTTTTCTCAAAAAAAATTTTTTAGCTTGGCGAGGCTGCGAAATTAAAACCCATGGAAGTTCAATTAAAACGACTAGAAGACCTGTCCGATGATATTGTTCAGGACTTTACTCTGATGCGAAAACGCGAGGAAGAAATGCGTGATACGAACGAATCGACCAACAATCGCGTGCTCTATTTTAGCATTTTCAGTATGGCCATTTTGCTAGGTCTGGCCGTATCTCAGGTTTTATATTTAAGACGATTCTTCAAAGCAAAAAAATTGATCGAATAAACACGAGTACATTCACATTTAATGTCCTCTTGTGATATTATATTAATGTTCACAATCAATTTACTTTTGTATATAAGTCAGGTGTTGCGATTCAATGATTCCTAGATAATTTTAATATTTTCACATGTTACAGAATGTTCATTGTATTAATTAAATAACATTGAAATTATTTTCGCGTATCAAATTTAATTTGATTTCTCAATGTCTTGTTAAAAAGCCCTTTTATAGAACAAAATTGTATTTGGATTTTCAAAACGTTATTTATTTTGAATAAATAATTATATATATTAAATATTCTTTTTCTTTATTTTTCATTGCTACTTTTATTACTGCAGTTATAGCCAAACTAGTAGTTTCGGTTCCGAAATCTCGAGAATTGGGAATCCTAGATATTTGTACCACCGTTTTCCTGGTGTTGTTTAGTCTAACTATCGGAATTTTTAGTATTAGTAACAATAAACCTTTCAAAAACGATTAAAATTATGTTACTGTGTAGAACTTTTCATGCAAGGCATGTACAATGTACATTCACGAAGTATTAGAATGTTGATGTATAGGCAATCCGTTCTACACCAATGCTAAATGACATAAGTTAACACAAAAAGAGAGTTTGCATTTTCATAGCTAAATCTCGTTTGTGGATAAAGCATTAATCAAAATCGTTATTTGTTATAGCTCGTAAAATTTGCTTTTATATTTCATATTAAATTTTAAAATTAACGAACAAAGAACAACACGTTTCAACAATCTTAGCAAATCGTTATATTCACTTCAAGTTATTTTATGCGCTACTTTTTAGCTTTTAACGTTTTTAATACCCCCCTGTCGTTAAGTATAGCAAAAATAAGTTGTAAAAAGGAGCACTACATTTTGGCAAATATATTGAAATCAGTACAATTCAAAACAAAAATATCTGCTTTGATAACGAACTTAAGGGTTTGCGAAGAATATTACAAACTTTTAATGCTGAAAAGATTATAGCAAAGAATTACAGTAAAATACTTTAAAACAACTATTCTTGACAACTATTGTACATACAAATAGGTGAAATTATATCCTTTGATGTGCATGAGATCCTTTTTTGTTCGGACTAAAGTAAAATTAATATCAGTTACAAAGGTCTAGAAAAAAAATTATTGTGTGGTTTTACAAAACCACGATGCAAGTGAAACTTTTTTTCGGATTTTAGGCACTTAAGTAACTGAAAATTTTCGGAAAATTATTCGATTTAGGGTATTATCGTTGTATTGTTGTTGTATTGGGATTTGTCTATCATGATCAAGTGAACAATAACATTTATATCAATACACTGATCAAAACACACAAATACCAATACAAATATGATTGACAATTAATGAAAACTTATAATATAATAAAACGATATCATGGAGAAGAAAATAGCTCATTACATTCAGTAATAGCTCGTGCAACAGGCCTGGGAAAACGACATGGTATATAGCTAACAATGTGTATACGAGCTCTGCCGAACACTTGCCGATTCCCTGCCGAGAATGTGTTACATTTAGCGACATGCTAAAGACAGGCTAAAAAATTTGATACGATGTATAAAAAGTTTCACTTTAAAAAATTGTTGCCCTGGAAATCTCTGCGAATTTATATGTTTTCAAATGCACAGTTTACGAATTTATTTATAAAAGTAAACAATGTGCTCTAAATCTTATGATATCAGCGTATCTAACTAATTAGTTTGGGAAAAAATAAATTACTCAGAGCATTGTGAAGATTTCGAAATGGTTTTATTTTTACTTGGTCAACAAAGTGGATACTCAAAATACCCTTGCTTTATTGTCTGTAGGATAGTAGAGCAAAACAATTTCATTAGGAGCAAGATTTATGGCCTTTGAAAAAGTCCTTAACTCTTGGTAGATGCAGGTGCCCACATATTAAAGAAATTGTTACTAAACAGAAATAAAATCATACTTATGACACCATTAAATATTAAATTAGGCATGATAAAATAATTCGTAAAACCGTTAGACAAGGAAGAAGATTGTAAATTTTCAGAAAATTTCCTAAGCTCTACATGAAAAAAGTAAAAGGCCGAATATTTGATGATCCTCAAACTCGGAAATTGATGAAAGATGTAGATTGTATCAAAGTTATGACAGTTCCAGAAAGTGAAGCTTGGAAAGCTTTTATATTGGTAGTAGAAACTTTTCTAGGTAACTATAAAGCACCAAATTATAAAGAAATTGTGCAAAAATGTTGATAAGCTTTAAGAATTTAGAGGCAAATATAAAGTATAAAGTTGTACTTTCTCCACAGTCATCTGGATAGATGTTCTGATAATTCGGGAAATTATAGTGAAGAACAGGGAAAGCGCTTCCACTAGAACCTAAAAGTAATAGAGGAAAGGTATCAGGATAGATGGGACCGCTACATAATGGCAGATTACTGCTAGTCTTTAAAGAGAGATTGTCCCCTAAAAAATTATAGAAGAAGTATTATAAAAGGGCGGTTCAGTGAAGTATAATATGGATTTTCAACCATTTCCTGTCTTCTTGATTCGATGCATACAAATTTAAAAAAGAAAATTCACATTTTAAATATAAGTGTTATTTTTTTTCATATTTTTCTATTCTTAAAGTGTAAAATTAAAATAAAGATTTTTAAAAAAATAGAGAGAAAATCTTCTAAAATCATTGATAATTTCATGAATTGTAAGCATAAATATTTCAGAAATCAGTATTATACCAAGGGCAACTAAACCATTGTTGACCAGTGTTATAATTCAGAAGAGCGAGAGAAAGGTTTTTACCAATATGGGACGAAATAGAACAACGGTATTATTGGATCGTTACATGTAGGGGTTGAAAACTACAAAAGCAATTTTTTTTCAAATGTAACGATTTTTTCTTTAATTAGTACCTAATAGATAAAACATCAAAATCAAACATAAAAACCCATAGGTACTCAATATTAATGTCTTGTGTAATAATCCGTTGTAATAACTAATATAGCTTTAAATTATTTCTCATTACGAGGTAATATTATGCATGCAAGAATAAGGGATTGCTTGTCCATCAACTGAATGGTTTGAATGTACATACGTACGAGTAATTCTCGAAAAGAGGCACAAAATTTAAATCGTCATTGAAGGGTTTTGTATGCTAAAGAAAAGTATTTAATTCTAAGAATTTATTTTTAAAAAATCGTATGCTCAATTGGCTCTAATGAAAATTGTTAGTCACTACGTCAACAAAGATTCCCAGCAAATTGAATTGAGTAAATATTTTTTACAATTTATATACTTTATAAATCAACTTTAGAATGTCGCATTTCTTATATGGTATAGATATTGATTATAACTTCGTTGAAATTTAAAACCTTGTATAGTATATCACATTAATATACATCTATATATACATCTTATACGTATTTATTAATAAGATAGAAATTCTTTTTTGAATGTTTCAACATAACTACGTATTAATAAACCACAAAATTTTAAATTACTTCCTCATATAGCAAACAATATGATTCATTCATTCTGATGCAACTTGTGCAATCAAAAGGTATTTCGTCACAATAATGCGATTGAATTTTTTTTTCATTTTGATAAAATAACATCGATTAGATATAGCCATTTAATAACTTGTAGATTGATTGAATTAATTGATTGATCACAACAGTTACTAGGAAATTAAAGCATCTACGTTAAATATTATGATTCATAGAATTTAATGAAAATGATTGAAAAGTACAATTTGGTGTTTTTTAAGGTAAACTCAGATTAACTTTAGTAGTTTTTATAAAATGTTATTCCTAATTAAAGTTAACTTAAATTTTTGTACTACTAATTGTTGGTTCTCTTAAATTGTAGCTTTAAAAATGTCTCTGAATAATTTTTATTGATGATAATTAATAATTAAAGTATTTTAATTATTGAAGTGCTTATTTTCGTTAAATTACTTTTATATAGATACTTTTATATAATTTTGATTTTTTTTATTGATTCAATTCAAACACGTACAAAGTGAGTCAAACGCATTGTCATTTCAAGTCAAGTATTGCTATCCACCGGAAAGAAGTTAGCGTAGAACTATTATTATTGTTATTCAACTATATGCCAAAAAATTGCTCCTTAAATGTTCCTTCAGAATCTGCATTTGCTCTAGGTGTAAAGTTAATCGATAGTTAGTAATTCAATTTTTAAAAAACTAAAAAAATCAACAATTAAAATCGCTATAAAATCCAAATTAATAATTTTTTCGTTCTAACCGTTTATTAGTTATTCAATTTTTCTATTTTTATATACCTATTAACTATATACCTGGAGCAATTGTGTTTTTTAAAAAAAAATATTAGTTTGGATATTATAGCGAATTTAATTGTTGATTTTTTAATTTTTTTAAAATGTAATAACTAATTAACGGTCATTTTTACACCTGGAGCAAATACGCATTCTGAAAGAGCATTTATGGAGCAATTTATCCAACTACTTGGCTTGATGAATCCCTAAATGTTAGTGTGACACATAGTAGCGATTAGCCTATTTGATAAAAGTAGGTACCTAAATCTTTTATTTTACCTACTTCCAGGTGTCCATAAAGTGGTATAACATTGTTTCAAACTTATTAAATTTTTGAAAAAACTCTTTCACTACTAAACCAGATATCTAAAAGATTAATTTTTTCGAGTAATATACCTATAGCTTTTGTAAACAGGTATAACATGAGCTTAATTTTTTGTGATTTTCACTAAAAATCTCGTTAGTAGGGGAGAGTTGGATAATACCGCGCGTCTGATAATTCCGCGCATTAACGTATTGTAAAAAGTAAAAACTAAACACTTCTAGTGTTATCCAGCACTTAAAAATCATAGCCCAAAGCGTTTACCTCTCTCCGCGCGCACGACCAGTATGCTCCGAGCAGCGACAGAATAATATCACATCGTTTAAGGTTTTACTGTCGTTTCTTACTGACGGGTATTTTTGACAAGAGTAAAGTTATTCTTTATTTATATTATAATTAATTGTTTCGTTTTATTTTAATGCCTACATATTGTAGAATTAATTCCCAGATGGATTTGAATATACGATTAATTTTACTGTATTATGTTGAGGTTATAAAATGAAATGATCGAGTTTGTCAATTCCGCGCACAAAATTTCCTATGCGATTTTTGCATTGATTAGTGCAACTAGTCTCATAATAAGGCGGGTTATAGATATAGCTGAACCGTACCAGTTTTAATTTCATTCAAAGATTTGCTAATTTTATAACCTAGACATTAATAAAATAATAAATGTAGGACATAACTTTTGTTGAATTAACGAATATAAGTTTCTATCATTATTTTGTTATATGTTTTAGAGTCTCTTGTTCTAAAATAACATCTCAAGTTATAGAAGAATTATCTGGATTTGGTTAAACTTATTTTTTTAAAAATTAATTTCAAAGGTTACTCAAAGAAATTCACGATATTATTACGGGCACGGTTTTATCAAACATACGCACGATATTATCAAATCTGTCTGATAATACCACACTGTTCCATTTTTTTAAAATATCGAAATAACTACTTTCTGTTTAATTTTTTAAATATTTTGTCATGCTGTATGTGTAGTTAAACAAATTCTTTACTACTTAACTCCATTTTTTAATCTATGCATCAAACTCTGTCTTAATTATAGGTCTAAGTAATTAGGGGCGCGGTATTATCCAACTCTCCCCTACCTAGATAGTTACAACATTTTTTTTTTTTAATTTTATATCAATAATAAATATGGTTTAAATATGTTTAAAGTTTAAACACATTTTTGTATCATTTAGAAAAAGATTGGGACGTCTGAATGGGAAAGAACTGGTTGAGTTTGAATCCCTTTTTTCTGTCCTTCATTGTCGCGTTGCATTCCATAATAAGATTCCCCTGACGTCGCGCCGCCCGTTAAGGCAGTAGGGAGTCGTCGAGTTCGGCGTTTATAACCGACCTGCATTAAATTCACATGCCATTTGAGAGAAGTGACTTATAACGGAAAGAGCAAACGTGTGACGCATTCAATTTATTTATAAACAAATAGCGAGTGAATTCAAACCGAAATAAACATTACTAAACGAGTCGAGTTTAAATAAAAATAGTGATTTTCGAATAAATTGCGTATCAGAGAATATCCTGGTCCTGTATTTTTCCTGTCTGTGAAAGCTTACGTGACGTAGTGAACGTTCTGACCTACCGTGTGGAAGAAATCAATACTCGACGGCACTTAGTTTTCGTGGCATATTCTACGCCTAACACGACGCTTGTTGTGAACGAGTCAGAATTAGAAAGTCGGCGTGTGACGACAAAATAAAATTCATTCGACCGAAAGCATTCTTTCAAAATTGATAAAAAATGGCGTTTATGATGCCTGTGGTGAAGAACGACTGGGATATATACAAGTCGAATCGGTCGCGACGTAGTTCGGAATGCTCAAATCCGACAACGTGTCGATCCCGTAAAGTATCCGAAAGCTCCAAGTCTGATGGACCCAGCTTATCAACATCACCAGGAAGTGACTTCTTGGGCAGTTCGTCGCCGGCACATCGCAGTGTTCCCATGAACATGGCCTCGCGACAATACTCGCAGGTCAGCTCGCGGGATTCGGCGAGCAGTCTTCAGTCACCTGGTAAGTCCACATCATCTTCGCCACCAAAAGCTGGCTCTCAGTCGAGCTTAAATAAGTTCCACAATCGCCTCGTTGACAAACTGAAGCGCTCTCTGCGACACAAGGATAGCAATTCTGACGAAGGCTCGAGCAGATCGAGTTCATGAGATGATCAAGCACTTGCACTAGGATCATCATGATCCACATCTAAAATAATCACATCGATGGCATTCAGCTTCATTTCAAGATCATTCTAATACCCCTTCTTTTAAACCATCAATATACCTATTTCTAATTAGTTATATTCGCTTTAAAATATCGAAATCATACCAGAAAAGCTCAAAATTTCGATTAGAACGAAAAAAAAAATAGAAATCATTTATATTTCCATTTTATACACTTTTAACAAAGTTTTAACAAATGTATTGCAGATGTGCAATGCATTTTAGCATCGGATCTAGAGATTTATAAAAAAAAAATGTTAAAAATTTTATTAAATCTAGACAATAACTGGATTGTATTTTATTTAAATAATGAATTAGGAAAAGAGTTTGAAGAATCTATGCTTCTTCATGGAGTTAAATTAAGAAAAGGATGCCTTTCAGTAAAGTAAATTTTTTTGAAAATAAATAAAATAGCGGCTTTTGTAAATGAAGGGTAGGTAAATTTAGGAAAGTGAATTAAGCGCCTGTTATGGCCGGAGGACGTTTTTTGCGGGTTCTTGCATGAACCCAAATTGTGTCTGTAGCCTTGAGGGTACGACTGCGACCAAGCAAACATCACGTTCATTTAATACTATATGTAATATGATACTATATTTCATCCATAAATAACTTCAAAAATAATAACAATAAATGCGTTTCAAGAAATTAATACGAGACTTTGTCATTTCAGCACAAACTGCACATTATTTTTCATATTTCCCGATAAAAAACATTTTCACTTAAAAAAAATTAAACAGATTTATTTTTTGGAAATATATTTTCAGGACTTTAAGGTGTTTATATTAAGGTCTTTGAAAAAATATTTATATTCAAAGAAGTTCTGTTTTGCATAAGCAATGTAAATGGCTCACTGTTATTGTTCCTACATCAGTTATTTTTATTTAATGTCAAATATTTTCTTTTGAAAAATATTACGAAGTCCGTTTAACCATCAAATTCACAAAATAGCTTTGTGCTTTTTGCATGCGAAACACAGTTCAATGAAATACGTGCTTTCAAAGCGACAAAATTACATCAATCAAAATGAGTTTCCACTCCCTTTGAAATGCCCTTAAACCCAAAATTAATACTTCTATATGGTAAAATTTGTAGAACCAAATACGTTTAAATGAAAATATTATACAAAATCAGAAGGGTGCGAAGCTTTTGATTTAAATATAGAGAGCTTTTGATTTTGTTAATATGTATGACTAAACTCGCGTCAAACAAATCAAATACAATCAATTGTACTTACTCTCTTAAATCGAAATAGTGACTATAGTGAGAATTCACTATTTTTGCAGTGGAGAGTATACCACTAAATTCAAATAGTGGTATACTTTTTACTACTAAATAGTGAATAGTCACTATTTGATAGTGGAAAGTCACTATTTCGATTTAAGAGAGTAGTAAACATTAGAAATGTTAACACAGATATATTTTTTATGTTTGTGTAACACTGGTGGCTACCCGCGATTTCGTTCATGTAAAATTAAAAAAAAAAGTTAACATACTTCAAGTTTAAAATTACATTTCTGTTTATGAAGAATCGCAAAATCACCTTCAGAACCTTCACCTTTCAAGAATTTCATAATTTAATGACATAAAATACATTAGATTTTAAAACCCAATGTAGGATAGTGGATTTTTATAAGAAATCAACCTATGAATTGAGAATCAACACAAACAGTTAACTAATAGTTACAGATAAAGTTGATATTTTAGTAGTAGAACTCAAAATTAATTAAAAACTTATAAACTTTCATGAACTACTTAGTGTTGTAATTTAAGAAAATCCTTTTGTGGTTGATATCATGGTTCTCTAAGGACTAACATTTCATGTTTTTATCTTTCGTGGCTTAACCTCCAGCCTGTAAGTCAATCACGATATTGTTTTATCTATTGAAGTAGCTGAAGACCCAAAACAAAACTCCAACAAAAAATCCAATACTCTAAATAAGTTTTTTGGGGAATTTATAGCATTCATTTCTTATGAATATTCGACTTTCCCGTTGAAACTGATCCATGGCCTGGCTTCACTTCTTTGCCTCCTGTTTCGATTCTGTGCACAAAACTGTACCCGAGATGAAATTAAAAAAAAAACCATTAACCCTTGTGGAGGTATGATGCATAAACCAGGAAATTGGGTGCCTATGAACCCAAGTCAAAAGCAACTGTTACGAGCAACTGTTTCAAAGCCAAAAACGAAACCCGAGTCAAAATTAAAAAAAAAAACCCATTTAGCCTTGTAGAGCCTGATTCTTTTGATGTGGTAATTTGCCGCTTCGATTTAAAACCTTCTTCAACCAACGCTGAAAACGAACGTAAGTAGGTGCTACCAGGCTGAAACAGGGTTTATTTTTAAAACATTCCCGAACATCTTAAACTCCATTTCAACCTAGACAGCCTGAAGTCAGGGCGTGACAGGTTGAAATGGATTTTAAGATGTTGGAGAATACACCCTGTTTCAGCCTGGTAGCACCTATGTACTTAAATTCGTTTTTAGCGTAGTTAGGTTGAACAAGGTTATAAATCGAAGCGGCAAATGACCACATCAAAAGAATCAGGCTCTACAAGGCTCAATCGGGTTTTTTTAAATTTCGACTCGGGTATGCATTCCTGGTTTATGCATCATACCCTTATCTTAAGACAGCTGAAAATGGGTTGTTGACCTTTAAAATTTTAGAAAGCTCTTCCTAAGACATAGATTTTGGTCATATCACTTCCAATTAAGCGTCTTTAAACTTTTATGGCCTTCCCTTACGTTTTTTCTCTCTGGAACCAAAATCGCCAACTTTAAAACAACAGAACTAGAATTCACAGGCTTTTATCAAAGGACCATGTTTTCCATATGATTCACACAACAAACGATGTCCTTTAGCTGCACTTCTATTTATAGAAAAACGAAAAACCAGCGCTTCCAACAAATTGTGTTTAGTTGGCACCAAAGATGAAATGGTTAGAATTAAAAAAAATACTGTGTACACTTTAGCGAAATGAAAGATATTTGGAGAGAAATAATGATCCTTTAACATGAATATAGTTAAGAGAAGCTTCGATGATATTTAAACATATTTTTTTAATCCCTCAAAACTTATTTCTACCCTTTTAATATTTACGTATAGTAAAGATGAAAGATCTAAGCTTAGTAAGAAATGAAAATGCGATGAAAATTATTATTTTTTAATTGTAAAAAAAATAATGAAATCTCAATTTTGACATAACGTACTTTTACCGATTTAAAATGTTCCTTTTTTTTTCTCTTAAAGGAACCATTAAGTACCTACTTATATTTTAATAGGCCCAAACATTAAGAGTTATTAATAACCTCCTTCCATTACTCTTTTAACGATTAGAGAAAAAAATTACACCAAGTTTACCTTTACGAAATATTAAAATTCTTTTTTCCTCAACGTACCTATACTGATAACAAAGTATTATATGAAAAATTTATTGATTATATGAATTTCAGTAATTCAATTATATTTATTCAATATCGTTTTAAAAGTGTTAATTAAATTGCATTAACTTTAACGTTCGAAGTACAAATGCTTCTTTGTGAAAATTTTTGAGTACGTAGAAGTTTTATGTTTAATTAAAATCGTAAAACTTATTTCATTCATAAAACTACGCGAGAATTGAATATGCAAATCTGAGGGTGAAGGTATGACGTTGTATTTTTATTTTAAGAAATGTTATATTCATGACGCAATAGATGCAAAAATATTGTGAACGTGATTTCAAATTTCTAATTTTTATTGAAATAGAAACTAAAGTATCTTAGGGCTGGTATGCAATTCATGTAATTGCATTTTATTAATATTAACATTGAAAAAATTCTCTTCCAATGAAAAGCGTTTATTTAATTATGAGCAAAAATGCATATCGTTTAACGGTCTATATGCATTTCATACATCAATAATTTTGACTTCTGATAAGTAAATACTTGGAAATTAAAAATATTCTTTCGATGATATATTCCTTATATAAATAATTTTGGTAAATTGTACACAAACTTTCTATTTATAACATTTTTTTGTTGGAAATATAAATTTGGCATTTTGGATGTAAAAAATTTTTAAAAGTATATGAGACGATTTAATCCTAGGACCGACACACATTTTGTGAAATGATTTAAGCTGAAATTTTTACATGAAATACCTCTAAGCTTTACTTGATAACTAACAATATTTCTCTTGAGTTTAATTTGACTTCTTAAAAAGCAAGTCAACATTTCAAAGATTTATCACGCTTTTGTGTCATTGCTGTTTTTACGTTGCCCCTTACTTTGAACATAGCTTGCTCAACACTTGCTGAAACGGCAAATTATTATTTGTAAGATCAAAAAAAAAAAACGAGATCTGTACAGGTGGTTAATTTCTAATTAAAACGTATATAAAATGAATTTTCCACAGCCAATAGTCCAGTGTTATATAAAATGCTTTTGTACTATAAACTCTTTTCGATTATCGATTAATTTTGTCGCAAAGCTTTCATTTTTTTTTTTTTTTTTGAATAAATGTTCTTTGTATTCCTCCTAATTTATAGACTGTTTCATATCAACAATGGTTTCGCAAGGCTCACTTGAACTATTAAACGACCAACGAGTAAAAAAACGCAGCCGAATTTTATTACTTCTCTTTTCGATCGTACGATACAACTTCATACATACGAAATATTAACATGTGAAAAAAAAATTTTGACGGGATTACTTTTGAGCTTTGATTATTAAACGGACTTTCAAAAAATACACGTAAAGTTTTTTCGTTTTGTTTTAAGACAACTAAGAGAATATATAAGACTTATGTAATTATTCAAAAGAAAATAAATATAAAAATATCTAAAATATTATATTTATCTTAGTTATCCGTATGAGATTTAAGTGAAATTTTATCGAATAAAAAAAAACGTTTCGCCTGAGCGTAACGTTTCTTATTACACAAATCTGTGATAAAGTAAATTGATATTTTTTGAATTGTTGAAAGTTAATGGTGAAGAGTTTGTTGTATATTGAATTGTACACAGCTAGAATCGATTTATATATTGAAATAATCAATTGGCTCATTCAACTGGCCAATATCGTACATTTGCATTGTAATCAAACTATTCGAGACAATGTTTTATAATTGGAAATTAAAATGGAAATTTCCTATCGTAAAATTAATAATACGTTTTTTAATTTATTACATTTCCAGCTGCAGTGTTCAATCACATAATTGTTTCATTTAAATACTTGAATCGTTCCGTATATTTAAAACAAACTCCGTGATAAAAATATTAAAAAAAAAAGATTTTTTGGGGCATATCAAACTTTGAACGCTTTGTAATCTCTGATAAAAGCATTTATTTAACGATTTTTATTTTTTAATAAATTTATTTTCTTTGATATTCATTTGACACGAGTTCATAACGTAGTTCATGACGCTTTATGAAAAAGTTTTTTCATTTTATAATCAATTTTAATCTTGAATCTTTGAACGTTTCATGCTTTTCATATTTAAATGTAATATCTCTATAGCTTTATCAATTCTTGGAAAAGCTTTTCTATTCTTTCCTTTGACTATTCCAATATTAAATTTTTATATTAAAAAGAGTGAAAATAATATTAAATAAAACGTTCTGAGTTTTTTAAAAATAGAATTTCTAGAATTAATTTTTTGCTAGAACGTTTTCTCTAGCACGGAAAAATCGTGATTTTTACAAGCTTTTTATATCACAGATTAGAAATATGGAAGTCCAATTTTTATATTCATACGATTTTGTTTTTTTTAAAAACTATTTGAAAGAATTGTGGGATTTTCAAACGAGACATTTAATTTGTTCAAACCAAAAATTGATGCAAGTGAAATATTTCATGTCCTATCACGATTGTTTACACACAGAAAATTTCTGTTGGTCAATTTTATATTAGATCTAGGATTTAACGGGGAACCTAGTACTACGAAACGCATAAAAACAAAGTTGAAAAATTTGGACTTACCGAGTTACTGCATCAAGCCCCTCAATTGCTCTAATCACTGCGTCAATAGGTGGTTGTATTTTTTTTGGTATTTTAAATAAATAAACCAGTAATGGATTCAAACATATTTACTTTTGATATTCACACAATTGATCGGTCCTAGTTTTATTCTTCCTTAAAAACGAATAAAAATTATCTTTTAAATTGTAAACATTGATACGATCTTATGTTCGATGTTATACCTTTTAATACACGTCTTAAGATTTATTTAGAGCGCATCTGTCACCGTTCAGTCTCAGGCAAAAAAGTACCTGTATTCTCAACTAACCGTCAATTTTTTTTGGGCGGTATTCAGTCATTCTATGAATTCTGCCCTCGAAAGTACCTAAAACCAGGTTAGGGCTCGTACCTTCCCACACTGCAGCCTGTGGTTTATTGTACTCCTGTTGTACTGATGTATCCCTGTTGTGCAAGTATTCTTGTTTATTCCAGGTTCAGCATTCTGCGTACCAGAAGCAGTCCCTGTACTTAGCTTTTTGCGCGATTTGTGCTTATTTGGGCGACATTTATCCTATACAAGTGTCGCCACTTTGTAAGGGCTTTGCAGTTAAAAATGACATGGGTCGCATTTTTCTCCCCATCCCCACACAATATGCATTTGAGGTCTTGTTGAGAAACCCCAATAGTCCGTAGATGCTGCTGAATTATATATATATAATACATTCAACTCAACTTTTATATTGTTGCTACCAAAAAATTAAAAAATAGGTATCAGGCGTTTTGATCCCTGGACAAAATATCCCCATGTTTTCGATAAAAACCGGATTTCAAGACGAATTTTTCCTATGGGAAATGATTCTGGTAATCGGTCAAGACGTTTATTAAGACGTAACTAAGGGCGCGTTCACACGAGTCATCTTTAGTTGAACGACAATTTTCAATCTTTTAGACCGTAGCGGGGTAAGCGACGCGAGAAGTGAAGCACAAACGAGCAGATTGAAAGCAAATTGACCGGCGTCGACTCGATCGACTTGAACGACAAAACGATTGTCTGAGTCAATCTTTTTGTCACACAATTTCCACAATTCTTTTCAATTCTGCTCCTTTGTGCTTCACTTCTCGCGTCGCTTACCCCGCTACGGTCTAAAAGATTGAAAATTATCGTTCAAATAAAGTTGACTCGTGTGAACGCGCCCTAAGGGAACTGTCATGTATTTCAAGTTAATTCATATAAATACCTCCAACTATTAAAGGGGTCCAGGGGGTTCCCCTGGCTGGGATTTGGGGACCCCCAACAAAAGAAATTATAGTCAAATTGTTCGTTTACCCGATTTTCATTCGTTGACTGAATGTGCACTTTTTGATACCGCGAAGTTTTACACAAAACTAAATGTTTTAACATCAAAATTATGCTGCAAATACGATTAGCAGTTATTCCTATGAAATCTATTTGTATTCAGTATTCATTGAACATGTTTATGAAAACAGATCCTGCATTATTAGAGCATTTTAAATTAAAAAAAAAATATTTTTAATATTTAGTAATATAAAAATACGTGGTATCGAAAGATTGTTATTTTGTCAATTATTTTCTGTATTATTTGAGTTCAAGTTCGAATCGATTTAGTTAGAATATCATTAATTTTATGGTTATTTCTGTGTTTTATTCCTGATTTTTTTAGCAAGTAATTATCAGGTACCTACTTGCAATTTTTTATTTGAGGATTTTTTGTCTGAGGATATTTTGTCCGAGGATCAAAACGCATGGAACCAAAAAATAACGTCAGTCAAATAATAAAATATGACGATTCGATGAAACTGAAAGTTCTGATTTGTAATGGTGCCGGTTCAAGGTTGACACTACCATTAAATGGCTTAGGAAAAAAATTTTTGGCTGATGATGGGATTGGAACGTAACGGGACGACAATGTGACCATCTTGCTTTAGACTCCATAATTTCATCTTTTCTATCATAATATTATAGAGCAGAAATTTAAAAAATGTTGAAATTACCATCGTCAGGAAGAATAAAACTAGAACTATCAAGAGAAATACGACAACTTACTTAAGTATCTCCTTGCAACGTCCACCCTTTAACAACATCAATTTGTAACTTGTTTGACTCCTAAATTGAAAGTTTTTAAGTGAATACGTAATCAATGGCCTTATCATACACAAATTTTTATACGAAATTTTTATATATCAAGCTAGTTGTAGTCGAAATTAATAAGACGGTGCTAGTAGGGGCTTTTTTTTGATGAAGCGACATCAAAAATATGAAGGTCACTAACGGTCACATAGCTATTTTAATTCATATTTAATTCCAATTGAATAAACATTAACGAGACATCAATTCAATTCCATTTAATAACCGCCCGAGTCCTTGGACTCTATTCGTGCCGAGTCCCTCTTTCCTTTGCAACAATTTATGATTGCTTCTTTTCCATTGAATCAATGATGAATATAAACAATTTTATTAATCGCAACTACGTTTTTTGGGATTTTAATTTGAATTGGCTGAAAGTTCAAAACTGTTAACATCAATTGCCGATTTGTGTGATTATAAAACCAGAATCAGCCAGTTCACATTTTCCCGAATTGAACGGGTTAATTACTGAGTGTGTTTCGTACTTAAATAACGTCAATTCGCCATGAATTTAATGAAATTTCAATCAAGTCTCGTTAATTCAAAAAAAAAATTAGTACTGCCTTACACTCCTTAAATAAATTCTTATTAAATTTTAGTTAAAGCTAGTTGTAATTAACTTCAAATATATTTCAAATCGATTCAAACTGTTTTGTTGTCTTATGGAAATGTACCTAATTATTTAAATATTTATATAAATTCAATAACATAATTATAAGTAATCGTTTGCAAGCACTTAGCAAGATAAATGGCCTCAGTGTAATAAATGTGCTTTTTAATATTGCTTCTTCAAGTGACTGCAAACGTTCATATACTTTTGTAAAACTGATGTACAGGAATATGAATAGAACGTAGATTCGTTAGAGTTTTAATTAAAATTTACTTTTTTATTTCATAGTGAGCTAGCAATGTAGGTGGAAAAATCCTTAGTTATAACGAGTAATAAAGACTCAACGTTATGAAAATTGTTTTTATTGTAAAATTTTAAGTCTTTCATTGTGAAAAATCTTACGTAAAAATAACTAAGGTGCAATAATGCATCAGTTAATTTGATTAAATAAGTTAATGAGTAGAACGAAAATATGGAAAAGTCAAGAAAAATTAAGTTGATTTTTACATAAATCAATTATCCTAAATTTTCATTTTCATAAAATCGAATTAGACTTGAAAATGTTTATGATGGTAAAAACTGGAAGAATTTGATTTACAAATGAAGGACATCAACATAGTTTTTAACACCAGGAACTTATGAAATGGAGTCTCCAAAGTTGTGTCAGCTGCTAGAATATTGAGGTAGCACTTTGGATTGAACCAATTCATCGATAGTACATTAAAATTAAACTTTAATAGCTTTGTTCGCAGGTGCGATTCTAAACCAGTTCAGAGCGTTCGCGAATCAGAAAAATTTGACTTTTAGTAAATTATTTTGGTTAAGACTATAACTTCGTTTCTCTTATATTATTTATCCAACGCTAGTTCTCTTTTTGAGGTTGTTCGCAGAAAAAATCCTGAATCTATTCATCTCTGTATATACTGGATGAACTTGACAACAATTCTAAATCTATCCAGAACTAATTCGTAATCGATTGCCCGCGAATAAAGCTAATATTTACATCTTTTTAGACCAATGATTTTTCTCAATGAAAGACTACGTTGTCTCAAAAACTGACATAAATGCATTTTTAAATTTTATACAAATAGATTAGATTTGATATAGTAAATCAAACTTTGTAATATTATTAAGCGAATACATTTAAATGTAGATGATAATAATATTTTAAGTTAAACTAATTTTTGTTTTCAAATCATGTCCTTCAATGAAGTTAATGAATTTATCAAAAACTTTTAAATTGCAATGTCAATCAAATCAATCAAATGTTTCGATGTGATTCTGCAGTAAATAGAAAAAATCACTGACAATTAAATAATCAATTAAAAATGTAACCATCAGTAATTGAGTTTCAATAGCTTCATTGTTAAACATCACACTCTTCTAATTTCCTTCATTAATTATACTGTAATAATTTATTAATATTAATATCGTTAATTTATAAATATAGAAAATTATGCATTTTGTTATAAATAAACTTCTGCTAAAACATTGACTATTGCCTTATTGTATTTATAAATCCTAGAATTTCTTTCGTATATATTTTTATGTTATTTGTAAAATATTCACACTTATTCAGTTTTTATCGAATTTTTTTTGTTTAAATTTCATCCAAGGTGAAATTTTAGTTCTCTTAGTGTTGACTCAACAATATGAACCAATTTCAATTAACTACCTCCAAAAATTCATACTCATTGTTCGCCTCACGTTATTGCTCACAAAAGAAAATTAATCGTTTTTATCGTTCATCGATTTTAAAAAAAATGGAATTTTCCATTTGAAATATAAACGTTGCATTTCAAATATGACGCCTCTCGTTTAAAAATCCAAGAATGGAATATTTTACGAATTATGAAGTTATTATCTTGAAGCTGCTTTATGGAAAACTTATAAATGCTCTCTCTTACGTGGAAAGAACTTTTTTGGTTTTATTTTACTAATTGGAAAACTGGAAATATTTTAATCATAAAAACTTGGAATTTGCTGACAATTTCTTTATCTAAACTTATGAAACAATTACAATTATTTTTATCGAAAGTATTGTTAATGACATATGTCAAATAGATTATATAATGAAGACATTCCTTTTTAATTACGAAACGTTGAAGCTTTACGATCAATATCTTATTATTAAATTCATAAGACTTATCGATTTGTCTTTTTATACCCAATATAAACGTCTTGAAGAAACTTATTTCATTTAAGAAAAATATAAATATAAAATATTTCTTTTTTAGATAAAATGAAGACAAAACATCCAATAAATACTTGTTATACAACATTCTTAAATCATTTCCATTTAACCATTTTTTTCCAGGGGTTTCTCATGTCTTCACAATAGCCGCAATAATTTAAAATACTAATTGAGATAATTTAAATCTTTGCATCGAGCCATGCAATTGAAATTTTATTTTTAATGGATTCTTTTTAGTTTATAAAACAACTTTTAATGAGTTTGAACTTTTTTTTTTAACTCAGACTAATACACGCAATGTAATACTTTGTTCTTAAATATCCAGATTTGTAGTTCATAATGAGTTCATATTTTGTATTCATATCTGGGTAATTCTCATGAAATCTCGAAATTCCTGTCCTAGCAGTTTTTAGAATAAACCTAACCGATTTAGGATGTTTTTTTCGAAAGAACATCATCAAGACTAAAAATGTTGGTAATAACTTTGGGATTGTACGGGAGTTTGTGAAGAATAATATATATATATATATATATATATATATAGTACTCTGAAAATTATTCCCTCACTATGTCCCAAACTCCAAATTAGAACATTGTTGTCAAGTTTTTATTAAAAGTTCTTAAAAAATCCGTTTGTTACTATGACTTGTCTATGGCAAATACAATAAATTTTCAAAATTTCTCTGAATTTAGGATCATAAGTCATCAACAACTTGTCTAATGCTAACTAAACACTTGTCCCATGAAAAATAATCATTTCCTCACAGCATTACCAACAGTCGATAAGTAGGTATATTTTTGAGGACTTTGGAAACATCCTTATTAGTTTTTGACAGTTGGTAGTACGATTACTTGTTCGAAATGGCGAATTGACTTTAAGTTTGTTAGAGTAATTGTTGGAAGAAGATTTTATTGCAATATTTTAAAGATTACATTTTATTCAATCATTCCCTCACAGTGAAGAAAAGAAAAAAGGTAATTATAATATTTAAATTTCTATGTCGTACGAAAATATGTTTTTAGAGGTAGACAGCGTAGCAAAAAGCTAGCTGGTAACGAACGGTTATGCTGCGAAATTTTTTTGGGTTATGATTTGTTTTGTCATTCCCTCACCGTCATATCTCTTCATTTTGATTAAAAGTGAGGGGATGATGAGTTATGAGGTAATGACTTTTAGACTAGATTGACTCGGTTTTCGTACATCTTTGCTTACAGAAACTTTTTAATTTGTAAGTTAATATAACCTAGTAGAGTTCAAAATATATTTAAAAAATAAATAATACGATTTCATTTGAAAAATAAATATAATCATCATTTCCTCACCTCAGTCATTATTCCCTCATATTTAAATCGTCAATACTCATTTATTCTGGAGACCACGATATTTTTCACTTCTAGTAAGATAATTAGTATAAATTTAAGAGCAAATGAAGATGAATTAATTTAAATATTTTTCATAAATTTATTGATAGGTAATTTTGAGATTTCATGAGAATTACCCATCTATGTTTAGCGTCATTTGGAGTTCATAAAGTACTCATATTTCTAAAGTCATAAATATAAACCGCTGAACCACGCATTTCTGTTATTCAGATAAAACAATTCATAATGAAATCGTAAAGAATGCATATTTCTGACCTTAGAAATGAAAAATATGATTACAAAATTAAATTTAGGCATAATTCTTGTTAAATTAATAATAATAAACGTGATTTTGTATTAGTATGACATATTAGGTTTGTTTGTATTGAGTGTGTTTCAATCCTACTATCATCGAAGGCATCGAAGGTTTTGTATCTAAGAAAACTATTTATTAAAATTATTATGACATTTTATTTTTCAGACAACATAGAAGTCGTCAATAATGACGTTTTTTAACAGGTCTAAATATTTTCATTTTTCAGATAACTCAATTTTGAAGACTGTTTTATATGCGTAAGAATTGAGAAGTATTCCGAATAGTAATGACCTTGCAGTGATTAATTCTAATAATTACCCATAATGGTACTAACTTCGATTCAACTCATTTAAATAATAACGCCGTTATTGCTTCTATTTGTACAAATACTTATAATTCAGAAAGAGCTCCTTTTGTTTGAATCAATAAAGAGTTCTCACTTCTAAAAGTACAAAAGTAAAACTAAAAACACTTCAAAAAGAGCTTTTTAAGAGGTCCTTAGGAAGTTCTTAATTACTCTGGCGGATATTAAATCCTTAACACGTCTTAAAAATTTATTTTTTTTTTTAAATTAAGACGTCCAAATCTTGAATACGAGTGCTTTGAGAACTCTTCAAGACATCATATTGTTGATTAGGTCTAAGGATACCATTCAATTGACAATATGAGATCCAGGTCTGTATGAAATGAAAGAATAACCATATAGTAACGATAAAAGTTCTGAGCTTTATACAATGAAGGCATTTTTTTGTATATTGCGCATCAATTGTATCGTAAATGTACGATTTTATTTTCATCTGAGACAGAACAATTACATTTAAGTTTTAAATTGACTTTTCCCCAACCCACATATGATCTTGGACATTCAAAGCACTAAACTCATTCAAGAATATTGTGAGCTTAAATAGGAAGATATATGAACTATATATAATAAACTTATATTAATTTAAAGTATGCCTTCAGAATTATAAACTCGATAAGTATTCATAATTTAGATATCCTAAATATGACTTCCTTGAATTCGTGAAGAATTCATTCTGAGGAAGCTGCTGTACGGGTAATATAGCCTAATTTTTTTATGAATTTTTGTAACAAAATGAACCACTGACCAAAATTAACTGAGTTGGAGCGAACAAAACTAACATTAATCTGAGGGTTAACAATTGGGTGTACATTAAATTAAAAGTGTTACTTAAAGTTAATAAAACGGAATGGAAATTTGTTAATATTTAAATAACCATTGTTGCAGTTTTTTTTTTCATGCATAGATGTCCAAGATAATATTTGATAATATAAGTTTCACCATTTTCGGCGTACATTTAAATCGCATCTATTTATTTTATGAAACAATTATTTAATTATAAAAACAATTTGCGCTTTACTTTTTTAATCCTCAGACACGTGCTAAAATTCAACTCAGTCAAGTTTCTTTTGGGCTATTAGTACGGCGCGTTATTCATAGAGGCACTAGCAGTAATGTAATCTAAGCGCAATCGCATAATGCATAGATGTAATTTGAACCAAGTTGAACATTGCGCTGCCATCTGTGTTTGAAGCGTTGGACTCAAATTCAGAAGATCCGCCTTTCTGATAAAACTGTCCACCTCATGAGTATATGCATCTAATACAGCCGTTGTTCTCTCATCGCCGCCGATAGGATTTCTCTCCCTCCACCGCTGCCCGCTTCTCACCAAACGGCCGTGACACTTTTTCGTTTTGGAAATATTCCTAAGTCTATATAAAAGTTTCACTTCAAAAAATCATTATATCAAACTCAATTCATTTTATTACATAGCCAGTTACTTGACTTGATGAATCCCTAGTCTTACTTAGCATTTACACACTCTATAGCAGTGATTCCCAAACTTTTTTAGCCCATGACACAGTAAAAAATATTAAGAATTTTCGTGAAACACTTGTTTACACCACAAATTTATTTTTAAAAATTACTCTTATTATCAACATCTCGCGACACACTATGGAATCTTTTGCGATACACTTGTGTGGCGCGACACATAGTTTGGGAATCACTGCTATAGAGTGTGCAAATGCTAAGTAAGACTACGGATTCATCAAGTCAAGTAACTGGCTATGTAATAAAATGAATGAAAGCCTTAACAAGAGTGATATCAAAAAGAAATTTTCAGGTCTCCTCTTCATGTTAAAATAAGCTGAAAAGTATCTGAAAGCAATTCTTTATAAATTTTTGTAAGTGTTCTTTTATATAGGGTAGTGCTCTGGAATAATAGTTTTTGTGATGTTTATAATGGTATGAGAACCTAAATATTTCTCATATAATATCAAGATGTTCCTGTTATAGGGGCGTATCAACCAAAATAAGATTTTCCAAGATAAGTAATAGACAATTTCGGAGGTAATTTAAAATCGTGTTATTTCAGAAAAAGTTATATACTGTAAGATTAATTTACTACCTCAATAAATGCAGTTCACTCTGTACAAAAAGGCAAAAAATCAATGCACTAGCAAAATATCGCAGTAAAATAGTCAATGTGGCCTTTTTAAAAAATAATATAATCTTTTTTGCTCTTATTTTTTGCTAGTACATGACTTTTGTTAAATATTACTTATGGTCTGATGTACCGGTTTCCCATAGAAAAGTTAGTTAAATTTATTTTTAAGATTCGGGGAAAAAAAATAAAATACATTAAAACCCAACAATGTGTCCTTAAAACAGAAAGTCTTCTTAAAAATCTATCCAATGTACGAATAGTTTTTATAGATTACATAGACATTTGATTGGAACTTTCTTTGGTTGTACGACTGTTGATTTTCTGTCTCACATCGAGAGAAAGATATTTTTGGACTCTTAAAAGCTGGTGGTGTCAAGTTGAAGTTCCAATGACTTTATTTTCTTAAACCAACTTATTGAGCTATTGGTTTATACAAATACATGTTCAATATAAAACCACGAGATTCTTTAAAATAAGGCCCGTAAAACAAAATTAATCAACTTTTGCCATATGTACTTTTGTATTGAAACAAAAAAAAAATAAAAATAAAAATAGATTCATGTAAAATGTAAATTAAATGTAAACATGTTTCCAATTATCAATACTTTTATCATGGTAACTTTTTCTATGTCATTATTATCATTAATTAAATCATTGCTCATTAACTGATTTTATTTATTTCCTTCATTTTATTTTTCTTAATATAGTTGCACTTTTTATCTATATATATAATAAAACTGTAGAAGATTTTTGTCTATTTCTTTGTTGTGCATCTTTCACGCAAAAACTACTAAACGGATTTTGATGAAACTTTCTTTGTTACATTGCTATTAGTTCTGGGTAACATAATAGCTATAATTTATACATAATTTAGTAGAGAAAAGTCGAGAAATTCAAAGATTTGTAATGTGATTTCATAACAAATATATTTTTGTGCATTTAAATTGCAAACGCTGGCTAAACCTTACGAGATAAATCAAACATATATGCGGCGAAATTGTGTATCTTAAAAAGATTGATAAAAAAGTCCACGGCGGTATATGTTTATCTCCTAAGGATAAACCACAGGAACCATTTTTATCTTTTACAAATGACAAAAAATTATGTTGGCATAGCGGCTGGCTATTTTACGACATACGTATTGCCCGTTTTATTGGTATCTTCTTTTATATTATATAAAAATGTTATGTTGGTCCTTGTTCTGAACCAATTGAGCTCAAATTTTGATGCAATATACAATCAGTCTCCAGAATAGTTTTTATGTATATTTTGCGTCAGTAAGATATAGTGAAAAACCCCGCGAATCCCATAAGATAGCATAACAATTGTATCGTACAGGAACGGTGAATTTAAAAAAAGTTTCGTTAAAGTTCGCAAAATAGCATGCTAACGCATTTTCTCAAGAAGGCCTGACCCATTTTACACAGTAGGTAATGAAAGAAATTCTCTACAAAGTTTAAATTAAACAAATGACAAAATTTTACTGAAAAATAAATGAGAATTTCAATTTAACACCCGATAAAATTATTAATGAATTATTTTTAAATATTTGAATTTCTGTATTGTTCATTGTCGAAGAAATTAATTAGATATAGGTAAACGTATTAAAATAATATACTAAATTTTTTAATGATTAACAACTACTGAAACGAACGAATTTTAATGAAGTTTTGTTAAGGATACCTCAGATCTTAACATATTATTGAATATCATTTATTCTAAAAAAGATACGGTTCCTGTAGGATAGCTCCCAATCTTTTCTACTAAAATAGCTGAACTGTTTTAAATGACATTTGACAAAAACTTTTAAAACCTGTAAGATAGCTAATATCTCTTCCTAGAAAAGTCGTTATAAAAGATTTTGCTGAACTTACTTAGGATCTAAAGTGTGGAAGTGTCTACCATATTTTTCTGTCAAAATATTATAGATTAATTTTTATATTTCGCTATGAAGGTAGGGAATCTATTAATCAATCAATTAAATTTAGATACTCTCAGCAAAGCGAGCGGTTACAGCTAGTTAGTAAATATATTGTAAATATATAATCATTTTGTTCCAAATTGAAACTTTTTAACATTTGATAATTATATTACTAAAGTCTTGCAAAAACCAAAAAGAAGAAGTAATGTAGATAAAAGTGTATTAATTACAAAACGTTCTGCATGTTATTTTATGAAAATGATATAATCTCTTTTTCACGCAATGGAAATGTTACAAAGAAAAGTGAACTAGTTATGATAAGTTTCGCAACCTTTCCTAATAGAAAATTCCTTAATTATTCTCTTATCTGTTATACTTGAGATATAATAGACTTAGTTGGCATTAAATCATATAAATTAGGCAAATTTTAAAATTCCGATGCTCGGATACCAAGAGTGTTATATTTGTAAACAAGCGTTGGCGTAGTATTCATTTTATTTGAGTCATTGTTAATGAGTGCAAGTGCAGGTGTTAAACAAGATGCATATTAATTAGTCATTGATAAGAATTAAGTTAAAATTAACTGCAATGATTCATTATAATCATCACTGAACAAATAATCTTTTATTACAATGTTGATTATGATTGCCCTTCTTTATGCATAGTTTATTGAAAGAAAGATTTGTTTGTTTTTAAGTAAGAAAATTGAACATTTGTATTTTCAATTCCAGGCTCACATTCGCGAGGAAGGCGATGTAACAGCGATGGACGCCTCAGGGCGTACAGTGATTCCGCATCCCAATATAACCGATATAATTCGACAAATAATACAAATACCACAAAAATGGTATCACGATAATTTTTCGTTTTATTGAATCTGCACCAACATATTTTATTACTGAAATCATATTTTTTAGTTATATTTACATTAGAATGTTTAAAAACGTTCCTATTTTTACTAACAACGAACTTCAGATACTTGTCATATGCATGTACTTACATATCGTAATTTCGTCCAAAAATTCGATAACACTAAAAGAGAAAAGATTTAAGTTAATTTATTAAGGAAACTCAAACAAATCTATAAACCTAAAAAAGCCTTAATGATAAAAAAATTATAATAGAAATATAAATAAACCTAGACGAGGTCGTCTCGTCGTCAATAGAAGAAATCAAGGCTTTTTCTGTTTTGATTTTTTTTTTAATTTTTTGAATAGTTCAATTGAACTCTGATTTAAAATTTTCTTCGAGTTAATAACCAGAACTAGCGCTAATTGGCCAAATTAATTTTTACAGTATGTAAATAGTGCCAATATTTACATAATTAAAAGTTTATAGATTCAGTATATTTAAATACTTGTTAAAATCAGCAGCAGGAAAAAAAATGCTGAACTCACAATATTTTTCATTCTTTCGTTTATAATTTAGAAATTCAGTCGCGTGCTGATGAAATAACGAAGTGGAAATTTCCATTCATTCAATTGTATGTGTCATTTTATATTGTGAAATTCTTGTAGTTTTTTTTTTCATTTATGTTCAAACTCTTCATACCATTAAACTCGTTTGATAGCCCATTTCATTTTATAAATTCATTCGATTAAAATATCCTGTGTTTCATTTTAATATACCATTAAATGTAAGGTATTTAAACAAATGCATGTTTCGGTATGTAGGTAGGTATTGTACCTTAGATTACTTATAGGCAATCTACAGCACCTTTCAAAAGAATGTGACCAGCTCGAAATATTTTTTGGTTGTTTCATCAGATCATCTCCAGAAATCTAAAGACTAGATAATTAAAGCTTACATTTTGAATGAGTTTATTTTATAAACGTTTATATTTTAAAAACGTACAAAGTCCAAGAGCTAACGACACTTTGGTCGAGGTGATTTCAAGGTGGCTGGAAATATTATAGAAAATAGCTTTGTTGGCATACAATATACACAAAATCGTGTGCCTTCCTATTCAGATCGATTGCATGTTCTAGTTAAAACATTAAAGAATTTATTAAATGAATTCGAGTGTTTGCCAGTCGAAATTGGTTGCAAAAGATGCCAATAAAAAACCGGAAAAAATTATAAAATTCAACTCATAGTGCAGTCAATGAACGGTCTGTTGACTTCGTTGGATGAAAGAAAACATTTGGTTACGGAACCTTGTTAAGACTAGTTAGGAGCTCAACATACTTATTAGGTATCAACATTCGTCTGAGAAGGTTCCGTTTTTCGCTTTATCGTTTATATCTCAAAAACGGTGGGTCTGAAGGAACATTCGTAGTAAAATTGAAGTTAATAAAATTTTCAATACAACACAATAAGACGTTTTAGCAATGTCTAAAGAAAAAACTACCTGATTGATATATACAGATAAAACCTGTAGAAAAATGATATAAAAATGATTCTAATGATTTTTTTGTATTCTCTTATAAATCCATGATACCTTTATACCAAAATTCATAAGAATTGATTCAACAACTTCATTGAAAGTCAAAATTAACTATACAACAGGGACCGTGCATTATTCCGGGATAATGAGTCTATTTTACCCGCAAACCCCGCAAAAATCTCTCCATAATATTACTTTAATTCGTTGATGCATTCTTAATTTATTAAAACAAGCAAATACACATAAAACTAAACACTTTTTAATTTTTGTAAATTTTGATAAGTTAAAAACAAAAAAAAAATGGCATCAGTTTTAAGAAAATTTTTTTTCAATGGAGTGTACCTACTGTAAAATGAGGTTCTGAGGTGCAACAGACAACAAATTGTAACATCAATGGGGGTGGAAAATTTGTTCCTATAATTTTCCACTTTTGTTATCTCAGAAACTATCAGAGATAGAAAATTAATGACTGGAAACAAACTTAATGAAAATTTTATTAGCTTTAATTTTACTGGGAATATTTTTTTCCTTAAGACCCACCGTATTTGAGATATAAGCGATAAAGCGAAAAATAGGACTTTCTTTGGTCCAATCCCTACCTAGTATGTGTATATCCTAACTAATCTTAATAAGATCCCGTCGTCAATTTTTTTTCCTTCCAACGTATAAATCATACATTGTTTGGACTAACATCTATGGTCTTATCATGATTGTCTTACAAATAGAAAATTTCTGTATGTCTTAAATCTTAAGCTAATATCTAGAGATTCGACGGGGAACTGAAAACAGTACCACTGACGCATGCAGTAGAGAGAGCAATTGCTCTAACCGTTGCTCCATCATTAGACCAGGGTAGATAATTTTGAACCGAAAAAAAATTATAGTAGGATGAAACCTATAAGAAAAGGAAGAGAATATAACAAAAATGAAAGGAAATATAAATTACGATCTGAAGTGGGGAAGTGGAAAAGGCTGAGGAGTTTAAGGGTAGAAACGGTTTATCTCGATTTTCGACAAAACTACAAGTCCTATGGAAAAAAGTTAAATAGAAAAGTTGTAGATAATAAAAAGATCTACAAATTTTGTGCTAACACTTTTTTTCACATAACCTCAAAACTTATGTGAAAAATTCCAATAACCAAGTATTTGGTTTTTTATTTTTATCTTTTACAAAAAAAAAAAAATAATGAAGTTTGGAAATAACTGAACTTTTAATGTCCCAAACACACTGTAATTTTTTTGATTTAAAAAATTATTTTTCGCCTTATTTTGACTTAATATTAAAAAACACCCTAATTTTTAATCGAAAATTCTCACGTCAAAATATATATTTTTTAAAAAGTTGGTGGACTTTTTGTTCGTTAAAATCTCTACTTTCTGATGGTCCAAAAATATACATTACAATGTTAAATGTTCCCAGAAAATGCAATAATTAAAGAAGAGTAAATTTTAACAAATTGCTCAAAGTTGTATTATGTACAATTTTGAGCAATTTATTAAAATTTACACTTTAATTATTGCATTTTCTGGGAACGTTTAACATTGTTATTTTTATTTTTTTTTTGCACTATCAGTAAGTAGAGATTTCAACGAAAAAAAAACCCACCGTCTTTTTTAAAAAAGTGGATATTTTGACTTGAAAATTTTCGATTGAAAATAAGGGTACTTTTTCAATAATAAGTCAAAATAAGATGAAAAAATTAAAATTTTGAATTAAAAGAATTACAGTATGTTTTTAACATTAAAAGGTAAGTTTTTACCAAATTTCATGAACATTTTTTTTTTTTGTAAAAGACAAAAATAAAAAACCAAAAGCTTGGAATTTTTCACATAAATTTTGAGGTTATGTGAAAAAAGTGTTAGTACAAAAGTTATAGATCTTATTATCAACAACTTTGCTATTTAACTTTTTTCTATAGGACTTGTAGTTTTGTCGGACATCGAAATAAACCGTTTCTTCCCTTAAACCCCTAAGCCTTTTCTACTTCTACACCTCAGATCGACCGTAAGTTATTATTCCTTTCAGTTTTGTTATATTCTCTTCATTTTCTAATGGATTTCATCCTACTATAATTTTTTTTCAGTTTTTATCATTTTCAAAAGCTTTAGCTCTGGTCTACAAGTGCTCAGGACTATGTATTGAATTTTATATGATAACTTTTTTCTGGTTTTCAATTGACTGACAGGCAATTTGAACAACTGATTAGGGTAGACTAAGGGGACTAAGGGCAGACACTGGAATTAATTTTTAGTAATGATTCTAGATTCAGTGTGAAAGATTCACATTGCGATGAGCATTGAGCACACATATCATTATAAAAAAAATGTTAATTTTTTAACATCCAGATGTAACCGAACTAAATAGGCAGGTAGACGATTTCATATTTCAAAAAAACTATTTTCTATAATTTTTTCAATCACATTGAAATCAGCTTGACAAAAGTGTCGCTTATGGACTAATAGTTAATAATTAGAAAGAAATATTAAAATGATGTTTTTCTATTAAAATAAAACCAGAATTATATTTTATGAAACTTTTAAATCTTAAACAACATATTGTGTACTAATATAAATAGAAATAAAACTTTATTGTTCACAGGTATTTTAACATTTCACTATACAACACAACGGAAAAAATACGAAGATATTTCATGAATATACAGAATTAAAAATGATGCACCTAATATAGACTCCTTATTCTTAAACGAAAATTATTAACATCGATAACCACCAACATGATTACGAATATTTAATTTAGAAGCGAGAATTTACATTAAAAATCAATATTAAAGAAATATGCGACACAATAAATTCGTTTTGAGGTGTGGTGAAATGTTAAAGCTTCCTAAACTAATTAATAAAACTATTTTTAGATCACTCTATTAAACTTATGAATGAGAAATATGTACAACTATTTTTCATACATCATATCTAAAAAGCCATTAAATTATTAACACAAAACAACACCACCAGGAATTAAAAGACAAAAACAAACAAATTCACCGACAAGGTGTAAAATAGCATTTACAAGCCACTAGAGCCTTCCAGTTTAAATATATCGTTAATTCTAATTGAAAAATAAACGTAGAAATCAGAGAATATTCCATTAATCTAATATTCGTTTTCCAAATTCTCATACCTCAAATGGAAAAGAAAACTGATTTAATTCAATATTATTCCTATGAAAATATAAAATTCATCGTATATCATAAATATAAAATTAAAATTCGAAAATATCATAAGTATTCTTACAGCCAATTTACATCTACTTAATTATTTACATATAAAAAAATGACAATAAAAAACGTATTAAAATGAAAAGGAAATATTTTTTGTATAATGATGTTGTCAAACAAAAATAGTCTCATTGTAACAAGATTTCCATATTTATTGTTAAACAGTTAAAATACGTAAATGTTTGACCTAAATAAGGCTTCAGATTATTCGATGTTATGTATTACCTATATTTTTTAATATTTAACAATAATGCAATTTTCAATTTATAACAATTATGATGATGTTCTTTTTGCATTGTGATAGATAAAGTATTTTGATATTTTTGGACGATTCAATGAAATTAGAAAATGTTTTAGGTAGAGTATTATTTTAATGTTGATTTGTTCTAAGAGTTTTTATTTGTAATGGAAGAAGATGAGTGTAAGTGAAGGATGTGAAGACGAGATTTGGTGCCTAAATGTACTTTATATTATTCTAAAATGGTTACAAATAATATTATTTATAAATTCAATGCTTATGAAACTATTTTTATATTGCGAATCGATTATTTTGTATATTTAAAATAGATTTAAATAAAATTGAATGAATTTTTTTTTTTGAGTTATGAGTTTTCCTATGTTTGAGATGAAAGCTTTTCTATTTGAAAGGTAAGTATTTATTTATTTTTTTCAGGACTTGGGTATTATATCAGGATTTACTACTTGACTTGATTTTCAAGTTACCTGGCCTAAATTTGACTTGAAATTAAGTCAAACATTGGCTTGGTTAGTTAATTCATTTACTAGTCAAATTATTAAGCACAAGTCATTTAAAAATGTACGACTTGGCTTGATACGACTGCTTGATCAAAACCTATAGTTTAAGAGCTAGTTTTCGAGAGAGTATTTTAGGTCGGCCAGTTTTTATATATGTTATCTCTCGCACTATCCCGGACATCATACGGACTGTCTGGCTGTCGGGAGGGGTTGCGTTTATTAGCGCGCATCGCACCTGTACAAGTAAAATATTGAAATTTTCAAAAAAAAAGAAAAGTTTCAGATGAAATTTGTAGAAAATAAAATTTTAAATAAAAAATGTACAGTGGCTAATTTTCGTTAAGTGGCTAGTTTGTCCGCTACAAGCTTGGAGAGGCTGGCTCGACGTGACGTCATTTGAGTAGCCGACCGTCCAGAGATTCAGCCGTTGTGCCGACATGCATACAATGAGTTTTACAAGCTTCTAGCGGGCGAACTAGCAACTTTACGAAAATTAGTCACTGGGCATTTTTTATGTAAAATGTTATTTTCTACTAATTTCATCTGAAACTTTTTCTTTTTTCTGAAAATTTCAATATTTTACCTGTCATAGGTGCGATGCGCACTAATAAACGCAACCCCTCCCGACAGCCAGACAGCTCGTATGATCAGTGAAGCCAGATCGTGGGATTTCTTAACTTAAATTGAGGAGAAAAATGTCCCTTCCATATGACACGGATATCCACGGATAGGTAACACACACTTACAAAGCGTTGTATGGGTGTTGTTTTACCCGTTTTACCTATCCGTGTCATATCGGTGTCATATTGGAAGGGACATTTTTCTCCTCAATTTAAGTAAAGAAATCCCACGATCTGGCTTCACTGCGTATGATATCCGGGATCACGGAGTATATATATCAGGAGTCCGAACGACATAGGCTATTTCACAATATTTATGTAAGGAGGCACCGTTATTATGATTGTTATTAGATGTTATTACAACGATTATTACGTATAGAAAATACATTTAAACATCTTATATTTAAAAGTTATAATTAATAATTAAATAATTGTATTTGTTTATCGCCACTTAACAGAGATAATACTTCCCGCGCTACTATTTAAAAACGAGTATCTTCTGAATCGTAGCGCCCTCTGGCGATCAAAGGCTCAGAATGCGACCATTATTTTAACATTGCGTTCGGTCTCTTGTATCTATACTCCGTGTCCGGGATAGTGCGAGAGCTAGCTCTCGTACTACTAGTTCAGTATAAGGTCTTTGTTTAATATTAGCGTTTTTCCTGGGAAGATTTAAAAAAGATCCGCCAGGGGCAGCACCGGTGGTGGGGTACATATGTTTTGAATTCTCTATTCACAACAACGTCAAATGTATAGAATTATAATGGAATTAACCGAAGACGATGTACCTACCTGGAACGAAATTGAAATTTGCAAAAGTAGAAGATTATTTTGTCCGGGATTTAAAACGATGGCTTGCATGTTGTGGCTTAACCGTATCAGGTAATAAAAATGTCCTAGTTGAAAGGTTAGTTGGTTCATAAAATTTTTTGTATATTTCATTGCGTTGTTGAAAATTTTATTATTAAATTAAATAAATTTAGTTGGTTTTTTGTATATTTGAGAATTGAAGAATGCAGTGCAAACGGTAATGATAAAAAACATTTTGGTGGAATTGATGGTGGTAAATGTCTAGCGGATAAACAGCAGCGCATGAAATTACTCAACCCAACTCTACCAAGTTTAACATCATGTAGTTTTCCTACTACAAACTGGGGAAATTTTACATCCCAAGCTAATCCTCGTTCTTTCTGCTATGCTATAATATTATGTAGTAAATTAAGTAACAATGCTTAATTTTACACCATCCTGCTTGTATCGACTATCAGACGTACAATTAGTGAATGCGCAATGTTTTCTAGGCATGACAATTTTTTTAAAATTTTTTTGACTACAATATTTATTTATTCTAATATTAATAAGTGTCTTAATATTAATATTTTTAATTATAATATTAAAATTTCTTCTAATAGTAATAAGACGTACGTTTGACGTTGTTGTCAATAGAGAATTCAAAACATATGTACCCCAACACCGGTGCTGCCCCTAGCGGATCATTTTTAAATCTTCCCAGGAAAAAGGCTAATTGCATCAACTCGAGAGTTCTTAACGACTACGGTCAGATAATATTTGTACATACACTTCCTTTAGTAGTGTTTAAGAACGAAGGATTTTTTAATTGGTTCGAGAAGCGATAGGATGTTCAGTGCTTCGTCGATCATATTGAGAACTGTTTGATTTATTCTGTCTTGCTCCGGATATTTTCAAATCAAGCAATTGGACATTTTTTCAATGAATTGAGTTTAATATTTAAACTTTGAGTAAAAAAACATCCATATACAATGCTTAATTTAAATTAATATTAAAACATTTGATTTTTGAAGTCTTCTTTAGGCGCGCTGAACTTGGAAAGTAAACTGGTGACTATGTAGGGGAAAGTGGGATATTTGAGAATAGTTAATTTAACATTTTCTTAATTAATAAAAAAAAAATAACAGTTTTAGTAAACTTTTGTTTTAACATAAATATTACGTATCAACTTTAATAATTTGAACTCAAAACTTTTTTACATTAACATAATAATAACAAAAATATATAATAAAAAAAACATTGCCATTTCTATTTTCCCGGTAGTGTGTGGGGTAATTAAAATCAATCCACGGGGGAAATAAAAAGTAAATTGAGTAATGATATATTTAATATAAATATTAATGATTGTTAACTATGCTTCACACAAATCACAGACGTAATCATTATACGTGTATTGACCGCTCGTGCATTGGTCATGGGCCCACCTATTACAATTTTTACACATAATCCAGTCTTTTTTAGTTTAATTTTGTTAGAGTCATTTGATTTTAAAATTTTCTTTAGGAGGTTAGTTTTTCCGAGATAGGTGATTGTATTGTTCCACGACTTTGGCTTCTTTAACGCCTCTTGGATGGAGTTAGACGTTCCTGTCTCATCTCTGCTCTTTTGAAGATAGATACAATCGAATAGGTGGCTGATTGGGAGTGGACGCTGGCTCTTTTCGCAACAGGGATGTTGAGTTTTGCTAAGTAGATATGAGTGGGACATGTTGAAGTGTCGAATAAAAGAGCGTTATTTTTACCTGATGTCGTCGGGTAGATTGTTTGTTGGTACCTTTGGGAGGATTGACTGGCGTGAGATGTATTATTTAGAAGCTGAGCCTCCACTCTGCGTCCCATATTATTTTGCATTGGGTGATTAGAGATCTTTTATTGTCCTCGAGTGAACCCCTGGATAGGTACAGTTTTGTGGCTTTTTTTTGCCTCGACGTCTTAATTTCCATATAAATGAGATCCAAATGAAGTCGACGGGTTTTCCTGTTATTTTTAAGTTGGACAGCATCGCCTGGATCATGGATATTTTTTGGTTCGAAGATACATGAACAGATTTTATGGATGAGAGCCATGCTAGAGAGTCGGAGTACACTAGGGTTCAGCTTTTGTTGTTGTCATTCACAATCCCAAGTGCCATTTCACTTCCATGGGTCTCGCAAGTGAACATTGAAAAGAACTTCGGTAGATGGCAGCTAGAGAGTGCTTTGTTCTTATCTGTTACGGTGAATTCTCTTTCTTCGTCGAGTAAGGTGGACAGATTTTTTTTTTTGTTGTTGGAGTGAATTTTCTAGATATTTTTGCGCATATTCCTCAACTAGGTTTGATTTGTGCTTTGGTATAATTCATTCCATTTTGCTCCTAACAAAATTTTGAAATGGTTTTTGCATTATGTGTGTACATCGAAAGAATCAGGCTATACTCTTTTCCTTTTTTTTTTTTGGTGTTTTAAGTCGCTTTAACAGCTTAGGTCATATCACGACTGTCTAAGCACAGAAAATTTCTATTGGTCAATTTTAATCTTAGGTCTATAATCTTAAGTCTAGGATTCAACGGGAATCGAACCCGTACTACTTAACGCATGAAGTGGAGAGAACTACTGTTCTAGCCACTGCGCCAATAGGTGGCTGGCTATACTTTTATTCATATTGATATTCACTGTTTAGTGGCATAAATTTTTTCGAATTGATTTATCACCTTTTTAGACTATCAATTACTGGTGTTTTTTAATTCTTAATTGATAACCTTCTCATTAAAATTTAGACAAAATGGATTCAATTTTACTTTTTAGCCCGTGAAAATGTAAGCACAAGTTTAACTTTTGTTATGTAAAACAAGTGGTTATTGTATTTTAATTCTTACTTAAACGTTAATAATTTCAAACAAGGAAATCGCAGTTATAGCCAGGTAGGTAAATCTTCAAATTATCTCAAATTAAAAGTGTAATTTTCAAATTAAAATAAATTTCACCTTGAAAATTCACAACACTCATTGAAATGTGTATTCATTAATTTTAATAAACATAAATGAAAATTGAACGATTCATTGCGCCGAGATTTAAGATTCAATAAAACAATTACATGTATAAATTGTTCCCTTATTGACAATTATTTTAAATTTTGATAAGTGACACGTCGTAGTATTAAATAAAACGACGTATCATTTCGATTATTTGGCTTTCTACATGCAATAAAAAACGTACACCTCACAACAAAAATATACTACCAGCCAAGGTGACCCTTGAAAAAAGCAAAAATACATTTTATCCCATTAAAAAATCAGGAAAACACAACACATGCAAATTCCTCATTCACGACACTTCTATTCGTACAAAAGTGTTTTAATCTTATACATTAAAATCAGAAAAAAAAACTCGGCAATAAAATAAAAACAAGTCATAGATTTAAATTGAGATAACGAAAGAACGATATGTCTATAAATAACTCGTAATTTATCTCTTATAAAATGAAGTGACAATACAAATCATTATCTCGGGCTATTTTTGTCGCGTTTAGAACGTTTTGATTGAGTAAATTGGTCGAACTGGGAGGGAATTTCAAATCGTTGTCTTCGTTTTAAATATATTTGATTTTCTATAAACAAATACAACCTTGACTTACTTTTGAGTATTTTTTTTATTATAACAGCTTTATTCTTGATTTTAAAACTAAAGTCTTATATATTCGACACTTATTTATCTTTTTTAAATTAAAAATTAAATTAGAAAACTACTAGAAAGTGAAGAAGACTTGAACACGACTCTTGGAACTAATTCAATACGTAGTTTATAATTATTTGAAGAAATTTTATATTATTTCAATTAGACAATATGTATAAATACAATTCAATAGTTCCCACTAATTACTTTTATTCAGGGCGGTAATTTGACAGAGGTACTTATAAAGGGCTCTTATGAAATGGGGGTCTAGAAAGGCTTTTAAGAAAAATCACATCATTTATTTCATTTAATTATTTTGATGTACAGGATGTTTGTTTTAGAGGCTTACAATTTTAAATCAAAATAAAAAATAAAAATATTTATAATATTGTCTAAGGAGCCAGGAAAAGATTATAAGGATGGGGAGTGTCGCCATTTTGTGAGTTTGCTGTTTAAACTGTCTCAGCCTGTTGTCTTTGTATCCCATCGTGGGTGGTCCAAGCCAATCAACTCTCTCAATGGGGAGCGACGTGGTTGTAGGATGAGAAAGACCTGGCGGAATATTTTAGAACTAGGTTCCTTACGAGTGGAAAGAGACAGAGTACAAACAACAAAACGAATTGTTCCAAGAAGAAAACGAATTATAGGGAGAATGTTCTCAAAAATGGCCAAAATGATATAAAAAGGGTTTGTTTGCAAGAAGGGTCATAAATAAATCGTCAACGTGAGTTATACACATAAATCGTCAGTGTTAAATAAACTGTGAACAGTGCTGTGCATGAAGTTAAATATATAAACAGTAAGTGACAATTAGTGACTATTGTAACAGTGAACTTAATCATTAGTTATTAAGTGTAAATAAATAAACTTTTGTTAAAAAATAAATTGTCGTCATTCAAACACAAATCCGTATTAAAGAAAGTGGCTTTATTGGAAACATAATTTTATGCCATTTGTGTTTGAATACAAATTCGACCATGTGACCATCACATCTGGCGTAATCTAGATGTCCAATTTTCGCCAATAACTCGCCGAGAGTTGTATTCAATTGTCTCTGGTTTGACATCGTAGACAAGTGACTTCACGCAACCCAAAAGAAAATGATCCAAGGGGGTTACATCACAATACATGAAATTATTCTTTTACCAAATGTTTCTTTGAGTAGATTATTTGTATCGCGCGTTGTGTGGCATGTAGCTCCATCCTGTTGGAACCATATGTCAGCAATATTAATGCCAGCCAATTGAGGTTTTTGTCTCAGTTCATTTTTTTTTTTTTCGTTCTACGGGTCTCAGGATATTTCTTCTTTTTATCACCGCGAGTAATGAGGTCTATTCTGATGTGACCCTCTGTATTAACAAGGGAAGCTTTAGACTTTTAAAGAAAGCCAGCGCCTACCTAGGGGCTACCATTGCTATATCGCTAGGCGTCATGCCCGTCTTTCCGAGATGCTGCAGTTTTCTTTTGAAAGCTGCCTCACATGAGCATAAAATGTGTTCCGCCGTTTCTGCGGCTTTCCAACAGAGACGACATATGTTGGTGTTGGCCTTATCGATCTTGCAAAGATGGTAATTTAGGGTACAGTGGGTATAGAGGCTTGATAGGAGCCTTACGTCCCTTTTGCCGAGTGACAATATGTCATTAGTCCTCTTTTTGGAGTACAAACTCAGCTCCTAGAACCTGGGCCCTTATAGTGAGTGGTATTTGGATGTGGGTCATCTATTGCACCTCCTTACTGACCGGCCCTGAACAAAAGCTTAGTTTATAATAGTATATATTAAAATACGCTTGTACGATATATAGGCCTAGATAAATAAACAGATAACTGTAGATAACTGCACAAATCAATGAAAAACTTGTTTTCGATCATTTCATATATTTAACATTAACTTAAACATTAAACCAGAGACGCAGAATTGAAAGATATTTTTCGTATCTTTGAACCAACGTTGCTAATTAGCAAACAAAACCCGCTAATGAAGTTTTATGACGAACAAAATATTATCTTAGCTCAATATATTTGTAAAGATCACAAGATTTGCAATAGAAATGACGTCAGAATCCCAACCTCATAAATGGACCTTTTTACTAGACACTAGTAAATAATATTATAGTATTTATGTTTGTCTGTGTAGATTGATACTTAAATATTCTAATAAAAAAATTATTACATATTTATGTTTTGGTTTTACATTATAATATTTTACTCAAAATTTTTTATTTATGCTCACAATTAAATATTAAATATTTATCACATTAGATAATTATTTTTTTTGAAATGGATGTAAGGTGGGAGTCGTTACCCACTTTTTCACCCACAGAATTCCTGTTTCTCAATTACCCCATACGGTACCTGGTAAATAATAATGACAATATTCAAAGAGTTAATTTGGCTTCAGCTTAGGTAAGTTGATAATTTTTTGTTTTACTAATTCGGAGTATTACAAGTTACGTGTTCTCAGTTACCCCCCTTTCTCCTAAGCACCTGTACCTACTTATTGCATGAATCATTTACAAATAGATACGCATAAATATGCAATCAATTCAGCAATTATAATTATTTGACAAACGCTTCTTATTTTATATTCTTAACAAAACAATGCTCTCGACCATTACTTAATCAATTACTGCCATATACAACAACTTATAACACCTTATTAACATCCTTACTACAGATATCTATTTAATAATGGACCTAAAAAGAATTAGCATCTTCGGCATAACAACAGAAACAAAATCAATGATTTATTGCTAATATAACATGTTGATTAGATAAATACCGATGTTTATAATATTTATATCTTATCAATTTAGATCATGAAACTAATTACTTATTGACTAATTAATTTGTTATCACTTACCATTGAATAATTTTCACATTAATCACATTGTTATGATATTCTTAATAGCACCTCAATTAAGACTTGTTTGTGATAAAAATGATCGAAACAATTTTTTATAGTTTCTATTAAAAAAATTGTGTAACTTGACTAAATATCGACTATTGTTTTGCTTAGATGTGTTGAAAACTACATTAACTAACCACACTATTGCTATGTGAAAATATATAGACTTTTCTTTAAAATGTTAATGATGGATTGCTATCTTGGTATAAGACATAAGTAAATAATAGGCAAAAGTTAAATTTTTAAACTAAATTTTAGCAATCAAATTTCAAAATTCATATAGTATGGTATATTTTGTTTTAAGATTCTTTTAAATTAAATGCGATAATTGCTCGTGTGATTTTGGATATCCTGCCAGCATATTTCCTTTAAGCAATAAATGAATTTAAACATCCTGTCAATGTAAACAAATTAATATATAATATATTATAACCCAAAGATGTCTATAAGTTTATTTCCCAGTAAGCTGTATGATTTAACCGATTTGAAAATCGCTTTCAAAACGTTCCGGCACCCCTGGCTGTTAAGAAGTGCTTAGAGGAACTTAATCAATGTTAAGAATTTATCATATTTTATTTATCAATAATTAATCAATGTTAAGAACTTAATCATTGTTAAGTTGTGTAAATAGTGTAAATAAATAAAGATTTGTTAAAAATAAATTTGTCGTCATTCAAACACAAATCCAAGAACCCTTAAGAACGTTACATTAACAATATTTTTTTGTCATGTTTTTAATATCAACGAGGAGAGAGCCTTCGCGACTATTGCAGATGACACCGCGTTACTAGCCATCCACGACTGTCCCAGAATGGCCTCCAAGAAGCTCCAGTCTGCATTGAACGAACTCCAGCTATGGTTCTGCAAGTGGAGGATCCCCATCAACGAGACCAAGTCTGTTCACGTGAAATTCACCACAAGAAAGAAAACCTGCTTTCCTGTCTCACTTAATGGCCAAGAAATACCCCGAGCTACGGAGGTATGGTACCATGAAATGCACCTGGACAGATGCCTTACCTAGTCTAAACACATCCTCCACACACGCAACCAACTGAATATTACTATCCAAAAACTGTAGTGGCTACTGCGAAGAAAGTTCTAACTGTCCCTGGATAGCAAATTAGTTATAAACAAATCCATACTTAAACCCATCTGGACATAATATGGGATACATCTGTGGGGACCGCCAGTAACTCCAATGTGGACAAGATTTAGCGCTTCCGGTCAAAACCTCTGTGGAAAATAACTGACGCCCCTTGGTACTGTAATGGTGGGAGTGGTTACCCACATTTATTTACATATATATACAATTACATAGGCCAGCACTGGCCCCGAACAAATCGAATTGTTTAGGTGTCATCATATATTTCCACCAACGCAGCTGCGAGTGACAAACACTGCATGTTCGAATTTCCAGCCGCCACAGTACGTCACCTATCACGCCATTCAACGGAACCTTAAAGTGGCTACAGTGAAGAGTGAGATAGCCAGATTCAATCAAAAATACTTGTAGAGGCTGAACGAACATCCCAATTGACAGATCTGGCTGTCAACCTCCTGGATAATTCCGGCTACCATCTCAATTCTGGAGTTACCTTTCAGATAACCACTAACACTTTAAGGTATTTCATTTTGGAGGTGCGGTCTTTCTTACCTATACATTCATCAAAGCTTAATGTCCATAGACGGATTCCAAATTCATAAAGCGAAAAAAAAATCACTCTAATAAGGAACTTTCCCATTTACCCTCATGACGCCGTTCCTGAATACCTACTCAAAGTATAGGCAATTTAAATCAGAATCACTTATACTGCTGATTATATATAGAACTTAAAAAGAGATTGTACATGAAAGATAACAATCAAATATGACGTACTAAACCTAAAAAAAAAATACGTTTATATATATGTATAATATTTCTAATCGTAATTTGGAACTAACGGTAATCGAACATGTATGAACATTTACTCGAAAGAAGATATATTTGAAATTCAACTGCTCCGAATTAACCAACCTTTTCAAATACTTGACCTTTCCCTACAACGATCTTTGTTATTAATCTTTTTTATATTACCACAACAGGTTCAAGTTATAAAAAATATTTATAGCCTAGACGAACGTGCATATAGAAGTCTTGAATACAAAAGTTAAGAAAAGCGACTTTTTTTATAAAGAATAAAAATATCTCGTTTTCATTTTATCAAATAAAATAAAATTTCTCTTTCAATTGAAGTATTTTCTATTTTATAAAAAAAAGAAACTTGACTATATTTAGATTGAATAACATTCAATGAAGGAAGGTTCATACATATTATATCAATGTTATTGACTTACCTTACAATTCTATAGCTATAGTTAGTTGAGTTATACATTGATAACTTGTAACTTATACGTTTTCTGTTTGGTTTAATAATAGTAAACGTTGTAAAACTTCATTTAAACTGATTAATTTTTAAGACCTAAGGCTGCATTTTAATTGATAAAATGCATAGTTTGCAATAATAAATAGTAAATGTTACATAAGTAACTAGAAACAAACTGAATTATAGAATAAGTCGTCTTCATTAATAAAATTACTTTTCATTAACAACAAAGCAACTATGAAATTTTCAATGAATTATAATTTATAAAAAATAAGTTCTTTTTAAAATTGTTTTCTAAAAATTTTATACGAAATATTCTCCTGATGAGTCTCTAAAATTATGATTGAAAATGTATGCAAACTTTGTTATTTAGTTTAAACGTTTTACTCAACCAATCTTTATCAACTTAACGACTTCAATAAATTTTAGAACTTACAGGTTATTTTTTAGTTCTTTAATTACGTTTCCAAATATATTTAACAATTCTCTCGTAATTTCTATTTAACAACCAAATAATGACTGATTTCAAAGTATGTGCGACAAAACGTACCTACCTATTTATTTTAAATGAAAACTGAGATAAATTTACTGTGTCTTAAAACAATAAAAATGTTCTATTATTATTTAGAAATAGTTAAATGCACTTTTCAAAGAACCATAACATTTTTAGTGGGATTTTGCTATTCGTAAAAGAATTCGTTTATTTTCAAATGGTGACGTAAAGGTTGGTGATGTCAAAATTAGTGGCGCCCAAAATCACGTCAGCTTTTCACGTATTCAGCGTCTATATAAAGACCGAATTAAAAATACTTTTTGAAACATCTTGTTTATTTGACTATCGCCAATATTTGCGTCGACATGCCAAAACACATTCTCCTGTTTTCGAACCTATTCAACGTGTTTGTAACGTGTCTAGTTGTACAATTTTCAACTAGGATGCATTTAAAAATTGGTCGTCTTTTAAAGCACAAATAGCTTATTAAAAATGAAAATTGAAACAAATTGAGATTTATGCGAAGAATAGTAAACATTGACTAGAAATTTCAGAATATTGTTGCAAAATTGAGTTCCTCTTTTCTCCGTGGATTGATCTTAATTACCCCAGACGGTAGCGGGAAAATGTAATTGGAAATATTTTTTTTATTTCTTTTATTGTGATTATAAATGTAACGGAAAAAAGTTTTGACTTTATTTTTTGTAAGTAAAGCGTATTGTTTGTGTTATAACAAAAATTAATAATATTTGAGATATAGTTTAACTAATTTAGAGTATTGTTAGTAAGTTGTGCTCAATTACCCCACTTTTCTCAAATCGATATTTTAAAGGTAGTTTGATTTGAAATTAAAACATGTAGGTAACAACTTGTAACTATTTTTGGAAAAATGAAACCAATTGAAATATTTCTGAGAAAAAAGAAAAGACAATAATATAGGTATTTATATATTTATATCCAGTTTTATAAAAATAGAAGCAGATATTTATAAGGTAGTTAATTTATGTCCCAGAAGTTCAAAATATAAAATTTGTTATTTATTTATAAAACAAGAGAAAATAAACCACTTTAGTAAGTATTTAATTGACCTTCATGATAATTATTACTTATTCATTTGTAACCAATTGATTATGAAGATCAGATTTTTTATAAAATATATAAATTACCGTTCATAATAAATTTTTAATTCTTTTATTGACCAACCTTCTTACAGGTAGTGAAATAACCATATTTTAAGTAAATAACCAAAAACATATATTGTTGATAGGTTAGAATGTTAATCTCTAATAATAATTAAGTTTAAAAAGTAAAAAAAAATGATCTGCGTATGTAAAAGTACTTATGTTAATTTTTAAAACATTTATATCGAAAATTTCATAATCTTCCGTATTTTAATGACATTATAATAATTAATGTAAAAGTTAAATCAAATTATAATATCAGTATTGGGGATTTCCATTTCTTTAATTACCAAACTATAATGATGTTTATAACAACATAACTGTACGAATCTGTGTATTCCGATTAATTTTTTAATATGATAAGTGATATTGATTAGTATAAATGTTCTATTGTTGAATATAAAGAAATCTTTAGTTGCATAATATATTCAACAATAGATTTTTAATAATAGATATGATAACAATTAAAATATAGCTACAAAAGTTATAGCATTATCATGAATCACTTTTCGTTAAATGACGAAAATATTTAGCTGGAGTGGAGTTAGTATTCTTGCGACACCTAGTAGACATTTGAAAAAGTAAAAAGGTTTTCCACTTGTTTTCACTGGTTCTCTGACTTGGTTTTGCTACAAATTAGTTGTGATTGAAAAATATCAGAGATGTTTCGATTCGTCAATATGCAAACCTCCCAATATTAAATTGAGACTTAAAATTCAAAATTTGAGACTAGACAAGTAAATTAAAACCTCTATAATATTGTAGAATCAATTCTCATTATATTTATATAATATATCATTGTAAATGTTCATAAGATTTTTCCTATATAACAATTTTACTGTATATAAAATTTGCCCTTTCTCTTTAATTGTGTTATTTTCACTTTTTTTTTAATAAATTGTACGACAGTACTTTCTCATTTATGTCTTTGAAGCTATTCGATTCCTGCATGTTGTCAGAAAGGAAAAAATAATTGAAGCTACCACTATGCTTGTCGACAGGCATACTTTTTGATGCTAACTTTTATTAGTACCTGATCAGAAAAATTATTATCAAATACAAAGCTCCACCAATTTTTATTTTATTTTGTTGACCTGAACCTCTGTGAATTTTTATGTTCTCAAGTGCACAGTGTGCTCTAGTTTATATGATTTTAGCACATCTAACTAACTAATTAGTTTCCCAAAAAAAAAAAAAAAAAAAAAATTGGTTGTTTGTAAAGTCAGTTTACCGACGATAGTTTTACGTGATGACGTCATCATGAACACCTAATTGATGAACAATTGCGTACTTTTATGAATTGAATTATTATCACTGAATTTTCATTATTTTGTAGAGCACAAAGAAGGATTTAATTGAAAATTAACATTTTTTTCAAAATGAAATCAGACTAAAAATTATGAAAGAAAATATCAATTAAATCTTTTTAAGTAAATTCTAAAAGAAAAACACAAAAGACGTTAATAAAAAATTAAATTTTGCTGACTTTGGACTTAATCATTATATTTCACAAATACTATTCACTAAAATTCACAACACAAATTATAAATTAAAGTAAAAATTAATTGATTTTAAAATGAATCAGCACGAAATTGTCCTCGAGGACACTTCAATTTGATCCACTGATGACGAACGCATGGCGTTTGAAATACGTATCTGGAAATACAAAATTAACAATTCAGATTTTTCGTTTTGTGATTTTTACATTTATTTTTACTTTAATTTATAATTTGTGTTGTGAATTTTAGTAAATAGTATTTGTGAAATATAACAAAACACGTTGTCTAGGATTCAACAATAATATCGTGCCTCACTATCACTTGTATCGCGTTCTCGTTTGCGCGCACAGGCTCAAATGGAACATGACAAAATAGACGATCTTTTTGAGACTGGCTGTCGTAGTTCTTCAATTTATAAGACGTTATCACGTCAAAAAATTATTACTCGGAGCATAACGTAGATTTTAAAATGGTTAAATTTTATTTGGTCAACAAAGTGGATATTCAAAATACCCTTGCTTAATCGTCTGTGGGATAGTAGAGCAAAAGAATTTCATTAGGAACAAGATTCGTGGCCTTTGAGAAAGTCCTTAACTGTTAGTAGAGCCAACATAAGCCGTTATTAAACAGAGACAAAATCATACTACCACCATTAGGTACATACTAAATTAAGTATGATGAAATATTTCATCAAAGCGTTAGATAAGGAGGGAGGTTGTTTGAAGTACATTTTCAGAAACTTTCCAAAGCTCAGCATGGAAAAATACAAAAGACGGAATATTTGATGGTCCTCCAATTCGGCAATTGATAAAAGATGTAAATTTTATCAACACTATGACAGTTCTGGAAAGTGAAGCTTGGAAAGATTTATAATTTAAAATTTAAAATTGAATAAGAATTTATTATTGAATATTTAATAAACAACACTATTTAATAGGTACTACAACTTATAAAAAAATTTTTTTCTTGTGATATACACTCGTAAGTACTTAAGTACAAAATTACAATACATCTTTAGAATCCCTAATACTAATTGAAATAAATAAAAATTATAAAAATGAAAAACCGACTTCAAAATAAATAAAAAATCTCAAACAAAAAATGCACTAAAAAGTAAAAAAATAATGGCGTATCCTTGCAGTATCTACAACTTACAAATTATTAGGATGATATAATGTACAACTATTGTTATTTTTGGAATTGGTGTCAGCCAAACAAACATAAAACTCAAATTCGACAATTTATAAAAGATACAAATCTTATCAAAGTTATGACAGTTCCGTAAAGTGAAACTTGGAAGTATTTTGTATTGTTAGCAGAAAATTTTCGATGGTACTACAAAGCACCAAATTATAAAGAAATTGTGCAAAAATTGAAAAAGGAAACAAAGAAGTTGTTGATAAGATTTAAGAAATTAGGATCAAATATAAAGCAGTTAAATAAGTATAAAGATGCACTTTCTCCACAGTCATCTGAATAGATTTTCTGATAATTTGGGAAATTATAGTAGGAACAAGGAGAGCGCTTCCAATAGGATCTCAAAAGTAATGGAGGAAAGGCATCAGGGTGGATGGGAGCACCACAAAATGGCAGATTACTGCTAAAATTTACATACATAAATGTATCTGTTATTTTTTTTTTATATTTTTGAAATCTTGTAGTTTAAAATTCAAATAAAGATTTTAAAAAAATTGAGCAAATTTTCCAAAATCATTGATAGTTTCATGAATTTTGAGCATGAATATTTCAGAAATCGTAAAGGGCAACAAAACCACTGTTAACCAATGATATTTATTATAATGTAAAATGTTTTTAGCTTAATATTAAAAAATTAATACATCACACTAAGTAATAAGCATAGAGCCAATATAAAAAAATAATTTCAATGTGATATATAAGTACATAAGTACATAACAGAGCTTTAAAATCACGTTTCCGCACATCCAGAATGAAAGCAAGATAAGAAAAATTTTCCTTTTTTGTAAATTCATTATACACAAGTAAACATCAAATTTCGCGGAAATTAAGCTCAGAAAGAATAATATTAAGGTAATAAAAACAAACAAAATTGGTCTAATATATAAATGTATCTACACATCAATGTAAATGTATTAATCTGATTTTCCAAAATGACAGCATTTTTTCAGTTGGTGTCCTTTCAGTCTGAATAAATAATATGTAATGTTTATTTAATATATAAGCTTTGAATTATTCATTCCTATAGAATTAATGAAGAAAGAAAATTATTATGAATCAAGATTTGAAACACCAACCTCAAGTTGATGTTTGATATCATCGACTTCTTATCTTGCAGCCTAGAACATTAATACAAATTTGGTTTTTATTTCTTAACATTAAAGAAATTAAAGCAATGTTATTTGACCAAGAAGCAAAAAAGTAGTAAAATTAATCTCGATATTAAACTACCTTGACATTAATAAGCAGGTAGATAATGATCGTAAAACAATAAAGATTTCCGTCGTTAAAGAAACTTCTATCCCAGAACTACTTTACGTTTTCAAGAAACCAAAATTCTTTGACTTGCTGTAAACTTTCACAGTTTTAAAATATCTAGGACTTATTAGTTTTGAATACTGGGAGTGCATTTGTAGTTGATCATTGATTATTTATATTAAAGTTTTTCAAATTATAGGTAAAGCTTATTCGTGGATAATAATTCAGTTCAACACTTAAAAATCAATTAAAGATTTTCTACTTGACCTGATTTTTAATTTACATGTCTTGATTTTCAATCTGCGTGACTTAAATTTGCCTTAAAATCAAGTGTTAAAGTCTTAAAGTACTTTTATTAAAAATGTTGAGCGTAATTGATTTTAATTGAATCCTTACAATCAGTATAAAATTTGAAGTCTTTAGTGATGAAATCAACCATTACAATTGACTCATTTACACGAACAACTTCAAGATTTTCTTTGACTAATGAACGTTTTCATGAAACACCATATTTTTTCCAAATAAAATTAATCTTGAGATTGCTAAAGGTCAGGTGGGCTTAGCAAGCCCAAGATAGTAAGATGAGCCCATTCTTAACTTGTTAATTATGTCACCCAAAGGCTTACAGACTAATACTAAGTATGAGGTTCAAAACTTTGTAAATTACAGACATTGGTTTCCCAATGTTTTATACTTACATTATCTTTCATTGGATGTTTTAACCTTATGTCACTGACATCAATTTTCGTTAAAACAGATTCTTCGTGTCAACAACTTATTTGACTTGAAAGCATTGCATTAATTGTGTGCTTGCAATTCCTGTGAACAAAAATGGAAGTACGCATTGTCCAAATCAATTAACTGGAAGAATCGAAAAACGAATAGCTTGTAAAGGATTTAAAAACTGGGTTGGTGTTTAAAATTTCAAAATTTCATTTAAAATAAATCTAATCAAAAATATTTCACTGCAAACTTTATAAAACAGAAAAAGTTTTTTTTTTTCATTTTTGAACAATGTTTTATTAAAATATCGTTAAAATTTTCAATTAAGTATCTTCAGTTCTCAGAATTGTATTACATTGTCTAACATTTTGGAATAAATACAGATGGTTTTGTGTTTTTTTGAAAACTAAGACAATTATTTCTTATTTTGTATATTCAGGTGTTTTGTGCATAGTCGCCTGAGTTTACTTAAAGCCTTTCCAGGCACGTATTTAGTATAAATTGTGTAACCATTTGCGAATCAAATTGTAGGTACTGCACTATTTTCTATAAAAGAATTTTTCTAGAAAAACTTAATAATAATATCAAAACCTATCTGATTTTGGTAATTTAAAAACATAATAAAATTTACCAAGACTATTCCAACGGTTAAGAAATTGGAATATTTAACAAACCTTTCTTTAGATGTACCTACTACCTATATACAGTTATTGATTCGAAACTCTTATTTTGATTAGAATACTTCCTTTACTATAATATATAGTAGTAAATTAAATGAAAAATGACCTTTTTCGCTTTTTCAAAATTTACCCAAAACTCAAACGTCTTGTGAATATATATAATTTTCTATTGCATATATTGATTTTTATATTATTAAAAAAAAGTATATCTCAAACGTTGCTTTTTACCTTAAACGGCTCTAAATAATGTACTTAAGCTTTAAATAAAATCTTCATTATGCGTGTTTATTGTTCAAAACCTCTTTCCCCAAAACCTCTTCCTAGAGATTGTACCGGTTACCACGTTTTTAAAAGTCTAAAACAGTGGTTCCCAACCAGGGGTTCGCAAAGTTATCGTTACGGGTACGCAATAGATCCTATAGTGTTTGAGTCGGCCATTCCAACATATTCTATCATCTTCTTTGTCCTGAAGAGAAAATTAAGTTACCAACATTAGACAGTATTTTACTCAAATGCCAACTAGCACCAGAAAATATTGGCAGCTCTAAAAGCTCTTCTTGTGAAATACGTCTATATACTCCTAAATGCATGGTTATGCATTTACCTTCAAGAGTATTAGAAGCTATTAATCATGGTTTTGAGGAAAAGAAACATACAATCATGTTTTTCATCGCCATATCTTAGGCATTTGATTGAAAAAGGGCTAATACACAAACTAAAAATATCGCCAATCTCAGAATACATAACCTCTATACTGGTCTCTTTCTTGGAAGATAGAAGTTTCCACGTTATAGTTGGTTCAGCTAAATCAGCGGAAAGGGGTATTAAGGCAGGAGTCCCCCAAGGTTCTATTCTGGGACCAACCTTATACAACTTTTATACCAGCGATCTACTTGTGGATATCAAAAACACATTGTTTATCTATGCCAATGACACAGCTGTGATGGCACAGGATGCTAAAATCAACATCGCCAGAGACAGAGCCCAAGAAATCGTTAATTCTTTGTGTATCTGGATGGGGCGATGGCATTTAACACCAAACCCAAGTAAATGCGAGGCAAAAATTTTCACCCTCAGACGACTTGCAGCACTTAGAGAATTGCTTATAGGCCAAGCAAAGATACCATGGAAACCAAAATCGGAAACTGTGAAGTATCTGGAAGTGTACTTGGACACCAGGCTGAGCTGGCATACATATGTAAAGTGGGAGTGGTTACCCACATTTATTTACATTACATATATAAAATTACATTGGCCAGCATTGGCCCCGAACAAATTGAATTGCTTAAGGTATAAAACGTCGTTTCGTCAGAACAGTTGCGAGAGGTATCACTGCATGTAAGAATTCCATTTCTAGTCACCACATCACTCCCTTCTTAGTGACTTGGTCAAGATTATTGTAGTCGTTGGGCTGTGAGGCTCTGGGCTACTGTAATTGGAGCCGTCGTGGAGCCGGGGCCGCTGGGGACGAGCTGCTGTGGCTCGAGTCCGAAGACGATGTGGGACGGATATAAAGTAGTATAACCGAAGCCTAGGATGCTGCTACTCCATAGTTGAGTCCTTCGTGAGGGGGTCCGATATATGTGACGACTGTATGACGTCAAAATATGAGGCAAAACTTGCAGGCTTGGGCAGAATGGCTGTTCCTCGCTGCTGTGTTGCAATTCGGGGTTCACCGAAAGTAAGGTGGGAGTGGTTACCTATATATATTTACAATTACAGTGGCCAGCATTGGCTTCGAACAAATTGAATTTTTTAAGGTATATAACGTCGTTTTGTCAGGGCAGTTGCGAGAGGTATCACTACATGTTCAAATTCCATATCTATTTGCACACACACACATAACAAAAAAAAATATAGCTGCTTGTGCTAGGCTAACCAAGCTTTATCCTATAATAAACAGGACATCCTCACTTAGAGTCGAATGTACTATAATACTGTGCAAAACCTATACCTATACTGCTGTATGCTAGCCCAGTCTGGGCAGTAGTGGCCTCACCAAAAATAAAAAGACTCCAAGCACTACAGAACAGGATAATAAGGATGACAACCAGAGTTTCATGGTTTCTACGAAACAACTAGCTGTACAAGAATACGATATTCCAACAATTTGCGACATCTTGAAGAACCTATCGGCTGGACTGTTTGAAAGATTGACTAGCTGTCCCAACACAATCCTTCTCAAAATAGGCTATAACTAACCTGAAACGAGGAGACTTAAAGATATAAAAGAACATACCCGAAGGATCTGGCTGGGGATAGTTAGTTCAAGAGAACAATTAAATATAAATAACGATATAGATAATAAAGTGTTGTACACCCATAATGGGGATATAAAGTGAGCGTAATGAACAAGCCTGTGTATAGCGGGCTACTGCTTATCCGGGCAGGATAGTAAATTTTGTTAAAAAAACCTTCAAGGGTTCCGCAGGTAGGAGTAGTTCCGGTAGACGTCTTTAAGGGTTCATCATGGTTAAAAAGGTTAGAAGACATTGATCCAACAGAAGGAAATCCAATTTCAAAATTTCATGCAGTCACCGTGAACCTACTCTATTAAATAGGGCTTAAATCCTTATGCAAAAGTTAATTTTCAAAAACTTAAACTAGTTGTAAACGAAATGTTGTTTTTAGATTTTTACCCAGTAATGAATAAATCTGCTTTAAGAATCAGAAACTAAAAATTTGCACAAGAGTTCATGGGTGATAATAAATAATAAATTCATTACTTGACTCAAATTAAACTCAAGTCAAATGATAATATTTCAATATCAAGTCTCTTCATTCCAAACTTTAGATCCCTAGTTAGTTTAAATCATTACAAAAAAATATCCAGATTCTTGACTTGATAACTACTTAACTAATAATAAACTAGCTACATTAGTAGAAAAGATTCTTTTTGATATAAAATCTTTGTTTATTATTTTATAATTAACAAGCTAAACCGTATTTACTTAATACAAAATTGTTATTACCTTCAATGAAAAAAAGTATTAATATAATTGAAATTAAAACATATAAAACTTTTTGAAAAATTCTCGAGATTTTGGAGCTGTATTAATTTTTTTAACAAGGGTTGAGCCCATTAATTTTCTTTGATAACGACTAATTTGGAAATCTGGAACTAATGTGCAGATAATGCATTGAATGTTAATAAGTGTACCTATGCTTTGATGTTGAAATTTTCGTATTTGCGATTTTTTTTTACACTTTATACTTAACGGACAAGAAATTGCGTTAATAAACAAGGTTATTCGAGAAGAATTAGTTAAGTAAATGTTAGATAAAAACCAATTGTAGAATTCATTGCGTGTTTTATTCCCGAGAAGTTTAATTAGAAAAATCCATTTTATTTTCTTTTTACATTTATTGGATTACCAACAGCTAGCTGGAGGAAGAATATTTTAAGATGACAATCCTGGTGAGTGTAAAACAAATATTGACGTATTCAAAATAGACAAAAGCGTAAAACGATGAAAAAGTTTTGCAAGAAATTTACCACATTTATTTTACCACTAAGTTTAATTCGTTCGAAAGCTACCAAAACATTTCAAATTCAGTCAACAATGGCAAGTTATGGCTTCACAAGTTTAAGTGTTGATGTGAAATTAAAGCCTGTTTTATCAAATAATAATGCGAGTATATCGATTTGGCGTGAGAAAATTGAAAGAGGTATAAATTGTTCTCAAATAATATATATTGTTATGTTTGCACGATTTTTTTTCTCACTTAATTAATTAATATAATTAAATATGCTTTTGATTTGTGATCTAATTTTACTTTAAAGCTAAAGGGTAACTTTAACAATTAAAAGTAGAATCCAATTAATTAAATCCATGTTTTAGATTACAAAAAAACAGCATGTGACCGCGAAAGGATTCGAATGCGTGACATGAATCGAGCGTTTGAAGCTTTACGCTTACGTCTACCCACCCCGAAACCAGCTGGTAAAAAAGTATCCAAAATTGAGTGTTTGCGGTATGCATAAAAAGAAAAAAGCTAAAAGTTAAAAAGTTTCAATAAATTTATACTTGTTAGCCTTGCGATTGAATATATTCGCCATTTGGAACATCTACTCGAATGTGATCAAAAGGATGTACAATTTGTAGAGTCGGTTTATGATGAGAGAAATTTCCAAGATTTTGAAACAAGTAGTCCAGAGTTGGAGGCCCGTTTTATTGGAAGCTCTACGTTCAACGCGTCAAATCTTACTTTTATTTCCGAATTACAAAAATTGGGTATTAATAATAATTATAATTCATACTTTTGATTTAACGTAAAATTTATAACATGTACTACACTTTTGTCATATTATACCTATTATTAACGTTTTTCTATAAAAACATGTAACAATTAAATTTAATTTTCTAACCTAAAAATGTTGTAGGTAATCAAAAAAATAATTTACTTAACTAATTATAAAACACACACATTGCATGAGTTTTATTTAATTTTTAAATTATACTGGTCTGCTAAAATTTTTTCTTCTTCTTATTGCTTTTATGTATGACTAGCTAAGACCCGCCCGCTTCGCTGAGCGTATCTAAATTAATCTGATTGAACAATAGAAACCTTTACCCATAATTTAATATTTATATATTTTAACAAAAAAAGATAAATAGATTGTATTACAACTGCTTTGCCTACCGAGGTATGTTTTTCGTTGCGCAGTTTTTATAGTTTTTATTTTTTTGCTCAGAAAATCAAAATTCTTTTGGAATAAAAAGTACTTTATAGCACATTTTGTAATATTTACTACTTGTGGTGAAAATCTCGTCCTAATCGAATCAGCCGTTTTTAAGTTTACTAAGAACAAACAAAGAGACAGGGAAAACTATTCGAAATAAAAAGAAGCCTATAATGAAAGTTGAAATATTTAATAACTTTTTGTGAAAATTTAATTGAAATCGGTTCAGCCGTTTTCAAGTTTACCCTGGACAAACATTGTTTTTTTTTTTTTTTTTTTGGGTAAAAATGCAATGGAAATGGAAATTATTTTTAAGTATAAGCATATGAAAATGTAGGCAATAAAAAGTATTCAACAAAACAACTTACATTTTTTAGATTAGATAAAAACCTTAGCCTAGAAAAATAATTCCGTTTATGTTCTCTCGCGCACGTGACATGTAACGTTTTCATTATATACATAAGTATTCAAAAAGCAGAAATATTCAATCTTATTATTGTTTAAGATTACCTACATTATTTGTGTAGCTCTAAACGCGGAATTTAATATGGAAAGTAATACAGCAATTTATAATATTGTTAATTTAATTAAAAAATATCTGCTGCGATGCGTCACAGTACTTTCTTTTACTTTTATTTATGAAACTCGTTGTTATTTAAAAGAAATAAAAACACTTTTTAACCATACATAATAACAGAACTATATGCATACAACCTATAGGGCTATATGTATATACGAATTCCCAACCTTCACTCCAGAACTGCCCTTATTCAAATTTTCCCAGGAAAAAGTTTTGAATTAAACTTAGGCATCTATGGGTCTAAGAACTATAGAAATTTTAAAGAAAATCGTTGGAGCCGTTTTTGAAAAAAAAATGTAAAAGCTCAAAAACGCCAAGAGTAAAGTAGAGCTTTCATTGAACCGATTTCAACCAAAACCTTCGCGGCAAAACTAGGTATAATATGGAGGCCAGATTCCAAGTTTGGTGAAATTCGGATACAGCTTTCGATACGATATGGCTGTCACACACAGACATTTTTTTAAAAACCACTTTTTTGGACTCAGGGGACCTCAAAACATGTCTTTCCGGTGAAAGCTCGAATTCGAAAATTCGACCCGATTACAATACTTCCTTTACTATCTATATAGTCAAAGAAAGTAAAAATTATATAAGAGTAAAAACTATTAAAAAAAATTACAAAGTGCTTAAGTTTGACAGGAAAGATCTGATCAATCTCATAAATATATATCATTTAGATGATAAAATTCAAGTTTGTAGTTCAGTTCCATTTCATTGAGTTTTTTTAGTGAATCGACCAAACTGAAATCGGCAAGCATTGCTGCTGACCATTTACCATTCTAGAGCTCTTCAATGTGTAATGCATCCTCGTGAAACCTTTTATCATGCTCATCGGATTTGGCACCAATATTTGCAGAAACAAATTGGTTGTCTGTAAGGTCGGTTTACGGACGATAGTTTTACGTTATAACATCATAAAGAAACATTGATGAAAAATTGCATACTTTTATGAATTGAATTGAATTATTTTCACCGAATTATCATTATTTTGTATAATACAAAAAAGGTGTTAATTGAAAATTAACAATTTTTTTAAAAATGAAATCGAACTGAAAATTATGAAGGAAATTAATTAAATCTTGTTAAGTAAATCGTAAAAGAAAAATACAAAACACGCTGTCTAGGACTCAACAATTATTGAATACGAGGCATAGTTTATTGTAAAAGTTCTCGTAAAAGCTCGGCTGATGGCAAATATAAAATAAAAAGTATAACGTTGCACTTTTTGCACACTCATCTAGATAGATATTTTGATAATTTGGGAAATTATAGTGAGGGAGATCGCTTCCAAGGATTTTGAAATGGGAGTATGGTAAGCTTGGCACTTTTAAGGCTTTTCTGCTTGTTTTTGGGTTTAAAGATCGAGTGTTTATCTCTTATCGAGGCTTTAAAATTTTCCACCTCATAGTAAATCAATTAAATGATCTAATTAGGTGTTATGCTTCAATTTAATCGAACTCGTCAATTTTTCCAGAGTTGAGAATAATACGAGTAGGTATTTTAAATTGATTAATTAATTCAATATAGGTAATGTTTTTTTTTTTTAATTGGGATTAAAAATTAAAGACACTTAAATTCTTCTGCAGCTCAAACTCATTTAATTGAAAGAAAGGACACCAAATAATCCTATTGACTGATATAAACTTTTTTATCTGATTATTGGAGAAAGCGTAATTTTTGTAATAATAACGTTTATCAATATTGAAGACAGATTTTAAGATCAGAAAGAGATTGATACATAAATGGACACTACTACTAGGGGTAAAATGAATTTTTCGAAAACTGCCCACTACCATCCGCCGTAAGGGTCATTTGTGCCGCGTTTGGCTGTAAGATTAAAGATTAAAGATTAAAAGTGCCGAGTTTACATATGTCCTTTAAAGTAATGGAGAAAAGGTATCAAGGTAGATGGGATCGCTACATAATGGAAGATTACTGCTGGTCTCTAAGAAGAGATCGTCCCCCAAAATGTTATAGAAGAAAATTATAAAAGGCGTTTCACTGAAGTGTAACATTGGTTTTCAACATTATTCACTCTATTTACTTCGATGGATATTAAATTAAAAAAAGAAAATTCACTGAATAAATATATCGGAATTTTTTTTCATATTTTTGATTCTTGTAGAGTAAAATTAAAATAAAGATTTAAAAAGAGCTCGAGCAAATTTTCCAAAATCATTGATAGTTTCATGAATTGTGAGCATAAATATATCAGAAAGTAATCTTATATCAAGAGCAATAAAACTCCTGTCGACCAGTGTTATGTATCTATGTTTAAAAGTAGAAATTTTGTTTAGAATTATTTTTAAATATAACGATACTTGCACCATTATTGCGCTAATTTACATAAGATTAAAGTAACGATTATAAACAAATTTTCAATTATCAACACAGTTATCAATAGACAAACTAAAAACTATGTAAAGAATGATCTATAAAAAAAAGTTGTATTAAATTTTTATTTATTTTTTATATAAGTACATACTATATGTTAGTTGGCAACTCCAATGTGTGATCTTTATCATCTATTGTTATAAGGTTTTAAAAAATGAAATATTTTAGAAAAGAACAAATCCTGATTATTGTGAACGAACAAGTTCGTGGTCTTTTTGGCATTCATATTTCCCTTATTCCATATTATAAGTCCACCGTTCGAAGATACATTGAAATATTTGAGAAAACTTATTCGCGGTGTTCAATTTCAAAATTAATTCCGGCATATCCGATAGAACATCCTATAGTTGTAAAATAATTGTGTATAATTTTAACGTATTGTAGATACCACGTTTTGTTCGTAAGTTGGAAATTTATAGTAGTTTGTGTCCATCGTAGTCTCTTGGATAATATTTGTTCTTGAGTTTGATTTAAATCAAACTAATTAAAATATCTTTTCAACTGTGTGGGGTATCAATTAAAGACAAACCAATTGATTTAATTGAAAATTATGTTGCTTTGTCACGCACAAAAGCTGTAATGAAAACTCCGACACCAACGTTATCGTTTATTGAAATTATCGTCTGAAGGAGTCGTTACGATATGAATATTTATTTTCTATCATTAACTTTAATTTCTTTAAGCTTTAATTTCAATGAGCGTATGATTAATATTTTTTTATGCATAGTACTACACCTGGCTAGCTTAAGTTCGCAGTTTCAGATATTTAGCTTGTTTAACGTGTGAACAGCATTTAAATCAATACGATATTAGCTTTTTACTGAACTTGAAGATTTAAAGAATTTTTAGCAAATATTTCCATTTGAATCTTTCGTTTAATGCTTCAATAAGTCAAAGAGTAAATGAGCAGAATATTGAAAGACTGTCCCGTCATATTGTTACGTTTTTAGCTATTTATATTGACGAGTTCTTAGGATTTGTGCTATTAAGATAACAATTTATTTTATAAGCACGTTTATTTATTTATTTAACACTATAACTCTTATTTATTTACAATTTAACAATCATTTATTTCACTGTTTCACTAATTCACCGATTGTTAACTCTCCAACTGTTTATATCTCACTTTTTTAAAGTTAATTGGTTCTTCCGGTTGTAACCGTTTATATATACGGGCTTAGGCATACTTTCAAAGTATTCGAGCTTAATTTTTATTGTCCATACCTTTTTTCTTAAAGTAAAAATCCTCAAAGAAATCTCTGGAACACCTTTCGTCTCAGTCAGGTTTGCCATTTCCTCTTTATTTATTTTCACGCTTCGATGAGGACACAGTGGGACGCCAGATGCAAGGTTTATTAAATTATACACACACACACACATACACTCAGGTTTATTACAATATTCTATGGTTAAAACTTAAAACGTAGGTTGCATATTTCATAATAAGACAGACAAGTATAGATGAAGGAGCCTCGATCTGGGCACCTTCTGGAAGAAATTACTACTAAAATTTTTTGAACTTGTTTCCCGATAATTGAGGTTATAAGTATAAGAAAAGAATATACATTCAATATTTTAACTAATATTTTGAGATTCCAGAAGGTGTTTGCAAAGTGGGTACCACGTTTACTGACACCTGACTAAATGTTGAACAAAAATTATTTTTAGCAAGAATCTCGAGCTTTATTGTAAACACTCAAATCCCAAACTTTCCAAAACTGTTTTCAACCCTCGATGAAATTTGGATAGAATACTAGGCTCTTGAAATGCAAGTCATAGTCCAAACAGAATTGTACCGAATGAACTAGCTCCAAAAAGGGTAAAATTACCTTTATCTGCTAACAAGCTTTTTGAAACGAAATTAAAGATATATTTTTTTTTCCAATATTTTCAAAAAGGTTAAAGTATCCCTGAGGTGCAACCTTAGCCCTAAGACGACTCATTGCTTACTGTAAGCTAGCTGATACCCGCCCGCTTTGCTGAGAGTATCTAAATTAATCTGATTGAATAAGAGAAAGCATGACCCGAAATAAGAAATCCAGCTATTTTAACAAAAAAAGAAATTAAATATTTCTAGATCTTTATTTCATAGAAAGTTCATGAAAATCCGTTAAACTACTTTTGCAGGAACAGATGCTATCTTATAGGTATAAGATTTTTACGTTTTTTTTGAATATTGTAAAATATTAAGAAAATTTTAAGCCTTGAGAACCTTTCACACCAAATGTCATATGAAATAATTTATTAATTTTAGTGGAATGGATTAGCAGCTATCCTTCAGAAAGTGTACCTTTTTTAGGATCAATAATATTTAATGTGTTATCTTAAGATCTGAGATATCAGGTTTGGTTGCCTTACGTTTATTATTCTAGGATATAGTATTAAGTTCATTATGTCTTATCGGCAAGTCTGATATTTTCCGGGGTCCAAGATTAGACAATGAATTCTTATATGTAGATCTTGCTAAAATAAGTTGAAAATTAAGAATATAGTTTTTTGGTAAAAAAAACAACGCGATAGTCACATTTAAGTTGCTATTTTCTCTTGAAAAATAAGTTGGGGTGGATTTCTTTTTGCTCTGGGGGCTCTGCCTAATGGGGTCACCTCTCTAAGTCAAACTTCTAATTGGGATCACTTAAGTCGAACTGTCTGTTTTTGTTAATTATTCTTACGGGTCTGATTTTTGAACTAAAAAATTTCTTTTTATGTATGAAATCATATTTACCGTATAGGATTTCCTTCTCCTGCCTCGACAATTCGAACGTTTACTCAGCCGAACAATTAATAGTATATTAACTACCTGTAAATTCACAATTTATTTATGGTTTTTAGGAACTTAACCTGTTGCTATACTTCTATCATCAGTTTAATTTTCAAACTACGAACATTAATTTATAAAAATATCAAATTAGTTTAAAATCATGTCATCGCTACGATCTGATATGTATATTTACATTGTATCACAGCTGCTTGCCGATGTATGTTTTTCGTTGCGCAGTTTTTATAGTTTTTATTTTTTTGCTCAAAAAATCAACATTTTTTCGGAATAAAAAGTATTTTATAGCACTTTTTGTAATATTTCCTACTTGTAGTGAAAATCTCGTCCAAATCGGACTAGCCGTTTTCAAGTTTGCCAAGAATAAACAAACAGAGAGGGAAAAGTATTCGAAATTTAAAGCAGCCTATAATGTAAGTTACAATATTTAATAACTTTTTGTGAAAATTCCATTGAAATCGGCTCAGTTGTTTTCAAGTTTACCCTGGACAAACCCTGTTATTACCCTGTTTTTTTGGGGAAAATTATAATGTAAATGGCATTTATTTTTTTTGCATTAAATATATGAAAATGTATTCAATAAAGAGTATTCAACAAAACACCTTCAATTTTTTGTATTAGATAAAAAGCTCAGCTGGGAGAAATGATTCCGTTTTTCGTTCGCTCACGCAGGTGAGGTGAAACATTATTATTATATAGGTATTCAAGTAGGAAAAATCTTTAATCTTATTATTAGTATAGATTACATGTACAGAACAGCAATTTTATATTAAATTTAAAAAAAAATATTTTCTCACTAGGGTTTTAGACTAAATATTAGATTTTGTAATGAGGAATGGAATACAAATAAAAAAGTGCATTTTAAAGTTTTATTCTTTTATTGTAGAAGTGCAATATACATATTTGAATGAATGCCTTAACTCATCTTTACAATCTTTAATTTTATCGATACCACATATAAAGCTAAATCTGCGTGTCTTAAATCCGACCCAAAAAAATTTTCTTATAAAATTTAAAAAAATACTGTTGCAGGTTTAATTAGAGAGGTTTTGTATTTTAACACATAAACATTTCAAATATTTCATAAACGTTAATTTAGTTTAAAAAATCTTCTTTGATTTATTGTATATTGTATGAATTAACGACGCATTTTCTTATTTTAGTGTTCACAACAATTTATACAGACAACAATCCATTTATAGACATGAATATTTATTAACATACGAGATTTTATGAGTATTTTCCACCAACAATTTCATTGGAATATAATATAATCTATCATTTCTTGAATTTTAATATTAAAATAATCTTTTGGTCATAGTTTAGTTTATCACTTTTTACAAAAATATATACAAGGTTTTTATCCAAAACAGAACCAAAAACCAAAAAGTTCTACTTATTTTATAGTGAAAAACTAACGTTTCAAAACCTTGTACAGATATTTTTTTGTCAATATACATGTTATCAATATAAATGTGTATCTAGGACTTAAACAAAGTCAATTTGGATATATTTAAGATAAATATTTACCTAACTTCCATTTAATTACAAAGGAAAATTTTATGTATTCTCTCGAAATTTTATAAAATATAAACATAATTAAAAGCTATAAGTGTATTGAAACTAATATTTCCAAAATTCGCTATTTAAATACAAAATTAGTTATTTCAGCAAAAGGAATTTCTTCCTTGTATTATTTATTGAATAATCCAATAATGAAAATGGATACCAACAGTAAATCAATTTGGTTTAGAAGCAGCTTTTTTCCTTCTATAAACATTAGTAAATTAAACAAACATTTGTAAAGAACAAGATTTGAAGACCCTTACACTTTGGTAGTCATTAGTGTTTATTTATACTGTTCGCGATGCGATGCAATGTCGAACAACGAAACATATTGAAGAACAAAGGGAAGCAATTAACTTTCAAGTTAAGTGCGATGTGATATAATACCATGAAGTAAATACATATGAAAGGATTATTGAAGTAATTTATAATAAAAGACATTTGCTTGGTGCACAAGGCCCCTTATAAACATGATTAATTAATTTTCCTTACAGCAATACTTGAAAAAATTAAATGAAGGCAAATTTCATCAAACCTATGAAATGTAGATTAATTGTATTTTGGAATCGTTTTGGTAAAGTTTATCATTTGAACACTAAGAAAATTTTAGAAAAAAAATTTGAAAATTTGAATTGTTCTTCATATATTTAAAAAAATTAAAAAAAAATCACAAAAGTACAGAAAAGTGAAAATCTAATAAGCTGAAGGTTTGTTCCAATCGTCCTTCTGGTGATGTTCAAACACTGATCAACAGACAAAGAGCAGAAAAACATTGACCAAGAGACAAGAGTGAGTGAAAAACATAAAGTTACAAAATCGCTTGAGTTACAAACCGGTTAATCAGTGCTTAAACATCGCCAAATCAGTGTCGATATAAGCGATTGTTACGAAAATATGCGGACATAGGTCGACTCTCGGCCTAATGCGGCCGAGCGGTTGTAAGCTGAAACAGTTCTTCACTCACTCTTGTCTTTTGGACAATGTTGTAATCCTCTTTGTCTGTTGGTGGTGTTTGTGATCGCCATGACTGGATGATTGGAACAAACCTTGAAGTTAATCTTATATATATATATATATATATATATATATAAAGTGATTTGAATGTTCAAGTTAAAGTTAAAAAAAACGGCACGTGATATTTTAGCGCTGCCGTTTTGGCGCGGGACATTTTTCCGCCGCTATTTTGGCACAGAACATTTTCCCGCGGTGGGTTTCACTTCATTGTAGTAGGGTCCTAAGACTATGCGGGGGTGTTTTTTTTTATTTATTAACTTACGGTTTCCTATTTAAGACATCAGTGGTTCTGTGGTACTAAAACGTCCCGCGCCAAAACGTCCTGCTCCAAAAAAAATTAGTTATATTGTCAACTAAACTAGTGACGAATAGAATTACTCTTGGTCTTGATCTCGAAAAAATATAAGACCAATAACAAGACTAAGACTATTTTAACCCTCTCTCTTATTTAAACTCTCTAAAAGCATAAGTGAGAAACAGCAATAGACCAGAGTTAATCCTTTGAAAATGGTATAAAGTTAAAAAAATTATAGTAGTATGACACTGCTAAGAAAAGAAAAAGAATATAACAAAAATGAAAGGAAAGATAAATTACGGACGATCTGAGGTTGAGAAGTGGAAATGGGGGATGGGTTTAAGAGTAGAAACGGTTTATCTCAATTTCCGATAAAACTACAAGTCAAGCGCAAAAAAGATATCATCCATCATTCATGGTTTCCGTATTTGGTTTTGCTTGTAGTGTGCATGGATTATCCGTTATTCCAAAAAAAAAAAAATAATAGCAGTTCCTCAAACAACTAAGTTATTAAGTTATTAAATCGCATCTCAGACAATAAAACAAGATCCTTAAAGACTTTCTTTAGGTACCTACCCATTTGCCAAAACGATTAAATCCAAAAAAAAGGTGGAAAAAATGATAAAATTAACTTTTAAAAAAGATGATGATAATCTATATAATAGCTCAAGAAGACAAGCTCAGACATTGATTTTGAATATAAAGAGTCAATAATGTCAATCAAGTGACTTGTAATTAATATTTAATCACACACAAAGTGGTATTAATCGTTTTGGCAAGAGAAATCTCCATACTAATTGAAATGGTTGTAACTTAAATTTTAATTAAAAAAAAAAATAAAATTTTATAGTTTGTTAATATTAAAGCCTCTCAAAAGGCACTTACATAATGTTTATAAATATATTTGGATCGTTCTTTTAACATGTCTTCTTTTAACCTTAATGTATAGTAACAATTGCAATTGTTATAGTTCTAGAAAAGTAAAATTAACTTAAGTCTCGCTATTTGAAATTAATTATAAAATTAAATCATAGAATATACCATATATTTATAAGAAAATATTTTCTTTGGTTTTTATTTTCGCTAATATCACAGAAATACTTGGAAATCACTTGAAACAATAGATAAATAAGCATTGAAATGATAAAAATATTGACAAATAATATAAAATATTTTACTTTGATTATAGCATTTACCGTCAAAAGTATTTATCCTTTTATTCTATTGCAGGGCAAACAAAAATTCGTACACGAGTTTCAAATTTCTGCATCATTAAATTAATTGGTTTCGTGTTTATCAACGTTACGTTTTAAATGTAACAAACCGTCAACGAATATTAATTTTCCGCGTGCATTAATTGTTTGAAATTTTTGAGTCTTACCTTTTAAGCTTCCTGTCGTATGAATAATTTTATCTTGATTCAATACTAATTATATTTGATTAATTCTATATAGTTACTAAAAGCTTTAAAGAAGCTGTCAAAAATGACGAAAGCGTAAATTTTCAAAAATTTTCTCTACAGATCTCTGAAGCATATAAGAGATTTTCTTTGTAATTATCAGATATTGAACTCTTTGACCTTTTCTTTGTTGTCTGTTAATAACCACTGAAAATAATTTGCATACCATAACACGTCGTTTACTGAAAGCTGTGAATATTGACTTCATACTGCATTGTAATTGCAGTCAAATCGATTATCATTTGCATCTTGATATAAAGTGTATTATACACCAATGAAGATATATTATTATGCACAAATTGACACGAAAATGATTAAAAATTCAATCAATTTACTTGATTTTTGTTACTGTGCCTTAATTAGAGTTACACCACTTGCAAATGAAAAAGAATGTGAAAATAATGGTTAGAGTTAAGGGGGTATTCTAGTCTAGAGGCCCGAATTTCGAGTGTTTTTTGGCAATTGATAAAAAATTAGCATTTGATATTTTTAACATCCATTTTTTCATCATTTATTTATTTATATTTAGAAAAAACAAGAAATTAATTTTAAAAATAATTTGTTTTTTTTCATTGAGTTATGCGTCTTTGAAGTAGAGGGGAAAAAAAGACCGTGTCCTCGTCGCCATGATTTCTACCCTTGTGGTCATTTGAAAAATAAAACAATGATGGATTCTTGATAAGTACAAATGTCGCTATCTCATGAACCTCAAAAACTGAAAAAAATATTTTTTTTTCATAAAATGGCGGCTACTCAAAAATAAAGGTCAATTTTTTCAATCATTTTTTAACTTTGTCGAATTTTTTAAAAATATAAAAAATTTAAAACTTTTATTTTTTGTTAGTTCATGCAATAGAGAGATATTTAAAGAATATTCTTGCTAAATTTCAAGTAAATCGGCTGACTAGAACTTGAGATATTATGGCTACCGCATCGAAAAAAGTAGTTTCGAGATAAACGCGTTTAAAGTTTTACGTTAAGTCTCAACCGGTTTAGTTGCCACGACACTAAAACGACTATAACTTTGGAAATAATTTGAACATTGAAAAATCCTTTTAGGGAAATATTTTGGAATATGTAAACTATCGGATTATGAAAAAAACAATTTTTTTTCGATTTTTTCAAATTCCTAGACTAGAATACCCCCTTAATTAAATGACGTCCATTTTAATCGAAAGATAATTTAGTCTCATTTGTATTCTTAAATTTTTACACCGCGACTGGCCCAGATGTAGCTCAATGTTGATATTCAATTATCGAGCAGTCGAGATCGTATGTTAGTGATAACGCTTCCAGATGGTTCAAATTATGTTAGTTTAAACTAGTGATCTTATAGCTACTAGTATGGCCTTAACTATCTCAAAAAGATGGATACAGAATCAAAATTAAACATTACACTTTTGCTTCAACAAATTGTAATGTACACACTGTGTGATATTTTGTGTTGTGGGAATTATTATATATATTTCGGAGTGCCTTACTTTGGCTATTGTAATAGGCACTAATAACGTCTACAATACTGACTGTGCGATGTTTTTTTGGATGCTTAGAATAAAAGTATCATAAGTGTCCTCTTTCTCGAAGTAATCGTTGGAAAACAAGCCGTTATTGTATAAGATCACCACTATTATTTAGGCGGAGGTCACGGCCCATGTCATGTGCTAGAGAAAACGTTGATACGGGCTATCGAAATAGGAACATACCGATTCTCTCTGACAGTCAGGTAGTGCTAAAAACCATCGACAATACAACAATCAGCTCCAAGCTGGTGTTGGAGTGTCAAAAACTTCTGGAGGACCTGACAAAGCACAACCGAGTCAAATTGGTTGGGTTTTGGGAAGAAAAGCATAAGAATGATGGGGAGAATTTACCTCTCGTTCACCGCTGAGGTTTTACGACTGGGAAGGAACTAACTCAGGACAGTAACGCGACTGATAACCGAACACTGTGAATTGAGAAAGCATCTAATACTTATTGGTGTGTCTCAACAAGACTTCAAATGCAGACTGTGTAGATATGGGGAGGAAAACGGGATCCATATCATTTTTGACTGCAAAGCCCTTACAAAGTCGCGACACCTGTATGGTATAAATGACTTCATGGTTACCGAGGTACGGCACTGTGAAAATAGGCCAGTTTTTTCGAAAATGGAAAGTTTTAGTTTTAGACCTTTTTTTTGGAACGAAGTTGCGTCGAAATGATTGATCTTATTGTATATAATTTGTAGGCAATTTAATTAGCTTTAAATTAAGTGCAAAGCGGGGCCTGTTACATCTGGACCGTAAACTTGTGTGGAAATCGCACATCCAAAGGATAGTTGGCCGAACTCGCCATCGCATGCATGTGCTAAAACACCTTCTTATAAGCAAAACTATGCCTCTTCACATAAAAAGAATAGTGTATATTACACTGATAAGACCTATCTGACAATATGGAAGTTCCGTATGGTCATCCGCTTCCAACTCGCAAGTACGAAGAGTGCAGGTTGTGCAAAGTAGAATCCTGAGGTTAATGGTGGGCGCTTCGTGGTACGTGAGTAACCACACCCTTCACAAAGACTTAAACATCGCATATGTTCAGGACGTATTGCGAAACACATACCAACGACACGTGCAATCGATAGAAGAACACCCTAACCCACTTATGCAGGATATCGCCAACAACCAGCCTCCACCAAGAGACCAAAGGCGACTGAAACGGAAAAGACCTCCTGATCTTCTCTCGACAAGGTAACAGAGTAACTTCAACAACTTCGCTGGTTGGGATAGATATCCAAACGCCCATCTTTCCCCTAATTAATATTTATAAAATATGTTTGTGTTTTAATGTATATATATAAATATATATATAAATAGATTTAAGTTGAAAAAGTGTGTACATAAGGTGCTGTAGGAGGAACACCACTGGATGTATTCTTCCCCCCATATTTCATGTGTGTTTTTTATACCTTTATAAGCACAATTGTAATGTACTATCGTACAATAAAATTTGAGTTTTATTAAAAAAAAAAAAAAAAAAAGTGGGGCCTCTAAGCCTCGTAATTTTCTCACAATTTTAGAGAACCCATATAAGGTAAAATCGCATTTTGGTGAGTACTTTAGTATTGGTGGATCGTCAGGGTTGTTTTGAGGCTCGTCACCGTCGTCCTCTTCATTGCAGTTTTGCACATTTCCCCAGAGCAGATATTATACATCGTAGCACATCTAAGCCCTGCTTTCATTTACAAGAGAAGAGTTGTAGGAGCTCTGCGGGGCTAAAAAAGGCTAAAAAACATGACCGATTTCTACGGAAATGTTAGTACCTTTGAGCTCTTTCGGCGGCGCTAGTATCTAGTGGAAAACCAGCTGTTCACCATATGTGTGGTTATAAGAGTCATACGTCTCAAACAGCCCCCTACCACTTAAACTTATCAGAGTTAATATACTTATTATATAAAAATACTTATCATAATTATTTTCATATAAAAACAATAATAATGAAAACATTAAACAGTTTCATTTTAATAACTTGCCTGACTCTTAAAAATTTTTTTTCTAACCTCTGACCTTCATAAATTCTTTGGTCTTCGTCAGTCTTTGTGGTCTTCGTTCAACTCGTTTTCAACTACATTTCAACTAATTTACTGTAAATCCAGTAAAAATGGTCACATTTTTGTAACATGGAGTTGTAGGGGGCATACCTACATGATTAAAAACTACTTTAAAAAGGTTCATTTCTAGGAAAACGCAATTTTAACTTTTATGGTTTTTTTTTTCAAGATTTTGAGAAAACTACGAAGCTTACAGACCCCGTTTTGAACTTAATTTAAAGCTAATTAAATTACCTACAAATTATATTTAACAAATTTTACTCGTAAGGTCAATGGTTTCAACGTAACTTCAATCCAAAAATGGTCCAAAACTAAAATTGTCAATTTTTGAAAAAACTAGCCTATTTGCAAAGTGCCTTAACTTGGTAACCCATTGACGTGCAGAGCTCCGGTTGGGTTTAATTTGTAACAAATTTGATGTTTTTAAAAAAACGTACAGAATAGCTTTTGAATAAAAATGCATGGATTAGAAGATACCCAGCAGAATCTGAAACATGTTCAAAAATTTCACATTTTTTCCTCTATAAAAATTTTTCCAAAACTTTTTGAGAGTTACAAACTTGAGAATACATAGCCTTTATGGGTCCAAATAGCATACTAAAAATAAGAAATACATAATGTTTTGCAAATTTAGCTATTTTTATGTCGATTTTAGCCTATACAACAGACTGGTGGAGAAAATTTTTAAGACGCTCTATTAAAAAAAAAAAAAACAAATATCCGAAAACTAGACAAATGCAACCTTAAGGAATATCTTTTGGGAACTCGCCAACATCTTAAAATCAGCAATCCTAAAAAAATATTTTTGTAGAATGTTGATAATATTTTTATTTTAGTACTTTGCCTTATATACTATATATGTGGTAAACTAATCGAGAACTATACCAAGTCCTTAAAGTTTTTTTCTCCCGATTAAAAATATCATTTAGATTTCAAACAAAAATAACATTACGAGTAAAATAAACAAAATCAAAAGAGGACACCTGAAATACTTTTCATATTAAAATCAACGAAAGTGAGCACAATACAAAAACGATTCGCTACTAATCGAATGACGTATATCGATGAACGATTATTATGCCAACTGAAAATATGATTTACCACACGGTGAGTTCCGCGAGTTGAAACGTGATTTTTACTGAACATTAATCAAATATTAATTATCTAATTAGTTGGCATCAACAGCGGTGCATTTAATTTGAAAAAAAAATTGGTTGTCTGTAAATTCGGTTAACGGACGATACTTTTACGTGATAACGTCATAAAGAACACCTAATTGGTGAAAAATTGTGTACTTTTATGAATTGAATTATTATCACTGAATTATCACTATTTTGTTTAGTACAAAGAAGGAGTTAATTGAAATTTAACCTTTTTTTCAAAATAAAATCAGATGAAAATTATGAAAGAAAAAATAAATTATATCTTATTAAATAAATTGTAAAAGAAAAATTAACAATTTGGATTTTTCGTTTTGTGATTTTTACATTTTTTTTTGTACTTTAATTTATAATTTGTGTTGTGAATTTTAGTGAATAGTATTTGTGAAAAATAACAAAACACGTTGTCTAGGATTCAACAATAATATCGTGCCTCACTATCACTTGTATCGCGTTTTCGTTTGCACGCACAGGCTCAAATGGAACGTGACAAAATGAACGATCTCTTTCAGACTGGCTCTCGTAGTTCAGCAATTTATAAGACTTTATCACGTCAAAATCCATTACTTAAAAATTCTTTTACTTTCTAATGCCAACAGAATACATGTGGCGATTGTACGTCTTGTGCATAGTCGTGTGGCGACTGGAAATTCCGACTTGCAGTTATTGTCTCTCGCAGGTGTCCTGACGGAAATTCAATATAAACCTAAATAATTCAATGTTCGGGGCCATTGCTGGCCTATACAATTGTATATGTAAAAAAATGTAGATAACCACTCCCCCCCATTACAGTCGCAACAGTAGGTATGCAAAGAGCAAAAATTTTCTTATTAAATTTTTCAGTGTTTGTCGTTTTAGGATTATAATCATAGGTCAGAATCTGGATCAAAATAACAAAAAGATTACCAACTGTAGAGTTCTTTTCGAAAATTGTATGCTTCGTTTAACAATTAGGTAATACCGATTTATTATGCATAACTTACGTATTAAATATCAAATATTTTAATAATCTATTTAAAAAAACTCACAAATAAAAATAAATACGTGTACGTTCAAATTTTCATAGAATATTATCTAAGATTTGAGGTTTAAGTTGAGATATTAATAGTTTTTACTTTATGGATATGGAAGTTTTTAGTATTTTTTCACTGTTGAAAATGTTTAGATGTAAACGTTTAAGTCACGAGAGAGATTTTCTTGAAGCAAAACGCCTCAGATAGCCTTACCTTAGACCGGAGACGTTACTGAAGGGGTCTGACACTCATTTTAGTTATCCTATTCTTTTATTAATAATTCCGAGAAGAAAATAAAACTACCAACGTTTAATAATATTTAACTGTAGTGGTAATTATCACCAACATACGTTAAATGATATTGATTGGCTCTTGTTTTGAATGTCTTCAATCTAATAAGTTTACAGTTGATATTTTCAAACGCCAATGGTACAAAAATAAAATGTAAGGAATTATTTAGAAAAAATTAAAGCTCCTTGGTTAGGATCCCTGAGTGTCAGGCTCTTGATTGCAATCTCGAAGACTCGATGCTGCCAATAGTAAGCCAAGTAAATAAGCGCTTAAGACCCATATATCGCATTGAGGGTTAAAAAAGAACTTTTTAAAATCTACAATACTGTAGCTACTACACATATGCAACTGTGAACTACGACAAACTAATTTTTATAGTTATATGCAAAATATCACGATTCATGCGACACAAAAAAGGTATTTGATTGTTCCTTTTTTCATAAAGCTTTCGTTTAAACACAATGTTCCGTCATTGTAACTGGAAATTGGTCTCAGCTGAGTTGAGTTGTCGTTGTCAACCAACGCCGAGGTTTATATTCGACCAGGTGTCGAGTGTGATAGGTGCGTAGGGGTCGATCCCGGTTGTGGTAGTTGGTTTTGTTGCCGATACTGTTACGAAAACTCGAACAAAACGAGATGCGAGACGGAGCCCGAATGCTGGTTGTGTCGACCAGTTGGGATGAGTTACTGCCACCGCTAACACTTGCACCTAAAACAAACATATCATTTAGATGATAACATATTTTGAAAGAAACCCTTCGAAGTATCCCTATATGATAAAAACTCGTTTTAATTTTTGGTAAATATCAAAAGAACGTAAAAAGATTAATCAAGCCTTTAAACAAATGTCTAACCTCGTTTGGTTAATGGATCTACCTATGTATCTTTAAAAATAGCAAAATCCTTTTTTGGTCATTTTGTATTCATACTCAAACAAAATGTAATCATTAAAATAAAGTTTTTATATTAAATCACACAAAATTATATTTATAGACCAGTGTTTTTAGCCTTTGAAAATGATAAAAAGTGAAAAAAATTATAGTAGGATGAAACCCATTAGAAAAGGGAGAGAATATAAAACAAATGAAAGGAAAAATTAATTACGGTTGATCTGAGGTGGGGAAGTGGAAAAGGGGGTGGGTTTTAGAGTAGAAACGGTTTATCTCGATTTCCAACAAAACTACAAGTCCTATGGAAAAAAGTTAAATTACAAAGTTGTAGGTAATAAGAAGATCTACAACTTTTATGCTAACACTTTTTTCACATAACTTTAAAATTTATGTAAAAAATTCTAATAATCGAACTTTTGGTTTTTTATTTTAATCTTTTACAAAAAAAAAATCATGAAACTTGGTTAAAACCTACCGTTTAAGTTCCAAAGATACTGTAATTTTTTTGATTTAAAATATTAATTTTTTGACCTTATTTTGACTTAATATTGAAAAAGCGCCCTAATTTTCAATCGAAAATTCTCACGTCAAAATATTTGATTTTTTTTAAAAAATTCGGTGAGCTTTTTGTTCGTTAAAACCAATACTTTCTTAGGGTGCAAAAAATATAAACATAATAATGTTAAATGTTCTCAGAAAATGAAAGAAATAAAGTGTAAATTTTAATAAATGTTCAAAATTCTGTTATGTACAATTGTATCGAACTAATTATTACAATTTTGAGCAATTTATAAAATTAACACTTTTATTGTTGCATTTTCTGAGAACATTTAACATTTTAATATTTATACTTTGTGCACCATTAGAAAGTATAGGTTTCAACAAACGAAAAGCTGCCAACGTTTTAAAAAAATATCAGATATTTCGACGTGAGCATTTTCGATTGATAATTAGGGTGCTTTTTCAATATTAAGTCAAAATAAGGTGAAAAAAATTAATATTTTAAATCCAAAACATTACAGTATATTTGAGACATTTAAAAGTAAGTTTTCACCAAATTTTGTGTATTTTTTTTTTTTTTTTTGTAAAAGATAAAAATTTAAAATTTGTTAATTTGTATTTTTCAGATAAAATTTGAGGCTATGTAAGAAAAAGTGCAAGCACAAAAGTTGTAAATCTACTTATTATTTACCTTTTTGTCTTTTAACTTTTTTCATAGGACTTGTAGTTTTGTCGAAAATCGAGATTACCCGTTTTTACCCTATCTTTTCCACTCCCCCCTCTCAGATCGACCGTAACTTATTTTTCTTTTCATTTTTGTTATATTCTCTTCCTTTTCTAATGGGTTTCATCCTACTATAATTATTTTTCTGTTCAAAAATTATTTACCCTGGTTTTTTAGTCTAATTATAGATAACAAAATGAAAAACCGACTTCAAAATAAATCAAAAAATCTTAAATTAAAAATGCACTTAAATGTAAAAAAATAATTGCGTAAGTATCCTTGCAGTGTCTACAACTAACAAATTATTAGGATGATATAATGTACAACTATTGTTATTTTTGGAGTTGGTGTCAGCCAACGAAATACGACAGTATAGATATCTAGTAATAAACGAGAATACCTCATAAAATCTATTTTTCAAATGAACTTTTATACAATATACTAGTACTGTGAGAATTCTAGCGACCTTTAAACTACAAAATACCAATATACTAATTAAACCCTTATACAAATGAGCATTAATATTTATTTGCCTTGGCTTACACCAACTCCAAAAATAACAATAGTTGTACATTATATCATAATAATAATTTGTAAGTTGTAGACACTGTAAGGATACGAAATTATTTTTTTTACTTTTTAGCGTATTTTTTGTTTAAGATTTTGTATTTATTTTGAAGTCGGATATTCATTTTGTTATATGTTAGTTTTGTTTATTTCTCAATTTTTAATGATCTGAAGATTGATAACTGATTTTATTTCTTTGAATATGGGTAAAACAAAGTTACTACAAAATTACTACATTTTATCTTTTTCCTTAAGGGTTAACATTTTTTGCTTTTACATTTGATGATAGAACTAAGTGGAATACTCCCTGATAGAAAAAAAAATTATCAAAATCCGATGATTCAGTTAAACGTCACTATTTCAACCCCTATTTTTATTCTTAGGGGTGGATTTTTTTCTTCAAATTAAAATGTGAATAATTTAAAGGTACGATGCACGTAATAGAAAAAAAAATATCGAAATTGAGTTAGCCAGGAAAAATGTATTATTTCATTCCTAATTTAAAGAGAAACTTCTCCTATTTTTGAAGTCGGTTAAAAACCGTTTTGCTTTAACAAGTATTATGAGATCTAATAACAGTTTGAACCTCTTTAGTTCTTATATCCGATTGTATCATAATTAATACGTAGTAAAGTTGAAATTAATACTTCAAATGATCTTAATGATTCTTCAAAGCAAAACAGGCTTAACGTTTCCTTAAAAATACTCGTTAATAATTTCAATGAAGAGTTATATAAACATTTCACTCTAGAATAGCTTTTAATGCTATATTTATAAGCGGTTTTGTCAAGGAAATAAACCTTAAGTTGTTTTTATGTAAACAATGAATTCAATTTTTGATAACCAGTACTTATTAATTAAACTTTATTTTGATACTTTTGTAATTGCTGTAGATTTAAATCGAACGCTTGCCAAAGCCTACGGTAAACATATTCTTGGTAAACCACAGTATTTTGAATGGTTAAAAATTTAAAAGAAGTGATTTTGGCGTGAAAAACAAAGAACGGTGAAAACTACCCCTAAAATTTAAGGATAGGTAGTGAATAACAAGCTTTTTGGATGAGTTCAAATAAATGTGACTTTAAGAAGCTAACATATATATCTACATACATTTAAAAGTCATGAGAAACCAATACTTGTTCCCATTCCTGCTAAATATAATAATTATAAAGTTAATTAATTATTAAATAGTTATTAAGAGTTAATATCCTTATAATACTAAAAATAATAACTTTTAATGAGTTACCTGTGACATTAGCGTTATCATATTTTCGACAATTTCCAAATGTTAGCTGCACCAGATATTTTCGCAGGTCGTTGTTAAAGCATAAATAAATCCATGGATTGACGCAACTGTTGAGGCTCGATAAGAGTGTTAGAATTGTGAACGTTGAACCTAAAAATAATTAAAATAGATCAAACCATGTCAAAATGAAGAGTATTTATAATTGTTAAAACTTAAACCAAAAATCTCCCATTTTTGGTAATTTAAAATATAATTAAGAGTTATGAAATGTACATTGCATGACAATAACAATGCATAATCTATAACAATAAGTTTTGAAGATTTCTGCTTTTTGAATCTATATAATAAAAACGTCCCATCATACCTGCGCGAGCGAACAAAAACGGAATCATTTTTCCCAGCTAAGCTTTTTATCTAATTTAAAAAATTTTAGGTGTTTTGTTGAATACTCTTTATTACCTACATTTTCATATATTTAATGCAAAAAAATAAATGCCATTTACATTGTAATTTTCTCCAAAAAACAGGGTAATAATATGGCTTGTCTAGGGTAAACTTGAAAACAGCTGAGCCGATTTCAATGGAGTTTTCACAAAAAGTTATTGTAATTTACATTAAAGGCTACTTTTTATTTCGAATATTTTTCCCTGTCTGTTTGTTTGTTATTGGCAAACTTGAAAACAGCTGGTCCGATTTGGACGAGATTTTCACTGCAAGTAGTTAATATTACAAAAAGTGCTTTAAAATACTTTGAATTCAGAAAAAATGTTGATTTTCTGAGCAAAAAAATAAAAACTATATAAACTTCGCAACGAAAAACATACATCGGCAGGCAGTTGTGATACAATGTAAATACATATCATATATAAATGATATACCATATGATATCGTAAAGACGATATGATTTTAAACTATTCCATTTGTTATTCTTATAAATTAATGTTTGCAAATTTTAAAATTATAACCATTATAGAAATATAGTGATAGGTTAAATTCCTAGAAAACATAAATCCATTGTGAATTTACGGGTAGTTTATATATTATTAATAGTTCGGCTAAGTAAACGTTCGAATTGTCGAGGGAGAAGAAGGAAATTCTATGTAGTAAATATGATTTCATTCATAAAAAGAAATATTTTAGTTAAAAAATGAGACCCGTAAGAATAATTAACAGAAACAGGCAGTTCTACTTAAGTGATCCCGATTAGGAGTTTGACTAAGAGAGGTGAACCCGTTAGGCAGAGCCTCTAGAACAAAGAGAAATCCAGTCCAACTTATTTTTCAAGAAAAAATAGCAACTTAGATGAGACCATCGCGTTGTTTTTTACCAAAAAACTATATTCTTAATTTTCAATTTATTTTAGCAAGATCTATAAGAATTCATTGTCTAATCTTGGACCCCGGAAAATATCAGACTTGCCGATAAGACATAATGGACTTAATACTATATCCTAGAATAATAAACGTAAGGCAACCAAACCTGATACCTCAGATCTTAAGATAACACATTAAATATTATTGATCCTAAAAAAGGTACATTTTCTAAAGGATAGCTGCTAATCCATTCTACTAAAATTAATAAATGATTTCATATGACATTTGGTGTGAAAGGTTCTCAAAGCTTAAATTTTTTTTAATATTTTACAATATTCAAAAAAACGTAAAGATCCTATCTATAAGATAGCTCATATCTGTTTCTGGAAAAGTAGTTTAACGGATTTTCATGAACTTGCTATGAAATAAAGGTCAAGAAATCTAATTATCTTTTTTTATTAAAATATCTGAATTTCTTATTTTGGGTAAAGGTTTCTATTATTCAATCAGATTAATTTAGATACGCTCAGCAAAGCGGGCGGGTATCAGCTCGTGTTAATATAAATGTCAACAAAACCTAAAGAAACATTTTACAACTACAACTGCTTAAAGTGTTAGATAAACTCAGATATAAAACTGAAATCATTGTAGAGATGAAGAAAAACAATTTGAATAAATTATATTGAACACGGATCAAGCCAAGAACTATATTCTAAAACCAAACCTAAATGCAATTTACCAACGTAAAAAAATCGTAGAAGAGTTTGGATGTGTTCTAAATTGAAAGTTTATCAAATAAACGAGAGATCCCATCAATAGCAAAATTGTATTTTCCACACAAATACATATTTTTACATTTTCAGTGGGTATCAAATTTTTACTTAATTGATTTTTGTGAAGACTTGGAGATCGAATGAAAATAATTTTTTATAAATAAACTAAGGGCTGACGTAAAATTGGAAAAAATTAATCAACATAGATCAGGCTTCGAAAATAAACATCTGTTTACGAAGAGAGAAACTACAAAATCAGCTTCAGGTCTTTCACTGTTCGACAATTTCAAAATTTTAGGATATAATACGAAAAATATAAAAACTAATTATAATATATCAAAAAGGATAGTATAGAGAGAGTTCTTCGGACTTTTTGAAAAATCCTAAGTTGTTAAACTATTTTTATTTATTCTACTAATAAGTAATATCAGACAAAGCCACAGCGAAGCTGACCCGCGTTCAGATAATATTTATATAATTAATTATCTATATTTATTATATACGTTGCAATTTACCAAGATAAATCTGAGATAGTTTTCCATTATTATCAAATAAACAACTAGCAAGATTAGAAAAATGAAATAAAAACTTGATTAATTTTACAGAGATTTTTCTTGAAAACAAGCACGAATTTATTTGCGGTGATAAAAATTAATTACATGTGATTAATAAGCCACTCGACCATTATACAGCAATCTTTATACATATGTGTACAATACATTACATATTTTACGAATATGTATTCATTTTGTATAAATAATAAAATAAAAAATCGAAGTTTTATAATAAAATATTGTATATGACTTAATGAATTTACTTAGATTTTTGAAAAGTAATCAAAAACATCCTTTGAACATGAAATAAATGAATGGTTTCTACTGAAATGTAAATTTACGATCTTATACCGACGTTTAATAACTTTGATATTTTGAACGTATTAAATACCTACACTTTGCATGTACCAGATAATTTAAACAAGTCATTATATTTTTTTTTTTTGAACTTTTAAATTGGTTTTCAACATTGTTATCAAGTATTCAGTAATACTTATAGTATCGAAAAGATGAACTAAAACACAGCACTACAAAAAAAAAATTTTTTGTTGTCCTGAATATCTCTGCTAATTTCTATGTTTTCAAGAGCAAAATTTACGAATATACATATATACGACGTCGTCTGCGAGGGTTATTATGTTAAAAAATACTTAATTTACTTAGTTTACTTAGGTTACTTAGTTTTAGATGAAAAACACTTAAAAAATTGAAAGCAAAAATATATTAAAAATAACCGGAAAGAACTTAGCGTAGAACATTTTTAACTATACGCCGAAAAATTGCTCCTGCAGAATCTGCTATTGCTCCAAGTGTATAGTTATTGGTCAATTATTAGTTAATTTTTCAAAAACTTGTTCCTTAAATGCTTTTTCAGATCCCATATTGCTCCCGGTGTATAGTTAATTAGTAATTCAATTTTTAAACTGTTCATGTTTATAAGATCCAACGGAAGTTGATGATGTCAAAGTACAACAATACGTACGTATAAATATAGTTACAAATAATTAGTTATTAAAAATATTGCATAGAATTGATCAATTATTTGCGTAATAAAAAGAGCAGACAGAAAACTTAAACAGAAAAGAAAAACAAAAATTTCAAATAAAAATTATTTTTAGTTTTATAGTGATTTTAATTCTTGTTTTAAAACTTTGTATAAATTTAATCATTAATCAACTATTAACCATACACTTGGAGCAATTGGGGATCCGGAAAAAAGCATTAAAGGAGCAATTTAAAAAAATAAATTTAAAAAAAAGCTATACTTATCTAATATCTCACTGAACTGCATTAACTATTAAGTCTACGCTCAAATGAGCTGGTCAGTGCACACTTCGATTAACTCCACTTTTTCAACTTTTACAAATTTTCACGTCAAAACACTTGATTGACTCTTAAATTTATAGGTATATCCGAAATAAATTTTTATAATAATAAGTATAATACCAGCTCTAAATTACAATTTGCTTTTTAGCTTTTCCATAAGAGACAATGTATTTCAGAAGTTTATTTTATCATATTTCTCAACATTTTGCATTATGGAGTTAATCAATGTGTGCACTGAGCGGCTCAAATATGAAATAATCAGTATGCAGTGGAAGGAGAAACACTGTCTCTGCAGGGCATGCGCAATAAACCGTTTATACCGCAATAATTCGTGATAATTCTTTTTTTAGATAAAGACCAAATATAAAAAATGTAAAGAAAAAAAATGATCAAATTCTATCCAGTAGTTTTTGAATTAAAAGTGAAGATTGGAAAACAGCTATCATTTTATTTATATAGATTGGAAGCAAAAATATATTTTAAGCAACTATCGGGTGATAAGAGAAGTTTTTTTTAATTTTTTTACTTATTATTTTTTTTTTTTTACAAAAAAACTAGTTTTTTCACATGATAATTGCTTAAAATACAAAACTATTTAGAGCTGAAAATTAGTACTATGCAAAAATATATTAAAAAATAACTGGAAATTACTAAGCGTAAAACATTTTTAACTATATGCCAAAAAATTGCTCCTAAATGTCTCTCTCAGAATTCGCTATTGCTCCAAGTGTATAGATATTGGTTAATTTATAATTCACTTTTCAAAAATTTATAAATTCAAATATAAAAATTGCTAAGTATAAAATCCAAAATAAGCACTTTTTTTTCAAAAAATTGTTCCTTAAATGTTCTTTCCGGATCCGCAATTGCTCCAGGTGTATAGTTAAGTAATTAGTAATTCAATTGTTAAACTTTTTATGTTTATAAGATCCAACGGCAGGTGATGACGTCATAGTACAACAATACATGCATAAATAGTTCAAAATAATTAATTATTAAAAATATTGCAAAAATTTGATCAATTATTTGCGTAATGAAAAGAGCAGATAGACGGCTTAAACAAAAATTTAAATAAAAATTATTTTGAGTCTATTACTTATAGCGATTTTTATTCTTGAGATTAAAAAATTTTTAAGAATTTAATTATTAATTAACTATTAACTAAGCACCTGAAACAATTGCGGATCCGGAAAAAGCATTTAAGCAGAAATTTAAAAAAAAAAATTTTTAAAAAAGTGATTTTTTGTATTTTACAGCAATTTTAATTTTTTGTTTGCAAATTTTTGAAAAATCATTGTGTAGATTTAAAATTAAATTTTTACTTTTTTTTACATGAAAGATGTAAATAAATTTTATCAATATTATGACATTTCTGGAAAGTGAAGCTTAGAAAGATTTTATATTCGTAGTAGAAAATTTTAGGAGCAAATATAAATTATTGATACGTAAATTATAATCCGATCTAATATATAGTTTACTTTATATCCAGAAAAAATGTAAGGTTCCCGTGGAATAAATATTTTTTTGTTTTTTACAGAGCAAAATATTAACTTTTTTTTTGTAATGTGGTAGTTTAGGGCTCAGAAAATGGTATAGATTACTTTTCCCATGGGATAGCAAAAAAAGTATGTATTCCATAAGAACCGTGTATTAAAAGCAGTTTCATTAAAATCCACGAAATAGAGTCTTAACTCATTTTCCTTAAGAATATTTGTCTACTTTTTACTCAGAAGAGATATACTACTCCCGTGGGATAGATATGGTTTTTGTTTATCACAGAGTTAAAGATTGATATAATTTTTGCAATGTGGTAGTTTGGGGGAGAATGACATAGCTTAAAGTTTCGGTAAAGTTCGTGAAATAGAATTTTAACGCATTTTCCTCCAGTTTTACATAATAACGAAAGAAATTTCTGAAAAGTGTAAATTAAAAAATTGACAATGTTAACTTCAAAATAAATATGAATTTTAATTTAAGACCCGATAAAATATAAATAACAATTTTTAAAATTTGAATTTTTTTATTGTTCATTGTCAAAGATATTAATAAAAATACACGTATTAAAATAATAAATTAAAAATTTCAAAACTCAACAATTACTTAACGGAACGAATTTTAATGAAGTTTTGTTAAAGATCCTGTAGGATAGTTACTAATCTATTCTTTTAAGTGAACATCCATTAATTACGTAAGGCGTTCAGAGGCCGATGAGGTCGAGCCGAATTTCATCTAATCTTACTTTGGGGAAAGAGAAGGTCTCGCAAATATCGCGTATTTTTTATTTTAAAAAATATCACATTAGATTGCGGGTTGGGGGAAAGGGTTATGCCAAATCTCATGATATCTTACCAGAGGAAAGGGGGTGGGATTTCAAAAATCGTAAAAAACGCCTCTCGCAATTAATGGATGCCCCCAAAATAGCTAAACGGTTTTAAATGACATTTGGTATGAAAGATTTTCAAATCCTAAAAGAAGGAATACAGTTACTTTTTTTTAATAAAAATCGTATAGAAGTTGATGTGAGACAGCTAACATATCTTTCATGAAAAGTAGTTTTACGAATTTTGATGAACTTCCTTTGGATCTAAAGTCTGAAAGTATCTATAATTTTTTTCTGTGAAAATAGATTAACTTTTATATTTTGCTAAGAACGTAGGGAATCTTTTGATCAATCAGTTAAATTTAGATACACCCAACGAAGCAAGCGGGTATCAGCTAGTACTAATATAAAAAAGAAAATTCACATTATAAATATATCTGGTATTTATTTTCTACATATTTTTCTATTCTGGAAGTGTAAAATTAAAACAAAGATTTTAAAAAACTAGAGGAAATCTTCCAAAACCATTGACAGTTTCATGAATTGTGTGCATAAATATATCAGAAATCAATCCCAAGGGCAACAAAACCGCTGTTGACCATTGATATGCTTCATATAAAGCTAATTTAAAATTCACAAAGGAGTTATAAATAGTTTATTTTAAAGTTTTTACTTATGATGTTGTACATATTTTATAGCATAATGATTTAATGATAAAAAAGCAATATTTGATTCTGAGCTTTGATTTTTTAGACTGTATGTAACTAAATTAATAAATTATTAAAACAGTATGATTCTATGAAAATAAGAGAATTTATCTTAATCTCCTAGACCTTGTTTTTTCACAAGACTATGATCAAAACTATTTTTTCTCATAACTTATTCTAGACCTCGTGTTTATAAATTAATGAATAATAAAATATATTAGAAATTGTTAACGCAACGTCGATATTTTTAATTAAATACCTGACATAAAGTAACGTCGTATTTTGAAGTAACTTTGCAAGGTAATTATACGAAAAGCTATCGTTGTCGTTATATAAAGACTTCGTTATTGTTGTAGGTATATAATAGTTTGCAATATATTTTATTTGGATTTTCTAAAATTACATTGCTTTATAATTATTGCTTCTAGATACTTTAGTGGTGGATTTATAGATGCAAATATTACGTTAAATTTTACAATAATTTATTTTTTCTTAATTACTTTCTTTTACTACTATATAGATAGTAAAGGAAGTATTGTAATCGGGTCGAATTTTCGAATTCGAGCTTTCACCGGAAATACATGTTTTGAGGTCCCCTGAGTCCAAAAAAGTGGTTTTTAGAAACATGTCTGTGTGTGTGTGTGTCTGTGTGTGACAGCCATATCGTATCGAAAGCTTTACCCGAATTTCACCAAACTTGGAAATTTGCCTTTATATTATGTCTAGTTGTTCCGCGAAGCTTTTGGTTGAAATCGGTTAACCGAAAGCTCCACTTTACTCTTGGCGTTTTTGAGCTTTTTCAAGTTTTTTCGAAAATGGCTCCAACGATTTTCTTTAAACTTTCTACAGTTTTTAGACTTATTAGTGGCTACAACTTTTATTTGAAACTTTTTCCTGGGAAAATTCGAATAAGGACGGTTCTGGGGTTAAGGTTGGAAATCCGTATATTTATATGTACATATAAGCTATATAGTGTATAAATATTACTTTCTTTTACTACTTACTAGTAAAGGTAGTATTGTAATCGGATCGAATTTTTGAATTTGGGCTTTCACCGGAAATACATGTTTTGCGGTCCACTGAGTCCAAAAAAGGGGTTTTTAGAAGCATGTCTGTGTGTGACAGCCATATTGTATCAAAAGCTTCATCCGAATTTCACCAAACTTGGAATCTGGTCTTCATATTACACCTAGTTATGCCGCGAAGCTTTTGGTTGAAATTGGTTTACCGAAAGCTCTACTTTACTCTTGGCGTTTTTGAGCTTTTTCAATTTTTTTCGAAAACGGCTCCAACGATTTTCTTGAAACTTTCTATAGTTCTTAGACTCATTAGTGGCTACAACTTTTATTTGAAACTTTTTCCTGGGAAAATTCGAATAAGGGTGGTTCTAGGGTGAAGGTTGGGAATTTGTATATACATATAGCCCGATAGGTTGTATGCATATAGTTCTATTTATATGTTTTGTTACAAAGTGCTTATATTTGTTTTAACTAACAGCGAGTATTTTCATAAATGAAAGTAAAAGAAAGTAGTGTGACGCCTCGCACCAGATATTTTTTAAATGATTGTAACTGTAATTTTGAGGACATATTTAGCTACAGACTTAATATTTAACTCTATAATATAATAAATTATCCCATGTTTTTTTAATGAAAATCATAGTTTACGATTTTAGAACTTTTGAGTAGAATTTTTAAGTTATTGTGTGATAGATGTTATAAGACTCTTGGATATCAATTGTTATTGTAGCAAGAGGGTTTAATAACAAAATACACAATAGAATGGTTGTGTTGGATGTAGAAAAAGCTTTTAATACTCGTACGGTTTGGCACATGGGTCTCCGGTATAAAATGATCGTTTTCAAATTCCCAAAGTACCTTATTAAAATTATGCACTCGTGTCTAACACAACGATCTTTTCAAATTAGAATGGGGGTGGGGGTGGATACCTCAGAGAAAATGATAATACCAGCAAGCCTCCCTTAGGGGCCAGTAATGTTTGTTATGTTTGTGATGGATATGCCCATGAAGAATGATATGATGGTGTCTCTCTTAGTGTGACAATTACAGTAGTTGGTCATGTCTTCAGGTAGGTTTTATTTAATAACATTTTGTATGAAACATAGAGGGAGATCTTCAACGACAGCTCGAAAATCCTCACACTTGGCTAAGAGGATATAAATTATGAAAATGTGGAAAATTTTAAGAAGACCCAGAATTGCTCAGTATTATTTGTTCACTTATTGTCGACTTAGAATTAAACTAGACGTGTCAGAGAACTAAAATTGTTTTATGTAGATAACTTTAATCCAGTTTGGCTATAATCCTAATTTTCAGATTTCTATTATTTCAGGTTCTTCGGAAATTGCTAATGGTCGGTCACGCTGGGGCACCCTGTATATGTATATTATACTAGCTGGTCCGCGCCCGCTTCGCTGAGCATATCTAAATTATACTGATTAAACAATAGAAACTTTCATCCCATCAACAAAAAAAGACAGAAAGATATTTCTAGATCTTTGATTCATAGAAAGGTCATGAAAATGCGATTAACTACGTTTCCAGGAAGATATTCCATATAGCTATCTAAAAGAGCTATCTTATAGGTTGTATACGTTTTTATGAATATTATAAAATACCTATACCTACTTGTGTTCCTTAAGTATAGCAATACAATTCGAAAATTTTGAATGTAATACATACCTATTTAACTGAGTTTTTCGCCAAGTTCAAATTTTTCAATAGTTCAAAAAGTTGAGTACGTGGAGTTATTTTTGATTGTTTGAATATAATTTAACACGTGTACCAATTTTTAAACATTATAAACATTCAAAATTAAATTAAAACATGATTACTGCAGGATAAGTACAATTGTTATGCTATCTTTTGAGAACCGTGCATTATTTTAACATACGAATTAATAATCTATATTATTCTCTGACCTCTCAACTACCCTATTGCAAAAAAAATCATGTCAATCTGTTACTGTATAAAAAACAAAAACATATCTATCCCACGGGAGTAATAAATTTTTCCTGGATTTAAAAGAGATCAGGCCTTCTTGAGGAAAATGCGCTAGAACTCTATTTCACCTACTTTAACGAAACTCCTTTTAAATACACGGTTTCTGTAAGATACAATTGTCTTGTGATCCCACGGAAAGAGTACAATTATGTCGATTTTTTGCTCTATGAAAAATAAAAACGTATCTATTCCACGAGCCCGTACATTTTCCCTGGATAAAAGGTAGGTTAATCCTTCTTGAGAAAAATTCGTTAAAACACTTATCCATAATCTTTTACGAAACTCCTTTTAAATAATCAGTTCCTGAAGGATACAATTCTTATCCTATCCTACGGGAACCGTGCTATATTATGACATAAAAGTTAGCCTATATTTATTCTCTGCCTCTTAATTAACCACCGCATTGTAAGAAATTATGGTAATCTTTTGCTCTGTGAAAAATAAAAACATATCTATCCTACGGGAACCGCACATTTTTCCTGGATACAAATAAGACTGTAGGATAAGAAAATTATTTTTTGCCTTGAGGACATTATGAGTTATAACTATTAACACATTATAATCAGATAACAACGTTTAGTTTCAGCATGATTTTTCTTTAAAACATTTTTTCTATTTTCCCGTTTAAATGAGAATTTTTTCCGAAATAAAACGTATTGTAGATAATGATTTGCATAATTAGCTATCATCATACTTAAATATCACCAAAATTCATTTTCAACTAAAAATGTATAGTTGATGCATAATTTTTGTTCCAACCCGTTTTTCAATTTCCCGAGAAAATGAGACATTTTCCCGCAATAAAAAGATTCTATTTAATGACTCAGATTGTAATTTTTTTCACCATATCAAATTTTATCAAAAACCGTATTTATTTGGGTAAGAATTAATAATTTGTTTCTAAAAACAATTTCGTTGTTTCTAAAAACAACTTTAATAACCATTAAAAGGGTTATAGCGGGCTAACCTTCAAAGATAGACATATGTCGCCGCGGACTTTTTTTTAGAAGTTTTTAAGAGGAACAATTTTCTTGCACATGATTTTTGCGTAACTTTAACCGTTTACGCAGGGCAGGCCACGAACGCTCTCAAAAGGAAATTTTTTTTCTGATTTTTGCGACATTTTCCATCGATGCTCTGCTCCTATTAGTCGTAGCGTGATGTTATATAGCCAAAAGCCTTCGTTGATAATTAAGCTATCCAACATTAAAAGAATTTTTCAATTCAAACCAGTAGTTCCTGAGATTAGCCCGTTTAACCAAACAATCAAACAAACAAACAAACTCTTCAATTTTATATATTAGTATAGATATATTGTAAGGAAGTATGGGATATCTTAAGAAAAAATGGCGAATAATTTATATTTTAAAAAAGATGTATTAAAAAAAAATCGTTTAATAAAACTTTAAGTGATACCTGAAAAAAATGATGAGTTGACAGCATTTGGATCCCATGTAGACCAGAGCAGAGCGCTAATAAAAGGTGTTGAGCATCCAATGTACAAAGCGATGACAGCGATTGTTTGTTTAACCGTATTGATTTTGGCTCGAGAAATTAATGGAGGCCGTCTCTTCGGTGATCCCGGCGGTGATGACATCGCGTGAAGTGACACTTGGCCCCCTGCATTTCGCCAAATCTCTCGACAAATACACGTGTAGGTAAACACCAACACACATAGCGGTACTATAAACACAGAAACGCTATACCTATAACAACAAAAAGTAACAGTATTAGTAACATATTCGAATTTGAAAGATAACATTATAGCTTAAATATAATGAGACTAGTAGCTACCCGCAACTTTATTGGTTTTAAATTCAACAATTGTAATCATGGTTTAGGCTTCAGAATATAAACTTCCGTTTATGAAAAAAGAAATTACACCATCTTTATAAATAAAATGATAGCTGTTTCCCAATGTTCACTTTTAACTCAAAAACTTCTTTATAGATTTCGATCAATTTTTTTTTTGTTTTACTTCTTATATACCTGGTTCTTATCTAAAAAAAGAATTATTACCATATCTTTAATAAAAACAAAGTAATGATGCACTTTATACAAGCAAAATGCGTTAAGCGGTGCATTTTTCGTCGCTGTGATATAGTGTGGCAAACGGTGTAATACACATGGGCTGGAGAGAGAATGTTTCTCCTTCCACTACCTACTGATTATTTCATATTTGAGCATAGACTTAATGCAGCTCACCGAGATTAATTTGGATTTTTAGTTTGAATTCTATTTTCTATTTGTTTAGCAGTTTTTAAAATATTTTTTGTACCTTTTTTATAAATTCTCTTTCAACTTTTTATATTTTACTGTAAAAACAGATTCAAAAGACATTTTTAAGTAACATCCGGAACAATAATCAAATTACATTTCAACACTTCCTTATTATTGCATATATTCTTAACCAGAAAAAGTTAAGTTACCGAGTAACATTTTTTTTTTTTAATTAAACTATATGCCAAAAAGTTGCTCCTTCAGAATCCGCAATTTCACCAAGTGTAAATTAATTGAGTAGTTAGAAGTTATAAATTCATAAATAATTAATTTTTGAAAAATTTGCAAACTTAAAATTAAAATTGCTATAAAATATAAAAGAGTCACATTCTTAAGATTTTTTTTAATTGCTCTATAAATGCTCTTTCCGGATCCGCAATTGATCCAGGTGTATAGTTGATAGTTAATTAATAATTACATTTTTTTAAAATTTTCAAACTTAAGAATAAAAGTCGCTTTAACACCCAAAATAATTTTATATTGAATTTTTTTTAAGTTCTCTTTCTGCTCTTTTCATTACACAAAAAGTTGATCAAATTTTTCTAATATTTTTGTTTATTTATTATTTATACATCTATTAATGTACTATGACGTCATAAACTGCCGTTGGATCTTAAAAACATGAACAGTTTAAAAATTGAATTACTAATTACTAATTAAATTAACTACTAATTAAATACTAATTAACTATACACCTGGAGCAACTGCGGATCCGAATTTAAGGAAAAATTTTTTGAAAAAAAAATTAAAACAGCTCTTCCGCGAAATATAAAACAAAGATCATTATGATCAGACCGTATACATCGATGGGTCAATAATTGAACAAGACCGAGGATGCGCGGTAACCAACGATCACGAGTTAACATCTTCCGAACTACTTCTTTATATTTTCATGTGAGGTCTACACAATTGAACTACCCCTCTTCTCCGCAAGCCACTAAAATAATAATAGAGTCCTAATATGCACCGACTCTTTAGCCATTGAATCTCCTAACCCTTTTCCCAACCAAAAAATATCTAATATCCATAGCCTCCTAAGAGGAATCAAAGAGAATTATAAACCAATTATGGATCCTTTCGCACGTTGGCAAAAAGAGCTGACGAGGAAGCCAGAAACGTTTTAAAAATTCCTGCTGTGGCTCAAACACCTGGATCACTCGAGGACTTCAAGAAGCACCTAAGCGAAAGGATAAGGATGGTATGGGACACGGAATGGAAGAGTCAAACCTCCAAACTCCACTCCATCAGAAAATCAACATTGATTAAACTGCCCATTGAAACAATCCTCCGACCAATCCAGGTCATTGTAACCCGACTGAGGATAAGACACCCAGAACTCACTCATACCTTCTACAAAGGACTTAACCTCCAAACTGCATGCAATGCTCATCCCCACTCACCGCTAAACACTTATTTGATTGCGACCTCCTGAAAGGATTGAGAAAGGAGATGAGTACACCAGACTCCATCCAGAAGGCGATGGGAGACCCAGAACATGCATGTAAAACTTCTTTAGTAATAAATAGGTACTGAACGCTTTAAGTAAAAATGTGATGGATTTCCTTTTTTTGAATTGAGCTACTATCATGAATAGTTCAACTAATTTAATTTTGGTCTGTTATACTACAAAATTGAAAGTTGAATTTGAGAAGATTTTTTCCTTCATTACTGTTTCACCCTGAAGAGCAAGGTTGTATTTTTTTAGATTATTTTTGACATCTGGTTTCAAATATATCAAAAGCATAAGACTTGATTCCACTTCATCAGACAAATGACTGAACCGTTAATTCATCCTTTATATTTTCAATCAAAATTAATTTATTAAGTCGAAGAGTTCATCGAAACTCCAAACGTCTGGCACTAATTAATTTCAAACACCTTTATATTGTACGTGACAGCGCACATTTTCAATAGAATTAAGACTAATTTCGAATTTTACTACAATGTCGTGTACTTGAACATTTTCGAATCATGCAAAATAATATCCTATAGATATGTATTACAGCTAGAAAAAAAATATTTAAATTGAGTGATGTAGTGAATAATAATTTATTACTATTGTTATTTTTTACAATTTAACTTTAATTTGTTCGGATAGTACGACGTAAGTGGTTCAATTCAAATTGATTTATTCTAAAATAAATCAGGTTTAATACTTATCTTTACTTTTGTTTTGTTTTATATTCCTAGCTGTTAAATGATAAAATGGGGAAGATATGTATCATATCGAATAAATTAAATGTATTTATTAGGTATGATTGACTTACTTAACAATTCTTGAAACTGGTTAAGGATATTGATTATCGCATTGAATTCTTAGAAAAAATTATAGGTTCGTTTGCGGATGTGATATTGAATCGATAACAAATCATTTCAAGACCGATTTAGGATCATCGCCAAGCGCATGCAAGTTTATGAGCCGAGTTACCGTCCGATATTTGCGGTTCACACGAAATACGTTCGTTACCGATTCATAATTGGTTCTAGCGATTCTCAGATTTGTTAGGATGAAAAATTTGGATTCTCTTACTCATGCGTAGTTTGCTAAATTATGGCTAATTCTAAAATCCAGTTTCACTGTCATGCTGCGTTCACACGAGTCAACTTTAGTATCCCGTTTTTAGTCGATCAAAAAAAAAAAAAAATGAATGAAAAACCTCGTGTGAGAACCGTTATCAACTTTTTAGTGGATCAAAAAAAATTTGAATGAGTCATCACACTAAGTTTTTCATTCCACTTTTGATCGATTAACTAAAATCGGTCAACTAAAGTTGACTCGTGTGAACGAGGCATCAACGTTCAATTCAATTAAACATTTTCGTGGGTTCTCGTTAATCCTCGTCTTATTTCCCAACATTTTCAAACTCGTTTACGGGAAAATAACCAGCTTAATCAGTTCATAAGCATGTATGCGTTTGGCGATTACCCTATCCACTTGGATTGATTCGTTATCAGTTCAGAATCACCTCCGCGAACAAACCTATAGACTATTAAAATTCAATCAATATTCAATTCCTCACGCTTATTTGAAAAAACTTAATATCTTTGCGTCGAGTCATTCTCATGCGTTTTGAATTCGGTTTATTGTTTTTCTATTGAATTCCCGATATGCATTAAAATGCATGTTTCAATTTTTTTCAAATACCTTTGTGTATGTACAACGTAGACATTCTCTCGTAAATAAATAATTCAATAATGTGTTTTGAATCAGCTTATTTGAGTGCTTTGATGTTTACAATATTTTTTTTATTTTTTATCTTTTGCAAAATAAACATTTTTTATTTATTTATTCGATTCATGAATATGCCAAATATAATAATCGATGATGAAAGCATGACATCTAGATTCAACTTTCATACTTGATGGAATGAGTACACATAAAACTTATTGCCAATTCTACCGTGTTTTCCCGGTAAAAAACCCATAAGACTTGTAATTCGTTTTTACTTTTTGAGGGTTCTAAGTTGTCCCCGAATAGACAATTTGGAATTGTGGATTTGCTTTTATCGTTTGTCGGCCTATAAAGTTTTGATTTTCTCCAGTATTCAAACGGACGGCAAACTGAAGTATTTCATAAATGGTACTTCTTGTCCCGGTTGAGCCCAGTGTGGTTTTCTAGTTTTCTTATTCTAGACAACTTATTTTTCATGAGCTGTTGATAAATAACCTAATCTGAACTAAGCAAACCATCGTTGACTATTCCGGACATCGATAGTACCTCTGCCTTAAACATCCCATATGTTTTTGATCGTCGCAATTGCATTATGGCCTTTATTGAACTCAAAAAGTTAACAGCGTCTAATATGCACTCTGACATCGTAAAAATTCAAGCACTAAGAACAGACTGAAAAAAATGTCGCAAGAAACCCTCCTTTATACGGTGAAAATATAACATTACAAAATAAATAAAAAATCTTAAACAAGAAATGCACTAAAAAGTAACAAAATAATGGCGTATCCTTGCAGTATCTACAACTTACAAACTATTAGGATGATACAATGTACAACTATTGTTATTTTTGGAGTTGGTGTCAACCAAGGAAATATGACTATATTGGTACTTAGCAAAAAAAGAGAACACCTTATGAAAATTATTTTTCAAATGAACTTTTAAACAATATACTCGAACTGTAACAATATCTAGCGACCTTTAAACTACAAATTACCAATTACCAACTTAAACTTTTTACAATTTTTACAAATTACTATTAATATTTATTTTCTTGACTGACACCAACTCCAAAAATAACAATAGTTGTACATTGTATCATCCTAATAACTTGTAAGTTGTAGATACTGCAAGGATACGCCATTATTTTGTTACTTTTTAGTGCATTTCTTGTTTAAGATTTTTTATTTATTTTGAAGTCGGTTTTTCATTTTTTTATAATATTTATTTATTTCTCGCGTTTTAGTGATCTGAAGTTTGATAACTAATTTTATTTTCTTGAAAATGGTTAACCTTCCAAACACGCTGCTCATATGAGGCAGCGCCGTTTAATATTAAAAGTTACTACATCATCCCTTTTTGTCCTTAAGGGTTGAAATTTTACTTTTAAATGTAATAACAAAACTAAGTGGAATACTCTTTCCAACAGAAAAAAAAATTATAAAAATTTGATGATTCAGTTAAATGCCACTATTTCATCCTTATGGAGTAGATTTTTTTCTTCAAATTGAAATGTGAACAATTTAAAGGTACGTTGTACGTAATAGAAAAAAATATCGAAATCGGGTTAGTCAGGAAAAATGTATTATTTCATCCCTAATTTTTAACCCCTTATGAGTGGAGTTTTTTTTTATAAATAATAGATATGAGATTAATTTAAAATTGTGTTCTACAAATAAAAAAATAATTATCAAAATCGAGCTATCCAATAAGAAGTTAATATTTCATCCCTTAGTTTTCAACCCTTTAGAAGTGGAAAATTTCGCTCAAATTAAAACTGGACCTCACGGAAAGCTGCACTGTTAAAAGCTGCACACAGATGTATTTTTTAAGATGTTAAGTTTTATCAAATCTCATATTCAGCTCTGTCATATTTTTTCAGATAGATACTGTTTACTACAAAACAACTACTTTAATGTATTATATTCTTAATTGACCATTAATACATGCATTTAAGTAATATGCGTTCAAGTTTTTTTTTATTTAAGTTTGCCTTAACTGTTATAGTTATTAGCGATCAATGAATATCCAGTAACCCTAGAAAAAATCTTGGACTTCCATTGAAATTAGAATCCTAGGAAGCTTATATGGCGACAATTTAGTCACCACGTTACTAAATGAGCCGTAATCAATTTCAATAAACAGTTTAAAAACGTTAAAATTTTTTGTAGAAAATCACAGATTTTTGAAACGATTGCATTAAAATGTGCTTTTCTTCTTTTCAAAAGAAAAAAAAAATTTTCTGGTGTTTTAAGTTGCTTTAACATCTAAGTTCATATCACGACTGTCAAAGCACAGATAATTTCTGTTGCTCAATTTGTACTTAGATCTAGGATCTGCAATTGCAATTGCTCTAACCACAGCGCCAATAGGTGGTAAAAAAATATTATATATTAACTTATTAGCAAATTTTGTTAAGACCACAGAAATATTGTCGTGTCAACCGAATTTCATGTGAAACGTATTCAGATTTAAGACTTTCCGCTGAATATTGGTACATTTTGGTGTGTGGCAGGTTGGGCAGTTCTGAGTTTTTGATTTGTTGTTACTGTTATGACTAAAATTTTAATTCCAAGTTTTAGTCAATTTTAATCTCGTCTATGAATAAGTTGGACATCAAATTCTCAAGTATATTCTCGAGTATAATTTATACTACACTCGAGAGCAACCAAATTGACTTAACCTCTTACTTCTCATACATACCTTGATTCTACTTAAAACATACCTGTTACTTATAAAAATAATATATTGTTTGAAAGTTTGAAAGCTTCAATAAACATATACATTTTCAAAAGAATTAAGTACTAAGTAGTTGATCCATTAACGTCTTATAAGTTGTAGGAGACACTTTTGCTCATCACGCTACTCGCGACTTGGGCTACCTGCCACCCCTTTAAAAGCCTTCACCACCGATTTACATTTATCAGTTGCTTATCAAACGTTGACCAGTAAACATATCCGTAAATTGCATTTTTTGTTTTTATGGAACCATGAACACCACACCTGAAGAAGCCGCTCAGATGGTTTCCTTGTTGCAATAAACAATTAGTCAGCAAGCTGTCGCTTTCGATACAGTATGCTATATCTTAAGTATACAGATGATTTCAAGGGACTGGTGCCTTGAAGCGGAGATCAAAAATTAGCCACAACCTCAATCACTCACGAAACATTTGGTCCTTCGAGCCGGATTTTGGTGAACTAAGCCAAGCCGAGAAGTAGACATCTTTGCTTATCTTCATTCCAACAACTTCAATCATCTTTGCTTCGCTACTTCACTTCTCTTCCTACACTCAACTGTGCTCATCTTCATTCCACAAATTCAATGATTCTCGCTTACGCTACCTTAATTCTTTTTACCTACTCAATTTCGCTCATGCAACTTTTATCATTCTCACTCACGCTGCTTCAATTCGCGTCGCCTGCTCAACTTAACTCATCCTCAAGAATTTTCTCTTACACAACTTTTCTGCGCTTGTCTATCGTCAATTATCTTCATGCAACGAACTTCAATCATTCTCGCTCACGCTACCTCAACTTGCTTTGCTTGCTCCACTTTAGCCATCTTCATTAACTTAACCGTAAACATTCTCTTTCATTCAAATGTCTATTTTTGAGAGAGACGACCGTTTTATTGTCTCAATCTCGCTGCGCAATCGGAATCTAACGTGTGTTGAAGTACAAGAAAAACTGAGACGTGTTCGAGAAGTAGCTGTCAGTAAGTGGATGCCTTCAACTGGTCCTAAATTGACTGCAGATTATTGAAAAGCACGTCTTCCGTGTGCTTGAAAGTATCTTAATTGGGACGTTGCACAGTAGCGGTCAGTTCTGTTCACTGATGAGTGCAGAATATGTCTGCACGACAGTGACAGGAGAAGCCTGGTTTACAGGCGTCCGGGCGAACAATTTGTCCAATACTGTTTCGCTAAAAGGGTTGCATATGGTGGCGGTTCTTGCATGGTGTTGGTTGGTATCTGTTTTGAAGAAAAAAACAAAGCTTATTTTCCTGCCGGGGAGAGGCCGAGAAGTTAGGCTAACAGTTGATCGGTACATCACCGATGTTCTCCTGGATCACGTTCCTCCTTACGTAGGGTGTGTTGGTAAAAATTTTGTTTTTGACAATGCTCGATAATACACGGCGCACATTACTCAGCAGTTTCTTCCTAAATTCGAAATACACCCAATGAACGGACCTGCACTCAGTCCAGACATGAATCTTATCGAGCATGTATGGGACGAGCCCAAACTAAGGGTACAGGCCATAAATCAAGTCCTTTCAAGCCGTAGAAGAATTAAAAGCAGATTTATTAGAGGAATGAGACAGCGTTCCTCAAAATACCGCCAAAAAATTAATAAGGTCAATGATGAACCGACTAAAAGCTGTAAATAAGTCTAGAGCAGGTAATACCAATATCGAATTAATGAAATTCATATACTTTTTAACAGTTTTTGTTGAGTTTTCAAAATTCTTGACCACAAGAGCTTTTCCCTAATTCCTATTTTTCTTACGTTTATGCTCAAACACGTTTAATTAAAAAAATAATGAATGAATAGTGATAATGATGATACCTTATTAAAGCTCAAACTTACGTCTTTGAAATGACATATTAATTTTATAAATTTTTTGTGCATTTTTATTAAAAACATTGTATGTATGTGAAGTTAGAGGTCGAGCCGATTTGGTTGCTCGCGAGAGTAGCATAAAATTTCTACAATTTGAGATCCAACATTGATAGATCCTTTTTTAAACAAATGTTTGCAAGAAGGTTGTAAAAATTCATGAACTGTCAAAAAGTAGGTCTAAAATATGTTCTTTTCTATGCAACTTTGTAACTTATTTTTTCAACGTTATGGATAATTTTATTTCAAAGCTGTGCTCAATGGATACAAGTGAAAAAATTAAAGCTCTTTGATATTTTAATTGACATTGAGCAAAGAAAGCTTCAAACTTTTAGCTGCCATATTTTTAAAATGACATTTTATTGAAATATCTTTTGAACATCAGATGATTGGTGCCAGAAACAAATTTTAAGTGATGTAAAGATGAATGGTGAAAGACAGGCCATCGTTAAAAAGAAAATGTGCTTACCATGAAACGTAGGCTTTTTCACCCCATTGAACTGAGAAAGTGGCCCAGCAGTCGTAAATATCTGGTCCGACTTCTTGGTATGAAAATATAAATAGCTAGAAAGAAAATAAACAACTTATTAAAATATTGCTTAAATCTTAATCATGAGCTTATATTTTATCAGTTTGATATTTCAGTTAGAAATTTTTAACACAAATATTTAACATAGGTATTATCTTTTATCTAACTCTTAAAAAACTGTAAGGACTTTTGTCTTTATTTTTCAGGTTTTTAACTTTATATAAGAAATGCATGAACGGTTTTAAATTGTAGGTGTATATTTTTAAGTATTCACAAAAGGCATATTATGGATCAACAAAATGGTACAAATGGGAAAAATTGTCATGATATCGTTATTAAATATATATTTTTGCGTTTTCTCCCATAACTGTAAATAATTCTTATCTTACTTAAGGACTCCTATATACGATCCTCCTATAACTGTTCTAAAGTGAAAATAATTTAAATATCAATTCGAAGTTTTAATTTAAACATTTTTTCCACACATTTAATTTTATAGTTTTTTATCTCGCATCACTAGCTGATACCCGCTCACTTCGCTGAGTGTTTCTAAATTTAACTGATTGATTAAAAGATTCCGTACGTTCATAGAAAAATATTAAAAATTAATCTATTTTGACAGAAAAAAATGATACATACTTTCAGACTTTAGATTCAAAGAAAGTTCATCAAAAATTGTATAAACTACTTGTCAAGAAAGAGATGTTAGCTGTCTCACATCAGCTTCTATACGATTTTTAATAAAAAAGTACCTGTATTCCTTCCTTTAGGACTTGAAAATCTCTCAAACCAAATGTCATTTAAAATCACACAGCTATTTTAGGGGACATCCATTAATTGCGCAAGGCATTTTTAGCAATTTTTGAAATTTCATCTTCTCCTCTCTAGTAAGTTGTCATGAGATTTGGCATATATCATTCCATAAACTAGCAATCTAATGTGATATTTTTCAAAACAAAAAAAATACGTGATATTTGCGAGAACTTCCCTTTACTCAAAGTAAGATTAGATACGATTCGGCTCAACCTCATTGACCCCTGAACGCCTCACGTAATTAATGAATGGATGTTCCCTTAAAAGAATAGATTAGAAGCTATCCTACAGGATCTTTAGCAAAACTTCATTAAAATTCGTTCCGTTAAGTAATTGTTAAATTTTGAAATTTTTAGTTTATTATTTTAATACGTTTATTTCTTATTAATATCTTCAACAATGAACAATGAAAAAATTCAAATATTTAAAAAAAATGCATTAATAATTCAATTTGATCCACTGATGACGAACGCATGGCGTTTGAAATACGTATCTGGAGATACAAAATTAACAATTTGGATTTTTCAGTTTGTGATTTTTTACATTTATTTTTACTTGAATTTATAATTTGTCTTGTGAATTTTTGTGAATTGTATTTGTGAAATATAATAATTAAGTTCGAAGTCAGCGAAATTTAATTTTTTTAAGTAAGATATTGTTTTTGCTGAAGAAACATAACTAAGAGAGGTTTAATTAAACTTAAATGGGAACCAAACGAACAACTTCAAAAACAGAACCACTTAATTCAAATTAAGCATTTAAATTTTCGTTTCGTTCGGTGAATATTAAACATCAACGTCTAAAGCTTCATCAATCGCAAAAGATTTCAATTTTTTCCAGATGTAAGAATTGAACACCGTCTGGCTGCAAGCCAACTCGTTGGAATTTAATTCAATGGCTAAAAAATTTCTTGTTTGATATTAAACCCCTGAGGTTAACTTTTTTCTTTCTTTTGATTCTTTGATAGTTCTTTTTTTTTCATGTTAATCTTTTGTTAGTGATATAGCAACGGGTGTTGATCTTGAATAAACAACGTTTCTTTACGTTATAATCGTAGTGTATAATCTTAAGTTTCGATCCCATAAATTGCTATGATTGAAAGGTTTTTAAAACTTTTAACTGAAAAGATATTGTGTAAATTGCTTACACATGAACGTTTTTTGTCAGACTTTTCAGTTGTTTCGTTGTTTCCACCGTGTAACCCCGAAATAAAAGAACGTAAAGATAATAAAATCCTTTGGTAAAATTTATGAATATCTCTTATTCATTTCAATGCGTTTGTTATTAAAATGTGGAGCTGTTATTGAGTTGTCTTTCTTTTTTCTGTTCGATTCAAACTAACTTTGACATAAAAGTTGCTGATTTATAAAATTCTTACCTGGCACATTTAAATGTAGAACGATATCTAAAGATTGCATTCTGTACCGATGCATTTATGTATGTATAAAAAGTATACAACATATTATACTCCCCTATTGCTTCCATCGAAGTCGAGTGAAAAAAGTAGGATTCTTAAAACTGATTTTACCACTCTTACATTAAACGCATCAGTCTGTGTGGGCGAAATTTTTGAATCGATATTTTACCCCCTTGCCAGCATCCAGTCTCGAGATGAAATTTTACATAAATGCGTCTTCTCAAAGATAAGACGTAAATTAATTAATTGTAACCTGTTTTATATGGAAACTTTCTTATTGGGCTTACCAAATAATGGCACTAGTTTAATACGTTTTTATATGTATAACTAGCTGATACTTGCCCGCTTCGCTGCATATAGCTAAATTAAACTAATTAATAGAAGCCGTCATAGCGAAATATGTAAAAGTAAGATTAGCTTTATTGCTACAGAAAGTTATTCATTAGGAATTGTCAATTTTCTAGAGTGATGAATATCTTCGTATTTTTACCTGCCTAGAAATCTCACTGTTTGCAATTTAGTATTTTTTCAATGAATTGTTACAGGTCATTTACGTTTGACATACTGTTAATTCCTATAAATTGGGTTTATAAGTTTTTTTTTTTGGTTTCAATTCATCCTTATGAACATTCTGTGTTTTTTCCTCTCTATGAATCGAACTCCTAAGGGATTCAACTCTTTAAAATCTAAATCAAACCCCTCCTAATCGGGATCACTTACATCGAACTGTATGCTTGGTTTTTTATTCTTACAGGTGTCATTTTTGAACTCGAATATTTTTTGTTAAGAATGAAATCAGATTCACTGCCGAGGATTTCCTGATTACTTCAATTTTTACCCTAAATAGATACATAAAACTCCATTCTCGATAATTCGAACATTTACTGAGCCGAACTATACCTAAGACAACTACCAATAAATTAACTATGGATTTAAGGTTTCTGTGAATTCAACTTATCAAGAGTTTACAGGATTTAACGTTCAATTACTTAATTATTTTTTTTTTACTAAGCAAGAAATTTATACAATCTGCTCCTATATAACAAGCGCAATGAGTGCTGACAATGCTGACAACAAGTCAGCACTTGTTTGACTTGTTTGGGGAAAGAGACAAAGAGTAAATTAAAAATGGTACAATAATAGTACTTAATAATGAAAATAATAAATTAATAAATTGAGGTAAGCCCATGGAATCGGACGTCAGTCAGCGCTAAAAATCGCTAGCGATGTAGTGTTCTTAGACCAGTGCTTTTAGCCTTTGAAAATGGTAAAAAGTGAAAAAAATTATAGTCGCATGAAACCCATTGGAAAAGGAAGAGAATATAACAAAAATAAAAGGAAAAATAAATCACGATCGATTTGCGGTGAGAAAGTGGAAGAGAGGGGGGGGGTAAGGGTAGAAATGATAAATCTCGATTTTCGACAAACTACAAGTCCTTTGGAAAAAAAATTAAGGGGCAAAGTTGTTGGTAATAAGAAAATCTACAACTTGTGTGCTAATACTTTTTATCCATAGCCTCAAAATTCATGTGAAAAATTCCAATAACCAAGTTTTTGGTTTTTAATTTTTATCTTTTACAAAAAATGTTTTTTTAAATACGAAATTTGGTGAAAACTTACCTTTCAATGTCCCAAACCCAATTTTTTTGTTTTAAAATATTTATTTTTTCACCTTATAATGACCTCATATGGAAAAAGCACCATAATTTACAATCGAAAATTCTCACGTCAAAATTTCTGATTTTTTAAAAATGTCGGTGAGCTTTCGCTGAAACCTCTACTTTCTGATGGTGCAAAAATATATATCTTACGATATTAAATGTTCTCAGAAAATGCAATAATTAAAGTGTAAATTTTAATAAATTGCTCAAAATTATACATAATATTTACAATTGTACATATCACAATTTTGAACAATTTATTAAAATCACACTTTAATTATTACATTTTCTGAGAACTTTTAACATTTTAATGTATATTTTTTTGCCTCATCAGAAAGTACAGGTTTCAAAAAGCAAAAAACTCACCGACCTGAAAAATACCGATGTTTTGACGTGACAATTTTCGATTAAAAATAAGGGTGCTTTTTCGATATAAAGCTATTATACGGTGAAAAAATAAATATTTTAAAACAAAAAAATTACAGTGTATTTGGGACAACAAAAGGTAAATTTTTACAAAAGTTCATGAATTTTTTTTTTGTAAAAGATAAAAAAACTAGGTTATTGAAATTTTTCACGATAATTTTGAGGTTATGTGAAAAAAGTGTTAGCACAAAAAATGTAGATCTACTTATTATCTACAACTTTGTGGCTTAAATTTTTTCCATAAGACTTTTAACAAAATGAAAAGAGATAAAAAATAATTAAAAGCTTAGCTTCTGAGATTGGAAAAAAGTTGCTACAATTTTTTAGACAAGTTGGTAGACAAACTTTAAAAGAAAACACTTTTAAAATAATACATTTTACAAAAGCTTTGTATTTTTATAGTCCAAGTCTTACCAATACCTGAAAGATTGTGATAGAAAAAAATAAATACATTAATTACTTACTGCATTTCTAAAAGCTCTTTTCAAAAGGAATGAAATGTTATACATTTATTTTATATAAAGGAAACTTTTCCAAACTCATTAATTATTTTATTTTGGTCTAGCATCTTACTATTCAACTTATTCATAGGACAGAAACTATCCGTAAAAAATATATAATATTAAAGCTTTCCAGTACTTTCCAAGAGTTTATACTCTACAAACCCCGGTTCTCACGGAAGACTGTCGCTATTTTATATTATAAACTCGTTCAAATTCAATGCCCCTCACTCTCGGCATAGCATCTAGAATAAGCAATAAATGTAAAAACTACATATGTTAAGAAAATTTGACCAAAAAGTTTTTTCTTTGCTTTTTTAAGAAGAAAACGGATGCTAATAGCATTGATACAAATAACAAAGTTTTCTTGTAAATTAAGAAAACGTTTTTTTAGAGATGTTCTGATAACACGCAGTTCGAAAACTGCTTGAGTACCATAGGAATACCTAGTTCTGAATAAATTTTTTTTCAAATTATTAAAAGGGACGTTTCTATCTGCTCTTACGCTCTTATTGATACAAATAAAGCTTTTCATAAAAAAAGCAAATGTCTTCCTCAATAAATATATGAGGGTCGCAAACATTTTTTAATATTAACATCTGATAAACTGATAAATAAATAACTGGCTGCAAACTCACTTTCATGATTTTTTTCTGCTAGGTTTTATACAAACAACATGTTTGATGGAAAAGGAAAAAATCCCATTGGAGAAATAAGCTTTAGTAAAAACAACCATCGTCTATATGAAATAATATTGCGAATCATTTATCATAATTTTTCTCTCGTTTAATGGGGAAATGATTTATTCACATATGTACCTATACGTTTATAACGACTTAATATAAATGGAACTTTTGATAGCCTACAAATATAAATTTCGCCCTTTTCACGATAAGAAATAAAAGAAATTGGTTGTTAATGACTTAAAGCTCTCATTTGTCAAGTAAAAAAGCTTTATGTGATTTTTACAACTTGATTTCGGTCTTTAGTTTTATGTGACTTTTAACGACAATTAAACTTTAGGTTTTTTTGCCTGAACTTTTTACAAGAATTTAACAGTAAATGTGTTCAGTTTTCTAACGTATAATAACGTTAGTTTAATGGTTATGTTAAGAAAGTAACACATTATGTTCCCTTTAATTTATCTAAATAATTTGAAACGAATATAGTTACTTGTTAATTATAAATATTAGCAGAACCAGTCTAGCTTTGTCTGCATTGATACATTCCATTCATGGTATACTTACTCGTATGTACGCGCGTGAGAAGTTATACTTCTTTGGCATAATTAAAAATTCGTTTCTTTTAATTGCATTCAAATAATCAATTGTAAAAATTGATTAAATATTATTAAATTAATATTTAATAATAATAATAATAATATATATATTTAAAGATATAATTATTAAAAATAAAATTAAGAGAATAATATTTTAATTTATATCAATAAATAATATCCAAAAGAAGCTGCCAGACGTTTTTGTAAAACTTGTCAGGATCATTTTTCTGGTTAACAATTCATGCATGTCATGTAAACGAAGCTTCATAGAAATTGCGAAATAAAGTAAGTAGCTACTTGTCAAAGTAAATTTCTTAATCTTATTCATATCTTGTTTTACTAAATTGTTATTCTAAGATGGTTGAATCTTTTCAGAATGCCAGATTTTGTAATAACCAAGAATATGCATGGAATGCAGACGTCATTTTCATCACTAAACTAGAAAAATGGTATTAAAGCGACTGCAAAATTCGAGAAAATTAATTACTTATTTTTTAAATAGTATGTATCATTTGTATAAACTTGCTTGAATTTAAATATAAAACAAAAATTCAAATAACGCGCGACAAGAAACCGACTGTTTTTGCGGCCAACTTTGTTTTGTTAATTTTTGTCTCAAGATGGCCGCCCATCTAAAAATTGCACTCTCATCATTTTTTCATAACGCACCTAAAGAAGTATAACTCCAATTAAGAAAAGTTTTTCTTCTTCTTCTCCAACGCCCACACTTGACATTTCTGCCATTCAGTGCCGCGCCATCCAATAGATGTGGAAGACTAGTTGGTTTTTGTCCTTTTCGTTATTCTCCTTGACGGCTGCAAGTGCAGGACAGTTGCTAAGATGCATGGCGTTCATGAGTTCCTCATTTCAGAGGGAACAGATTAGAGTCGGTGGGATGCCAATATGGTGCAAGTGCTTGCATAGGTAGTCGTACCCCGTGGTAGTTCGGAAAACTGTGACTAATACCTTACAGGAGAGAAGTCGTGGGATAGGAGATTCCAGTAAAGATTCCCATTTTTTTTCTTTGGGCTTCATTTTTTGAATATTGTAGGAATGCCAGTTGACAGTGTTTGGTTCTGAGCTCTGAGATGTTACCGATATAAGGGTTGACGGTTGATTTAGAAAGGTGCCAGACTTAGCAAGGTCGTCTGATTTTTCATTTCCCAAGATACCAATATGACTGGGACTCCATTGTAGTGACAGGTGCCAACCTGTTTTAGCGAGACTGTCTAAGGCGGCTTGACATTTGTTGTTACTATTATCGCGGCTTGATAATCAATAAAGAAAATAGCTTTATGATAGTCTTATGATAGTCTTAACTTTGTGAAGTTTAGATATAGCTAGTAAAACTGCCTCTTATTCCCCATCAAAGTAGCTGAGAGGTTCTCCAACTGCGGTGAATCTTTCAAATATATCGCTGTAGTAACCAGTAACAGTTTTCCGGATCCTGGGATGGATGAACATCTGTATAGATGTGCAGAAATTTTGACCTTGTGTACATGGAGTGGATGGTTTCTAGAGAGGCTTTCCTTAGTATGATCTCCAAATATGATGATTTTCATAAGTTTGGATCCATTATCGTATCGTTCGTTACATTGACAGGAGCAGGATCACCTAATTTTATATTATATTTATTTATAAGTTCTTATGCTTTGGCAAGAGAAGAGAAGTGTGCGTACGTACGACAAAAACGTTGTGTAACGTACAACAACGAACCACTAACGACCTCCATGGAAGTTTGCTAGGAAGTTTTGCCTAGGTAGTCGACTAACGTGGAACCCACACCCAAACTGAAACGACTAGACCTTAACAGACGCTTTGGACTCTCACGAAGACTTTTCAGACCACAATCTCCCATAGACGTACCAACTAAATTGATTTATATAAATACCTCATTGGACCTATTTTGATTTATGGAATAGAACTGTGGGGCTTCAATTAACCTTCTAATATCAAATGCATCCAATCATTTCAGTCAAAAGACCTTCGAAAATTCTTAAACGCTCCTTATTATGTCACAAATGAAGTAATTACTTAGAGATTCTTCATATTTCCGAACTTATTTCCGATAGTTTCATTAAGTTTTATGACCAATTATTTTCCCATTCTAATCCAGAAATTCAAACTCTTTCCTCTCTCCAACACCCAAAAAATCCTCCACGTTGTTTAAAGCGACAATGGCCAAGAGACCACGTCGCAATTTCAGAATACTAGTGCTGGCTGGTAGCTTTCATCAACATACTCATATTCTATTAAGGGGGTATTCTAGTCTAGAGGCCCGAATTTCAAGCGTTTTTTGGCAATTAATAAAAAAAAAGCTTTTGATATTTTTATCATCCATTTTTTTATCATTTGATTATTCATATTCAGAGAGTACAAAAAATTAATTTCAAAACAAAAAAAAATTTTCATTGAGTTATGCGTTTTTGAAGTAGAGGGGAAATTGTGGTCATTTGAAAAATAAAACAATGATGGATTTTTGATAAGTACAAAAGTCGCTATCGCATGAACTTCCAAAACTAAAAAAAAAATTTTTTTCCATAAAATGGCGGCTACTCAAAAATAAAGGTCGATTTTTTTACTCATTTTTTAAGTTTGTCGAATTTTTTAAAAATATTACAAATTTAAAATTTTCATTTTTTGTTGGTTCATGCAATAAAGAGATATTTAAAGAATATTCTTGCTAAATTTCAAGTAAATCGGCTGATTAGAACTTGAGATATTATGGCTACCACATCGAAAAAAGTAGTTTTGAGAAAAACGCGTGTAAAGTTTTACGTTAAGTCTCAACCGGTCGAGTTGCCACGACACTAAAATGGCTATAACTTCGGAAATAATTTGAATTTTGAAAAATCCTTTTAGAGAGATATTTTTGAATATATAAATTATCGGAATATGAAAAAAGAATTTTTTTGATTTTTTCAAAATCCTAGACTAGAATACCCCCTTAAACTTTTAATTTCACTTAGTGGTGGACTAGACAGTTGCCTTATACGCCAGTGGTCCTAGGTTCGAATCCCAATGAAAGTAAAGATTTTTTTCTGGGTTTTCGGATCGACGGTCGCTAATGACCAAAGTAGTTGAAGTGACCTTAAATAAATCAAAAAAAAAATTGGATCTTATAACCCATTTGCTCATTGTATGAATGTGTACCAATACAGATTGCAAATAAATAATAAAAAGAAAAGAAATTGTTTACATGCTATTGTTAACCTCCTACTATGAAATATTTTTATTTATACGACCTAAAATTGATGGAAAACCGTTATTGTGATGCGAAATCGGTGTATAGAAAAATCAGGAATTAATAACTTTTTCGTGGACATTTTTAAATTGAAATGAAATTAAAACGAAATGAAAACAATATTTTACAGCTGAAAAAAAATTAAAATTGAAAACGTTTGTAAACGATTGAAAATTATTAAAATTTTTGTCAAATACACAATTTGTCTTTTTCTGGCTTGCTAAATTTCCAATCAGGTGCACGATTGCACGAATTTTGTAATAAATATTCAAAAACATAAAAATGCCTATGTTCATTATTAAACTTTAAATACAGTGAACTCTCGATAAGTCGAAATACTAACATAAGAACCATAAATCTATAGTTAGTTTTATAGGGATGAAACGGAACAAAATAAAAACTTTTTGACTGATTCATTCATCACAGTGTTATCAACTCTTTTTAAGTTTTAAATAATATAAATATGGACTTATACATTCTAAAGTATATTAATGCATTTCCACATCTACACTTTTGTGACAAACTTTTAATGACCGCAAGTTGTAACATTTTAAGTATTAATGAGCATTATTATTTAAGAAAAGCTTAAGGATTCACTGCTTGACTTAATGTTTAAGATATTTGACCTGCTTTTAAGGTTACTTAACTTAAAAAAAGATATAGAGTAAAAATTAAGTTAAAAAATTATATCAAAATAACTTAATTATCGTATTAGCCAGAATTTAAGGTGACCCTGAATATAGATAGAGATATTTAGAAAAAAAATTATAATACTCATAGAAGAGTTCAAAGGAAGTAAAACTTAATCAGATGAGCATTTATTTAGTTAATTATAGGTAATAACATGGGGTACATTCATCTCATTAAATAAACTAATGTACAACAAAATAAATCGCGTTTCAACCTTTGTAGGAGAATGTTCTTGTTTATATTACGTTTCATTAATTAAAACCCACAGCCCGATTTTTTAACGGAAAATACCTAAATGGTTGAAAAATATCGCGTTATATTTGCTAATACGATAACTTATATATACATATATATAAATGAATGTATGGATGTCTGTCTGCCCTTTATACATTCCTAAACTGTTTGACCGATTTCGATAAAACTTGAAATAGTTGTTGTCCAAACTCCAGGGAACGTTTACCACCTTTTAGATTTGCACCGCAACCCCCCACAAGAAGGAAATGCGGAGGGAAAGTCATTTAGATACACGAATTTGTGTACTTCACATCACCCGTAATTCGTAGTGGTAACCATGACACGACGTTCAAGCTCAATTGCCTTTTAACTCATCGAGGGTGTCCCAAAACGGAAAAAACAGGAGGGTGTCCCAAAAGGGATGAAAAAATAGGGTTTCCAAAAGAAACGAAAAAAGTGGTTGTTTAAAAAGGTGTGAAAAATGCAAGTGTTCCAAAAAGAGTGAAAGAAAGGATATCTGAAAAGAAGTAAACAAAGCAGGTGTCTCAAATGGAGTGAAAAAAATTAGAATAGCAAAAGAGGAGAAAGTTGAAGGTGCCCCAAAAAGAGGGAAAAATCCGAAAAAGATTAAAAAATGTAGAAAACTTAAACAATGAAAAATTCGGTCATTGTTTTACGCTTCTCTCCCGTAAGGAAAGGGTTATGATAAACGTTATGTTTCATGTAATGATAGTATACCTTACACCATATATTAGTTGTTCTGAAAAAAAGTATGGTTCCTATAGGATTACTATTAAGTGCTGACTAATGCTAAAATAGCTGAACACTTTCTAATAACATTTTGTATAGCAAGTCAATCGTAAAAAATACTTTTTACAGCATCTTAAGCCTTTTAAGCTTCACATCTGTGCATCATTAATACATTTTTTTACTTTTTTTATTACTAATTTTATTAGATCTTTTGTAGTCTATTGAAGTCTATTTAAATCTATTGAAGTCTATATTGCAATCTATAGAATCTATTGCAGTCTATGAAATTTGTGGCGACGACATACATTGCAATTTACACATAGCGATCATTAAGTATAGAAAAGGCTTAAGAAAAAACTCTCAAGTCTTAAAGCATAGCAAGTGCTTTCCATTCTCAAAAGTGTATAGAATCTATGGATAAATTAAAATCTTTTACTAAAGAAATAATTTGATAGATATTAAGGCCTTGAAACAAATGTTAATATATTTTTGTATTCAAAATTGCTTAATTATGTATTAAATTTGGGTTGAAAGTTTTTACTAATCAATTAGTTTAGTTTTGAACCGCTCAGCAAAGTGAGCGGGTATCAGTATCAGCAGATATCAGCTATTAGTTTTATAAAAATTCTGCAAAAAAAATTTTATGTTTGTTATATCTACATACAGTTTTAATTTCATTATAAATTCTTTAATAGTGTTGTACGAAACTAATTTAAAAGTTTAGGGTTGTTACCCCCGTAACTTCAATACAAGGGAGGGTAGCGGATGAAAATTGTGCGTTAATATATTGTCACAAGTCTAAAAAAGTGCCGTCATTTTATGACTTTGGGGTGGTTTCACCTGCTGTCAGCTTGAGTGGGCTTAACCAATCACCAGCCAGAGGAAGAGCATTGTTTTGAAGGGTGGGGAGGAACTTAATATTAATTCCTGGAATACTAGCAAAGCAAAAAAAAAAGAAAAAAACATTCTCGAAACTGAACAAACTAATATAAAAAGATGTTCGTTTGAACGAAGAGGTCAGTCTGAAAATAAATAGTGCGCGTGAACAGTCTGAATATAAATCGTGAACGTCAACAGTCTCTCAGAAAGTGATTATCGACCAGTTATAAGATAAATAGTGAAAGTGAACAGTGTGAAAAATTGTTTACATTGTAAATAAAGTGAACAGTGCAATAGTGAGTGATAATTAGTGAATAATTGAAGACTGTGAAAACTAACTAATTAATTATTAACGTGTAGTTTATAAGTGACAAAAGTATAAGATAGATCAATAAAAATTTGTTGCCATTAAACACAAATCCTCAAACCCGTAAAAACATTATAATATGTTTGTCATGACGAGGAATCACCACACGGAACCATCTTTCAAAAACCGCCTGGATCAAATACATAACAATAACAAAAATGCAATAAGCTACTATCCCATTTTCAGCATTTCCCGGAATATACACTTGGGTGTAATTCTTAGTAATTAGATCGCCTCATAGTTAGTCTTATCAAATTCCGATCAGGAATTTTTACAGGATGGATTAATTGCAATGCTACAGAAACCGTTTATTTTTCAGGATAAGAAAATATTCAATCCAATATTAACTTATATCTCGGACATCTTCAGACAAATTTTCATTAGATAATGGGAGTTGTTGAGCAAAAAGAAATGACTTATTCAAGAAAAACTTTCACTATTCTATCGCTCCTATTATTTTGTAAGAGTAATATATTTCAATTTGAAAAATAACACTAATATTGATTTGTCCTTCTATTTCTATGTTCCCGTAGTGCCAAGAAATGAACAAACGTTTACATGTGTAAATATATGTAAAACTATCACATGTTAGCTTAAAATAATTGCCAATAACCATTTTAATAAAGCGAAGCGAAAATCTTTTAGTAGTCTAAACTTAACAGTACAAATCAAGTTATTTTTTACGTATGTAAACCAAATAGAGTTTTAATATTTATTTGAAAGTTTAATAGTACAATGGAAAAAGTTTGAGCTTTATGCATAAATAGTAGCAGCTCATTGAAATTAATTTCAACGCGAGTCGGAAATTTAATAACATTCCAACATTAATAAAGCCGTAGAAAAAATTGGAAAATAAAATAGTATCTAATAAACGAGCAAACTAAATTAATCTGCACGCCAAGCCATGTGAAACAATCGATTTAGCTACCTTAGATATACTACCTTAGAAGTAGCTGAGTTAGATTAAAAAATCTGCTTTGTCATAAAAACTGAGAAGAGTGGAAATAAGATAATCTTGAAGGAAGCAATACTAAAATATTCAAAAAGCATTTTATGAATTGGGTTTTTACCCGAGTCGAAATTTTAGACCTATTTGGCCCTAAAATGGATCTTTTACCCTCATTTCAACCTACAAAGAGTAAAATGAACCTCATCTCAACCTAAACGATATTACATCGTCCTCATTTTAACTTACATGAAATTTTTATTACATTTTGTGAACCTCGTTTCGTCCTAAAAAAGGTTTTATCATCATAAAACATAAAACTTGTTTGTAAATCGGTTTTTGTTACAATATTGCAAATATTATTTTTTTTTTTTTTTTGGTTTATCTAAGGATCGCTTCAACTACTTTGGTCATTAGCGACCGTCGAATCCGAAAACCCAGAAAAAAATCTTTACTTTCATTGGGATTCGAACCCAGGACCACTGGCGTATAAGGCAACTGTCTAGTCCACCACGCCACTAAGTGACCTAAATATTATTTATTAGTAACCCAAATTTTTGATCTCTCTCTTTCCTTAACGCGGATGCTAAATATAGTATTGTGTAACCTCTACTACTTAGCATAAAATTTATTGTGTATCTGAATATGATTCATTTTTACTCAGCTTTAGTCTGTTTTCAACCGTTCGAGTGGCTACAACCTGCGTTAGTCATTATACAACAATTGAATAAACTTATTTCACTACCTATTTGATTTATTTTTCAATATTGGCTATATCAAGAGGCCTAAAAGTGTAAAAGTAAAAAAATTTAAAAGGGAAAAAACCAGGTTTAAAATAAAAAGTGTGAAGAAATTTGCTTTAATTTATTATCTTGAAAGTAATCAGAGAGATATTAATAAAAGGAGGATTATAATAAAAGGAAATTCTGGAAAAAAATAATGGCAATGGTGACAATAAAAGAGCTGGTAAACGAAAACAAGGAAATTAAAAATTATGAACTGATATTTGTAATATTCTTATTACTTTTAAATTTATCGCTAATATTTATGAAACTTGTATATTTAGAGAATAAAAAAAAAACTAAATATTAAAATAAAAATGTTAAGAAACCCTATCAATAAAACAATACAAAAAAGTGACAAAGAAAGAGCGGGGAAAAGATAGAGTGAATAAAAAATTGTTGAACCTCATTTGAACCTAAACATTGTATTTTGTCCGATAAATGCCACTTGTAGGTTCAAATGAGGACCAAAATGTAAATGGTCCTCTTGTCAATCTACTTGAACCTCTGAATAGCCTAGATTTTGAGCGCAAAAATTTCGACTCGGATAGTCGCAGCAAAAAAAAAAGTTTTGCGCTAGACACTAAGTGGTTTTAAAAGTAATAAATTAAACATGTTTTTTTTTGTTGGTGTTTTAAGTCGCTTTAACATCTAAGGTCATATCACGACTGTCTAAACACAGAAAATTTCTGTTGGTCAATTTTAATCTTAGGTCTTTGATCTTAAGTCTAGAATTCAACGGGAATCGAACTCGTACCATTTGACGCACCAATAGGTTGCTAAAACTGTTTTGTATATGATTTATTAACTGAAAATCGATAATAAAAGCTATGGTTTTATTAATAGAAAGCATTGTCGTTTGACATCAAAAGCGAGACGAATAAGAAAGTAATCTTTTGTATGTACTTATGTATCACGTTATGAAAAAAAATATTTTCATGATGTCTTCTTTGTTTAAAATCATATAAAATGAAATTCTATAATGAAAATAATTAACTTTAAATAGGATAAAAAAGTAGCTAAAATTTAAATTATAAGTTTCAAACAATCGTTATAATATATATACCTGGTGATAAATACAACTTTCTTACAATGAAACCAGCAACATAAAGTTCACATAAAATTTAAAGGAAGTTGACAACAGTAAAAAGAATCGTTCAAAGATGAAAATGCAACATTTTATAAGAAAAAAGAAAGTAAACACCATTTTTAATATGTTATTTAAATTAGAATTTCCAGACAAGAACAAGTTATTGTATTATATTCTTGGAAACTAATGAAATATTTCATTATGAGTTACAAATGTACATAGTTCAAACATATCAATAGTAACATTAAAATGTACAACTTTGTTCACAAGGCTTTGAATTAGGTACATGAATTTGCGTTAATATTTATCAGACAAAACTTCTGTTATGGTTTAACTGTATGCCAAAAACTGTTGCGGCATCAATCAATAAATCCCAGGTGTCCTTTTCTCCCCTTTTCAATGTTGTGATGTTTATTTTGTGATATGTTATTCGACATCTAAATCCAACAATCAAGAAAGAAAAAAAACACGTTTAAGGGTTGAAACTTATTCTTAAAAAGTGATCCTTTAATATTGAATTTTCATCTGGACGTTTATATATTGACAAAGCATTATATGATATTTTCACAATCATTAAATTATGGTTTTTTACATGTGGCCAATAAATTTTTTACCTCGAAAATGGTTCACTGTATACAACATGTAGTCAGAACCAAACTAATATCTCAACAGATATTGAAAAAAAGTTTAACTCTTAGAGCTTTTTGTTTGTCAAGTTATGATGTCAAGTTAAACTTGAAATATTGTTACTTAAATATTAAACAAGGAAAGCCTCGAAGTCACATATTGGCGCAGTGGCTAGAGCAGTAGTTCTCTCCCCTTCATGCGTCAAGTGGTACGGGTTCGATTCCCTTTGAATCCTAGACTTAAGATCATAGACCTAAGATTAAAATTGACCAACAGAAATTTTCTGTGTTTAGACAGTCGTGATATGACCTAAGCTGTTAAAACAACTTAAAACACACACAAAAAAAAGCTTTGATTTCATTTCCAAGTCGTGCATTATTCATTTCAAAAAAATACTAATGACTAATAACTTAATGACGATGCATTTCTATCCCACACGCTCTAGTTTAAGCTGCATGTAGGAATAACTTTTTAAAGTATTCAAAAAGAAAAACGGAATGCAAGATTTTTGTAAATATGTCAAATAAAGCCTTGGGAGTTAGCAATAAAACGTCAAAAAAGCAATAAGTCGCAAAAAAAGTTTCTTTAAAAATTCAGTAATTGAAAATAACTTTCAACAATAAAATTTAGCATTGTTAGTAAATACATAAGAAATGCAATATATTTATTACTAGCTGATACCCGCTCGCTTCGCTGAATGAATCTAAATTTAACTGATTGATTAAAAGATTTCCTACGTTCATAGCGAAATATAAAAATTAATCTATTTTGACAGAAAAAAATGATAGATACTTTCAGACTTTAGATCCAAAGGAAGTTCATCAAAATTCGTAAAACTACTTTTAAAGAAAGAGATGTTAGCTGTCCCACATCAGCTTCTATACGTTTTTTAGTAAAAAAGTACTTGTATTCCTTTCTTTAGGACTTGAAAATCTTTCATACCAAATGTCATTTAAAACCGTACAGCTATTTTAGGGGGCATACATTAATGACGCGAGACGTTTTTTTGTGATTTTAAAAATCCCATCCCTTCCTCTCTGGTAAGATGTCATGAGATTTGGTATATATCATTCCCCCAACCCGCAATCTAATGTGATATTTTTCAAAACAAAAAAAAAAACGTGATAATTGGTATCCTTTCCTTTCCAGAAAATGGATGTTCCCTTAAAACAATGGATTAGTAGCTATCCTACAGGATCTTTAGCAAAACTTCATTAAAATTCGATTCGTTAAATAATTGTTAAGTTTTAAATTTTTTAGTTATATAATACGTTTATTTCTAATTAATATCTTTGACAATGAACAGTGAAAAAATTCAAATATTTAAAAAAATGTCATTATTAATTTTATCGGGTGTTAAATTGAAATTCTAATTTACAACTCAATAAAAATTGGAATTTTTTTCATTTTAACTTTGGAGAGATTTCTTTCGTTATTGTGTAAAATTGGAGGAAAATGCGTTAAAATTCTATTTCACGACTTTACCAAAACTTTTCAAATGTACGGTTCCTGTAGGATATAATTGTTTTGCCATCCCATGGGAACCATGCATTATTCTTACCTTAAAAGTAAGCTATATCATTCTTCCTTAAACTTCCACATTGCAAAAATCATATCAATCTTTAACTCTGTGATAAACAAAAAACATATCTATCCCACGGAAATAGTATGTTACATTTCTCCTGAGTAAACAGTAGATAAAATGTTCTTAAGGAAAATGAGTAAAGACTTTATTTTGTGGATTTTAATGAAACTGAAAACTATTTTTCAAAACGTATGTTTCTTAAAAAAAATACGTGATATTTGTAAGAGCTTCTCTTTGCCCAAAGTAAAATTAGATGAGATTCGGCTCGACCCCATCGGCCCCTGAACGCCTAACGTAATAATTAATAAATGTTCCCTTAAAAAAATAGATTAGTAGCTATCCTACAAGATCTTTAACAAAACTTCATTAAAATTCGTTCCGTTAAGTATTTGTTGAGTTAGGAAATTTTTAGTTTTTTATTTAAAACGTTTGTTTCTCATTAATATCTTCGACAACGAACAATGAAAAAATTCATATATTTTATACAATTTAATTTTTAATTTTATCGGGTGTTAAATTGAAATCATTTTTTATCTTCCAATAAATTTCTCAATGTTTTAATTTCTACTTTGTAGAGATTTCTTTTGTTATTGTGTAAAATTGGAGGAAAATGCGTTAAAATTCTATTTCACGAACTTTACCAAGACATTTTAAAAGTACGGTTTCCGGAAGGATATAATTGTATTGCCATCCAATGGGAACGATGTATTATTCTAGCCTTAAAATAAGCTATATCATTCTTCCCCAAACTACCACATTAAAAAAATCATATGAATCATTAACTCTGTGATTAACAAAAAACATATCATTATTAAGAAAAATTAGTTAAAATCATATTTCGTGGATTTTAATGAAACTGCTTTTAAATACACGGTTCTTATAGAATACATACTTGTTTTGATATCCCATGGGAACCGTTCATTATTGCGGTATGAAAAGTAATCTATATCATTTTCTGGCCCCTAAACTACCACATTATTAAAAAAAAGCGTTAATCTTTTGCTCTGTAAAAAACAAAAAAATATCTATCCTACGAGAACCGTATACTTTTTCTGGATATAAAGTATACTATATGTTAAACTGGATTATAATCTATATCTATGCCAAATTTCATCCAGATTCATTCAGTATTTTTTGAGTGAGAGAGTAACATTTATAAATACAAACTTTCACGTTTATAATATAAGTAAGATTAGTCAAGGATAATCAAATCACCTTGTAACATTTTAATATCATTACTTTATAATTCAGAGTTTAACATTGAAAAATCGTTTTAAGTACTTGCAAGGTATTTATTGTTCCTTTTTTATCGGGGAAGTTTTGAGAAGATAAAATGCAATATAAAGTAATTGAAAGACATGTAATATTGATAAGTAAAATTAATGGACAAGTAATTTTCGGTAAAATACGGAAACCTACTGTTAGTTTTACCTACACTTGGCCGGCTTATTCTATATAGATTTGATAAAACCTTTCCAATCAATTACTTATAAAACACTCCCAGACTAACATACGATAAAAGATAAAATTTAAAAATCTAATACTCTCATTTTGATCCTCACTGAACACATAATCTGACGTGCTTTATATAATGCGTTTGTATAGTGCGTTATATACGTATAACTTTTATCCATTTAGCAGTATTTCTTCATTTTAATGCAAACTTTTTTCTATATTTCCCTTGTTTAAAATTATCTTTAAATAAAAATGCTGAAAGTGTTAAATTATTTACTGAGTTTGTTTTCCATCTCGATTAGTATGAAAATTACTGAAGTAAATTGCACAACTTGAACTGCATCAAGTGAGTGTCACTAATTAAAAAAAGCCTTCAGAAAATATAAGTTCTTATTATGTTATTATCAAGTCGGTGCTTGAAGTTGAGTATGTGCTTTTAATTCTTTTGAGTCAATGAAATTGAAAGGTTTTTTGAAGCAACGCTGACGTTTTCTGTCATCAACAGCTTAACTAAACAAACTTTCCGCTCCTGTTTTCATCTATTTATGTATCGCTTCTATTTATCTTTTAGAATTAACGTAATTTTGGGTTCGTTTGCTATCTAGTCGTACTATGGCGGAAATACAAAATATATCCGGAAAGTTTAAGTGTTAAAAGTATTAGTATTACAACATCATAAATATTGAGTTGTAGTAATTAGCAATTTTGTACTTTTTAATTTAAATTTTAAATATGTATAAACAATAAAAGAGCCAAAAAAAAATACGAAAGTCTAAAGAAACTATTTGGTTCTTCAGATGTAACTATGTTTTTTGGCAGTATTTTGTGTCCCTACAAATATTGGGTAAAAAGTAAAAAATACTTTTCTTTTGTACCTTTTATTTTATGTCTAAAAATTAACAAATTAATAGCATTGGTATTAGGTGTTGGTACCTATATTATTATCAATGTTTCTTTTTATTTAGAGGGTTAAATTATCACCCTTCATTAAATGTCAGAAGCTGAATAACGAAATGATTTTCCGAAAAGATAAAAGGAAATAATTGAATATAGGTTTTTGTCCGCACATTCTGTATGGAAGAACGAGAAACACTTTGGAGTCAACCACGAACATGAACCTAGAATTGAAAACTAATCGAATATAACAATACTCTATAAAGCAGTGGTTCTTACCTTGTACCGAACCCCACAAATTTCACATGCAGATTCACCAAACCTTTCTTAATTGGAAAAATAAAATATCATATTTTCAAATATAAAACACAGGCCAATCAAAATCAACAATAAATTAACAAAACATGATGTATTTCTGATTTTTGAGTATGCGGTTTGTACCCATTAAGGCTATGTATTCTCAAGTTAACAACTTTAAAAAAGTTGTGGAAACATTTTTATAGAGGAAAAACGTTGAAGTTTTTAAACTTGTTTCAGACTCGGCTCGATTTCTCCTAATCCATGCATTTTTCTTCGAAAGCTATTCTGTACGTTTTTAAAGAACAACATATTTGTTACAAATTAAGCCCAATCGGAGCTCTGCACGTCAATGGGTTACTGGGGTACGGCACTTTGAAAACAGGCCAGTTAATATAGTAATATATTATATATCTATAGTAAAACTGTAGAAGGTTTTTGTCTTTTTGTTGGTTGTTCCTCTTTCATGCAAAAACTACTGAACGGATTTTGATAAAACTTTTTTTGTTATATAGCTATTAGTCCTCGATAACATAATGGCTATAATTTATACAAAATTTAGTAGAGAAAAGTATGAAAATTCAAAGATTTGTAAAGTGATGTCATAAAAAACATATTTTTATGTAGATACTTACATTGCAAACGCTGGCTAAACCTTAAGAGATATATCAAACATATATGCGGCAAAATTGTGTATCATAAAAAGATTGATAAAATAGTCTGCGATGGTATATGTGGATTTCCTAAAGATAACCCACAGGAACCATTTTCATCTTTTAGAAATGACAAAAATATTAGGTTGGCATAGCGACTGGCTATTGTACGACGTACGTATTGCCTGTTTTATTGGTATCTTCTTCAATATTATATAAAAATGTTATGTTGATCTTTATTCTGCACGAATTGAGCTGAAATTTTGATACAATATACAATCAGGCTCCAGAATTGTTTTTATCTATATTTCGCGTCAGTTATATATAGTAAAAAACACGGGAATCCCATAGGATAGCATAGCAATTGTATCCTACAGGAATCGTTTATTAAAAAACAGTTTAGTTAATGTTCGCGAAATAGCATTTTTACGCATTTTCTTCAAGAAGGTCTGGCCAATTTTACACAGTAGCAAAAAAAATTCTCTAAAAAGTTCTCTAATTGACAAAATTTTACTGAAAAATAAATAAGAATTTCAATTTAACACCCGATGAAATTAATAATAAAATTTTTTTAAATATTTCAATTTCTTTATTGTTCATTGTCGAAGAAATTAATTAGAAATAAACGTAATAAAATAATATATTACATTTTTAAATAATTGACAAATGCTGAACGGAACGAATTTTAATTGAAGTTTTGTCAAAGATACCTCAGATCTAAACATAATATTGAATATCATTTATTCTAAAAAAAGAACGGGGTCTTTAGGACAGCTCCTAATATTTTCTACTAAAATAGCTGAACTATTTTAAATGACATTTGACAAAATCTTATAGAACCTGTAAGATAGCTAATATCTCTTCTTAGATAAGTAGTTTTAAGGATTTTGATGAAATTACTTAGGATCTAAAGTCTGGAAGTATCTGTCATGCACTAAAATGTTAAAACACGCGTTTTAAAACTTGGTTCTATCAATTTTTACAAAAAAGGACAACGATAACAACTTTGGATTTTGTTGTTTAATATATATAATTTTTGCTAATAAAACTCTTTTAGATATACATGTACACGCTTTTAAAAATGAAAAATTTAACATTTAAAATTTATAAGCTTAAGAGGGGCTCAGAGAAAAAACATTTTAACTCCAATTTCCAAACGTTTGCAAAATATAAATTTTATTCTCATATAATATTCATTATATAACAAATTATTTATTTATAGTATTCCTATTTATGTACAATGGAAAGGTAATTTCCTGCTCAAATCATATTCGATAAAAACATTGTCCACTACTATACTCTTCCCGTTTTGCCTATTGTTTTTTATCTTATAAATATGCAGGTGTTTGGATTGTTTTTTTAGGATATGTTAACGTCATTCGATTTGGCTTTTTAAGCGCTAACTAACTAATATAGCTTAGTACTGAAATCAAAAATCTGTACAAATGGAGTTACATTGTTTACCCTTGAGCTCTATATTTAAATTCTAACGTACAGCTATTTAAAACTAACTTAAAATATAATTATTTGTTCCTGTATTTACCTGTGGAATGCAAAACATGAATGAACAAATCCAGGCAGCCCAAACCATGGCTCGAGAACGTCGAGATGTCCACGAACAATACGTCAGTGGATAGCAGATCGCCTGATGACGATCAATTGCTGTCGCTGTTAAAACATATGAACTCAAATATGGACCCACTGGCTGTCCAAATTTGATCAGCTTGCAGAAAATAGGTCCTCCATGAAATCGGTAAGTTACCTATAGAAAAAGTGAAAAAAATCTTGCACAATTCTTTATGAATGACTTTTTTGTTGTTGTAAAGAAGAAAAATTTTTATTTTCAGTGATTAAAACAAAAACCGAAAGAGTCACTTATTTAAAATTTTAATGGAGAAGACAAATACTGCTGAGCATTCTATTAATTTCGCTTACTGTACGTTTTTTCAATGGCCCTTATCTATACCAATAAAAAGATTGAGGATTGTTACTACTTGAATACCTATATAATAAAATGTTCCATCTCACCTGCGCGAGAGAACGAAAAACGGAATCATTTTTCCCAGCTAAGATTTTTTTCTAATCTAAAAAATTAAAGACGTTTTGTTGAATACTTGCCTACATTTTCATATATTTAATACAAAAAAATAATGCCATTTACATTGTAATTTTCCCTAAAAAAACAAGGTAAAAACAGGGTTTGTCCAGGGTAAACTTGAAAAAAACTGAGCCGATATCAATGGAATTTTCACAAAAAGTTATTAAATATTGTAACTTACATTAAAGGCTACTTTATATTTGGAATAGTTTTCCCTGTCTGTTTGTTTATTCTTGGCAAACTTGAAAACGGCTGATCCGATTTGGACGAGATTTTCACTACAAATAGTAAATATTACAAAAAGAGCTATAAAATACTTTTTATTCCAAAAAAATGTTTTCAAATGTTTTCAAAAATTTTCAGAGCAAAAAAATAAAAACGATAAGAACTGCGCAACGAAAAACATACATCGGCAGGCAGCTGTGATACAATGTATCTACATATACATACCATATCGTAGAGATGACATGATTTTTAACTATGTAATTTTTTTTTTCTTATAAATTATTGTTCGCAAATTTGAAAATTATAACCATGATAGAAGCATAGAGTTAGACTAAATTCCAAGAAACCATTAGTCCATTGTGAATTTACGGGCAGTTAATATTTTATTAATAGTTCGGATAAGTAAACGTTCGAATTATCATGGGAGGAGAAGGAAATCCTCTGCAGTAAATATGATTTCATACACAAAAAGAAATATCTTAGTTCAAAAATAAAACCCGTAAGTATAAATAACAAAAACAGATAGTTCGACTTAAGTGATCCCAATTAGGAGTTTAACTAAGAAAGGTGAACCCGTTAAGCAGAGCCCCCAGAACAAAAAGAAATCCAACTTATTTTTCAAGAAAAAATAGTAACTTAGATGAGACCATCGCGTTGTTTTTTTATCAAAAAACTATATTCTTAATTTTCAATTTATTTTAGCAAGATCTATAAGAATTCATTGTCTAATCTTGGACCCCGGAAAATAGCAGACTTGCCGATAAGACATAATGGACTTAATACTATATCCTAGAATAATAAACGTAAGGCCAAACCTGATACCTCAGATCTTAAGATAACACATTAAATATTATTGATCCTAAAAAAGATACACTTTCTAAAGGGTAGCTGCTAATCCATTCCACTAAAATTAATAAATGATTTCATATGAAATTTGGTGTGAAAGGTTCTCAAGGCTTAAAATTTTCTTAATATTTTACAATATTCAAAAAAACGTAAAGATCCTACCTATAAGATAGCTTATATCTGTTCCTGGAAAAGTAGTTTAACGGATTTTTATGAAATTTCTATGAAATGAAGGCTTAGAAAAATCTAACTATCTTTTTTTGTAAAAATAGCTTAATTTCTTAATTTTTAATTTCTTATTTTGGGTAAATTTTCTATTATTCAATCAGATTAATTTAGATACGCTTTGCGAAGCGGGCAGGTATGAGCTTGTCTTTCAAATAAAACTTTAGACTAGTTTTGGTTTTTTTATTAATGTGTAATAAAGCTTTATTCGCTAAGCTTTGATTAATAAAGCTTTGCAATGCTATCTCTACTCTCGCTATTTCAGTTAAGAAATAGCTTTGATAATAATTAAATATCCGCTCATAAAATTTATTATTTTATGTTTAATTCCAAGTAAAAAAACTACTTAAAAAAAATTACCGAAATTTACATCGTTTTTTTTTATCATTTTTTGGTGTACAGAGTTGCGCTTAAAAGTACATTTCTAAGATATATAAACTATGTACCAGTGATTCTAAAATTTTTTTTTTCATTCCGGTGCCTTAAATTTTTTAGATACCGTCGATATGTCGTTTCCACAATATGGCAAAATTACGCAATTTTTTTGGTGTTTTAAGTCATTTCATTTCATTTTAAATTCTAAAGTCGTAACACCGATGTTTAAACGTAGAAAATTCTGTAAGAGGCTTAAAAATATCTAGGATTCATCGAGACTCAAACTAAGTACCACCGACGCATGAAACCGAGATCTAACAGATCTAACCGCTGCGACACTAAGTAAACTACCATGCAATTTGGTATGGTAATACGGTACTCATTTCTTAGAGACCATCTTAAATTGCAGAACTATATTAAGAAACGAATTAATAATCTCAAAATTAATATAATGAATGCTCTTCATAGACCAGAGCTAAAGCCTTTGAAAATGGTAAAAAATTATAGTAGGATGAAACCCATTAGAAAAAGAAGAGAATTTAACAAAAATGAAAGGAAAAATAAATTACGATCGATCTGAGGTAGGGAAGTGGAAAAGGCTGAAGGGTTTAAGGGTAGAAAAGGTTTATCTCAATTTTCAACAAAACTACAAGTCCTATGGAAAGAAATAAACAGCAAAGTTGTAGATAATAAATAGATCTAGAACTTTAGTCCTAACACTTTTTTTACATAACCTGAAAATTTCTGAGAAAAATTTGAATAACTATGTTTTTGGTCATCTTTTACAAAAAAAAAAAAAAAAATACACGAGATTTGGTAAAACTTTACCTTTAATGTCCCAAATATGCCGTCAATTTTTTGATTTAATATATTTATTTTTTCACTTAAAAAATTTTTATATGGTTTAATATCGAAAAAGCACCCCAATTTTCAATCGAAAATGCTCATGTCAACACATCTTATTTATTTTAAAAAGTCGGTGGGTCTTTTGTTCGTTGAAATTTCTACTTTCTGATGGTCAAAAAAAAAATATAGGTACATTATAGTTTCCCATAAAATGCAATAGTTAAAATATAAATTTTCATAAATTGCGTAAAGTTGTATTTGTAAAATTTCTTATGTAAAATTTTTAGCAATTTATTAAAATGCACTGTTTAATTATTGCATGTTCTGAGAACATTTAATATTAGAGTGTATTTTTTTTTGAAGCATTAGAAAATAGAGATTTTAACAAACAAAAAAACCTTGCAATTTTTTTAAAAAGTAGATATTTTGAGGTAAGAATTTTGAATTAATAATTAGTGTTTTTTTCAACATTGCTCAATCATTTTACTTAAATCAAAAAAAAAGTACAGAATGTTTGGGACATTAAAAGGTTAGTTATTACCAAATTTTATGAAATAATTTTTTTTTGTAAAAGATAATAATAAATAATCAAGAACTTGGTTAATGGAATTTTTCAAATACATTTTGCGGTTATGTGAAATAACTGTTGGCACAAAAGTTATATATATATATATATATATATATATATATCTTCTTACTATCTACAACTTTGCTATTTAACTTCTTCTATAGGACTTGTAGTTTTTTTGGAAGTCGAGATAAACTATATCTACCCTTAAGGGGGTATTCTAGTGTAGAGGTCCGAATTTCAAGCGTTTTTTGGCAATTAATAAAAAAATCATTTGACATTTTTAATATCTATTTTTTCATCATTTGATTATTTATATTCAAAGAGTACAGAAAATTAATTTAAAAAAATTTGTTTTTTCATCGAGTTATGCGTCTTTGAAGTAGAGGGAGAAAAAAAGCCGTTGCCCATCGCCATGATTTCTACCCTTGTGGTCATTTGAAAAATAAAACAATAATGGATTCTTGATAAGTACGAATGTCCTTATTGCATGAACCTCTAAAACTGAAAAAAAAAAACAATTTTTTCATAAAATGGCGGCTACTCAAAAATAAAGGTCAATTTTTTCATTTATTTTTTAACTTGGCAAAATTTTTTAAAATATTAAAAATTTAAAATTTTCATTTTTTGTTGGTTCATGCGATAAAGAGATATTTAAAAAATATTCACGCCAAATTTCAAGTAAATCGGCTGATTAGAACTTGAGATATTGTGGCTACCGCATCGAAAAAAGTAGTTTAGTTGCCACGATACTAAAACGGCTATAACTTCGGAAATAATTTGAACTTTGAAAAATGCTTTTAGGGAGATATTTTTGAATATATAAACTATCGGATTATGAAAAACATTTTTTTCAATTTTTTCAAATTCCTAGATTAGAATACCGCCTTTTCCACTTCCCGACTTCAGATCGACCGTAATTTTTTTTCTTTTATTATTGATTATTTTTTTCCTTTTCTAATGGGGTTCATTCGCTATAATTTTTTTTGGGTCAAAAAATTATCGATCCTGGTCTACCAGTATATTATACCTACATTATACATTATATGCAAATTTGTATTTTTTTAATAAAATAAAATAGTTTTTATTGTATGTAAGTAGTTTTAATAAATGTTTTGAAAAGGTTTTTTTTTAGTTATGAGACATCTAAACATATTTTTCAATTTTATTTCTCTAATTTTCAAGCGAGTTACAATACAATAGAAACAACATTCCAAAAATTCGATATTATCATCAGTTTCATTCGAATGATTCTGACACTAAGAATTGGAAAGGAGAGTATTGTTAGCTATATATATGAGACAGTTTACTAGGCTTGGCATAATTCTGATTTATATTGGGTAAGAAAACACGCAAACGAACGCGGAAACATCGAACGGCTGAACGAATTTGTTACTGCAATTCGACACCTTTGAATTCGATATTCAAAAATTATGAACTAAAAATTGACTCCAACATCGGGCGTCTTTATTGAAAATCCCTTTTGATGAGTTAATGAAAAAATTTCCTTTAATATATCTGACAACACATGTACCTACAAATATTTATTGAAATTAAAAGATTCTTAAAAAAAGACAAGTAAATAAAAATGTAAAAATCATTTTTGTCAAATCTGTTCCTAACTATACTGTAACAAATTAAAATATCAAATCTATACTTTTGCTTTAAGCTATCAACGAGTTATACACTTATATAAAAGAAAAACTTGGCAACGTAAAATTAACACCCAGCAGATGAAGATTATGCCGACAACATAAATAAGAAAATTTTCCGAGACAAATTATTAGAATTTACAAAGTAAAAAAAAATTGTGTTTTCTTTTTTAGTCAGTCGAATGAACATTAAAAGACGAAGCTAAATAAATCAATTCATGAGACACATAAAAAGATGGGTAACTTACTCTTTTTTTCTGTATTTATGTTGGAAAAAATAAATAGAAATTATTGATTCTGGAATTACATTTGTCTCTTGCAAATAATGAATAAGTGTTGTTCCTTTTGTTAATAATGGACTAAATACGACACATAATGAAATTAGACAATATACAATGGTTTGGTCAATTTATAAAATTGGAATAATGCCTCGTTATTATTAAATTATATTTGATCTAATATAGTATCAAAGTATAATTTCGCTATTTATCTTGTGTTTCAATATTTTTCTGTGACATTTATTGATTGGAATATCCGATAAAGACTGAATAAACGCATGTAAATATTAAATTCTACATATTTATGAACATGATGAAAGTTTTTTTTTTTCAATAAATTTTCCTATTTTTCGTATATAGTTCAGAAAAACAATGTGAACTCGTATTTGATATTGAGATGCCTTATTGAATACCTAAGTAGATCAAATAATCAATAGGAAGAAAAAAATTTCATTTCACTATAAGTAAATATTTGAAATTATATAAAAAATGGAAAGTATTTTTTTTTAATTAGAATCTACCGCAAAAAAGAGTTTCAAATAAAAAATTGTCAATTTCGTGTTTGTATTAAAAATTTTCAAAATATTTTTTTTAATATTATTATATACTACATGCATAACAAAAACATAAATTTTACGATTTTAATCAACAAAATAAAGACTGAATAATACGATCACGAAACATCTAGTTTGCAGAAGATGTTGAATATTTTAAGAATCATTTGAAATTTATTATTACCGTACAATATGTAGACGATTCAAACGAATGTCAAACCAATCATTCAAGAAAAAGGTCTTAGCAAAATTTAAGTTTTGGTTGAATTTCTCTCAACATTCAAAGTGAAAAATCATAAATTAATACTTTCAAGTTTTAGACTTGAATCTATTCATCTACTTATTACAATCGTAGCTTTGAAGTTGAATTTTAATTATATGGTATGCTTGATGTTACAATATTTTCTGACAAAAACAAAGCTTTTATTATTGTTCTGAATCAGCTTATTATTTAAATTTCATACAATCATCTTCAAAGAGCGTACGCCTTTATAACCACAGTCAGCAAAAAATTCTTATTTTGATAACGCTAGAAACAATACTTCTATGAATACCGACACTTGTTTTAAACATCAGATTTTAGTTGAAATATTTCATTTATAAAATTACTCCTTAGAATTTTTAAATTTCCAAAATTGGAAGTTTATTAGAGGACATGAGACTTTTAAGAAAACTTCTCAAAAAATCTAAAGGTGTCAAATACCATAAACTCACAGATTTTTTAAAATAATTTAATCTCTAAACTTTTTTCGTAATGCATTGTAAGCTTCCCGAGATATGTCGCTCCATCTTGCTAGAACCACATATTTTTCACACGCATATGATTAATTTCGTGCCAAAAAATCAGTTATTATGCGTCCATAGGTTGACGTAATTGCTTTCAAAAAAGTAACCTGACTCATTAACTTTTTGGGTATGCAATGGTGCCTGGAGTATCATATAAGAAATTTTTTCATCCTAATTTCGGAAATTTTGTTTACTTTTATAACTAACTATCTGGTAGTGATCTTAATAATGCGAATGATAGGGAATCACTTCCAACGCTTCCAGTTTCTTCAAACTTTTGCACAATATTGCGAATTGTAAGTTCAGTAGAATGATTAAATTGACCAAAAACTCGCCGAAAAAATTCTATTATTTTCGTAGAACAATTAAACAAGTTATAGTACGAGAGCATGCGACGCGACGCCGAATAAAAAGAATTTTAGGTCGGCCAGTTTTTATATATGTTATTTCTTGTACTATCCCGGACATCATACTGGGGCTGTCTGGCTGTCGGGAGGGGTTGCGCTTATTAGTGCGCATCGCACCTATGACAGGTAAAATATTAAAATTTTCAGATAAAAGAAAAAGTTTCAGATGAAATTTGTAGAAAATAACATTTTACATAAAAAATGTCCAGTGACTAGTTTTCGTAAAGTTGCTAGTTTGCCCGCTACAAGCTTGTAAAACTCATTGTATACATGTCGATACAACGGCTGTATCTCTGAACGGTTGGCCACTCAAATAACGTCACATCGAGTCAGCCTTTCCAAGCTTGTAGCTGGCAAACTAGCTGGTTTTTTTAGATCCAAAAAAAGTTTATCAAAATTCGTAAAACTATTTTTAAAGAAAGAGATGTTAGCTGTCTTACATCAGCTTCTATACGATTTTTAGTAAAAAAGTAACTGTATTCTTTCCTTTAGTACTTGTAATTCTTTCATACAAAATGTCATTTAAAACCATACATCTATTTTAGGGGGAATCCATAAATTGCGCGAGGCGTTTTTGCGATTTTTGAAACCCCCCCCCCTCTGGTAAGATGTCATGAGATTTGGCATATATCATTCCCCCAACCTGCAATCTAATGTGATATTTTTCAAGACAAAAAAATACTTGATATTTGCAAGACCTTCCCTTTGCCCAAAGTAACATTAGATGAGATTCGGCTCGACCCCATCGGCCCATGAACGCCTCACGTAATAATTAATGGATGTTTCCTTAAAAGAATAGATTCATTAGTAGCTATCTTACAGGATCTTTAGCAAAACTTCATTAAAATTCGTTCCGCTAATTATTGTTAAATTTTTAAATTTTAAGTTTATTATTTTAATACGTTTATTTCCAATTAACATCTTCGTTAATGAACAATGAAAAAATTCAAATATTTTAAGGGGGTATTCTAGTCTAGAGGCCCAAATTTCGAGCGTTTTTTGGCAATTGATAAAAGAAAAGGAATTTAATATTTTTTCTATCCACTTTTTTTCATTTTTTTATTTATATTTAGTGAGTACACAAAATTAATTTCAAAAAAATTGTTTCTTTTTGAATGATTTCTACCCTTGTGGTCATTTGAAAAAAAAACAATGATGGATTCTTGATAAGTACGAATGTCGCTATTGCATGGACCTCCAAAACTGAAAAAAAATTTTTTTCATGAAATAGCGGCTACTCAAAAATAAAGAGCGATTTTTTAACTCACTTTGTCGAATTTTTTAAAAAAATTTTCCTATGGGAACCATGCATTATTCTTATCTTAAAAGTAAGCTATATTATTCTTCCTTAAACTTCCACATTGCAAAAATCATATCAATCTTTAACTCTGTGATAAACAAAAAACATATCTATCCCACGGGAATAGTAAGTTACATTTCTCCTGAGTAAACAGTAGATAAAATGTTCTTAGAAAAATTGAGTAAAGACTTTATTTCGTGGATTTTAATGAAACTGAAAACTTATTTTCAAAATGTATGTTTTTTTAAAAAAAAAAAATACGTGGTATTTGCAAGACCTTCCCCTTACCCAAAGTAAGATTAGATGAGATTCGGCTCGACCCCATCGGTCCCTGATCGCCTAACGTAATAATTAATGGATGTTCCCTTAAAAGAATAGATTAGTAGCTATCCTACAAGATCTTTAACAAAACTTCATTAAAATTTGTTCCGTTAAGAAATTGTTGAATTAGGAAATTTTTAGTTTATTATTTTCAAACGTTTGTTTCTAAATAATATTTTTGACAACGAACAATGAAAAAATTCAAATATTTTAAACAATTTCATTTTTTAATTTTATCGGGTGTTAAATTGAAATTCATTTTTTATTTTCCAATAAATATCTCAATGTTTTAATTTCTACTTTGTAGAGATTTCTTTCGTTATTATGTAAAATTGGAGGAATATGCGTTAAAATTCTATTTCACGACTTTACCAAAACTTTTTAAATGTACGGTTCCTGTAGGATATAATTGTTTTGCCATCCCATGGGAACCATGGGATTATTCTTACCTTCATTATTCTTACCTTAAAAGTAAGCTATATCATTCTTCCTTAAACTTCCATATTGCAAAAATCATATCAATCTTTAACTCTGTGATAAACAAAAAACATATCTATCCCACGGGAATAGTAAATTTCTCCTGAGTAAAAAGTAGACAATATTAATATTATTATATTTAATATTTTATATTAATATTTTTAAGGAAAATGAGTTAAGACTCCATTTCGTGGATTTTAATAAATTGCTTTTAAATACACAGCTCCTATAGAATACATACTTTTTTTGCTATCCCATGGGAACCGTTTATTATTCCGGTATGAGAAGTAATCTATATCATTTTATGCCCCCTAAACTATCACATTACAAAAAAGGAAGTTAATCTTTTGCTTTATAAAAACCAAAAACAATATCTATCCAACGGGAACCGTACAATTTTTCTCAATATAAAGTATACTGTATGTTAAACCGGATTATAATCTATATGTATGTCAAATTCAATCCAGATCTATTCAATACTTTTAGAGTGAAAGAGCAACAAACATCCATTCTTACAAACTTTCACGTTTATAATATAAATGAGATGTTATCAAAATAGTACAGTAAAATGTAATTAGATCACCCGATATATATTAGATAGATTGAAATAAATATACATAAGAACATTATTTTATAGCTTTCATAAAATTTTTAATTAAATTCTAGTGACCTTTTTTAAATGTTTCTAAAATTTTGTTAACTTTAAACAATTGAGATGGATATTCATTACTTTTAATTTTTTTTTAATCAGTGTCTATTCTAATGTTTTTTTTCAGCCCTAATTTGTCTTAGTCATACTTATGAAGACACTTTTTTCAACAATTTGTAAATGTAAACATTTGGCAAAATTTCAATTTGTCAAATGCTTAATTACGAGTAAAAACAATTTATCATTAAGAAACCGGTCTGCTCATACAAAGCATATATTTTCTTAAAGCTAAGCACTTTTTGACCTTCATTGAAGAAAAAGTAAACCTCAATTAAAAGAAAGGTCTACAAAAACATAATTCAAAATCTACTTCAACATATTTTCAAAATACAGAGTTTAAAATCATTTTTTTACGCCACACATTTTAAGAAGGTTTAATTAAACAGTAAAAAAAATAATGTTTATTTTTCATTAACGCTATACGCAATTTAATTAATTAATATATACTTTTACTTTTGTAAGCTTCGCAGTGTCATTATATAGAACAAGTTCATCAATTAAATAGATGTGATATTTGATTTGTTGAAGTAAAAAGAAACAAATCTTATGCATTAAAATACAGAATATCCTCACCCCCTTGAATAATATAAAATATAAATTTTAAAAAACAATATTTTTGATAGTGTTGTTCTAATAATTAGTAAAAAAAAGAATATTTGGCAAAATTTTCTATAGCTGAAGGAGATAAAAGAGTAACCAGGAGTAAGGGTCACTCTGGTTTAACCAGCTTTTGCCTGGCGAGGTTTGGATTTTCCGGACCTATATTCCCTGGGAAGCCCTGGCATGTCAGTGGCACATCCCAATTGAGGCTTCATGGTGAGTGAGGTACCTTCGGAATGAAATTTTGCTGATCTCATATGGATATAGCAATTTTAAAACTATTGGGCTGTCTCAACAAGACCACAAATGCAGACTGTGTGGGGATGGGGAAGAAAATGCGACAACGCAAAAAAGCTTAGTACAGGGACTGCTTCTGCTAGGCAGAATGTTGAACTTGGAATAAACAAGAATCCTTGTACAGCAGGATTACACGAGCAGAATAGGGGTACAATAGGTCTAAGGTTGCAATGCGAGGAGAACGAGCCCTAGCTTGGTCTTTCGCCAATGAAAAAAACCGATACTTATTTATATATATATTATATATAACATATATATTATATATATTATACATATTATATATGAAGTTAGACATTTACTATGCGGTTTTGATCCATTTACCTAAAACTGGCAACAAATAGAATCTCGAGTAAAGCGTGAACATTATAATATATTGAATAGTTATTTGCGATGCAGTGCTCAAACAAAATGAGATCGAGTCGTCTAAAAACGTGTCATAACCGGTAAAAATGAATCACGTACAATAAAAGGAAGCGTTATTTTTACAATATATGAAAATCATTATACCTAAACTAAACAAATGTCACAATTTTTTTCCCAGACAAAAATATGATTGGCACTTTTCTTGCTTATATAATCCAGTTTGTTATTGTTATTATCATGGTTTCTTCTGGGATTAGTTCAATGAGAAAGAGCTTGACAAAATTTCTTTTGAAAGCTCTGAAAAGTAAAAATTATGTAATATACGGGGATTATAACGGAGCTTAACGACATCAGTTCTCTAATTTATTAAATTATTTTCATTGTTATTCCTTTTTTTAGAAGAATCTTGTGTTGAACGAAATCACATGTTGATTTTGAGTTACAAGAAACTCATTCCATTAAAATTGATTGCAAACGTTAGAAATCTAAGACCTAAATATTTAAATTATCTTGAAAGATTTAACCGTAAAATTCAAATTTCTTCTAGTATAATCAAAATATACAAATAACATATAAACATTGCATAATTTTTTCATGATATTTACTCCATCTTCTCAATAAAAAAATGAATAAATTTTTCCGTTCTTAATAAGTAGCTACTATTTTTTTTTTTTAATTAACGGAAACTAAAATGTGAATAGTTTAAAGTATTGTCTTTGTAAATCATTTTAATCAAAGAAAACGTCATTAATGAGTTTTATCTGGAGAAATTGTAGTAAATAGAAGATCTTTAATAAAAAATTGTAAATAATAAATACCTTCCAAGCCAACTGGGGTAGATCGTTAAAAAATGCCGTGACCAAATCAGCGATGCACAAATGCAAAATAAAAAAGTACATTCTCGGCAGTTTTCTGCGTCCCGAAAAGCGATGCCGCGAGTAAAGGGCCACCAAGACAGCCCAATTGCCGAGCAATGTTATAGCCAGTATTATGGCCAATGTGGCGATTTCGATTTCGGCGAGAGCTTCATCTCGATCGTAATAGCTGGAATTGTTCGCCGTAACGTCGACGTCGTTTGGCATCGGCCACTCGATCACGTCTTTCTTCACGTTCTCGTTCGCAGCAGTATTCATCTTCAATTCTCTCGAAGACTAATCGCCAGATTGTGAGCTCTGTAACAAAAACTTATTTCACTAATTCGAATTCTATGCACGACAAGATTGAGTTTGACATTGTTCACATGAAAAGCTCAAGGGAGATTTGTGGAGATATTATATGAAAACAAAAGTTTCACCTGATGGAATTCATTTCATATTAAATTTTTATATTTTTATCACAACAGTCCTAGGTAGTTGAAATGTACATCGATGATTTCCAAACGTCATTAAAATGAACAAAGTTCACGCTCCTGAGAAAGTCTCTTAATGCGTATGAATATAAAGAAAATTATCGAAAGTATTACACAAGGAAGACAACACGACGTGACATTTCTACATTTTTGAAGATATCGAACAGCTTAAAATGTTTGCCAAATTACAATGTTTCCTCGAACAGAAGACAAAAACATTTTTAAAAATTTATTTTGATTAAGAAACCTTCATGCATATATTTACAGTCAAAATCAGTTATTCTAACATCGTGTATTACGCTAAATCGATTACTTCCAAATGGCAAAGTGCAGGTTGTACGTACATTTAATATATACGCCAAATTAACACCCTATAAGAGCGCGATAGCACTAATAGTTCAATCAAATTGGTTAAGAAAAAATACAGAAGTACTTTTTTCACTCATTCTCTATGTGTTTCGGGGTGTTAAATCCGAATTACACATTTACTACTTCCTATGTAAGTGAAAAAATACATACCTTAAAAATTAAAAAATGTCTTCTTGGAAACAAGTCAAAAATTTTCATGATATTCGCGATTTTCTATATAAAGCCCCATATATGCGTGGAAAATATCAACGTTGAAATTCAGAGCAAGCAGCTCGAAAAACGTATGGAACGAGTTTTAAAAAAATCGGCATAATCCTGACCAAAGCACAATTTGATTAGACTATATATGATCTACTGGGTTCTAATAAATGTACTTTTTGATTGATAAATTGAGAGTGTTATTTACTTATGGGTGCCAATGCGACTTTAATGGATATTTAAGGATACACTTTTTGACTTATTTTTAAAGTAACTTGACTTGAATTCAACCTAAAATCACATTACAAAATTAAGTCAAATTTTATTAATATATAAAACAACAAGACAAGTCAAGTATTGACTTTGCAAATTATATTATTATTAATTAAAATCATAATTCAAGTTTAATTTATTTCATAACATAGCCAATTGCTTCACTTGAACTCCTAATAGACCAGAGCTAAAGCCTTTGAAAATGGTAAAAATTTAAAAAAAAATTATAGTAGGATGAAACTCATTAGAAAAGAAAGAGAATATAACAGAAGTAAAAGGAAAAATAAGTTACGGTCGATCAAGAGGTGGGGAAGTGGAAAAGGCTGAAGGGTTTAAGGTTAGAAACGGTTTATCTCGATTTCTGACAAAACTACAAGTCCTATGGAAAAATGTTAGATAAAAAAAGTTAAAGGGTAATTTGTAGGTTATAAGGAGATCTACAACTTTTGTACTGACACTTTTTCTACATAACCTCAAAATTTATGTAAAAAATTCCAATAACCACATTTTTGGTTTTTTATTTTTATCATTTACAATTTTTTTTTCATGTATAATAATAACTAACCTTTTAATGTTCCAAACTCAGTATAATTTTTTTGATTTAAAATATTTATTTTTACCTTATTTTGACTTAATATTGAAAAATAAATCTAATTTCCAATCAAAAATTCTCATAAGGATATCTACAACTTCTGTAGATATATACCCTGAAAATGCAATAATTAAAGTGTATTATGTACAATTTTGAGAAACTTTCACTTTAATTATTGTATTTTCAGTAGATATTTCAACGAACAAAAACCCTAACAACTTTGTTAAGAAAGTAGTAATTTTAACGTGAGAATTTTCGATTGAAAATTAGATTTCTTTTTCAATATTAACACGTTGACGGACAGTTGCGTCTATAGCCGTCAAGTTCAAGTTCACTATGTGACATGACGGCAATAGCCGTCCAATACGAAACGGTCGTTTTTAGACACTGCGGCTGTAGCAGCACAAATGTGCATTTACCAGCGTACAAGTAGAAGCCTAGTGTCATGTTTTCGAAAAAAAATTTAGTATGCAAGGTTAACACATTGAGTATGCACTGAATTAATCAAAATTAAGTGTATTTAAGCAGAAAGAGTAAAACTAAACTTTTAATATTCTAAAAATTACAAAAACATATAGTGTCAATTTTCGAATTTCACTTGTTTCTACTGTCCGTCAACGTGTTAAGTCAAAATAAGGTAAAAAAATAAATATTTTTAATCAAAAAAATTATACTGTGTTTGGGACATTGAAAGGTTAGTTATTACGATACATGAAAAAAAATTGTAAATGATAAAAATAAAAAAACTAAAAATATGGTTATTGGAATTTTTTACATAAATTTTTGAGGTTATGTGGAAAAAGTGTCAGTACAAAAGTTGTAGAAATTCTTATTACCTACTACTTTGCTTTTTAACTTTTTTCCATAGGACTTGTAGTTTTGTCAGAAATCGAGATAAACCGTTTCTACCTATAAATCCCTCAGCCTTTTCCACTTCCCACCCTCAGATCGACCATAATTTACTTTTCCTTTCATTTTTGTTATTTTCTCTTTCTTTTATAATGGGTTTCATCCTACTATCATTTTTTAAGGTTTATAATTATCGACCTTGGTCTATAACGCTGTTTTATAACAATAGAGAACAATTTTATTTACAATTTATACTTTTACTCGATCCTAATCTATATATATCATCGATTCAAATGCAAAACATTGAATGGAACGAAAACATTTTTTTGTTTTCGATTTATAATAATTGCCTTTGGATTGATAAATGTTGTGGCAAATTCTCGAACTTTAATTTACTTTCGAAAAGGAAGAAATAACTCTGATAAAGGGTCAAATATGCAAAATATTTTAGTATGAGGCTTTTTGTCGCTCTCCTGAAAAGTGTGCAATTTTCACATTCGTTACTTTTTATTTATAGCGACGATATTATTTACACATTTCTCTTAATAGCCATCAAATAAGTGTCCTTAGTTATATGGTTGCTTCACTGTTTTCACATACGATTTCGATTGTACCTAAATTTTATTTTGTTTATTACTAAAAACTACAAAAACAATCGGTTAACCGAAAGCTTCTCATTACTCTAGGAGCTTTTGAGGTTTTTTAATTTTTTCAAAAACGGCTACAATAATTTTCTTTAAACTTTCTTAGGTTCTTAGACTCATTCATGCGTACAACTTTTATTTGAATTTTTTTCTTGAGGAAATTCGAATAAGAATGGTTCTGGGGTGAAAGTTAAAAATTCTTACATACATAATTAATATGCTGTATGCATATATTTCTCTTTATATGTTTTGTTATAAAGTGCTAATATTTCTTTTAACCAACAGTGAGTTTCATAAATGAAAGTAAAAGAAAGTACTGCGACGCCTTGCAGCAGATATTTTTGTTGAGTATAGTTATAAAAATAATAATCACAGCAATTTTATTTATTTAGTCGATTGTTCAAGTGTTAAGCTTGCTTAACTTTTCAAGTATGACAATTTCTGCATGCTGAATCCATCCTTGACATCTCTCAAAAATGGATATTTTATATATATTAGATGTATACTCACAATAAAAATAAAAGTACAACACTGTTCCATATTAAACTGAAATTTTAGTTAGCTACTTATAAAAAAATAATTTCAAAACTTTTTTTCGTTTTTCAAAATTTTTTTTACGGTATTTTATATTTTCAAGTAACCGTCCTTTAAAATAGAATATTAAATAAAAACATAGCTTATGATGTTTAACGAGTCGCAGTCGATATTTTTATTCGTTGACATGAGCTTAACGTGAAAAGTACAATGAAATATAAGCGAGAATTTTTTTACAATTTGATGGTTGAGTTATTTTGAAAGTGTTTAATAGTTTTGATAAATATATTATGTTTGTTAACATTTTACCGATATATTTAAAACAAAAGAGATTTAATTGAGTTGTTAACATCAACTTAAATTTAATCGTCTTTCAATTTATTGTGCAATGTACCTGCATATAAATATATGATTATAAAGGTAATTAGAAAGGGCGATCTATAAGATAAGCTGGGTTTAATTTTAAAACTAACCACTGTAAATCATTATTTAAGAAGTACATTTTTATTGATTTATTAAGTACCCATGTTGATATTAATTATGGAATACGATATTAGTCAAAAGACTGCCTTGGCTGCACTTACCTTAGTCTTTTTAATAAGATATTCGATGATTTTATGAAAGACAGTTGGCTCAATTTCAGACATACCGCGTTTGATCTCATTTCCAGTTTTGAAATCGTTCCTGGTATGCTAACACAAATCTTGGATTTTATCGAATCCCAGAGGTAAGTAGGTACAAATCGCAAGATCTATATAGCTAATTATTAACATCACCATTTCTGGAAAACACACGACTAAGAAAACGTTCTCTTAACAAATCAAGTGGTTCTCTTACTATGTGGTATGTGACACCATCCTGTTGATCCACATTTCTTCAAAATCAATGCCGTCCAATTAGTTCCCCAAAAAGTTCGATATCATGCCACGGTATGGTATTTCATTTAAAATTACATTAGGTTTGTTCCATACGACTAGCTATGGGGATGTTCAAACACTAACAGCCAGACAAAGAGCAAGACACATTGAACAACAGACCAGAGTGAGTGAAGAACTGTTTCAGCTGGTTCGAGCAGTTATATCGACACTCATCGACACTGGTTTCGGCATGCTTATGCAGTCTCTAGTCGCCCTTCGGCCTAGGCTGAAACAATTCTTTACTCACTCTTGTCTCTTGACCAATGTTGTTTTGTTCTTCGTCTTTTTTCGTGTCTGTGCACCGCCACAGTTAGCCAATTGGAACAAATCTATTTTGGCAAGGCTAATTATCAAAAAGTATGATCCAATCCAGCCCATAATCCGCACCAAACCATGACTTCAAACAGTGGTTTTTTGGTGAATTTTCATTACCCCAAATTCAATAATTTTTCTTTTTAACAAAACCATCTAAATGAGCTGCATCGCTTAAAATAAGGTTTTTATAAAACAATAATTCACTTGGTGATTTTTCATCATCCAAACAACAAATTTCCTCCGTTCAAATGATCTTGTGGCTTTAGTAGTTCATGTGTTAATTAAAGATTAAAGTCTTTGGAAAAAGTTCGTAGCAAAATGCTTCTGCTAATGTTCAATTGACGAATTCGACGACATGTTAATGCTCCTGAATTCTCATCAATACTTCCACTGACATTTACAAAATTTTCGGAACGACCTCACAGGACAAGGATGCGGTTATTTTTTTTCCACAAGTAAATAAGTTTCGTCAAGTTTTTAATTAATCTTCAAAAAATGGATTTCATAAATAGAAATATAAATTCCAAAAATTCTTCGAGTTTTCGAACTGTCTTCGAATAGTCTTTGCCTTTGTACATAATGAATAATGTGTTTACACAATAACAAAACGTTATTCGTTAGTATAGCGATTCATTTTTAAAAACCTTTATAACAATTAGTGATAACTATCAAGCATTGGGGTTGCCAACTTTAATACAAAAAGAAATAAAAGGAAATTTAAATCTATCGTTCCCGATGGACCACCCTATATTTATATACACAAGATGTTTGAACAATTTAATTCGATGTTGAAGACGTTGACAAGATCGCTTTGTTTGAAATGAGATAAAAAAGCAAAAATACAATTGTCTCAAATACTGGTGGAAATACCTCTTCTTTTAACTCTCTAAATGTTTCGGTTGAAAAAAAAGAAGAAATATTTGTTCGTTTCAAACAATTCTAACACATCGCATTTTTTAATCTAATTAAGTTTTTACAAGCTTTACTGGCATTATCTCGATTTTATTTATATATCTGAAAAGAAAACCTTTTTCATTTTACCCAAAAAACTTAGTTTAACAAAAGAATTCATAGTGTGGACATTGTTTTAAGAGCTGTTTTATTAAGGCAATGTCAATTTTTTGTGATTTCGGCTTACACGTCTTCAAGTAATGAATATGAAAAACAACATTTCTCAATGCTTTGATCCTTTTCTTTGGAAAATAAGAACAAGTCAAGTTTGCTAGCACCCCTACGATATTTTTAGATTTTTATTAAACTAGCTCAATTTTAATCATATGCAACATAATTTTATTTATAGTTCAATATTCAAAACAAAAAATTAAATCAAATATCTGCTGCGAGGTGTCACAGTACTTTATTTTACGTTCAATTATGAAAATCACTATAGGTTAAACTTTATTATAACTATACACATACATAAACAGAACTATGTGCCTACAACCTAAATCATGTATAAGTATAGGAATTCCCAATATTCACCCCAGAACCATCCTTATTCGAATTTTCCTACAAAAAAGTTTCAAATGAAAGTTGTAGGCATTAATAAGTCTAAGAGCTATAGAAAGTTTAAAGAAAATTGTAAGAGCCATTTTCGGAAAAAAAATGAAGAAGCTTAAAAACTCCTAGAATAAAAGAAAGCTAAAAAAATAAGCTTTTGATACGATGTAGCTTTCACACACACACACACACACACATATGTTTCTAAGAACCACTTTTGTGTGACTCAAGGGACTCAAAAATGTATTTCTGGTGAAAGCTCGAATTCAAAAATTCGACCCGATTACAATACTTCCTTTACCACTTACATAGTAGTAAAAAAAATTACTTTAAATATTAACACTTTTAAGTTCTAAAAATCTATGTTGGCGATAGGTTGCGAATGTTTTGTGAGATAAACACCAATGGCACCATCTTAGTAGTTTCCTCTTGGAGATTCAGTTTACGCTGGAGGAAGAAAAAGAGAGTGATCTGGCTGTCTTGGACATTCATACAACCAGAACGGTATCAACTTTAAATAATCACAAGTTGTGAAAAAAATCAATTAATTTCTTTTCCTGTTTAAAGTGCTATTACTTCTAATGGTCCTTAGCACTTGCATGGTTTTATTTTGTTTGAAATATTTAATAATTAAGTTTTGTTTAGTAGATTAATCTATATATTAATACGTGAAGCAAAAATTTTAAACCCCTTTTACCGAATATTATACGAACGGAGGAATATGAAATTTGGCACAATTGAAGTTTATATGGAGAAGTTGCGTTATGAGATAATATTTTTTATAATAATGCTTCAAAATACCTTAAATTAATGAAAAAAGACGTCACACACACCACCATGCGTTTGACACACACAGACACACAATACGCACAAATATGTAGATTTTTAAATCTCAGTTGTTCAGTTTGACCACAGACTTCAACTATATTCCAAATGTCATTATTTAAACAAAATATTGTGAGAGGAATTTTAATTTTGAAATTGTAATTATTGAAATTGAAGGAAACAAATTTAACCGATTATTTGATTATTGAGTATAATTATTAAAAATATATTTAAAAGATACGTATAATTTCAAATACACAACGTTTCAACCATTTTATTTGGTCTTCATCAGGTGTTTCTTGATTATTATATAACGTATAAATAATTCATACTATATTCTTTTGGCAAAATCATTCAAATAAATTACACAAAAAATTAATTTAGGTAGGTAGGTACTATTTGAAAAATAAAAGCTTAGCTTAATTCAAAGTTTTAAACAGGACTTATGCAGCCTATTTCCATTTTTTTATCTTTGGCTTTTAAATGAAAAAATCTAAACATAAAAGTACTTTTGTTTTACTTTTAAACGTAGGAAACTCACTTGAAATTACTTCTGATGTTTCATAGTCATATTTTTTTTTGTTTGTCTAAAAAATATTTCAGAATACTGTAATTTGAATTGACAAACAACATTATAAAACGAAAAATATCTGCTGCGTGGCGTCACAGTACTTTCTTTTACTTTCATTTGTGAAACTCGCTGTCGGTTAAAAAAATATATAAGCACCTTATAACTGATACATAGCTTGATACATAGCAGAACTATATGCATACAAGTATACAACATATATGTATTTATGAATTCCCAACCTTTACCCCAGAACCGTCCTTAATCGAATTTTCCCAAGAAAAAGTTTCAAACAAAAGTTTTAGCCATTAATAAGTCTAAGAACTATCATAAGCTGAAAGAAAATTATTGCAGCCGTTTTCAAAAAAATTTGAAAAAGCTCAAAAACTCCGAGAATAAGATGGAGCTTTTGGTTAACCGATTTCAACTAAAAGCTTCACGGCAAAACAAGATATAATATGAAGGAAAATTTCCAAGTTTGGTGAAATTCGGAAAAGCGTTCGATACGATATGGCTGCACACACAGACATGTTTCTAAAAACTACTTTTTTGAACTCAGGGGACCTCAAAACATGTATGATATGAACGAATTGATATTTACTTTTGAAATGTTTAGAGAATATTCTGAAATAATTTTGTAAAAGATTTATGGAAGAAAAAAATAAATATTTTAAAACCCCTACACCTATTTCCTTCCTTAACTTAAAATAAATATTTTCAATCATTATATTATGCACTTTCTTTAAATGAACCTTGATGAAAAAATTAGTCAAGAAATTATTTTCCAAACATTCACAAATGCAATTCATTATCTGCTGTAGTTAGCTTAGTAACTAAAGTTTTTGAGGCAGTTACAAGTGAAGTGTACCCTTAGGTATGTAAAAATTGTAACGAATTATGGTCGAATTTCAACCACTGGGCAACCTCATGTTTTTCTAAATTTCTTAAATTTCTATTAATTAATTTGTCAATTAATTGTACGCAGTAGTTTTTGGTTGGTGCCCTTTTAAATATGGAGAAAGCCTTAACTCCGAGTACAAGGTATGTATGTAGGTATTACCATTGAACTGTACTCCTCTTTATTGTAAGGAATTATTTTTAATTAAAAATTTAGCATCTGAAAATGGCTCAATTTAGGGATGAAGCATGTATTAGCGGTCGGTTTAATCAATGATCTTACAGCCCACATCCTTAGGTACTCCACAATAAGTTTAATTATTAAAATGGACGTGAACTTCATTATTCGTTATAAATAATATATAAAAAATAGTCTTTTTGAAAACTACAAGAAAAAAAAAATGATTACTGCTTACACATTAATAAAATTACTAATTCATCAAAAAAATTTTAATTGTATGCATATTGAAGCTTGATAATAATATCTGTAGTTTGATACAAATTATTTTTTGATAAATTCAATTTATTTGACACCTAACAACCTTACTCAATCATCCTAAGACACTAACATCGTTATATGCAAAAGCCTCTAAGCCTCTAATATCCTAATTGTCCTAAAATAATCAATTATCAAATTATTTAGTTATTTATATAATAGTCCATTATAATATAAAAAAAAACTTTAAAAAATTACAGAAGATATTTTTTGTTCAAATGCAAAAAAAAAGTGACAAATGTCTAGTCATTAATACGGGCAGTGATTAATAGTGTTGAAAATCTTTCACTTTAAAATGTGATAAGAATTTTACATTTATTTTAATAATCTTACTTTTTATATGATATAGATACTAATAGAAATTGATCTCAAGAGTTCTTTGTTTTAAGAGGAGAGATTTTTTTTTAACTTAGCAATTTATTTGAAACGATCACATCGACGAAGATCATACCTTGGGCAATTGTTACGTATTAATTTTATTAGTGAACTAGTTAATACTCGCCCGCTTCGCTGGGCGTATCTAAATTAATCTGATTGAATAATAGAAACCTTTACCCAAATTAAGAAATTCAGATAATTTGATATTTCTAGACCTTCGTTTCATAAAAAGTTCACAAAAATCCATTAAACTACTTTTACAGGAATAGAGATAAGCTATCTTATATCTAGTTAATGCTTTACGTTTTTTTGAATATTGTATTAAACCTATACTTGTGTTCCTTTAAGACTTGAGAATCTTTTACACTAAATGTCATATAAAAAATCGTTTATTTATTTTAGTAGAATGGATTAGTAGCTATCCTTTAGGAAGCGTACTTTTTTATGGATAAATAATATTCAATGTACTATCTTAAGATCTGTGGTATTAAGTTTGATTGCCTTAGGTTCCCTATTCTAGAATATAGTATTATTTTAAGTCCATTATGTCTTATCGACAAGTCTGCTATTTCCTGGATTCCCAGATTAGACAACGGATTCTTATAGATCTTGCTAAAAAAATGAAAATTAAGAATATAGTTTTTTGGTAAAAAAAAAACAACGCGATGGTCACATCTAACTTTCTATTTTCTCTTGAAAAATAAGTTTGACTCTTCCTAACGGCTTCAACTCTCTTATAATTAGTCAAACTCCTAATCGGAAACACTTAAGTTAAACTGTCTGTTTTGGTTATTTATTCTTAAGGGTGTCATTTTGGAACTAAGATATTTCTTTTTATCTATGAAATCATATTTACTTCAGAGGATTTCCTTCTCCTTCCTCAATAATTCAAATGTTTACGCAGCCGAACTATAAATAAGATATTAACTACCTCTAAATTAACTATGGATTTATGGTTTCTAAGAATTGAATCTATCGCTATATGTACATCTATAATCATTATAATTTTCAAAGTTGTTAACATAAATTTAAAAGAATAACAAATTACATCGTTTAAAATCATGTCGTCTCTACGATATGATATCTATGATATGAATGTACATTGTATCACAGCTGCCTGCCAATGTATGTTTTTCGTTGCACAGTTTTTATAGTTTTTATTTTTTTCCTTAAAAAATTAACATTTTATCGGAATAAAAAGTATTTTATAGCACTTTTTGTAATGTTTACTACATGTATGTATGTGAAATCTCATCCAAATTGGAGCAGCCGTTTTCAAGTTTTCTAAGAACAAACAAACAGACAGGGAATACTATTCGAAATTAAAAGTAGCCTATAATATAAGTTAAAATATTTAATAACTTTTTGTGAAAATTTCATTGAAATCGGTTTAACCGTTTTCAATTTTACCCTGGACAAACATTTTTTTTTTTTCTTTTTGGATAAAAGTGCAATGAAAATGACATTAAGTTTTTAGTATAAACTTACGAAAATTTAGTTAATAAAGAATATTCCACAAAACACCTTACATTTTTAAAATTAATGAAAAATCTCAGCTGAGAAAAACAATTTTGTTTATGTTCCCTCGCGCAGGTGACACGTAACGTTTTCATTATATAGATATTCAAAAAGCATGAATCTTCAATCTTATTATTGGTATAGATTGGATCAATAACAAAAGAATTAGTCATCTTAAAAGTGAAATTGTTGTAATTATTTTAAGTTATCATTTTTGTTAAACATCAAAATTAAATTTCTTTTATATTATTATCAAATCGCTTGAGAATAATAATCCGAGGAAGAGAGTCAATTAAAATGCTTTTTGTTGTCAAATATTCTAAAAATAATTGTCTTTAAAAGGCAGTGAACTCAATTAAAGACGGAATGTTGAAATAAAATTCTTGAATCGCTACACATGACTTAAAAAACAGAACAATGCAGCATTTGCATATTTACTTATTCAAGAGACATTTAGATCAATTTCAATTTTTAGTTTTTCATATCTTCAGTCGCGCTTTGTGATAATATTTCGTATAAAAGTGTGAGAATTTGGACAGAAAATTAAATTTAATCGTTTAATTACGTATTACCAACATGTTTAAACCTCTCTTGTGCTAAAACCTTAATTTGTAGGACATTTATATCAAGTGGAATTTATAGCTTCTATTGTTATAGCGACTATAACATTCTTCGTTTTCGTTCTACATTTCATTGTATTTCAAGGATTACCAATAAACAGAGAGTATTGCTTCAACTGGAACGTTTTCATGAGTTTGTTCTAAAACGGAAGACCAATATTGTCAAACTTTAAAATCGTTACCTTTAACCTTTTACCTTTACCTTTCCGGAGTTTCTACATCCATCAAACATTTTTTTTGTATAATAAAAGTTATTATATAACAGTGTATGGGCTCGTAAAGTTAATTAACGATTATTTAACAAGGTATGAACCAAAAATGAAACAAAAATTGAGAAATAAAGCTTTTATTTAAAAATTGTCAATCTATATCATAATTTTATTGCTTCAACATTTTGAAAATGACTAATTTGTAACTGAAAGCTACAAGAACTAAAATAAATTTCATTTAAATCATGCAAAGAAATACCTCAGAAGACCACGGCCAGCTCTTGATTCATTTAGACAGAAGACTAATGGAAGTAGATAATGGCTAAAAGAGATTAATTGAAATTAAAATAGCTACTACAATGCGTGTACAAAACAGTGCTTAAACGTAAAGTTTCTGATGTGCAAAGCTATCTTAAAGCCATAAGAAAGACAGAAAGCTCCAACCATGAGATCATTGTGCGGTTTCAGTCTAAAACGCCCAACATGGCTCATCTGGCTGGCAGTAGAGATTGCGTTCACCAGTACGCATCGGACCTCTACAGGTAAAATATGGAAATTTTGATTCATTTTATTATTTCATTTGAACTTTTTTACACAAAAATCTCTTATTGTAAGACATTTTTATCGTTGCTACAACTGTGCCAGACACTTTTTTTGAGTTGAAAAATTTTTTTAAAAATATTTTAGTATTTCCAGTAAAAGGGCTGATTTTTTGATGCAACATAAACACGGTCATTTCAAAGAAACTGCTAAAAAATCAGTCCTCCAACAATTTTCCAAGAACTTCTGGAAAAATAGGGTTTTTTTTTAATTTTCCTTATAAATAAAACGGCTTACAATGTGTTAAAAAATTTCAAGTAATTTGTAGAAAATAAAATTTTACATAAAAATGTCCTGCGATAAATTGCCGTAAAGTGATTAGTTTGCCCACTACAAGCTTGCAAAGCTCATCGATACGTGTAGGCCCAACGGCTGTATCTCTCTGAACCAGCGGTCGGGGAGCCGGGGTAAATTACCCCAAATGGGGTAAAAATGAAATTTTTGGGGGTAATAAGGAAATTTTTTGCCATTAGCTTATATAAGCGTGTTATTATGGGCGAAGACTTTATTTACATTTTTTTCATATTAAAAAAGTCCCAATGTTCAAGCTTTTGTATCAAACGATGAAGCAAAATCATGTTTTTTCCAAAATCTTAAAAGGGAGAGTTTTCAATTACTTAATTTTTATTCATTGCAATATGAGAATTTTATTTTGGGTATCACCTAGCTATACCTTACTACTTTTAGGTATTACCTTACTACTTTCATGCAACTTTTTTTCCATGTAAGTTAATTCAATAAATAATGTTTAATTTAAATTTACATTGATTGTCTCCTTTTCAAAATGAGGGGGTAATATCGACTTATGCAAAATTATTTTCCATAAGTCGATATTTTGTCGTCGTTATTAAGTCGTTATTTAAATGGTAAAAAAAGGTCCTCTATTGCTGCTATGAACGGTCGCCACGCTTCCACCACTCAAATGACGTCAGCTGGTCGAGCCAACCTTTCCAAGCTTGTAGCGGGCAAACTAGCCACTTGACATAAACTTGTTACTGGACATTTTTTATGTAAAATTTATACAAATTTTATTTGAAGCTTTTTCAAGAATTGTGAGTGTTCTTTAGAAAACCTATTTTTTCAAAAGTTCCTGGAAAATTCTTAAGAAGGCCGTCTTTATGTTGCATCAAAAGTCAGCCCTATCGGCCTAGAACACTAAAGTATTAAAAATAATTTTTTTTCAACTCCAAAAAAGTGTCTGGCACAGTTTTAGCAACGATAAAAATTTCTGGTAATAATAGATTCATGTGTCAAAAAGTTCAATTGAAATAATAAAAAAAAAAAACCTTTAAATGATTCAATATTTTACCTGTACAGGTGCGATGCGCACTGGTGAACGCAACGTCTACCGCCAGCCAGTTAGCCCGTATGACGTATGGGATAGCGTGAGAGATAACATATCTAAAAACTGGCCTACCTAAACTTCTCTCCCGAAAACGTCGCTAGATCTTAGACCAGTGGTTCTCAACCGGTGCGCCCCGGTGCACTAGTGCACCGCGAGCTAACTACAAGTGCGCCGCGAAAAAATTGGTAAGAATGAAAAAATTTGCAAAATAGTAAAAACTAAAAAATCCGCAAAATGGTGAAATCTAAAAAATATTGGCTGACACCAACTCCAAAAATAACAATAGTTGTACATTTTATCATCCTAATAATTAGTAAGTTGTAGACACTTCAAGGGTACGCAATTTTTTTTTTACTTTTTAGTGCATTTTTTGTTTAAGATTTTATTTATTTATTTTGAAGTCGGTGTTTCATTTTGTTGTAATTGTTATTTATTTCTCGATTTTTAGTGATCTGAAAGTTTTTAAACTGATTTTATTTTTTGAAATGGTTAAAATTGAATGGTTAAAACTACTAAACGCGCTACTCATATGAGGGCAGCGTCGTTAAATGTTAAAAGTTACTACGGCATCCTTTTTGCTCTTAAGGGTTGATTTTTTTTACTTTTAAATGTAATAAAAGAAACTTAGATGAAAATAAAAAAAAATCATCAAAAGTCGATGATTCAGTTAAACGTCACTATTTCATCCTTAAGGGGTGTATTCCTCAAATTGAAATGCGAACACTTTAAAGGTACGATGTACGTAATAGAAAAAGATATATCAAAATCGGGTTAGCCAGGAAATTTATAGTTTCAACCCTTATTTTTAACCACTTATGAGTGAAGTTTTTTTTTTAAAAATCGAAATGAGATTAATTTAAAATTATATTCTACCAAAAAAAAAGAATTATCAAAATCAACCCATACAAACAGAAGTTATTATTTCATCCCTTTGTTTTCAACCCCTTAGAAGTAAACGTTTTACTTCAAATTCAAATGGGAACCATACGGAAAGCACCAGCTTTTTAATAAATAAGAATCATAAAAATCGGTGGACCCAGTCGAAAGTTCTGAGGTAACAAACATAAAAAAATATTGTCAAATTGAGAATCTCCTTCTTTTTTTGAAGTCGGTTACAAATAGGTGACATTTTTTTAAAATTTTTTTATGTAAGATCACATCAACTATTATGGTCATTAGCGACCGTCGAATCCGAAACCACAGAAAAAAATCATGGAATTTCATTGAGATTCGAGAACCCTAGACCACTGGCGTATAGGGCAACTATCTAGTCAACTACGCCACTAAGTGACCTTTGTTGACATTTTGTATTTAACTATTTTTTTCTTTATATGTGTAATAAAAGTTATGTCTATATGTTTTTTGATATTTTAAGTCTGATGCACCGCCACTTTTTCCCATTATCAAAAGTGCATCGTGACTTCGTAAAGGTTGAGAACCACTGAGAACTTGAGTATGAATAGATACAGAACAATTTGATATGTATATATTTAAAAAAACTGACCTTAATTCAATTTTGATACTTTCCAAAGATATGACTTAAAAAGAAAACCGTAAAAAATTTTTGACCTTTTTCCAAAAAAATCGATCTCCATTTGATTGAACTAATTTCGAATTACCAGCACAATTAATTCATCCAACACTATCCTAATACTTAATTCAAAAATATACATACCCTAATGATTAAGAAATAGTGGCATTTTGAATATCATTTATGCCAAGCAAATTTTAAAAGCTTTTACTCCATTTTACGATGATATTACTGAGAATATATGCTAATTAAGCATTTACATTCATATAAAAACAAACTGTTCTTTACATTCAATTAGTTCTTAGTCAAACAAAAAAGCTTCTCTCTCACAATATTAAATTAATTGCATTTTAATGCACTTGATCTTAATTGAGAATCAATATGTTTGTACTTGCATAAACTTTGTTGAGTTCAAAATTAATTTGATATAATTTCCGTCGAAGAGTTATGAAACTCAGTGTAAATAATAGATAAAGTAAACTAGCAAACTCTCATAATCCTCGTACTAAACCTATCACAGCTCAAATTCAACATAAATCTTTCTATGTGAGATTGTCGTAAGCAAGAATTATAGCTACAAATATACCATTTATATAATATGTACAACGTTGAAGCATTTATAATCATAATCATAAGCTATGTCAATATAAAAATGCATTGATTGTATATTTCATAACGTGTTAACTTGTAGAAATATTGCTGAATGCAAATGCACATTTTAAACTTTTCCATCTAAAGGCTTTCTGTATTTTATTTTTTAAAAAATGATGCATAAAGCTCAACTATAACAATTTCTACATTTTATGAAGCTTTATTCTGAATGTTATATTGAAATTCTAAAATAAAAGTAGTTCTGTCCAACCATTCATTGAAGGTAGGTTAAATATAATGTTCCATTTCTTGTTATTTTTTTGTTCTTATTTATGACAAACGTTAATGGCTTTTAGACATCTTGATAAGGGTATATGTGCAATTTAACGAGATCAAAAATGATGAAAATATGTTTCCTAAGAAAAAATAATGGTTTTTATCGAATGATTATAAATTAAAAATTGTTAATTAGTATAAGAAGAAAAAATCAATAGGGAATAAAACGTTGAAAATCTAAATCTATATCTATACTAATATATAAAATTAAAGAGTTTGTTTGTTTGGTTAAACGGGCTAATCTCAGGAACTACTTTCGAATTGAAAAATTCTTTTTGTGTTGGATAGCCTAATTATCGATAAAGGTTTTAGGCTATACAACATCACGCTACGACCAATAGCAGCAGAGCATTAATGAAAAATGTTGCAAAAACCAGGAAAATTTTTTCCTTTTGAGAGCGTTTGTTGCCTGCCCTGTGTAAATGGTTAAAGTAACGCAAAATTCATGTGCAGCAAAATTATTCCTCTTAAAAAGTTCTAAAAAAAAATCCACGACGACATATGTCTATCTATTAAGGTTGGCCCGCTATAACCTTTTTAATGGTTATTAATATTGTTTCAAAAATTATTCAATATTAGCGAAATTGTTATTAGAAACTTATTATTAATTCTTATCCAAATAAATACGGGTTTTAATGAAATTTGGTATGATGATAAATTACAATATGAGTCATTTAGAACAATACTTTTTATAACGGAAAAATGTCTCACTTATCCGGGAAATTGAAAAACGGGTTGGAACAAAAATTATACATAAACTATACATTTTTATTTGAAAATGAATATTGGTGATATTTAAGTATGATGATAGCTAAATATGTGAATCATTATCTACAATACGTTTTATTTCGGAAAAATTTCTCATTTCAACGGGAAAATAGAAAAACTGGGTTAAAGAAAAATCATGCTGAAATTAAACGTTGTTAGCTGATTATAATGTATTAATAGTAATAACTCATAATGTCCACAAGGCAAAAAATAATTTTCTTATCATACAGTCTTATTTTTGTTTAGGAAAAATGTGTTGTTCCCGTAGGATAGATATGTTTTTATTTTTCACAGAGCAAACTATTATCATAGATTCTTACAATGTGGTGGTAAAAGAGTCAGAGAATAAATATAGGCACCTTTTACGTAAGAATATAGCACGGTTCCCGTAGGATAGGATAAGAATTGTATCCTTTAGGAACTGAGTATTTTAAAGGAGTTTCGTAAAGTTTATGGATAAGCGTTGTAACGAATTTTCTTCAAGAAGGATTGGTCTACCTTTTGTCCAGGAAAAATGTTTTGGCCCCCTGGAATAGATACGTTTTTGTTTCCCATAAAGCAAAAAATTGACATAATTGTACTCTTCTCGTGGGATAAAAAGACAACTGTATCTTACAAGAACCGTGTATTTAAAAGAAGTTTCGTTAAAGTACGTGAAATAGAGTTCTAGCGCATTATCCTCAAGAAGGCCTGATATCTTTTTTATCCAGGAAAAATGTACTACTCCCGTGGGATAAATATGTTTTTGTTTTTCATAGAGCAAAAGATTGACATGATATTTTTCAATAGGGTAGTTGAGAGGTCAGAGAATAATATAGATTATTTTTTATGTTAGAATAATGGATAGTTCTCAAAAGATAACATAACAACTGTACTTATCCTGCAGGAATCATGTTTTTAAAAAAGCTTTCTCTAAAGTTCGTGAAAAAGCGTTTAAACAGCATCACTCCAAAAAAGTTGAAATAAAAATGACAATTTTAAAGGCAAAATTTGATTTTTAATTTAACATCCAATAACATCGATATTTTAATAATGAAAATTTTTGAAATATTAAATCTTGAATGTTTTTAATGTTTAGAAATAAGCGTGTTAAATTAAATTTGGCGAAAAACTCAGTTAAATATATCTATAATACATTTAAAATTTTCGAATTGTATTGCTACTTAAAGAACACAAGTATAGGTATTTTATAATGTTCATAAAAACGTATAGAACCTATAAAATAGCTCTTCTAGATAGCTATATGGAATATCTTCTTGGAAGGTTTCTATTATTCAATCAATATAATTTAGATATGTTCAGCGAATTGGGTGGGAACAAGCTAGTATATGAATAAAATCTTAAGACATTATTGGATAGGAAAACATTCTAAATCCACTTGATGGCGCAGCGGTTAGAGCAACTGCTCTCTCTGCTACATGCACCAGTGGTTCTGGGTTCGATCCCCATCGAATCTCTTGATATAAGATTAAAAATTAAGATTTAAGACCTACAGAATATTTCTGTGTGTAAGACAGTCGTGATATGACTATAGATGTTAAAAGCGACTATAAACACAAAAAAAAATCTAAATTGCAACTATTTCAAGTTTAACTCCAAAGATAATATTGTTTAAAGTTGAATGTTTGAAGGCATATATACAAAAAATTATTATTAATGATTTTCCCTGTGGCAGCAAAAGTTGAAACACATTTCACTTGAGCCTTAACAAAAAAACTCAAAGTGTTCATGATCGTTTGTGTCGCTCAAATCGAAATTCAAGACGGTTATTACTTTGTGCTTATTGGAAGTGAAATTCTGATAATAGTAGTCGTTCGACCCACTTTATTAAGAATGACACTTTCATTTAAATTTCTTATCACAAGGGACATTTTTCAATTAAAAAAATAAATAAAAGAGAATGATTGTTTCTCTAATAAAACGTTCATTTTACGAGTTTAAGGAAAGCCGCATTGATTGATTGATTCTCATTGAAAGAATATCTTTCGGAATTCGTATCGTACCAAAATTTTGCGTTCCAGCGTAAAGACTAAAATCAATGGAGTGACAAAGAAAATTTTTTATCTTAAGAAAAATAATTATAATATTTTTATAATTATATAAAAATATTATCTTATGATTCATTTAAATTTTTTCAAGTATAGAAAACATTTTGTACTGCAGAAGTATGTAGTTACTTGTATTATTTTTTAATCATACACTACACATAATTTTCTAACGACTCAACTACTGTTAAAACTCGAAAACTGTAACATCTCATGCAACATCATTTCATGTACAAATTCTAAAAGACATCTGTAATCGCAAAACAATATGTTCTTATTTGTAGTATTGAAAGGATCAATAATATCGTAACGTCTACATCCGTCTGAAAGCACTCTTTTTTGTGGAAGTTTTTTTATACTGAATATACACTTCCATTTTTCTGTAGTACCGCACTTAAAAAAGTACTCAGACGGTTTATTATGGAGTGTTACTTTTAGCATATACATACATTATACATATAATTCCATTACCGAATATCTAATATTTGTGTAAGTACCTGTGTAATCTGTTCGACATGTGTTATTAATGTTAACAATAAAAATTAATGACCTTACTTTGTTAGTGTTAAATGTTTAGTTGACAATATTTATTTTAATATTTCCACGTTAACATAGTTTTATATGAAAAGGCCTAGGGGTATAAGTATGTTAAATTTTCCCCCGGAAGATATTTAAACGATACTTGATAATTTGTAGGTATTAATGAAATAATAAGATCCTGAACGTTTCACATCCCTAAATTAATTTTTTTTTTTTTTGAAAACAGCTCCAATGATTTTCTTAAAACTTTCTATAGTTCTTAGACTCATTGATACTTACAACTTTTATGTGTAACTTTTTCCTAGGAAAATTCGAATAAGGACGGTTCTGGGGTGAATATTAGGAATTCGTATATAAATATAGTATAGGGTGTATGCATATAGTTATGTTTAAATGTAGTTAAAAAGTGCTTATTGAAAGTTAAAGAAAGTACTGTGACGCCTCGCAGAAGATATTTAATTTTATACAAAAGTCCCTCATGTAATCCTATATTGAACGCTTTTTCTATATCAAGAAAAATCCTAAGACATACATTTTTAGAATCAAACGATTTTTATTATAAGTATTTAAATTTTTAGCCATGGCACAATTAAAAAACAATCATTTTTTTTTGAAATCTTTATCCATTTTTTGTAAGAATATGAGATTTTTAAATCTTCAAAAAATGTACCCCATAGTCAAAAAAAAAACCAATCATTTAACTACATATTTAAGGTGTAATTTAATTTTTTATTGTTCATTTACATACTTTGAATTTCTTCAAAATATTTATTTCATATTCATAACAACAACAATTTTTGTTTTGCTAAATACAAAAGTTAAATTTTTAAATATTAGTTATCATAAACTAAAATACTGTTATAAAATATAGAAAAATTGATGGTTTGTAAAGTCGGTTTACGGACGACAGTTTGACGTGATAACGTCATAAAGAACACCTAATTGATGAAAAATTGCGTACTTTTATGAATTGAATTATTATCATTGAAAGATCATTATTTTGTATAATACAAAGAAGGAGTTAATTGAAAATTAACATTTTTAACTAACATAATTTTTTCAAAATAATATTATTAAGTAAATCGTAGAAGAAAACACAAAACACGTTGAATAGGATTCAATAATTATTGAATACATAGCTTATTGTAGAAGTTCTCGAAGAAGCTCGCGTGGCGGCGTTCCAGTAGCAGAACTCTATCGTGCCTCTCTATCACTTGTATCGCGTTCTTGCTTGCACGCACAGGTTCAAATGGAACGTGACACTTTTTCATGCAGGCTACTCAGTATTTATCAATTTAGAAAACATTATCACGTCAAAAAAATGTTTTCTTAAATAAATAACCAAAATGCATTTCTAAGGATGTATCTTTTAAGAATAGGGTAGAATCACATTTTATTAGTCTTCGTCGCTGTATTCTTCAATGATAAGTGAAATGTTGTCATTATCATACAATTTGTTCAATGTTTCAGCAGGCCGCAGAATTTTTATCAAATATCTTCCGTATGACAAAAAATAAACAATCGCAACAATGTGACTGGAACATCCGATTGTTTTAAGACTTATTGCCCGCTCAAAGCTGTGTCTCATTATGCTTTTAGGTTTGATAACATTTCTTTTTTATTCTCAATAAAATATCGATGAACATTTTTTTTGATATGACGGGATTGAACTTGAGCTTTACGTATGCTTGATTGGTCTTTTACATATTGAATGGTAATTTTACCTGATTCATACACAATTTCTGATTAATACGATAGATCCTGCTTAAGTTGGTAAGAATCAGTGAGAAAACCTAGCAGATCTATTTCCATTATTTCTGAAAAATCGCCCAAGGATGAAATTATTTGAAATGGCAATTTTTTGCGTTGCTATCCATTTTGTTGTACTTAATCAGCTTTTCTACATAATTGTAATAAGGCTTTTAATTTTTTTCCCTAAAACCATTATTAGCTACTAAAACATATCCAAAATTTAGATCAATCGACCAACGCGTCACAAATCTAAGACAAAGCACCATTTTGTGACTGGACACCCGCTGTCAACTTGGGTGGAATTAACGAAATCACCAGCGATAAGAATTGAACAAAAAAATGGTAGCCATGGTGCCATTTTTATGACCGGGGGTTGAACCATCTATTTGTGGGATGGCGAGAGCTCCTGTTGTGAGGATTAATATAACAATAAAGGAGCAGGATAGCATGTTGTTTCTAGCAATTTCTTTATTGATTTATTAATAGATGAGAAAAAGACAGATACCAAAACAATGAATCGAACATTCTAGTAAATGGGGAATTTAACGTTTGGAAAATTCGGGAACGGTGATTGGTTTGGTATAAATAACCCAAGAAGACGGGCCAGCGAGAACAGTTGTAAATGAACCGACATTACGTGTGTTATAAATATTCGACCAGTGTTAAAGTTTAAACAGTGAAAAGTGATCAGTGCCTAAATAAATAAATAAAGTGAACAGTGAATAAGTGACTCTAAAACGAACTAATTGTTAACGTGCAGTGCAGAAGCAACAATAGTGTAAGATAAATAAATAGACAATTGTTAAAAATAAATTCGTAGTCCTTAAACACAAATCCTTGAACCCGTTAAAAACGTTACAATACCTACAAATATTTCAAGCATCGTTTAAATATTTTCCAGGGTTTTATCACACCTATACTCCTTCGGTCACGGTTGTGACCGTTAAAATTAGTTTCAGTCGGACACTCAAAAGTTCCTTCGAAAGAAAAACATATGCAGTTAACATAAACTTATCCAAATAGGTTTCTTTAATAACGAGTAAAATATTGAATGAATCAAAAAATCTAATAAGTGATAACGATAAAAAGTGATAATAATTATCATATTAATCACTAACATTGTTTGATATTTTGAATAACTGAGCAATAGAATTCAGATGATTGGTTAAATTAGAGTGAAACTTATGGCAACGCTCATGAATAAACCTAATAAAATTATCACAACTCAAGCATGAAAATGTTTTCGGTTTATTTTCAACGGCTACAATATCGGTTCATATTTTTCAAAGTGTACACAATGGATTTTAATCAATTAATTTATGGATTTAAAACATGTTCAGTTTGTCTTCTTTGTTACCCAAATAATTTCTGTAAAAACTCAAAGGTATTCATAACAACTTACAAAATTGAAGAAAATCAAAAGTTGAGTTATTGTAGGTATCTTTTTCATTGAAAAAAAAAGGAAATAAATAAATTTTTGTGTGATAACTACGATATTATTAGAATCTTGACTTCTTTTGTATTTTTCTTTATTTAGTAAAGTTATTGTTAATAAGAATATGAAGAAGTTGATTGAGATTTTGACCTTGATTGAGGTTAATAGCATTGAGTTCAGACTAATCTTTACTTTAATTATATTATGTGTTTAACTGTTAAAAAGAAAAAAAAATTAAAATTTTTTATCCATACAAGTTCAGTTTATCAATCAGAAAAAAAAAACAACAATGAAATAATACAAAATGAGACTATAACGAATTAATTTAACAAAGCGGTTCCAGATTAGAAGGATATTTACAGAGTTTTTAAACACATTTTAACACTTCCTCTTAAAAAAAAAACTATTGTTATTAATCGTAAATGATACTTTTTTATAGTTTTTATTTGATCGTATTTTAAACAGCTAGGATCTATTTAGAGATGTGGACACTTCAAATGTTGTGGATTTGATTAAATATAATATTTTCTTTTTGAGTAATTGCTGATACAGGTAAGTATAGATGTTTGATTTTGTAAGACTTGAAAGCAAAGTCGAAGATTTCACACTGGGGCGTTATTGTGTGGAAACCGTTAAAACTTTGGTCAGACAGACAATATTAAAAATGTAATGGTAGATGGATATTTCCAGTCACAAATAAAGAGATTTGGAAAATAAAAATTTAACAGCTTCAAACCCCAAGGAATATGCAATTTTTTAATGTTCATTTTGTTGAAAAATAAATCCAGTGAGTGTGCCTATTTTTTTTTATTTAAAAAAATACCACAAGAAGTGTACCTACATTTTTATTTAGATGTTTTAAACGATATTAATTTTATGTTCATGTACATATTTGCTATTACGAGGGTGATTCAAATATAAACGGTAATTTTTTTTTATAAATTTATTAAGTAATATTATGAACAAGTAAAACCTTCATTTTTTTTCTATATAGTCTCCTTGAAGTTCTACACACTTCTGCCAACGATTTGGAAGCTTGAACATTCCTTGTTGATAAAAAGTTTGGGGGCGCGTCATCAACCAATTGCGCACGCGGTTCTCGACGTCTTCATTGTTTTCAAATCTTTCCCCTCCGAGCGATTCTTTCAGGGGCGCAAACAAAAAATAATCACAGGGGGACAAATCTGGACTGTAGGGAGGGTGATCGAGGGTTTCCCAGTGCATGTCCTCCAATTTTTCCTTTGTCAAATTGGCGGTGTGAGGCCTAGCATTGTCATGGAGAAGGATGACATCTCTAATAGCCATATCTCGTCTCTTGGTTCGGTACGCGGCTTTTGTTGACTGTAACAACTGGCAATAGTAAGCTGCATTCACGGTACGTCGATCATGAAGAAAATTGATGAGCAAAACTCCTCTATAGTCAAAAAATACCGTCGCGAGAACTTTCCCGGCGGAGAGACGGGTTTTGGCCTTCACTGGGCAAGCTTCATCTTTTCTCCGCCACTCCTTACTCGCCATTTTCGATTCTGGGGTGTAATGATGGACCCATGTTTCATCACAAGTGACTATGCGCCTCAAAAAGTCTTCTCCTTCTTGCCGGAATCGATGCAGAAGTCTCTCGCTGATCTCCAACCTGACCTGCTTCTGATTTTCGGTTAACAACCTCGGAACCCATCGAGCACTAATTTTTCGAAAACCAAGACGTTCGCTGATAATCGTATGAGTACTCCCAATGCTGATACCCACTTCTGACGCGATTTCCTCAACAGTAAACCGGCGATCACCTTCGATAAGGTCTTGAACGGCACGGATATTGTCATCTGTGAGACTTGATCTTGGGCGCCGATCATGGCTTTCGTTTTGTACCCTTTCCCGCCCGCTCTTAAATTCTCTGGCCCAAGTGAATACTCGGTTTTGGGACAGTGTTGCGTCCCCAAACTGTGCCTTCAAACGAGTTAAAATCTCCGATGGTTTAACACCTTCGTAAGTTAAAAACTTAATAATAATCCGCTGTGCAACGGACACATGAACCTCTTGCTCACTCATGGCTGTACTGAGGACAAAACAGACCGGCGCGCCTCACCGAGCTGGCTTCCCCTTCCTAACACATTGAACTTAAATCCCCCACTCCATCACCCAGCTCAGAAGTGCTTGCTGAGTACACTGGCAAAATTACCGTTTATATTTGAATCGCCTCGTATCAAGTAAAAAAAGTGGTAAAAAAAAAAGAATAATATTTTAATTTATATCAATATATAATATTCAAAGGAAGCTGCCAGACGTTTATAATATTTGTCTGGATCATTTTTCTGGTTAACAATTCATGCATGCTATGAAATCGAAGCTGCATAAAAATTGCGAAATAAAGTAAGTAGCTACTTTTCAAAGTAAATGTCTTAATCTTATTCATGCCTTGTTTTGCTAAATTATTATTCTAAGATGGTGGAATCATTTCAGAATGCCAGATTTCGTGATAACTAAGAATATGCAAGGAATGCAGACGCCATTTTCATCACTAAACTAAAAAAATGGTATAACAGGTACTGCAAAATTCGAGAAAACTAATAACTTCTATTTTTATAATTTGTGTCATTTGTTTATGCCATTATTTTTAATTTAAATATAAAAATAAATAAATAAGTAAATAAATAAAACAAAAATTCAAATTACGCGCGACAAGAAACCGAGTGTTTTTGCGCCAACTTCGTTTTGTTAATTTTTGTCTCAAGATGGCCGCCCATCTAAAAATGTCACTCTCATCATTTGTTCATAACGCGCCTGAAGAAGTATAACTTAAAAAGTATTTAATACAAAAGAACAATAGTCTTATAAGGAGTTGAAAAATTTTGATGTTTCAATTCAATGTGATTTGAACAGTAGGTCATCAATATTTTCTCTAAAGTAGAACAATCATGGAAAAATCATTGATTCATTAAGTAATCCAAATAAGTTGAGAGCAGATAAACAGAAGGTTATTCAACTGGGAACTTCCTTATTTAGCCATTAGATGTAAATAAAACCCCATTACATCAGATGAGCCTAAAGTTAAAAAAAGAATTTTTTTGGTAACAAACCTCAAAAAAAAAAATTTGTGTAAAAATGAGGCATATACAAATGAAATATAGCTTTAGATATAATGTAAATAAGGCTTCAAGCTTTCAAGATATCAATGTCTAAATCCACCGAAAGAAGTACTTATTATTTAAAATGGTTAAAACAATTTTAAAAATATGATGGGCATATTTGTCAAATTGACGCGTGGTTATTACTAATGTGAATTTTACGATTTTTTAAGTTTTCTAAGATTTTACGTGGAGTACCTATAATTTCACGTAATGAAATGTGTATTAGCCACCAAGTTCGGGTGATCTAACCTCCTTGTCTATGCCGATAAACCGAAGATAATCGAATACAACATTCGGCGAGTAATTGGCGAAATTTTTACAAAAAGTTTGTGAAAATTGAACATCTAAGCGCTAGCCAAGGCATCCAAAAAGACAAATTTTTATCGTTAGAACATTCATAATATTGAAAACAACAGCACAACATAAAATTGATGCAAAAAAATTGATCAAACTAAACAACAAGTCAACGCAACGCATCGTTGCGTTATAGTTTTATTACATATTAATAAGAAATGTTCACATTTACCCCGCGAAAATCGTTCCAAATTACCCGATTTAGGCAATTCAAATTAAAATGCCTGTTACTCAAAATATTTTCTCCACTGAACTTAAAAAACCACATAAAATTTATAAATGAATTTTACATAAAAGATAACAACAAAATATCACGCACTAAAGTTAAAAAAAAAAAATTTTTTCAAAGATTTTTGCATACTGAAAAAATTGTAACAAAAGAACTCTTAACTATTTATTTACCGTGACAGTAGGCGGAAGTCAATATAAATAATTTTAAACACTTAAGGACATTTCGGCAAAAAAAGAAAAAAATTAAAATTTAACTGTTTTAAATTACCTGGTATCCTCAAATACCCAACCTTCCCCTATATTTTGAATAACCTTAATTTGGAATGCAATGTATTTTATTAATGTTTGTAATCATCTTGGTTTCTTTTTTATGTTTTTTTAGTTAGAATGAAATGTCAGTCAGAGTAGGTACTTCAACGGTATTTTACAATGACAATGACGGATAGCTCAATATATTATAGCGACATTAATCGTACCGGTAATGACTAGAAGTTGTGATTATCCCTTACAAGTGAAAGAGATAATTACAAGAAAATATATTACGTGAAATCTAAATGCAAACGGTTAGACAAAACAACGATGAGTGAAGCCTTTTTACCAGCCAAATCAGATTTAAGTAAGAGAGGAATTGCCATTCAATACTTTACTATGGTAAAATGTAGTTTACGATTGACGTCATCCACGAATTTCATGCTTTTAAAAAGAATCAAAAGGATTTAAGAATGCATTGAACCAGGAAAATTAGTCAGATAACAAAGTAATAACTAAACCAACCATAACTAACGTAGAAAAGTTGAATGGTTCTTGACGATTTTCCAGGTCTTCAAAATATCATCTCAACGTTCACAAAAGAAATTATCTTCTTCTTAATTCACAATCAATAGTTTCATAATACATACTATGTTAACAAATCTAAAACTGTTTCAACAAGATAATTACCAATGTATCATCAAAATAAAATATTAACTCTACGTCAATCACCAACTCTGTTATCCAAACGTGGTTAGTTCCATCAAGCGTTTATATGCTCCAATTAAAATTAAAACACAGCCTGGCAAAGACAGCTTGGAGTGCATCAATCGTTTTTTTTTTTTTTGCTGAGCTTTGAGGCCTTTTTACAAGTTTAATTTTTCTTCCACTCTATGGGGGATGTCAGCGATTTTTTGTAAACATTTGTTTCGTAAGACGTCTTTTGCCAAGAGGGGTACACATTTTTTTATTTTCGTTGGAGTCCTCCATCGACGTAACACCATTTTTAACCGACTTCAAAAAAAGGAGGAGGTTCTCAATTCGACTGCATTTTTTTATGTTTATTACCTCAGCATTTCCGACTGGGTAAAGCGATTTTAATGATTCTTTTTTATTTAAAAGCTGGTGCTTCCCGAATAGTCCCATTTTAATTTAAAGGAAATCTTTCAGTTCTAAAGGGTTGAAAACAAAGGGATGAAATATTAACTTCTTATTGGATAGCTCGATTTAGATAAGTATTTTTTTATTTGAAAGCTGGTGCTTTCCGTGGGTTACAGTTTTAATTTGAAGAAAATCTTCCACTTAAGGGGTTGGAAACTAAGGGATGAAATATTAACTTCTTATTGGAGAGCTCGATTTTGATAATTCTTTTTTTTATTTGTAGAACACAATTTTAAATTAATCTCCTATCCATTTTTTTATAAAAAAAAAACTCCACTCCTAAGAGGTTAAAAATTAGAGATGAAATAATATTATACATTTTTCCTGGCTAACCCGATTTTGATAATTTTGTATCTATTACGTACAACGCACCTTTTATTTGTTCACATTTCAATTTGAAGAAAAAAAAAACCCCCTAAGGATGAAAATAGGGGATGAAATAGTGACATTTAACTGAATCAGCAAATTTTGATAACTTTTTTTTCTGTTGGAAAGAGTATTCCGCTTAGTACTGTCATTACATTTAAAAGCAAAAAATTTCAACCCTTAAGGTCAAAAAGGGATGATGTAGTAACTTTTAATATTAAACGGCGCTGCCTCATTTCACCATTTTCAAGAAAATAAAATCAGTTATCAAACTTTAGATCACTAAAACGCGAGAAATAAACAAATATTATAAAAAAATGAAAAACCAACTTCAAAATAAATAAAAACTCTTAAACAAGAAATGCACTAAAAAGTACCAAAATAATGGCGTATCCTTGCAGTATCTACAACTTACAAATTATTAGGATTATACAAAGTACAACTATTGTTATTTTTGGAGCTGATGTCAGTCAAGAAAATAAATATTAATGGTAATTTGTAAAAATTTAAAAAGGTTTAGTTAAAGGTTAAAGGTCGCTAGATATTGTTACAGTTTGAGTATATTGTTTAAAAGTTCATTTAAAAAATAATTTTCATAAGGTATTCTCGTTTTTAGCCAAGTACTAATATAGACGTATTTCCTTGGCTGACACCAACTCCAAAAATAACAAGAGTTGTACATTGTATAATCCTAATAATTTGTCAGTTGTAGATACTGCAAGGATACGCCATTATTTTGTTACTTTTTAGTGCATTTATTGTTTAAGAGTTTTTATTTATTTTGAAGTCGGATTTTCATTTTTTTATAATATTTGTTTATTGTTCGAATCATCCGTCGGTAATTTTTTTACACGATGGAGTTCATTTAAACGCCGATCCAAGAGGGATATAGTTTCTTCTTTCAAGGGATGGCTTAGAAATGGGGTAATTTTAATTTATATAATCAATTAGGTATAGGTTTTAATTAGCCTTTTTCCTGGGAAGATTTAAAATAGATCCGCTAGGGACAGCACCGTTGCGGGGTACATATGTTTTGAATTTATTATTATATAATATATCCTTTGAAAACACCGGTGGCACCGGTGTTTTCTATGCAAACAAAACTTTTATTTAAAAAAAATGTGAGCAATAAATAAATATTCAATAATTACTAATAACTTAAGTTACTCGTCACCAACAATAAGTTTTAACCACCACCAAGTTATTATTTCGCACGCTGCATAATTTTTTTCATTCACCATATTACGTTATTTAAAATTGCTTCTGCAATTTTTATCCAAAAATTCTCCCTTAAAAATCCCATCATCACACAACCAAACCGAAGACCCAAACCTAGGCAATCGTTGCCCAAATGGGTAATTAAAATTTAATAAATTTTAAAAACGAGGGCGCTACAAAATGTTTAGTTATTAATACTATGTTATATTTAGTTTTAATGCAATATAAAGTTTAAGATACTACAATATTCGTAAAATTAAAATTTAAACTTAATATATATTTAATAATTCAAAGGAAATTTATTCATAAATAGTTACATAAACATACACCTACATATTTGTCATGTATTATCGATGGTACGTACCCCCTTAATTTTTGATACAATGATAGTATCTTTCTAAAAATAAGTTCATTTTGTTTCCATGAATTGAAACTTCGATAAAATAACTTTCCATATGCAAATTAATGAATTAAATAATAAAACAGTTAAAGTAGGGTTACAAGCCCTTAAATTACAGTAACTAGGCAGAACTTCAATATAAAAAAAATCTATTTTAATAATTGATTTTTAAGTAGATAAAAAAAAGTTTTATTACAAAATTAATTGATTAAAGTTGTAACATTTAATATCCTTCTCTAAAAAAAGGAATTAGTACGATATCTTCATTAAAAACAAAGTATTTAAAGTTTTGAAAATTTAGTTTTTTACAAGCAAAACGCGTAAAGCGGTGAAAATGTTGTCGCTTTGATACAGTGGAGCAAACGATAAAATGAGCATGGGCTGAACAGAGGTTGTTTCTCCTTCCACTGCCTACTGATTATTTAATTATTGAGTGTAGACTTAATGCAGCCCAGCGAGATTTAAGATTATTTTTTAAATTCTAATTTTAAATTATAATTTTTTAAATAAGCATTTTTTTTAAGTTTACTGTAAATGCAAATTCATAATACACTTTTAAAGTAACAACCAAATTACAATCAACTTACCTTTTATTATTGAATATATTTTTTAACCAGAAAAAGTTACCTAAGTTAGCGAAAACATTTTTTTGACGTGATAACGTCTTATAAATTGATGAACTACGAGAGCCAGTCTGAAAAAAATTGTCCATTTTGTCACGTTTCATTTGAGCCTGCGCGTGTAAGCGAGAACGCGATACAAGCGATAGAGAGGCACGATATTATTGTTAAATCCTAGACAACGTGTTTTGCTATATTTTACAAATACTATTTACTAAAATTCAAAAGAAATTATAAATTAAAGTAAAAATAAATGTAAAAATAACAAAACGAAAAATTGAAATTGTTATTTTTATATCTCCAGATACGTATTTCTAACGCCATGCGTTCGTCATCAGTGGATAAAATTGAAATGTCTTCGAGGACAATTTCGTGCGGATTCATTTATCAATTAATTTCTACTTTAATTTATAATTTGTGTTGTGAATTTAAGTGAATACTTTTTGTGAAATATAATAATTAAGTCCAAAGTCAGCAAAATTTAATTTTTTATTAACGTGTTTTGTGTTTTTCTTTTACAATTTACTTAATAAGATTTAATTGATTTCTCATCAATAAGGTGTTCATGATGACGTTATCATGTTAAACTATCGTCCGTAAACCGACTTTACATACATACAACCTAACAACCAAACTATATGCCAAAAAATTGCTCCCTCAGAATCCGCAATTTCTCCAAGTGTTTAGTTATTAATTGAATAAAAATTAAATTCTTAAAAAATTGTCGAATTAAAATCGCTATAAAACCCAATATAATTTTTAATTTATTTTTTTTAAGTTCTCTATCTGCTCTTTTCATTACATGAATAGTTTAAAAATTGAATTACTAGTTAACTATACACTTGGAGCAATTGCGGACCCGGAAAGAGCATTAAAGGATTATTTTGGATTATAGAGCAATTTTTATTTCTGAATTTACAAATTTTTGAATTATTAATTAATAACTATACACTTGGAGCAATAGCGGATCCTGAAGGAGACATTAAGGAGCAATTTTTTGCATATATTATAGTTAAAAAAATGTTCTACGCTAAGTTTAAATTTTTTAAATGTTATTCCTCTGTAAATTAAATATGTTCTTAACATAATAACCTATGCAGACGATGTCGCGGGTATCAGCTAGTTAAACATATAAATTAAATGTAGGCACTTGTACGTTTTTGGTGAAGGTATAATTAGCTGGGTTTGTGAATAAGTTGATGGATTTCACCAAATCTAAAATAAAGTTGGATGCCTGGCAACTCTAAAGTAGAACTGATTTAACAATTGACTCTTAAATCTAAAAACAATCTAAACGATCTAGATACCTGTGTTTATTGCTGGTATAACTGGACAGTGGACACCCCAAAATGATGCCCACCTCCTAGAATGATTGTGTTATAACTGCTCCACAACCGGTTAGCTACATGCTTTATGAATTCGAAAAGTTCTGAGCTTTCTGAAACGGAGAAAAAAATTATTCATACATTATATAAACACGCATCCACAATCAAGCTGCTTAACAATAATAGCAAGTAATCATTCAACTACGATCATTAATATTTTAATATTATTTATCTTGAATGTTTATTATTCCTTGTATGGTTCCACTCTGTTTAAACATTTTTCACTGAAAGGAGTCACAAAACGAAATCGGTATTAGTAAAAAAACGTTATTAATATTTTTGGTATACTTTTTTTATTTGAAAAAAAAAATTAATTGATCAACAATTAAAAGTTACAAACGTTGGAAAGCGACTATCTACGGCACTAAAAAATTATTCGAATGCACAGTTTGTTTGAGTTGCTAAATTTCTTATCAGTTGTACCGTATTAAACGAGTAATGTGATAAATATTCAAAACATAAAATTTTCATTGTCCATCATTGAACTCTAAATACAGTAAACTCTCGATAAGTTAAAACCTCAAATCTATAGCTATCTATATAGTTCAACTCAGTTATCATTTATCAGGATATATTTATTCAGGAAGAAGTTTAACTTGTGCATTGTGCAAAAAATTAACAATGGATACTCGCTAGAATAAATAACTAAAACCAACAGCACTTGAGTGACTTGAGTGATGCAAATCAAGATATTGACTAAGATGCTGTGAGGAGTTTAATTTATAGAGATGAAAATAATCAGAGCTATAAAGGTATGAATTAGAACAAACACAATTGAAATCATATTCGATTCGAAATAAAATATTTCTATTGCTGTATCAACAATAACATCAACAGCATCATTTTCTTGTAATTTTGGTTTGAACATATCTATCAAGTGGTTCTTATCACAGAAATTGTTAAGGAAGGCTTCTTGTGTTGTATTATTTTCAATCTCCCAGTTGAAATGTACATATGTTTGCTGAACTTCAACCTGTAACAACGTTGGTATACTCATAAAATATTTGTTAAACTTGATAGTAATTTTTCCCCGTAAAATTATTATAATATTATATCTAGAAGAAGATACAGTTATCCCACCAAAATCATAATGTTTTTCGGGATAACAATTTTCATGTAATCTATACCAATAATAAAATTGAAGATTTCTGCCTTTTGAATACTTCTTACTTATATAAATAAACGTGAAAGTTTGTAAGAGTGGACGTTTGTTGCTCTTTCACTCAAAAAGTACTGAATGGATCTGGATGAAATTTGGCATGGATATAGATTATAATCCGGTTTAACATATAGTATACTTTATATCCAGAAAAAAATGTACGGTACCCGTAGGATAGATATTTTTATGTTTTTTACAGAACAAAAGATTAACGCTCTTTTTTGTAATGTGGTGTTAAAAATATTTGAATTTTTCATTGTTCATTGCCGAAGATATTAATTAGAAATAAACGTATTAAAATAATAAACTAAAAATTACAAAAAGTTAACAACTACTTATTACGTTATTAACGAAACGAATTTTAATGAAATTTTGCTAAAGATCCTGTAGGATAGCTACTAATCTATTTTTTTAAGGGAACATCCATTAATTATTACGTGAGGCGTTCAGGGGCCGATGGGGTCGAGCCAAATCTCATCTAATCTTACTTTGGGCAAAGGAAAGGTCTTGCAAATACCACGTATTTTTTTGTTTTGGAAAATATCACATTAGATTGCGGGTTGGGGGAAAGATATATGCCAATCCTTATGACATCTTACCAGAAGGGAGGAGATGGGATTTCAAAAATCGTAAAAAACGCCTCGCACAATTAATAGATGCCTGCTAAAATAGCTGTACGGTTTTAAATAACATTATGTATGAACGATTTTCAAGTCCTAAAGAAAGGAATACAGTTACTTTCTTACTAAAAATCGTTTAGAAGCTGATGTGGGACAGTTTATATCTCTTTCATGAAAAGCAGTTATATGAATTTCGATTAACTTTCTTTGGATCTAAAGTCTGAAAGTATCTATTATTTTATTTCTGTCAAAATAGATTAATTTTTGTATTTTGCTATGAACATAAGAAATCTTTTATTCAATCAGTTAAATTTAGATTGGATCAATGGGAAGATTGGAGAATGTGAAAAACATGATGAAGATCACTCACGATTGAGGACTACCCTTATTCTATAATTTGGTCTCCAGGAACTCTTCTTTTCAACCTTTACACCTTGGGGTTTTAATAGTGGTGGTTTGAATGAGTAAGAGTGATGGCACAGCTTCTTAAAGTTGTTGGTTGTGCGGGCAAAAATCAGCCACTGATGGGATGTGTAAGTCCCTACGAAGAGTCTCGTTAGTAACATACCATGGGCCATGTACCAGCTTGACTTGCTAGGAGATTCTCACAATTCGATACCGTACGTAATAAGTAGTATTAGACTGTATCAGTCGAAGGGATCACGGACGAGTCCCAGTTAACAGGCGGGCACACTCCTTTCCTTATAGTTTTTTTTTCCTGTTAACAGAAACCCAGGTTAGGACTCGTTCCTCCCGCACTGCCTCCTAAGACTTATTGTACTCTTGTTCTGCTTTTATATCCTTGCTGTGCAAGGACCCTTATTTATTCCAGATTCAGCATTATGCCTAGCAGAAGCAGTCCCTGTACTAAGCTTTTTGCGCGATTTGTGCTTGTTTGGGCGTCATTTATCCCATACAGATGTTATCTTTTGTGAGGGCTTTGCTTCCAAAAATCAAATAGGTCGCGTTTTCCTTTCCAGCCCCACCTCATCTACAATTGAAGTCTCGTTGAGACACCCCAACAGTCTTCAGATGCTTCCTCAGTCCACAGTGTCCAGTTATCAATTCTGTTACTGTCCTGAGTTGGTTCCTTCCCAACCGTAAAAAATCAGCTGTGAGCGAGGGGCAGTTTCTCCCCATCATTCTCTTGCTGTGTTTCTGGCCAGGAATTTCTTGCCAGTATTTGTCCTTATAATCAAAAGTTACTTTAACTGATTTGTTGATGGTAATTTTCCATTTTTGAGCCCAACTATTCAATAGGTTCAAATAATATTGAAGGTAGTGAGAGGGCAATATTAGCGTCAGTGTGAGCGGCCACGCGAATGTCTCCATCATGGTGTTTTATGTAGTAGGCAAGTCCGATGTATACCATAAATATAGAAACGGCTCTAAAACACTTTATTGTGGCACTCCAGATATTATTTGCAGTAGTCAGAATATTCCCTGTTTAAAGTACTTTGTTTTAAAGTACCGATCCTGAAGTTACGATCTGAACAGTTTCCAGAGTTCGGAAATACAATTTTTTATTTCAAAAAGTAGACCGTCATACCAAACCTTGTCAAACGCCTGATTAATGCCTATGAATACCGAGTTGTACTTGGGTAAATTTAAACACTTTTTTTATTTATTATAAGTTTTATATAAAATACACAAAAAATTGTTACAAAGAATTGCCAACTACATTAAGATATCTATGTAATCTTTAAATATTGGCGTAACGAAATCTTAATGATTTTTTCCCATAATTTCTCGTATTCTCTTCTGCAATCCATGCATTAACCTAGAATGTTTTTCTATAAAACGTTCCTTTACTTCTTTATATCCATCAGGATTAATTCCTTCAGAAGTCGGTGTTTTTAAATCATCAGGTCTCAAAATTCTCTCTGAAATCTTTTAAAATTGAATACTCTATATTATAATATTTGATTATGATTTTAAATGTTCAATATTTTTAAATACCTTAAGCTCGATTTCACCAACTTCAGTACTGTTAGTTTCAGCTCTCACAACAATTAACACTCCTAACAATAAAACTGCAACAGTGGCTATCGTCATGTCAATAAATATACTTTTTCGTGCAAACAAACAATGCATTTTGTATGTCAGTTACAGAATTTTATTTATATATTCATTTTAAATAAGAAAATTAGAAATTTAATGACGCTAATGAATTTTTGTCAAAGGAAAACTAATTAAAATGTTTCACATTAACATTATTTCTTTCTTTTATTTTCAACCATCCGGAAATTGTGAAGTTAATAACTATTTTTATGAAATTTGACATTCATTTATTGCAAAGTAACGGAATAGTTTAAATGAAGATTGTTCATTGAAATTTTAATAGCTCCAAATAAATTAAATGAATTGAACTAATACAATAGACTTGGTTGTATTGTAATGCACGTAAAATGTTTGTAATATAACATTGATGACGTTTCGACCAACTATAAAATCTTAGTTTTGGCCTCGTATTTTTTTAACCAATTGGGGGTTTTTATTTCTTTTTGAAATTATACTTCTTTAGACACGTTATGAAAAAATTATGAGAGTAAAATTTTAAGATGCGCGCGCATCTTAAGACAAAAATTAACAAAATGAAGTTAGTCGCAAAACCACTGGGTTTCATGGCGCGTGTAATTTGAATGTTTGTTGTATTTATTTACTAATTTATTTATTTTTATATTTAAATTAAAAAAATATATATACATATGACACATATTATTAATAAATAAGTTATTATTTTTCTCAAATTTTGCAGTAGCTGTTATAGGTACTTTTTGAAGTTTAATGATGAAAATGACGTCTGCATCGCGGCGCGGTTTCAGAAGCATTAGTAGCGTTCCATTTTATCATCACAAATTAACAAGATGAAGTTGCCCGCAAAACGGCTCGGTATTTTTAACAAGGCGCGCATAATTTGAATTTTTGTTTTATTTATTTACTAAATTATTTATTTTTATATTTAAATTAAAAATAATTATATATACAAATGACACATATTATTAAAAAATAAGTTATTACTTTTCTCGAACTTTGCAGTAGCTGTTATACTATTTGAAATTTAATGATGAAAATGACGTCTGCATTCCATGCATATTCTTAGTTATCACGAAATCTGGGATACTGAAATGATTCTACCATCTTAGAATAATAATTTAGTAAAACAAGATAAGAATAAGATTAAGACATTTACTTTGACAAGTAGCTACTTACTTTATTTCGCAATTTCTATGAAGCTTCGTTTTCATTACATGCATGAATTGTTAACCAGAAAAATGATCCTGACAAATTTTATAAACGTCTTGCAGCTTTCTTTGTATATAATTTATTGATACACATTAAATATTATTCTCTTAATTTTATTTTTAATTATTATATCTCTAAATATATATATATATATATATATATATATATATATATATATATATATATATATATTATTATATTATTATTATTATTAAATATTAAATTACAGTTTTTTAAAATTAATTATTTGAATAAAATTAATAATAACTAATTTTTAATGATACCAAAGAAGTATTTCTTCTCACGCGCGAACATAAGTACATGCAACATCTTTTTTTTTTTCTTTTTTTTTACCAACAGAGAGTTTCATGTAAAAGAAAATACTGTGACGCCTCGCAGCAAATATGTATTTAAGTGTCCGGGATGGGACACATATAGAAACGGGATAAATGAAGATTTCTACCGTAGGACAAAGATGTCTGACACTCTATAGCAGTGCTTCTTAAAGTAGGGGGCCGCGGCCTACCCGCAAGACCGCGAAGTGTCGCAAATGTAACAAATAAATTAATATCGTTAAATAAGTTTAACTGTTTAAATATTCAAATGTTTGGATTATAATTATGAAATTACGATAATGTATTGAAATTATTATATTTTTGCAACTGCTTATAACACAGCCTATCGATTTCATGCGTTCATTATTTTTAACTCAAGTATTTTAAACGTTGTCGTTGCGTTGGCGCCAATATTCACATTAATGTAATTTTATTATATTATTTTTATATAAATAGGGGTTAGGTTAGTTTATTTTCCATAAATTTCCAGTAAGACTTTCCAAAAAACAAACCTCACTTTTAGAGAATCGAACCTAAAACTTGGTTAAAACCAGATGTAAGAAAATAAACTAACCTGATCTTATTTTTACCTAACCTAATCTTAAATTTTGTTAGTAAAATGTTTTAAAATAAAAAAAAATTGAGGTTTTGTTATTTGATTTGTGGGCAATTAACGTATTTTTCAAACCATAATCATCCTATTTTTTCATGCTTTTACTGCTAACATTAGTAAATGCATGCATTGACTAGTAATTGAATGCATTTACGAAATTCACGCTTTGATTGTAACATATATATCATAATAAACATCAAAAATAGTTTTTCTAACTAATCTGAACTAAACAAAAAATGGGGGGCCGTGAGCTATCGCCTTAAGTTCCAGGGGGCCGCAACCCAAAAAAGTTTAAGAAGCACTGCTCTATAGTACTGCTTGTCGCGGGGACAGGGTGGGCCTCCTTTAAGATCAACCTCCTGTTTTTTTTTTTTTTAATTTAAGCCTTGGTAGAATGACAGTAAATTTATTTACAAACTAAATAGTTTTTTTCTGGCCAAAACTTGATCATTTATATTAAATTCCTTATATAGCCTTATCAAAAGAAAATTTCAATAGCATTAAATGCGAAATTCAAATTTTCTTACAACTTGTAAAAGATAATTATATGTTTATATAACATCCAAGAAAAATATGTTTCCCTTGAGCTTTTAACATATTTTATTATAATGCAATAAGCATATTGCGAATTTCACATCGCTTAGTTTTCTCCATAAATTATATTAAAATGAAATAATATTGTATACTCTTTGAATATTAAAAGGGATTTTTTTTTGTTTTCTTTTTCTTAGTATTGAAAATGTAATTTTAAATAACCACAAAAAATTTGAACTAAAGTTTTAGATGTACAACTTAGCCCCAGCCGTTTTTCTATACACGGCGTTTTTCTAAAATCATTTTAGCCGGCTAATAATATTAGCTAAATTCGTAAAGCATGATATATTTCTGATTTTTAGTATGTTGTTTGAACCCAGTATTTATTCTCAAATTTAAAACTTTAAAAAAGTTGTTTTTAAAGTAGAAACCCGTGGAATTCTTGAACTTGTTTCAGATTCTGCTCGGTATCTCCTAATCCTTCTTCGAAAGCTATTCTATACGTTTCTTAAGAGCATTACATTTGTTACAAATTAAACTCAATCGGAGCTCTGCACGTTAATGGGTTACCAAGTTAAGGCACTTTGCAAATAGGCCAGTTTTTTCAAAAATTGAAAATTTTACTTTTAGACCATTTTTGGATTGCAGTTGCGTCGAATCCATTGGTCGTACGAACAGAATTTATAGATATATTTTGTACGCAATTTAATTAGCTTGAAGTTAAGTGGAGTGCGGGATCTGTAAGCCTCGTAGTTCTCTCAGAATCTAAAAAAAAAACTTAAAAGGTACAACGTAAAATCGCATTATCCCAGAAATGAACCTAAACATTTTTATTTTATTTTACTACTATATAGATAGTAAAGAAAGTATTGTAATCGGGTTGAATTTTAGATTTCGAGCTTTCACCGGAAATGCATGTTTTGAGGTCCCCTGAGTCTAAAAAAGTGGTTTTTAGAAACATGTCTGTGTCTGACAGCCATATCGTATCGAAAGCTTTATCCAAATTTCACCAAACTTAGAATTTGACCTCCATATTACACTTAGTTGTGCCGCGAAGCTTTTGGTTGAAATCGGTTAACCAAAAGCTCCGCTTTTTTATAGGAGTTTTTAAGCTTTTTTAATTTTTTTTTCGAAAACGGCTCCAACGATTTTCTTTAAACTTACTATAGTTCTAAGGCTCATTAGTGGCTACAACTTTTATTTGAAACTTTTTTTTGTGGAAAATTCGAATAAGGACGGTTCTGGGGTGTAGGTTGGGAATTCGTATATGTTATATGTTATATTTTACCTCGGACTCCACTTCGACAAAAGGCTCACCTGAAGACTACATAGAACCAAAAAACGCACCCAAGTCCTTCAATATTTGAAGCTTCAAGAACGGTGATTTTCATATAGAAGACCGGCATAGTGGTGGAAGATTAAACGTTTTTGAAGATGAAGAATTAAAGCATTTGCTCGATGAAGATTCGCGTCAAACTCAAAAATAGTTGACAAGAGCATTGGGAGTGAGTCAACAAGATAAGTTAATCCAGAAAGTAAGATAATCAAGAAGCAAAGATTTTGGGTGCCATACGAGTTGAACGAGTTGACCTCACATTATAAATGATTGAATTTCCCGACTTTTATCTACTATAATATTCCTTTTGAATCATTCAATCAATTGCTGAAAACTACGTTAAAATCCATTTTGTAGTTTAGAAGATCTAAGGGAACAGACAGCGAGAGCGACTTTGTTTTATACTAAGTGAAGAAGTTAATTTAGACAGATTTGTGAACAGTTTTATTTTTAATGTGCTCTCGTTTCATGAAATATTGTTCCGTAGAGTTTATTCTAAGTACGACCTAGGCTATAGGTGGTACAAGTTCAGCAATAAGGCGAACTAATAGTACCAAAGTGGCTTTTTTAAAATGATTAGATATCTTTTAAATATTTCCCGTTTTTTATTGATGTTAATTAAAAATTATTTAAATAAAGATTAAGTAAATGCTGCAATTATTATTTTTTAGACAACCTTACCTCATATGTATAAAAATAATATCTGATTTATAGAAATCAGGTTATTGAGAACTTCAAAAAGTGAATCATTAAATATTTTAGCTTTTACGTCTAAGGCTTCTCGCAGATATTAATTTTTTTACGTGTTTAAGTCAACAAACACTTAAGCGAATGTTATCTTAATGGTAGCAAATGTACCTACAAGTGATTTATATAAAAAGTTTTCGAGATAAAAATCCTTATAAGAAGTAATAAGTATTATAAAGTATTTCAAATAAAACGAATTGAAGCCAGAGTGAAAAATTGAAAAAAATTAGACTATTTGGTGGGGACAACAAAAGTTTTTTTGTCTCAAATTGATATATTAAAATTGAAGCAAATGTCACTTCCTTGTAACGAAATGTTTTAATCACAAAAACCTCGGATTAAATCATGTTGGGAGTAGAAACCAATTAATCATGAAAAAAATTGTTTAAATATGTTTCATAAGTCACATGAGAAAAATTGTTGAGTATTATTTTATATCTTTCAATCAACACCCACATAAATATTGATCTAGCTGTAATTTTTTTTTACTTATGAAATTAACTATGTGAATTTTTGATCCACATATACAACGCCCTTGATTTTTAAAATATTTATAAGATTTAGGTTGTACGACTTGTTTTAGTCACATTCAGAGGTTCAGTTGGAATGAGCAAGAAAAAATTATTTATTTGTTTTATTAAGAACTCAAACAATTTGAAGGATACGAATTTCATTTAAGTCCATTTTTTTGAAAATGAAAATTTTTATATGAGAAATTATTTGAAATATCATTCAATGAGAAAACTTGTATAGATTTAAATTCGCTAAAAACATTTATTTTGTGTATTAAATCCAAAAAGAAATGGAATGAATAAAGAAAAAAGTTCATGGGTTTCGAAGTGATATGTTATCATAATTTTCCATGAAATAGTTTTCTAGTAATCTTTAGTAACATTTCACAACATATCAAAGTGTTTTTAAATTTTTAAACTTCTACAATTTAAGCGTTTTAAAAGGCCTCAATTCTTAAAAGTTTAGTGTAATTCAACTTGTTTGATTTCTAATAATTAAATTATTTGTGTAAATTTTTGAAAATTTAATGAAATCCTTCATCAAAAACTAAAGTACATATTAATGTGTATTATAATGGGCTGCGCACTGTTTTTTTATTTCAATTTGTGTTTTTCACTACTCTTTACAACATCAATTTTGATGAACAACCTGAGAAAGTTAAGAAATAAATACATAATTGTCATTAAGTGAAGTGAAGTGTTTTCCGGTGGACGAGTTTGAAAATGTTCGGAAGTAAGACGAGGATTAATGAGAACACACGAAAATTGTTAGTTGAATTGAACGTTGACAGATGTTGATGCCTCGTTCATATGAGTCAACTTTAGTTGACCGATTTTAGTAAATCGATCATAAGTTGAATTAAAAACCTAGTGTGAGGACTTTTTCAAACTTTTTTTAGTCCACTAAAAAATTGATTACGGTTCTCACACGAGGTTTTTCATTCATTTTTTTTTTGATTAACTAAAAACGGGCTACTAAAATTGACTCTTGTGAACGCAGCATGACAGCAAAATTGGATTTTGAATTAGCCACAATTTAGCAAACTTTGCATGAATAAGAGAAACGAACTTTTCATCCTAACAAAAATCTGAGGATCGCTAGAACCAATTATGAATTGGTAACGAACGCATTTCGTGTGAACCGCAAATATCGGACCGTAACTCGGCTCATAAACTTGCATGCGGTCTTGAACTGATTCGTTATCAATTCAGTATCACATCCGCGAACGAACCTATTGTTATGAAATCCCATCCAAATGGGGTCTCATAGGTTATATGTAAATGACTTCCCCACCCATTAATTCCTCCTAGGGTACCCTTGTGGGGGTTCCGCTGAAAATCTAAAAGGTGTAAACCTTCCCCGGTATTCGAACAACAACTCCTACAAATTTCATCAGAATCGGTCAAACAATTTAGGAATGCATAAAGGACAAACATACAGACAGACGCTAAATTTTTATAGATTTAGATCTCCCTATTTAAATTTTTAGACTGATCTACTTGTATATAAAAAGTTAACTGAACTGTAAATCTAAATTATATTATAAAACGAGTTTGTGTTAAGAATTTTTTTTTTACTAGACGAGTATTACAATTTTATGGTCCAGTTCGATAAAAAATACAAACTCTATTTTTACATGGAGCAATTATAAAGTTTCATAATATGAACTCTTAACTATTAGTATAGCCAGTACAAATAAAACAAATCACAGGTAGAGATATTCTCTCTTGCAATTTTTCCTTTTTCAATTCTATGCATTTCAAAGAGCCTTAATATTATTTTTATGTAAATGAGAATCAAGTTTTATTTTTATGTTAAAAGGTTGTTGTACTGCACTTGGAAGGTTATAAATTTGAATTTAAAAATACTTTTTTTCAATAAAAATACTCAAAACGTGAAGGTTATGAAGTCCAGTTAGGCAAAAAAAAAAAACAAAGTAAACGTGTTTTCACTTGCATAAAAACAATGAAACCTGTCTAACATTATTGCTATAAAAAAGGTGATATCTTTGAAGAACTAAAGTGAAGCGACAAAATTTTATATAAAGAAAAGAACATAGATATACTTGTAGGTGGTTTAACTCCACCGTAAGCTCGTTTCGTCTTCATAAAGACTAGTTTTATGCCCTTTCTTATTTGAGCTCTATTGTTTTTTTTGAAAAGACCAAAAAAAAAAAAAATCGACTTCATAAATCTGTTTTCTCTGTTATACGATATAGTATTCCCGAATAAGCAAATTTATCATTTAACAATAAAAAAAAAACATTAAACTTATACTAAAAAATATTTTCAGTTCCCTTAAAATTGATCTTTTTAAAAAATATAAATTTGTTACGTATTAATAATTTGTACGTTGAATTATATTAACGTGAGCATGAACTTTAGTATAATATTTTTAATATAATAGAGCTCTTATATGAGTTGATTTTAAAGTAAATAATTAAGATTTTCTCTTTCATTGTAATCAGTTTTGATTTAACTTAATTAAAAATGTTGTTCTTAAGGAGCAAAAGTTTCTGCTCCTTAAAAGTTTACTATTGAAAATTATTACTCAAAAAGATCTGAACCAAAAACTTGACAATGTTTCTAGAAAGATGTGAACAATACCAATTATATCAGTAAACTTTTTAATAATATTTTAGCGTCAAGTAAGCGCATTGTTAATCTGTCACTACCACACCAAACGTTTAAGAGTTAAAAATCTGTTTAAACATGAACACAAGTTTTTAATATCTGTACCAAAAGATTCATCATCTTCATTTTTTTTGATCAAGTAGACTAAAACTCAAATGTATTCGTTCCTTGGCGGCTCGTCCTTAAAGGCTGTAGGGCTGCAGTATGAAATAATTGCTACTTTTAAATTTTTTATTTAAAATTAATTAATAGTTTTTCAAATAATTATTAGAACTACCCACGGCCGCGAAAAGTGAACGATATATTCTAGTGTTAGATTATATCAATAAACCAAAAAACACCGAAAACGATGCAATTAATGATCTATTTTCGTGTTTCAGGCTACACAAATTTCAGCCCGCTAAGCTTATATTGAAGCATCTACTGTTTATGCTATAAAACGTTAAAAGTAGTTACGGGAGTTACGTAAGAAACAAGCGTATTCGGAGCTGCAAAACAAACAGCTCTCGTCATTTGACTAATAGACCAGAGTAAATCATTTTTGGACAAAAAAAAATATAGTAGGAAGAAACCCATTGAAAACGGAAGAGAATATAACAAAAATGAAAGGAAAAATAAATAACGGTCGATCTGAGATGAGAAAGTGGAAAATGGGGGTGTTTTTTAGAGTAGAAACGATTTAACTCGATTTCCAACAAAACTACAAGTCCTATAGAAAAAAATTGAATAGCAAAGTTGTAGATAATATGAACATCTACAACTTTTCTACTAACACTTTTTTCACGTAATCTCAAAATTTATGTGAAAATTTTTTAATTTTTATCTTTTACAAACATTTTTTTTTACTTGTTTGGTAAAAACTTACCTTTTAATGTTCCAAACACGTATTGTTTTTATGTAAAATATTAATTTTTTTACCTTATAATGACGTAATATCGAAAAAGCACCTTAATTTTCAATCGAAAATTCTTACGTCAAAACATCTAATTTTTTTAAAAGTCGATAAGCTTTTTATTCCTTGAAACCTCTACTTTTTGATGGTGCAAAAAATATATACAATAAATATATATTAAATATATACAATGTTAAATGTTTTCAGAAAATGCAATAATCAAGGTGTAAATTTTAATAAATTGCTCAAAATTGGGTTATGTACAATTTTTAATGTATAAATACAATTTATTAAAATGTATACTTTGATTATTGCATTTTCTGAGAACATTTAACATTTTAATGTACATATTTTTACACCATCAGAAAGTAGAGGTTTCAATCAATAAAAAGTTTTACGACATTTTAAAAAAATCAGATGTTATTACGTGAGAATTTTCGATTGAAAATTTTGGTGCTTTTTCAATATTAAGTCATTATAAGGTTAAAAAATTGATATTTAAAATAATAAAAAACAGTATGTTTGGGACATTAAAAGGTAAGTTTTCACCAAATATGGTGTAAATTTATTTTTTTTTTTGTAAAAGATAAAAATTAAAAACGAAAAAGTAATTTGAATTTTTCACATAAATTTTGAGGTTATGTGATAAAAGTGTAAGAACAAAAGTAGTAGATCTACTTATTATCTACAACTTTGCTGCACGACTTTTTTCCGTGGGACTTGTAGTTTTACAAGAAATCAAGATCAACCGTTTCTACACTTAAAAAACCCCCATTTTCTACTTCCCCATCGCAGATCGATCGTTATTTATTTTTTCTCTCATTTTTGTTATATTGTTATCTTCTTTTTCTAATGGGCTTCATCCTACTATAATATTTGTCATTTTTTATCATTTCAAAAGCTAAAATCACTGCTCTATAACAAGTGGGACAAAGATTGATAAGTATACAATTATATATATGAATTTATAAATTTATGAATATTAATTTTTTTTTTCCTTCTTCTTTTTCTAAATTGGCCATTAGGATCTGAGTCCTATAATCTAATGTTATGGTAGCGGCTTGGCATGATGAACACCACTACCGATGGAGGGCTCCCCTTATGCTAAAATTTGGTCTACAGGAACTCTTCTTTTCAACCTTTACACCTTGAGGTTTTAAAAGTGGTGGTTTTAATGGGTAAGAGTGATGGCACAGCTTTTGAAAGTGGTTAGTTGTGCGGGTAGAAATCGTATCAGTCACTGATGGGATGTGTAAGTTCCTACGGAGAGTCTCGTTAGTAACATACCATGGGCCATGTACCAGCTGCCTGATTATTTTGGATTGGGTGACTTCGACTAACTTAATGCTTGACTTCCTAGGAGATCTCCACAATTCGATACTGTACGTCCAGGTCAGTACTATGCCAGCTTTGTAAATAAGTAATTTGTTTTCTAAAAGAAGTTTAGAGCCTCTTCCCGGCAGCCAGTAGAGTTGTTTGAATCTGTTGTCTATGAACTTTCTCTTTTGTGTTACGTAGTACTTCCAAGTAGGTCTCCTATTTAGATAAACACCCATATATTTGACTGTATCAGCCGAAGAGATCACGGACGAGTCCCGGTTAACAGGCGGGAATACTTCTTTCCTTAGAGTTAAAGTTACTTGAACTGCTTTGTTGTTGGTAATTTTTCATTTTTTAGCCCAACTGTTCAATAGGTCTAAATGGTATTGGAGATAGTGAGAGGGCAATATTGGCATCAGTGTAAGTGGCCACAATCCCTGTATTGTCCACAAATGTCTCCATTATGGTTTTATGTAGTAGGCAGGTCCTTTGTATACAATAAATATAGAAGAGGCCCTAAAACACTTTCTTGTGCCACTCCAGATATTATTTGCAGGGTGTCAGAATACTTCTGGTTTATCTTTGTTCTAAAGTATCGTTACTTGAGGTACGATCTAAGGAGTTTCCAGAATTTCGGAATACACTTTTTAATTTTGAAAAAAAAAAACCGTCATGCCAAACCTTGTCAAACACCTGACTAATGTATATGAATGCTGAGTGGCCGTTTTTTTTTCTTCGAAGGAACTAAAAATATTTAAAAATAAGATTCAATTTTTTACCATTAAGAATCGCAGACTCGCTATTACAAATTAGCACGAGCCGCACCTGATTTGGTCCCACGCACTTTTCTTTTTGAAGTTATACTTCTTTAGGCGCGTTATAAAAAAATGATGACAGTGAAATTTTAAGATGCACACGCATCTTGAGACAAAAATTAACAAAATGACGTTAGTCGCAAAACCACTGGGTTTCCTGGCGCGCGTAATTTGAATTTTTGTTGTTTTATTTACTAACTTATTTATTGCTATATTTAAATTAAAAATAATTATATATACAAATGACACATATTATTAATAAATAAGTTATTATTTTTCTCAAAATTTGCAGTAGCTGTTATAGGTACTTTTTGAAGTTTAATGATTTGTGGAAGTTTAATGATTGTGGAAGTTTAATGATGACAAAAGCATTAGTAGCGTTCTATTTTATTATCACAAATTAGCAAGATGAAATTGCCCGCAAAACGGTTCAGTATTTTTAACTAAGCACGTAATTTGAATTTTTGTTTTATTTATTTACTTATTTTTATATTAATATTAAAAATAATTAATTCTTTAAATACCTTTATTTTTTATATTTTATTTAGAAAATAATTATATCTACAAATGACACATATTATTAAAAAATAAGGTATTACTTTTCTCGAATTTTGCAGTAGCTGTTAAACTATTTTGAGGTTACTGATGAAAATGACGTCTGCATTTCATGCATATTCTTAGTTATCACGAAATTTGGAATTTTGAAATGATTCAACCATCTTAGAATAATAATTTAGTAAAACAAGATAATCTTAAGATTAAGACATTTACTTTGAAAAGTTGCTCTGTACTTTATTTCGTCATTTCTATGAAGCTTTGTTTTCATGACATGCATGAATTGTTAACCAGAAAAATTATCCTGACAAATTTTATAAACGTCTTGCAGCTTTCTTTGGATATTATTTTTTGGTACAAATTAAAATATTATTCTCTTAATTTTATTTTTAATAATTATATCTTTAAATATATATATATAATATATATTATATATATATATACATATATTATTATTAAATATTAAATTACAGTTTTCTAAAATTGATTATTTGAATAAAATTAATAAAAACTAATTTTTAATGATACCCAAGAAGTATTTCTTCTCACGCGCGTACATAAGTACACGCAACCACATTTTTCTTAGTCGCTAATGTAATACTAGTAACGTGATAGGTATTATGTGGTATTAATGTAGGTACTATTACAAGATTCATATTTTCATAATTTTGAAACAGTTCATCGGTACAACAAACTGAAAGAAGAGATTTGAAATAAATTTCACGCTCTACAAATCAGGTTCTTAAAGCAAAGTTGGAAACAATTTAAAAATTTTAATTAATGTTATATTTGAACTGTGACATCTTTGAAACGATTGATCTGAAGAACTTTTTCTGACGACTTTTTTGTAGAACGTGAAATTTTATTTAAGTTCTTCCTTTTAGATTGTTGTTACAAGAAACTTTTATTAAGTAATGAAAATTTAAAAAAAAAAATTTCTGGGTTATTTAAATGGAAGTGAAAAAAAAAAACATTAGTAAGTTAAAATTATTTCCGCTAAAATTAGGTTAGAATATCCAAATGGTATGTAATAGTTAAAACAGCATTTCTGCTGTATAATTCTTCTGACTTGAAATAATCCTGAATGATAAATATAATATCACTTGAATAATATTGCTTATTTTTTTAAACCGTACCACAACGAGTATTAAGTATGCAATTAATGTATAGTAATACTTTGTTATGCGTTTGTCTACATTTAATCCAGAATCTATCATAGCATAAAGAAATAGGTAAAATAAAATAGAGCATAACAAGGTTTCAATGAATCCTATTATTTATTTCAATTGCCTTAGAATATTTACAGCAGTAATATATACAAACCTCACGAGAACTTTAAATAATTGTTATTAAAATTAAAAGCAAAATCTAAAAATTCATATATTTATTTTATGGGTTTTCCAAAATTAACATAATTTTTATCTGAAAATGTTATATAAAGTTAAGGATTTGGGTGATTGGGGATTTAAGGGTGTCTATTTATAGATAGAGCTACTTCATTTAGATATCTGTTAAATTCTTTGTGTAGATATTTTAATACCTTTATCCACTTTACTATACAAAAATTTGTTTGTAAAGTGTATAAAAGCAATAAGTTTGCCCCAATTAATATTTTTCTCTATTTCTGATAGATTCCGAGATATATGCCCTTGAAAAATATATAAAAGTTGCAAAGCCAAAAAAAAAATGACACCTCATCTTTGTTCAAATTTTTTCTTGGTTGCACCGCAGCTTTTCATTTAACAGTAAAGACTTTTTACCTTTTTGAAAAAAGGTTGTAGAAGATTAAATTTTCTTTTAAATTGTGTCAATTTTATTAATTTATTCTTAACTTATCAAAAGTTACAACAATTATATAAATGTTTAAACGCGAATGTTTGCTTTTATAAATCAAAACTACATCATGAATGATACCTATGCAAGTTTAGAGCTTTTTTTTACAATTGAGCACTGTACCAAATAAGAAAACATATTTTATAACAAAGTATAACAAAGTTAATGCGTTTTCAAAAAGTAAATCGTCAAAATTCACTAATCTCTAATTACATGAACAACAATTTTTATAAAAGTAAGTTATCGTCAAGGTAATTCCAACAAATGTTTATGAAAATTAACGTTTACATTAGAAACTTTATTTTACAATTGGGAAAAACTTTTCTTTTTAAATTTTTTGGTTTTTTTGTTTAAGAAGTTCAAAATTAAATTCACATAGTATGCAACATTTTAAATTCATTAACTAGAAACAAATATTTTAAATATAAAATTTAATAATACATTTAATAATATTCTTGGTAATATTTAATGTAATACAATGGAATTTTTTTCCTCAAATATTTAATTTCGCGCGAGTTTTTTAAAGATAAAAGCTGAAATGGTTATGTAAAATATTCAGAAACAAGGAAAGGACAACGTAAACAACAACTTGTATATAAAAAGTTATTTCTATTGTACCTATAATGAAATAACCTCATATTATAAGAAGAATTTAATTTTCGTCAAGTCCACATCTTAAATTCGTCTCGCTGTCGCACATCTCATTTAAATAAGCTTAAAAATTCAACAATTTGGTTTCATTTTACGTACCTTATACCTATTATTAAATTCTGATGAACAATGAACCCACCAAAAAATTAAGTGGTATTCTATTATGTAAATATGTATTGTGTATAGATTAATATGAACTAATTTAAAAGAAACTGACTAATATATTCATTGCTATGATGTCAGTGTTTGTTTCCTTGAAAACGAATAAACTGAAAGCTCGGTCGATTTGGTTTAAGAAAACTTTAGATGTTGACATAGTCGCCAAGGAAAGAGCTTTCGGATCGCTTACTCGTTAAAACATTCATCATATTCTACTAAGTTCTATTGGTCGAGTCAAAGAATCAAAAAAAATGACAAGCAGATAATGAAATTGAAAAACTTAGTTACCTAAAACCATCTAAAAAAAAGTCTGTATCAAATGGTTACAGTCCCTACTAATACAATCAGTAGTTTTTTAGTTTTTACGGAATTGAGTCTTAAAAAAAGTATTTTTATTCTTAAGCCTTTTCTACACTTACTGATCGCTATGTGTAATGTGTGGACTATGTATGTATGTCGTCGTCACAAATTTCATAGACTTCTATAGACTTCAATAGATCTAATAAAATTAGTTATAAAAAAAGTAAAAAAAAAAAATTATTGATGATGCACAGATGTGAAGCTTAAAAGGCTTAAGATGCTGAAAAAAGTATTTTTTACAATTGACTTGTTATAAAAATATAGATGATAAAATATTTGTTTCCTGTTTATATGCAATTTATTAAGCTTCGAGGTGTAATATCAGTGTTTGTACTCAAATTCTTATTGTGGAGTTAAAAATTCACTGTCACTATCTTAGGAGTTTAAAGATGGAGGAGTGTCGCCGTTTTGTTAGCTTGAGCATGGTTTCTACTCCTCAAACTATTCGAGTCGTGGATGGGCCAAGCTAACCCACCAGCCAATGGGAGCGACGTGGTTGTAGGATGAGGAGAGAATTTGAAAAATTTCCAGGAACTCTAGAAAGTTCTCTAGAATTCTTTGAGATCACCAGCCGGTAGGGTTTGACCAACAAGATTACTCGGTGAACTAAGAAGGAGCAGAGCTTCTAGCACATTCTATTGTTCCAGGAAAAAAAGAAAGCTCTGGAAAGGAATAATAGAATCGAATGTTCTGGAAGAATTCTGAGTTCCTATATAAAGGAAAGACAAACACAAGCAGTTCAATCATAAAGATATCGTGAACGTAGGCAGTCTTAAATAAATCGTCAACGTCAAGTCGAATATAAATTATCAACGACAGTGAAAAAAAATCGGGAGTGATAAACCGTTAGCAGTGAATCGCGAGTGTTAAATAAACTGTAAACATTGTTAAAGAAAGTTTAACAGTGCAATAGTGAGTGGTAATTAGTGAACTAGTGAAAACTGACTAATTAAAAAGTGAACTAAATAATTGTTAACGTGTAGTTAATAAGTGTAAATAGCGTAAAATATATAAATAAACATTTCTTAAAAATAAATTTGTTGTCATTAAACAAGAATTCAAGAACCCGTAAAAACGTAATATCACTGACAAGTAGTTACTTAAATTTAGTCATATATCTTATAAATAAGCAGCTAAGTGTGTGTCAGTTTCTCGCCGATAGCTTATTGGTTTCTTGCGTATGAGTGCCAGCCAATGGAGTGAAGTTGCCACGGAATTTAAATAGCCCATATACATGGATGCCATGCATGTAATTATCATTGATAAATTCAATTTTGATGACAATAAAAATTGTTAATTATTAGAAATTCATACTATCTAGAACAGCAACCAATTCTGTTAACTGCCGGGTTTTACTCGTTTTATCTATACCAATAATAAGATTGAAGATTTTTACTACTTGAATTCCTATATAAAAAAAGGTTTCATCTCTCCTGCGCGAGAGAACGAAAAACGGAATCATTTTTTGCAGCTAAGATTTTTATCTAATCTAAAAACTTAAGGTGTTTTGTTGAATACTTTTTATTGCCTATTATTTTATATATTTAATACAAAAAAATAAATGCCATTTAAATTGTAATTTTCCCCAAAAAAAACGGGTAATAACAGGGTTTGTCCAGGGTAAACTTGAAAACAGCTGAGCCGATTTCAATGGAATTTTCACAAAAAGTTATTATATATTGTAACTTACATTATAGGCTACTTTTTATTTCGAATAGTTTTCCCTGTCTGTTTGTTTGTTCTTGGCAAACTGGAAAACGGCTGGTTTGATTTGGACGAGATTTTCACTACAAGTAGTAAATATTACAAAAAGTGCTATAAAATATTTATAGTATATTTAATTATTACTATAAAATATTTATTGCGAAAAAATGTTGATTTACAGAGCAAAAAATAAAAACTATAAGAACTGCGCAACGAAAAACATACATCGGCGGGCATTTGTGATACAATGTACATATATTAACATATCATTGAAACGACATAATTTTAAACTATGTAATTTGTTAGTCTTATAAATTAATGTTCGCAAATTTGAAAATTATAACCATGATAGAAGTATAGCGATAGGTTAAATTCCTAGAAACCATAAATCCATTGTGAATTTACGGGTAATTAATATATTACTAATAGTTCGGCTGAGAAAACGTTCGAATTGTCAAGGGAGGAGAAGGAAATCCTCTGCAGTAAATATGATTTCATTCATACAAATAAATATCTTAGTTCAAAAATGAAACCCGTAAGAATAAATAACAAAAACAGACAGTATGACTTAAGTGATCCCGATTAGGAGTTTTACTAAGAGAGATGAAGCCGTTAAGCAGAGCACCCAGAACAAAAAGAAATCTAGCCAACTTATTTTTTAAGAGAAAATAACAACTTAGATGTGACCATCGCGTTGTTTTTTTTTTACCAAAAAATTATATTCTTAATGTTCACTTTATTTAGGCAAGATCTATAAGAGTTCGTTGTCTAAGCTTGTACCTCGGGAAATAGCAAATAGCAGTCTAGAAATATAGTATTATCTTTTTTTGTAAAAATAGCTTAATTTCTTATTTTGGGTAAAATTTTGTATTATTCAATCAGATTTATTTAGATACGCTCTGCAAAGCGGGCGGGTATCAGCTAGTAGTATATATAATAGAATAATAAAGGTATCAAAAATGATACCTTATTTCGAAATTTTTTATCTTGTTGCATAAAAAAAATATTATACTTAGGAAATACCAAATAACCTAGGCTTAGAGGCTTCATTTGTTTATGTCTCTGCGCATCGAGTACAGTAATTTAATATGTAATAATTAAATTATTATAATTGAATAACGTGTTCACTAAAAACATTTTCAATTTTTTACTCATACACCTACAAAGTTGAAATATGTTTTGCTTAATTTTTATTTACCTAACGTTTGCATAATCTGACGTATATTTACTTGAATATGGAAGAACAGTTTTCCAAGTTTTTATACTTTACTTACAAGCTTAGTCTAGCAGTACTGATCTATGCATCCGGATAAATGTAGATTTTAAACCAAATATGTCTTATTCAAACGTCATAATAAATGTACTTTTAAAAGTATATTTGTGATTTATGAAAATCTTTTAAAACCTTTGAAATCTCTTGAAACCATTTACATTTATCAAAAACGGAAAAGATGTTGGTACAGCAGTTCTTAATTAACAATTTCTCAAGACGTATACCAAAACAAATTATATGTAGGTTGAATTATATGAGTTGTTGGATTAAAGATACGCCCTGAAGTTATATTTAAGCCAAATAAATATTTATTTTTCTAAATTTGATTTATTTAACATCGCATCAACTTCTTGGTTATTAGCGAATATAGTCGACTAGTAATACTAGTAGATTTCTGATCTTAGATTAGATTTATTCAGTGTATCTTGTCTTTAGGTTTAAAGTTTTATTTTTGTCACGTTTATTGATTTAAGATTTTTATATCTCTGTAGTTTAGTTTGGAGAGGTCTGTTTTCAATAAGATTGTTGTTTATATATTATATTTATTTAAGGACGAAAATATTTTGAAATCAACAAACTTGCGTTAGTTATAAATAAAACAGCCTAACTAACGACACAATTGCTGTAAAAACAGCATATATATACTGGCTGATACCCGCCAGTTTCACTGACCGTATCTAAATTATTCTAATAGAACCGTGTATTTAAAAAAAAAGTTTTGTTAAAGTGCGTGAAATAGGATTTTAACGCATTTTCCTCAAGAAGGCCTGACCAATTTTACACAATAGCGAAAGAAATTCTCAACAAAGTTTAAATTAAAATTGACAACATTTTACTGAAAAATAATAAATAAGAACTTCAATTTAACAGCTGATAAAATTAATAATGATTTTTGAAGTTATACTTCTTTAGGCGCGTTATGAAAATATGATGAGAGTGAAATTTTTAGATGGGCGGCTATCTTAAGACAAAAATTAACATAATGAAGTTGGCCTTAAAATCACTCGGTTTCTTTTAACTTGGCGCGCGTAATTTGAATTTTTGTTTTATGTATTTACTTATTTTTTTATTTTTTTATTTTTATATTTAAATTAAAAATAATTATATCTACAAATGACACATATTATTAAAAAATAAGTTATTACTTTTCTCGAATTTTGCAGTAGCTGTTAAACTATTTTGAGGTTACTGATGAAAATGACGTCTGCATTTCATGCATATTCTTAGTTATCACGAAATTTGGAATTTTGAAATGATTCAACCATCTTAGAATAATAATTTAGTAAAACAAGATAATAATAAGATTAAGACATTTACTTTGAAAAGTTGCTCTTTACTTTATTTCGTCATTTCTATGAAGCTTTGTTTTCATGACATGCATGAATTGTTAACCAGAGAAATGATCCTGACAAATTTTATAAACGTCTTGCAGCTTTCTTTGGATATTATTTTTGGTACAAATTAAAATATTATTCTCTTAATTTTAATATTAATAATTATATCTTTAAATATGAATGAATGCAATTAATAAAAACTAATTGTTTATGATGCCAAAGAAGTATAACTTCTCGCGCGCGTACATAAGTACATGCAACCACTTTTTTTTAATTATTTGAATTTCTGTATTGTTCTTTGTCATAGAAATTAATTAGAAATAGGTAAACGTATTAAAGTAATATAATACATTTTTAAATAACTAACAATTACTTTAATGAAGTTTTGTTAACGATACCTCGGATCTTATCATATTATTGAAAATGATTTATTCAAAAAAAAGGATGGTTCCTGTAGGATAGCTCTTAATATTTTTTACTAAAATAGCTTAACTGTTTTAAATGACATTTGACAAAATCTTATAGAACCTTTAAGATAGCTAATATCTCTTCCTAGAAAAGTAGTTTTTGATGAACTTATTAAGGATCTAAAGTCTAGAAGTCTAAAAGAGAATACAAATGCCAAAATCGTGAAGCAAGTGCATCGAATCGTTTTGAATGAACATAACGTGAAATTACGATAGTAAGTTGGGACTGTGGGCATCTCAAATAAATGAGCTTGATAGATTTTTCACGATATTTTAGTGATAAAAAAGGGCGACTTGGGTTCAATGACCGATTTGGTGTTGTTGCAACGCTATTGAGCAGACTTTTTTCAACATTTTGTGACGATGGATTAAACATGGGTCTATTATACACCTGAATGAAAATAAGTGGTGCCGCAGTTGTTGAAAAGCCATGAAAGTCGACATAGAAAACAAAGCTCGGACGAGAAGATTTTGGGCCCTGGCTTTTTGGAACGCGCAGCGTAAAATTGTCATCAATTTCTTACAGAAGAGAATTGCAGTCACAAGAGAGTATTATACAGAATGATTGGAGAAACTGAACGGCGAACTAAAGAAAAAACGGCCTCATATATCAAAGGAAAAAGTTCCTTATCATCATGATAACACGCCGTCACACACGTCCTTGAAAGCGATGGACAAATCACGATGTGAATTAGTTGCCTAACCCCCATATTCTTAAGACTTTGTCCCCAGCGACTATTATCTGTCTCTAAGACTCAAGCTGAGGCTCTAGGGAGACAAATGTTGATCATTAAATCAAATAAGTAAGTCATTGCAGAAAACGAGAGTAATGAAAATAATGGAAAAAAAATGTATAGGTATTAATAAGATACTATTAAAGAAATGCGCTATAACATGTCTATCTATTCGGGTTAACGTGATACAAATTTCATGAAAATGTATAATTAGCGTGTCTATATACATAGGGCACAATATTTAAAAAAGATATTAAATAAAATATGATGCAATCTAAATGAAAACTAAAAGGCCTAGGTATATTTGTTTTAAAATATTTCATGAGTTTCCGAATCTGCACATTTTTATTATGTAAACAGCGTTTAACATCGTTTTAACCATTTTTATAGTCTTATAGTCAGCAGTTGTTCATGCAAATAATAAACAACTTGAATTCTTGACTGAAAATTCAATTAGCGAAACGCATTTAGCTGAAATAGGAGAAGCAAAATGAAAGATTACCATTCTACTTTATATTACAAGTATTTTAGTTAAGTTTCCCTTTTGAATTTGCAAGAGACGCGTTGCTCTATCAATGATTCAAATCTTCAACGAAATTCACAAGTAGGATATAAGATACTAAAATAAATCCTGTCGCATTAAGTTTAATTATCAGCTCATCTTTAAATCTCTTTTATCATTTTTAATGAATAAATCTGTTATAATTTTGGAATTATAAATATTATTTATAAAAGATTTTTTAGCTATCAAAAAATGATGATTGCAAAATATAAATAAATAGATATGTTTAGTGTCTATTGGTTGAAATTTTCTTATACTTATACAAATTAAAAGTTAAATCAAATTTTTTGTTTAATCCTTCATGGAATGGTAAAATGTATAACTATACCAATAATAAGATGAAGATTTCTGCTTTTTGAATACATATATAATGAAAACGTTACATGTCACCTGCGCAAGAGAACATAAACGGAATTATTTTTCTTAGCTAAGATTTTTATCTAATCTAAAAAACGTAAGGTGTTTTGTTGAATACTCTTTATTACCTACATTTTAATATGTTTATACTAAAAAATAAATGCCATTTTCATTGCAATTTTTTTCAAAAAAAAAAACATTGTTTGTCGAGGGTGAACTTGAAAACGGCTGAACCGATTTCAATGAAATTTTCACAAAAAGCTATCAAATATTCTAACTTACATTAAAGGCTACTTTAAGTTCTTTAAATTTCAAATAGTTTTCCCTGTCTGTTTGTTTGTTCTTAGCAAACTTGTAAACGGCTGGTCCAATTTGGACGAGATTTTCACTACAATTAGTAAATTTAAAAAAAAGTGCTGAAAAATACTTTTTATTGCGAAAAAATGTTGATTTTCTGAGCAGAAAAATAAAAACTATAAAAACTGCGCAACGAAAAACATACATCGGCAGGCAGCTGTGATAACATGTACATCATATATACACATCATATCGCAGAGACGACATGGTTTGAAACTAATTTATTATTCAAATTTGATAATTATAACGATGATAGAAGCAATAGATAGCGATAGGTTAAATTCCTAAAAACCATAAATCCATAGTTAATTTACAGGTAGTTAATTTCTTATCTATAGTTCGGCTGAGTAAACGTTCGAACTATCAAGGAAGGAGAAGGAAATTCTCTGCAGTCAATATGATTTTATTCATAAAAAGAAATATCTAAGTTCCAAAATGACACCCGTAAAAATAAATAACCAAAACAGACAGTTTGACTTAAGTGATTCCGATTTTGACTAATTATAAGAGAGGTGAAGCTGTTAGAAAGAGCTTAACTTATTTTTCAAGAGAAAATAGAAAGTAAGATGTGACCATTGCGTTTTTTTTTTTACCAAAAAACTATATTCTTTATTTTCATTTTTTTTAGCAACATCTATAATAATTTGTCTAATCTTGGAGCCCGGAAAATAGCAGACTTGCCGATAAGACATAATGGCTTTAATACTATATCCTAGAATTATGAATCTAAGGCAACCAAACCTAATACCTTAGATCTTAAGATAACACATTGAATATTATTGATCCTTAAAAAGGAATACTTCCTAAAGGATAGCTACTAATTCATTCTACTAAAATAAATAAATCATTTCATATGATAGTTAGTGTAAAATGTTCTCAAGTCTTAAAGGAAGACATGTATAGGTGTTTTACAATATTAAAAAAAAAAAAAACGAAAAGAACCTTCGTATAAGATAGCTTATATCTATTCCTGTAAAAGTAGTTTAATGGATTTTCGTGAACTTTTTATGAAACAAAGGTCTAGAAATATCAAATTATCTGAATTTCTTAATTTGGGTAAAGGTTTCTATTATTCAATCAGATAAATTTAGATACGCCCAGCAAAGCGGGCGAGTATTAACTAGTTCACCAATAAAATTAATACGTAACAATTGCCCAAGGTATGATCTTCGTCGATGTGATCGATGGTCGAAGTAGTTTAACGGGTATTCATGAACTTTCTTTGAAACAAAGGTCTAGAAATATCTAATTATTTTTTTTTTTTTGTTAAAATAGCTGAATTTCTTATTTTGGGTAAAGTTTTCTATTATTCAGATTAATTTTGATACGCTCAGCGAAGCGGGTGGGTATCAGCTAGGAGTGTATATATTTACAGAAGTTGTGGTTAATTTTTATGTTAATTTTATTAAATTAAAAATATATGAAGCTTAAATTGAGAACTTATAAAAACATCAATTATGGATTAACATCAAAAAGTATATACACTGCCGGCCAAAAGTTTGAGACCAGTTGTAATATATTTATGCTATCACTTATTGTATTCAAAGTTTCGGTAATAAAATAAAAATTGTTGTCCATACATATTTTTAAATTACTGATGAACATCTAAAGAGACTTTTGTAGGTATGTTTCTCAGGTACAAATAGAATTAATGGGTTCTGTTTAAAAACATCCAAGACCGCAGGGTGTCTGGCCAGTGGAAGGGTCATCATTATATTTAAAGTAGCTCCGTATTAATTGTTCTTTAATTCTATTCTTCTTTAATTTTGCACTGGCTATTCTTTGTTATTATTTAGACTTTCTAAAACAGGTTATTTTAATTTTTTTTTAAAGTTATGTACCATTTTGTACGAATAATTTAATTTAGTCTTAACTTGGGGTTTCTATAGTTAAAACGTTTTAAAAATGGGAAAAGTACGAGAAATAAATATCGAAACTCGATCTGCCATTGTTACTTTACATAATGAAGGCAAATCCGAACGTGAAATTGCGTCTCAACTTAAACTTTCGAAGACTTGTATTCATCGCACAATTATTCGGTTTAAGGAATATATACCTGATATCATACAAGTGCATATAATTAAGTAAGATTTGCATGAAAGCCATACAGAATTCAAATTAATCAAAGCATTTTTTAAGATGTAAATGAGCAATTTAAATCTGTAATTACCTTAGAATGAACAATATTTCATAACGTACATATATGTCACGATTCAATACTTGTCAAAACCATTTAAATAGCGTACCTGATGAGAAGTTAATAATCGTCTAGAGCAATGGTCTTCGAGCTTTAAGTAGTTTTTCAAGCTCATCATTTTCTTGTGGAGTGAAATTCGTGTTTAAGAAGCATGTTTATAGTTTCATTTTAAATGAAAAGTATTTTATAGTAAAACACAAAACTCACTTGAGATCAATGTACAGGTACGGTTTCGTTAGAATTTTATTGTTAATTGTATAGATAGAAAACTAGATTGATTATTTCAAAAGTTTTTATTTTGTTGCATAAAATAAATATTAAAACAAAATAAAACGTAGTCTATAATTTTATCGTAACCTATTTGGTGATATGTCTCAGGTGGGTGTTTACAAATCTATAAACCCAAAAAAGGTACAAACGACAGTTTTCTTCCCTTTATCACCGCGACCAATGAGGTCTAACAAACGACCATTTGGCAGAGGGAAACATTTAAGTTATAAAATATCTGCTGCGAGGCGTCACAGTACTTTTTATTACTTTCATTTATGAAACTCGATGTTGGTTAAAATAAATATAAGCACTTAATAACTATACATATGAACACAAATATATGAACCTATCTAGCCTATATACGTAGGTATACATATATACGAATTCCCAACATTCACCAAAAAACCGTCCTTATTCGAATTTTCTCGAAAAAAGTTGCAAGTAAAAGCTGTAGCCATTAATGAGTCTAAGAACTATAGCAAATTTAAATAAAATCGTATGAGCCGTTTTCGAAAAATTTGAAAAAATGGAGCTTTCGGTTAGACCAGAATCTTCGCGGCACAACTAGGTATAATATGAAGGTCAAATTTCAAGTTTTGTGAAATTCGGATTAAGCTTTCGATACGATATGGCTGTCACACACAGAAATGTTTCTTAAATAACTTTTTTGGACTCAGGAGACTTCAAAACATGTATGTTCCGGTGAAAGCTCGAGTTCGAAAATTCGACACAATTACAAAACTGCCTTTACTATAAATAGTAGTAAAAGAAAGTAACCAAAAATGATGCTTTTGAACTGATTGGCGTAAATCGGTGATTTCCCTTATTTTTTCTGGGATATCTGCGTGTATAGGATGATATAAATTTTGACATTAATTATATATTTTATAAGAATTACGATAAAACTCAATATTGTAGGATTTTCGACGATGCAAGTACATCTGCATGAAAATAAATCAAGTTTAACTAACAAAAATATCTCTTGTATTAATATAAAAATTAGATAAAACTATTCTTTTTAAAAAATTATTTTACATCTTACTGATATTATAAACGTAAAAGTTTGTGAGTATGGATGTTTGTTGCTCTTTTATTCAAAAAGAACTGAATGGATCTGGATGAAATTTGGCATAGATATAGATTATAATCCGGTTTAACATACAGTATACTTTATATCGAGAAACATTGTACGGTTCCCGTTGGATAGATATTGTTTTTGTTTTTTATAGAGCAAAAGATTAACTTCCTTTTTTGTAATGTGGTAGTTTAGGGGGAATAAAATGATATAGATTACTTCTCATACCGGAATAATAAACAGTTCCCATTTGATAGCAAAACAAGTATGTATTCTATAAGAACCGTGTATTTAAAAACAGTCTCATTGAAATCCAAAAAAAGGGTCTTAACTCATTTTCCTTAAGAAGACTTGATCTACTTTTTACTCAGGAGACATGTAGTATTCCCGTGGGATATATATGTTTTTTGTTTATTGCAGAGTTAAAAATTTGTATGATTTTTGCAATGTGGTAGTTTGGGGGAGAATGATATAGCTTACTTTTAAGTCTATAATAATGCATAGTTCCATTGGGATGGCAATACAATTATATCCTTCCGGAAACCGTACTTTTAAAAAGTTGCGGTAAAGTTCGTGAAATAAAATTTTAACGCAATCTCCTCCAATTTTACCCAATAACGGAAGAAATCTCTACAAAAGAGAAATTAAAACATTGAGAATTTTTAGTGGAAAATAAATATGAATTTCAATTTAACACCCGATAAAATAAATAATGAAATTGTTTAAAATATTTGAATTTTTTCATTGTTCGTTGTCGAAGATATTAATTAGAAACAAACGTTTTAAAATAATAAAATAAAAATTTCAAAAAATTAACAATTACTTAACGGAACTAATTTTAATAAAGTTTTGTTAAAGATCCTGTAGGATAGCTACTAATTTATTTTTTTAAGGGAACATCCATTAATTATTACGTGAGGCGTTCAGGGGCCGATGGGGTCGAGCCGAATCTCATCTAACCTTACTTTTGGCAAAGGGAAACTCTTGCAAATACCACGTAATTTTTTTAAGAAAACATACGTTTTGAAAAATAAAACATTAGATTGCGGGTTGGGGGAATAATATATGCCAAATCTCATGATATCTTACCAGAGGATAGGGGAAGTGATTTCAAAAATTGCAAAAAACGCCTCGCGCAATTGATGGATGCCCCTTAAAATAGCTGTACGGTTTTAAATAGCATTTGGTATGAGAGATTTTCAAGTCCTAAAAGAAGGAATACAGTTACTTTTTTTTACTAAAAATCGTATAGAAGCTGATGTGAGACAGCTAACATCTCTTTCTTGAAAAGTAGTATTACGATTTTTGATAAACTTTCTTTGGATCTAAAGTCTGGAAGTATCTATCATTTTTTTCTGTCAAAATAGATTAATTTTTATATTTCGCTATGAACGTGGGGAATTTTTTTTAATCAATCGGTTAAATTTAGATACACACAGCGAAGCAAGCGGGTATCATCTAGTATAATATATTATTGTTGTATAATTTTATATGATATATATTGAAAGTTAAAAAATTTTCTATTTGTGTACACAATATTTAATGAATTGGAACATTTATTAAAAGTACTTGTATTGTGATTTTATAATTGTCACAACTAGATAACATGTGTAAGTATTTACTACTGCAATTGGCTCTTGACTTTGGTTCTCATTAATCTCATTAACCTTTATACACGATTATCATGGCGCAAATTATATAGTGAAACCTTCAAAACTTTTATAACACTTTTTGTGCTATTATTTACAAAATAACCCTTAAATATGGTTGACTATATTGATCCTCAATTAAATCTATTGATTAAATATACTACCTATTCTAAGCCCAGAAATATCTTTATTAATTAGTTATATTTTGGCAATAATTTGTTATCGACTATAAATTATGAAAATCCTCTTAAATTTGAACATCCCATTATAAGCTTCTATTTCCACACCGTATTCTTAGTTTCGTAGGCAAGTTAGTTATGAAAATTAAAAGCAAAATCTTCTTACTCTTAAATAGATGAGGTTTGAATATGAAATAAATTAATTTCAATCAGTACTAGCGACTTGAGTGATGTATTCTAATTAATTTCGTACTGGTATTTAATATGAAAGGTATATAAGCATTTGACTGATTGAAGTATTTTATCACGAAATATGTGGACTGATTGAAATGTTTGTTCTTGAACTTCTCTTTGATAAAAAAGTTTTATAAGTGAAAAAAATGCTGAATCAAATTGTCAATTTTTGGGATGGGACTTTTATTAGTAAACACCTGTTCCCTGTTTTTGTAAACTATATTTAATTGGTCTTCTCCCGAAAAAACACTTTTATCCTACAAAAATTAAATGCTCACAGTCAAATGATTCTTGTGATGTTTAGTCATGAATATGTTTGTCAACGAACATGATTTCGTGTAAAACTTTTTAATACGTTTAAAACAACTCACAGGGTTAATGTACATTCTTAATTTTCAAAGTTTTGTCCCAATTAAAAACTTTAAAATAAAATACTGACTGTTAATACTTAATATTCCAAAATAATTTTTTAAACCAAGCTTTGTCTCCTACAGAACAAAAGCGAAAAACGTTTTCTCCTATTTGTATCACGATACTGATACTTGCGACATGTAGCGATGCAGATCTCAACGTGTGTGGAGCTCATAAGAGTCCATCCTAACTTCACAGTATGAAAAATTTAAACAGCAAAACGATTTGCAAGGCGAAACAATCCATCTGACGGAACAACTACAGCGACCAACATTAGACCCACATTCTACATCTGAATCTACACGATGGTGCAGAAAAGGAACTATATTGTAACTAGTTTAAAAAGTTCCAATAAATTTTGTTAAAAATAACTTCTATAATCTGATTCAAAAGCTGCAAATAAAATAAAGTAGTATTTGTAAAAATTATATCTAGCTAAATATAATAATCTTTACATAGTATAAAACAAAGTTGCTCCCGCTGTCTGTTCCCTTAGATCTTTTAAACTACAAAATTGATGTTAATGCAGTTTTCATCAATTGATAAAGTGATTACAGAGAGGTTTGTAGGTATAAAACATGCATATTATAGAAGAGAAAAGCCAAGAAATTCAAACATTTCTAATGCGAGGTCATAATCAACATATTTCTGCGCACTTACATTGTAAACTCTGGCTAAACCTTACGAGATAAATCAAACTAATATGCAGCGAAATTGTGTATCTAAAAAAATTGACAAAAAAATCCGCGACAATATATGCCTATCTCCTAAGGATAACCCACAGGAACCATTTTTATCTTTTACATATTACAAAAAAAAATTAGGTTATTTACCAAGCTATTTTAAACAATACATTATTATTCCTTATCCAGTTAAATACATTAGATACGTTGTGCATTTAATGTATATCAAAATTGCCCTTTACAGCATTTCATCAAAATGAATATCGATATCAGAGATTTAAAAAACGTTGGCAGAACGGCTGGCTATTTTGTACGGCGTACGTAGTGGCTGTTTTATTGATATCTTCTTCTTAAACATATATGTATAAATGTTATGTTGTTCCTTTTCTAGAACAAAACTCAAAAAATTCTACACCAATTGAGCTCAAACTTTGATACACAATCCGCTTTTATGTGGAAGTTATTAGCGGGGCAGAGAATGATATAGATTGCTTCTTATGCCGGAATAATCGATGGTTCCCATAGGATAGCATAAAAATTGAATCCTACAGGAACCGTATATTAAAAAAAGTTTTTTTAAAGTTCGTGAAATAGCATTTTAATCCATTTTCCTCAAGAAAAAAATCTCTACAAAGTTTAAATTAAAATATTGACAATTTTTACTGGAAAAAGAAATATTAATTTTAATTTAATATCCAATAAAATTAAAATGATTTTAAAAAAAAATTGAATTTTTTTATGTTCATTGTCATAACAAATAAACGTATTAAATAAATAAACTGTATCCTATATTTTTTAAATAATTAACAATTACTTAACGGGACAAATTTTAATGAAGTTTTGTTAAAGATATCTCAGATATTAATATATTGAATACCAATTATTCTAAAAAGGCACGGTTCCTGTAGGATAGCTCCTAATCTTTTCTACTAAAATAACTGAACGGTTTTAAATGCGATTTTCAAGTATTAAAGAAACACAGGTACTTCTAATACTTTAAGGATTTTGATGAACTTACTTTGGATCTAAAGTCTAGAAGTATCTAACATTTTTTTTTTGTCAAAATAAATTAATTCGTATATTTTGCTATGAAGGTAGGAAATCTATAAATCAATAAATTAAATTAAGATATTCTCAGCAAAGCGAGCGGGTATCAGCTGGTTTAATATAAATAAAAATTATTGTATGGTTTTACAAAACCACGGTGCAAGTGAAACTTTTTTTCGGATTTTAGGCACTTAAGTACCTGAAAATTTTCTGAAAAATATTCGATTCAGGGTATGAAAATATAATAGAAAAAAATGGATTTAGCACAAATTCATTGTCCGACGTGACGCATAACGTTGCAACTATTTTTGAATGTCCATTATTGATGTTAATACTCAAATGTTATTTTCATTATTGAATTTGTTGATTATTATTAAATCGATCATCTGCCTGTTGTTATCAATTGTAACATCACCGTCGGATATTTTTGCACTATTCTCACTAGCTGTATCTTTGTCTATCATGATCAAGTGAACAATTACATTTATATCAATATACTGATCAAAATATAAATACCAATGCAAATATGATTGACAATTAATGACAACTTATAACATAATAAAACTTTGTAATGGAGAGGAAAATAAGTTCATTACATTCAGGAATAGCTCGCGCAACAAGCCTGGGAAAACGACATGGTATATAGCTAACAATGTGTATACGAGCTCTGCCGAACACTTGCCGATTCCCTGCCAAGAATGTGTTACATTTAGTGACATGCTCAAAAAATTTTAGACGATGAATAAAATGTTTCACATTTATAAACCAAAACTTGAAGAAATGTACAAATACATGTGACTTGATGAATCCCAGACAGGATATTTCTGGTTATTTACAAAATTTTTGAAGTTATACTTCTTAAGGCGCGTTATGAAAAAATGAGGAGAGTGAAATTTTTAGATGCGCGCGCATTTTGAGACAAAAATTAACAAAATAAAGTTAGTCGCAAAAACACTCGATTTCTTGTCGCGCGTTATTTGAATTTTTATTTCATTTATTTACTTATTTATTTATTTTTATATTTAAATTAAACATAATTATATATACAAATGACAAATATCATTAATAAATAAGTTATTACTTTTCTCAAATTTTGCAGTAGCTATGACGAAAATGACGTCTGCATTTCATGCATATTCTTAGTTATCACGAAATCTGGGGCTCTGAAATGATTTAACCATCTTAAAATAATAATTTAGTAAAACAAGATATGAATAAAATTACGAGATTTACTTTGACAAGTAGCTACTTACTTTATTTCGCAATTTCTATGAGGCTTCGTTTTCATGACATGCATGAATTGTTAACCAGAAAAATGATCCAGACAGATATTATAAACGTCTGGCAGCTTTCTTTGGATATTATTTATTGATATAAATTAAAATATTATTCTCTTTATTTTATTTTTAATAATCATATTTTTAAATCTATTTATTAATATTATTATTATTAAATATTAATAATGTTTAATTATTAATAAATTATTAAATATTAATTATTATTATTAATTTACAATTTTTTAAAATTGATAATTTGAATGCTATTAATAAAAACTAAAATTAATGATGCCAAAGAAGTATAACCTCTCAAGTCAATTTGAGCATAATATACAAACGACATGAAACACAAAAGTTGTGCCGCTTGTGATTTACAAATGAAACGAATATCTCTTAAAAGCAGTTCTGAGAAAATTATTTTTAAAATATTTAAGTGTTAAACAGATCTATTCTATATTTCTTTCTGGACTACCATCTTATAAAACACGTTTTAACTTTGTTTTGACTACATTCCAGATGCAATTAAATTAAGTTGTTTTGAATTATACAGCAAAGCTTTTGGAAAACAAGAACTTTTTCAATAAGTAATAATTTAATTTAAACTGTGTACTTGTTTTTGGTTTAATATTTTTTTTTTCGTTGGCTCATAAGATAAAACAGACTTACTTTTTAAATTGGTAGTTTATTAAATTTAAAACTTAGAACAATTTAAAATTCAACCATGCCACTAATAACAAATCATTTTAATGTGTCCATTTAAAAAAAAATTAGTTAAACAAATTAAAAAGTTTGATTCGCATACGAGCACGGATTGTTTTCAAAAATATTCGATTTACTTGTTGCACAATAAATTGCTGTTTATTCGGTTCAAGGTAAATATTTACTGCTTCAAACATCTTACGGATTTAAAGATAGACAAGTTTAACTTCACCTTGTTCTTTAGCAATTGTATCGTACCCAATAAGTGTTTAAAAAGATATGATTACAGTTCAAATTCTAACCAAAACAAAGTTTGGAACAAAAAAATTAATATTACTGTTTTTTATCAGGTAATTATAGTGCTTCCTCGAAAATTTTTATCAAAATAACTCGTGTAAATTATTATTTGTTACAACAAATGTATATTTAGATGGAAATTAATATACATATATTACGTTTACTCTTTGCCCTGCTTTGTTGTTTCTATCTTTATGATTTAAAGTACTACTTGCTTTTTATAGTTAATTATTTAATACGCTTTAAAAACTGTAAAAGATTTAATAGTTTATTTGGAACTCTTCATAGTTAAAAGATTTTATTTTATAATATTAATCAAATATTGTTCATATACCTAGGTACCAATAATTCACGGAAACATTTCAATTAATTTTGATATCTTATCTTCTTAAGTGATTCTTATCCTATACAATAGTTCCATATTGTATTTTTAAGTAATAAAACATTGGAAATAATTAAATTAACTCTTTGTTTTATAATAAGTTTGTAAAATATTCATAAGTGTAACTGTTTAAATGTAAGCAAAAAAATTAAAACCTCTTCTATTTTATGCATCGTTCCGTGTTAACTTATTTAAACATTATCTCGTTAGAATATAATAAGCTTTACCATAAATATTTTTATATTCAGTTTAGACAATGAAGAAGTTTAGAGTTCTGCTTGTGTAATATTTAATAATATATGTAAAAAATTAATTAAATAATCCTTTGTGTAACATAGTTTTGTATGTAGACCTTATGATTGATGACTGTATAAAGCTGTGATTGTATAATAAACGCTTATGTATGTCATGTTTTCACGCTTTGATCAAATATAGAGAAAACAATTTTTGGTTGTACTTAAGCTAGCTGGTATCTAATACAAAACCATAATCTGCTTATTACATGCGAGTAGTTGCCAACTATGTTAGAGCGTACGGAAAACTTTAGAAAATAAAACCTTGAAAATATTATTAGTGAGAAGATCTTCCGGTTCATTACGGATAATTTTAAAGTTCAACTCTAAGTAGGTTAATTTAAAAAAAAAAGTGGTTGCGTGTACTTATGTACGCGCGTGAGAAGTTATACTTCTTTGATATTATTGAAAATTAGTTTTTATTAATTTAATTCAATAATCAATTTTAAAAAAATGTAATTTAATATTTAATAATAATAATATAAATATTTATTTAAAGATATAATTATTAAAAATAAAATTAGGAGAATAATATTTAATAATTTGTCAGGATCATTTTTCTGGTTAACAATTCATGCATGCCATGAAAACGAAGCTTCATAGAAATTGCGAAATAAAGTAAATAGCTACTTTTCAAAGTAAATGTCTTAATCTTAATCTTATTCTTATCTTGTTTTACTATATTATTATTGTAAGATGGTTGAATCATTTCAGAATCGCAGATTTCGTCATAACTAAGAATATGCATGCAATGCAGACGTCATTTTCATCATTAAAATGCAATTAGTATAACAGCTACTGCAAAATTCGAGAAAAGTAATAACTTATTTATTAATAATATGTGTCATTTGTATATATAATTATTTTTAATTTAAATATATAAATTAATAAATAAATACAACAAAAATTCAAATTACGCGCGTCTAGTTAAAAATACCGAGCCGTTTTGCGGGCAACTTTATCTTGTTAATTTGTGATGATAAAATAGAACGCTACTAATGCTTCTGAAACCGCGCCGCGATACAGACGTCATGTTCATCATTAAACTTCAAAAAGTACCTATAACAGCTACTGCAAAATTCGAGAAAAGTAATAACTTATTTATCAATTATATGTGTTATTTGTATATATAATTATTTTTTTTTATTTAAATATAAAAATAAATAAATAAGAAAATAAATACAACAAAAATTCAAATTACGCGCGCCGGGAAACCCAGTGGTTTTGCGACTTACTTCATTTTGTTAATTTTTGTCTCAAGATGCGCGCGCATCTTAAAATTTTAATCTCATCATTTTTTCATAACGCGCCTAAAAAAGTATAACTTCAAAAAAAAATTGTGTTATTAAAACTATGAAACTTTTTCCAAAAAAAAAAATAAGTCAATCCTTAAAATTTTTTTTTTAATTTTGCAATCTGTCCCAAGACAATAAGCGAATCTGGTAAACGTAAGGACGGGACAGGTCACCCCAGGTGAGGTGGCTGCTATACTGTTAAATTCTCACTGTTATCGAGGAGGTTAAAAACCAGGTAACTAGGGTGTTCGTTTACGCGCCTGAGGTATTTAGAACTGAATATGGATGTCTCCTCCCTGGCGGTAGCCATATCCAGGTTCTTATGCATGTCTTTGTTGGTGATGCCATAGGGCATCCACAATTAGTCGCAAAACCTTGGACTGAAACCTCTGTATGATGTCAATACTGGAGCTGCCAGCAGGTCCCCAAAGTTGGATTCCATGCATCCAGACCGGTTTTAAAATAGCTTTATAGATAACTAGCTTACAATCCAGGGACAGTTGTAACCCTCGCCGTAACAGCACCATAGTTCTCTCAGCCTGATTCCAAGTTGTTGACGCTTCATAGATATGTCTCCTCTATGTGAATCATCGATTCAAGTGAATTCCTATATACTTGACCTCCGTCGCCTGGGGGATTTGTCTGTTGTTCATAAATACTGAAGGACAAGTATCACTTCTGGTTGTGAAAATTACATAGACTGACTTGATTTTTATTTTCCATGTGTGGAACCATCGCTAAACAAATGAACTAAAAGAGTAAAAGTAAAAAATGCTGCCTCAACAGACCTCTTGGGACCAGACCCTTTTTGTGAAATAACAAATACCATTATAACAGAGGGGGCTAAAACTATGGCCTTGTACTGGAGAAACACTCCAAGACAGAAACAAGCTTCAAAATTGATAAAGTGCTCCAAAGAAAGGAGGATCACTCAGCAAAGGAGTTTAAAGCTCCTAATAAACCTTTTGATACATGGGCCATTGTATTATATCTCAAATTACTATCTTAATAAGAAACCATAATTGGTTTTTCTCTAGGAATGTAAGTACCATACAAAGCATTTAAGGGGAGTTTGAAAAAGAACATGATAATTTCGTTTTACAATACAGAACATAATCTACAAACATTTTTATGATCTGCAAATATCAAAACCTATGCCGGCCTTACATTTTTATCATGATGAAGTTCTTGAACGAGCAAAATTTGGAAACCGTTAAAACTTACTATCGAAATTCTGAGTCTGTAGTCGCAACTTTAAGGGTACTTATTCCAATTTTTGGTCACAATAATCGTTCGTAGTCGTAATATTATGTAGTACTCTGAGATGAAAGAAATATCGACTTTTAGGACCAACAAGGGACATTCCGGATATCAGTGGTACCTTCTATGTTAAGTGCATTTGCCGATGACACTGCAATTCTTTCAGTTGCAGAAAGTGCAGAAAAAGCCACAGCCAAACAATTGAACGGAACTGTAGCATCAAGTAGAATGAAGGAAACTTTATGCGCATTAACTTAACCAACAAGAAGACACCCACTCAGCCCGTAACAATAAATGAACAAATTGTACTGTATGCTAACACAGCCAAATATTTGGGAATGAATCTGGATGCCAAGTTGAAGTGAAATGGCCATGTAAATTAGAAAAAAGACAGAAAACTTTACTGGATCCTTGGGTGCGAATCGGAACTGACAGTCGAGTACAATCTGTTGATATACAAACAGATTCTGAAGCCTGTATGGACGTATGGCATCCAATTATGGGGCTAAAAGTGCAAAATAAAATAAGTAGTAAATGCTTCTTGGTATATACGTAACAGAGGCTGCACCGTGACCTTAAGATCCGCTTAGTCACTGAAAAGACCAAGCGATATGCGATCGAGCATAATCAAAGGCTTCAAATTTATATGAATGGAAGACGTTCTTGATGTCAGCATAGTTTTACGACTTAAGCGATGAAGCTTCCGGATTTGGGGGAATAAACGATATGAAAATTATTTAGAATAATTTTCCCCTATGCGGTGCATCCAAGCAATAAAAATCACTAGTCGATAGAAAAATGGGTCGTGATTCGGAAGGTGATTTTAGTGGGTAAAAAACCCACACTACCACGAAGCACGGATCTTGTGGTGTCTTTCGAACATTACGGCAAATTTTGCCTAAAGATCTTCAGTTACACCCTTAATTCTAATTAACCCAAGCATTGAAACTTCCGGGTCATTTACATTTTAAAGCACCGAAACTTATCTTTACTCAAAACTTATATTTTGTTTTGCAAAAGTTTGAAAAAAAAAATTCTAAATTGGATCTACTTAATTTGTTTTCTTTGTTCTTGAAGATTTCCTTCGTCACAACTGCGTTTAATTTGTAATATTATTCTTATGATTTTTTAAACTAATAAATTCATAAAAAATATATTTGATATAAGAGTCTGTTCTTTAAACTCATCTTAAATAAATTATACAACGACATACAAATCTTGTACCAATAATAGCTGAGTTTTTTTTACAACACAAGCATCTATAGATATATGTTTAGTATAGATCATAACATAATTTTTTTCAACACAATCGCTTCCATCAAAAATAGCAGACGTAATGAAACAATTTTATTTGCCATAGGTGATATGGTGATAAAATTTTCCCATCTCACAAGTAATCAAAAGATATAGCTTTAATGGATTGTTAATACGTTGGTATTACAGGGTCGTAACTATATTTTTTAGAGTTTCAAATAAGACTTCTAAAACGACCCCTAAGTTATCTAACAATAAGTGAAAGTGTATCCAAGAATCGGCGCTTCTTTACTATGGTAATATAAATTGTCCCAAATTCTATTCTTACAATTTTTAATCTGCATATAAAGATAAAAAATTTCCGCTTTTGTAGTTTAGATTTTGTATATATTCCAAGAAAATTCCTAATAATCCCGAATTTAAAAATATTATGGGTTTTTTATAGTAAATTTTTCTATTAATTTTAACTCCTTAAAACACCGTTTTGAAAATAATTGTTATATCTAGGGGAACAATATAGAAAAGTGGCGCTGGAAATGTTGGTTTATAGATATTTTCTTGTAAGCTTTACCCTTAAATAATCTAGAAAAAAGTGACTCGAATCTATTGAGACAAGTCTAGTGATCTGGTTAAAATAGATTTCCAAAAAAATATTGCCTTAAAATTTTAATGCAGTTTTCAGCAATTGATAGAGTGACTCAAGAAGAAAATTTTCAGGTATAATACATGCATATTATAGTAAAAAAAAGTTGAAAAATTCAAATATTTATAATGTGAATTCATAATCAACATATTTTTATGCACTTACATTGTAAACGCTGGCTAAACCTTACGAGATAGGTCAAACTAATATTCAGCAAAATTGTGTATCTTAAAAAGATTAATAAAAAAGTTCGTGACGATATATGTCTATCTCCTAAGGATAACCCACAGGAACCATTTTTATTTTTTAAATATTACAAAAAAATTTTAGGTTATTTACCAAGCTATTTTAGTATTATTCCTTATTCAATTAAATACATCATATAAATTGTACATTTCATGTAGATCGAAATTGTCTTAGCACGAGCCACCTATTGGCGCAGTGGCTAGAGCTGTAGTTCTCTCCACTTCATGCGTCAAGTGGTTCTGGGTTCGATTCCCGTTGAATCCTAGACTTAAGATTCTAGACCTAAGAAATAATTGACCAACAGAAATTTTCTGTGTTTAGACAGTCGTGATATGACCTTAGCTGTTAAAGCGACTTAAAACACCAAAAAAAAACAAAAAAAAATTGTCTCTTACAGCATATTATCTTAGAAGATATCATAGATTTAAAAAGCGTTGGCAGAACGACTGAATATTGTATGTCGTAAGTAGTGGCTGTTTAATTTCTATCTTATTCTTATAAATATAAAAATGTTTTGTTGGTCCTTATTTAGAACAAAAACTCGAAAACTTTTACACCAATTAGGTATGCAAGGTACATGTACTCTTAAAAGAGTACGGTTGGTCAACCTATAGGGCATAACAATTAAATCCTACAGGAAACGTGCATTTTAGTAGAATTTTCGGTAAATTTTGTTAAAGTTCGTCAAATAGCATTTTTACTCATTTTCCTCAAGAAGGCCTGACCAATTATACATAGTAACGAAAGAAATTTCTACAAAATTTAAATTGAAAAAATTGACAAAGTTTAATTTTAATTAACACCCGATAAAAGTAATAATTACATTTTTTTATATTTGAATTTCTTAATTGTTCATTGTCGAAGATATTAATTAGAAATAAACGTATTAAAATATACTAAATTTCTAAACTTATTAACAATTACTTAACGGAACTAATTTTAATGAATTTTTGTTAAAGATACCTCAGATCTTAACGTATTAAATACCACTTATGCTAAAAAAGGCACTGTTCCAGTAGGATAGCTACGAATCAATTTTACTAAAATGGCTGAATTTTGATAAATGATATTTGAAATAAAAAATTTTCAAGTCTAAAGTTACATTTTGTTTTTAAAAATTTTTATGAACCTGTAAGATAGCTAATATCTCTTCTTAGAAAAGTAGTTTTAAGGATTTTGATGAACTTACTTTTGATCTACAGTCTAAATTTTCTGTTAAAATAGATTAATTTTTAAATTTCGTTGTGAAGGTAGGGAATCAATTATTCAAAGCGAGCGAGTATCAGATAGTCTTAAATAATTAATTCGAGTTCACAACTTCACAGCTTCCTTATTAATATGTATAGGTAAGCAAATATTTGTAATTAAATGAATGCCAAATTCTTTTTGGCGGTAGGTTAAGCTCAGCCACGTTGGGTATCTGTCAAAGTCAGAAATAAAATATATAATTAACTTTTGATAAAAAGTTAATGTAAATCCACAATGAAAATTTATAGCTGATTCGTTTGGTTAGAACGTAATTAGTAAACTTTTAGTGAATGCGCAGATGTATCAATAAGAATCGTCATTTCCATATAGAAATATAACTTAGGTACCTACATATTGTTTCACTAATTACGTTCCAACGAATAATGTTTTGGAGCGACTGTCGTGAATTGAATGAAACAACAACAAAAACACAACGAAATGAAACAACAACGAAAATAGCCTTTCCGTAATGTCCGATAGCAATTTGCTCAGCATGGTATATCCATCGTTTAATTATTCGTACCAACATTCATTTATTGAACTAATTTGGATAATTTATGCTAAAAAATAGTGCGACACAAAGATTATTTCAATAGTACCTAACCGTTGTTATTCCTTAGAGTTTAAAGCACAAAAACTTTATTTGAGATACCAATAAAAACGTGTATGAAAAGGTAATATTTACCTACAATGATATTAATATCATCGTTGAGAATTTAAAAACCATTGAAGTGATGCGTTAAAATAAAATCATTCAAAAATAAATAGTAAGACATAACAGGAGTAATTTCAATTTTAATATTGACATGTTTTACTATAATACAAAAATATTACCAATAAACCAATTTATGGAAAACCATTAATGAAAATTTTCTTTTAAATAAGATAAAACAATTCTTTATGTGCGTAGTTATTTTCTTAGAGTGTCACCATTTGGATAAGAATTTTATAAAGTACAAAGATATATAATTCAAGTCTTTAGTTTTATACTTAGCTTTATGTTTTCTTGTAAAAAGTTTTTCTTTCTAGTTTTAGTAACAACTGTCTGAAATTTAACATGAGAAAAGTTTTAATTGTTTGAAGTTTAACGGTCTTAATATCAACATTTTATAACTAGTTAACAAAATATAAATTAACAGTAGCCTCTGTTAGTTTCTGCATTTCCATTACAATTATTAACACGCTAATGTCTATTATCTATATAAAAACATAGCATTATTCATTTATTACCTAAACTTACTAAATTCTTAAATGTAATTATATTAAAAAATCTTAGGTGTTTGGACAGTAAAAATTAAAGACGTTATATTTTAAAAATGGCAACGTTTCGTCGAAATAAAATCCTTGAAACGTTGCAATTTTTAAAATATAACGTCTTTAATTTTAACAGGCCAAACACTTAAGATTTAAGAATCTAAAATGTAACTTCTTAACTGAATAGAAGATCGTTTTCAAATGCTACAAAGAACTTGGATTTGAAAAGAAACGTTTTTCTAAAATTATCTGTCTTAGTTCCAAGAATAATACAGCAACCAGAAAGAATATTCAAATATATAAATGACAATGAGGAGAATAAGAAAGATAATTTAGTGTTATAAGAATAACAAGTCAATCGTAAAAAATACTTTTTACAGCATCTTAAGCCTTTTACGCTTCAAATCTGTACATCATAAATAAATTTTTTTACTTTTTTATAACTAATTTTATAAGATCTATTGAAGTCTATAGAATTTTATTGAAGTCTATTGAAATCTATAGAATCTATTGAAGTCTATGAAATTTGTGGCGACGACATACATACATTGCACATACATAGTCCGCACATTACTCATAGCAATCAGTAAGTCTAGAAAAGGCTTAAGAAATATTATACAGGTTTGGTGGTCATAAATATTATTAGATCGTAATATAGTATGGTGGATAGAGGGGTTTTACCGGGAATTCCCGGAAAAATTCTTCGATTTTTATTTCCCGTTTCCCGAGAAAAAACGAAACATTTCCCGCAAAAAAAATTATTATTTATGCCGATTGCGATACCGATACTAAAATCTTTGTTTAGTTAACTGAAATAGTCGTAAAAAATATAAAATGTCGTAATCAACATATTAATGAACTTATCAAATCAGCATTCATGACTTTATAAATCCAAAAATCGCTTAACGCTAACTATAAAATGTCATTATATAAATGCTGAAATATTAAGTTACCAATCTGCAAAAGAAATTGGATACTTTAAAGACTAAACATCCCACATTATATGTGTACATTGTAACGTTATTCTAATTCTTTGTAGGGGTGGTTTTTTGTATCAACTTTCGGTTTCCCATTTAAAACATCAGTGGTTCAGTGGCGCCAAAACGTCCTGCTTCGGTATATAAAATGTATTTTCTTGATTTGTTCCAATTGTCCTTTTGGTGATGTTCAAACATTGACCAATAGACAAAGAGCAAGACAACATTGACTAAGAGGCAAGAGTGAGTGAAAAACATAAAGTGACAAGTTCGCTTGAGTTACATTTCCAGAACATGAGGGTATAGAGCGTAATGAAAAGGTTGCTTTGGCCGGTCAACTAGCCAAACACCTGAGTCTTTTTGGGTAGTCACAAAAAGCAAAATAAAAAACGCTTTTCTAGCTTGGGAGACCAAAAGTAAGGCCTCGCACTGGAAGAATACTGCGAGACATAGACAAGCTAAGAAATTTAAAAAGTGCTTCATAAAGAGAACTCATGACATATTGTTACTCGGCAAAAGGGACATAAAGCTCCTTACAAGCTTCCTTACGAGCCACTGTACCCTAAATTACTATCTTCACAAGATCAATAAAGTCAACCCAAAAATATATGTCGCTTTACCTGGAAAACGGCAGAAACGGCAAAGCACATTTTAGGCTCATATGAGATAGCATTTAAAAACAACACTGTAGCATCTTGAAAAGATGAACATGACGCCTGGCGAGATAGCAATTGCAGCTCCTAGGCAGGTGCTGGCTTTCTTTAAAAGCCTAACGCTCTCCTAGTTAATACAAAGGTCACATTACAATAAGCCTCATTGGTCGCGGTGATAGAGGGGGAGGATGGGGAAGACATATTCTAAGACCCGTACAGTGGAAAAGAAATCTTATCGCAATTAACAAAATGTTCATAAATTTCAATAAAATATATTTTTTTAAATCCAAAAAAAATCTACCAAATCCTTTTTGGAATAGAATAACACCGACTCGAATAAAAATTTAAATAGTAAAGATAATGATGATGACGATCCAAATCTTTATCAGAATGCAATAGTTACAGCAGAGGCGTAACTTCGATTTTTGATCTTGCAGACAAACTACAGGAAGATTTGCTCGCCGAAATAATAAAAAATTAAATAATGGAATAAAAGCAATATCACCGCTAGGCACGGTGCATTTAGTGGTATTTATAAAAAAGTAATAGTGTCGGTATGTAACATAAAAAATAGAAATCAATAAAAAAGTCAACAATAACACTCTAAATATAACGACTATATACAATATACATAGAATAAATCAAATCTAAGATCAAAAATATAATTTTATTATTAATTACTAGTCGCTTTTAACCTAGCAGTTGACACAACGTTAAATAAATCAAATTACAAAAGAAAAATAACAAAAATTTGTCTATATTTTATTTAAAAAACTATTAAAACCATCAGTGAAGGAAACTTGTTGTTATTGCTACTGCTGTTTTAAATGAGATTCAAATGAACCGCGTAACTTGCAATGCTTTGCGTATGCGTATATTTGAAATCAGTATAAAAAATTAATTATAACTAAATAAATATTGATAATAAACAATTTGTTTGCAACTTTTCAAAGTTCAAGCCGGGCTTCAGTTGCTTGAGGGTCCGTAAGCTTTGCTTACACCGGCCTTGCGGTAGCTTTGCCACTGAGTACACAGTACTTGTAATACGTAGTTCTTAAAACAAATTGCTGACAATAAATATAATGTATTTAATTTTACTTGAAAAAAGAGTTTAAAAAACGTTTGTAAATAAAATTAAAAAAAAAAGATCGCTTTAAAACTACAATACAGATTTAAATTGAAAACAAGCCTGTTATTTAAATTAATGTTACTTTATAATAAAAATAAAAATAATCTTTATAATTTGTTGGATATTGTTTGTTTAGTACCTAAATAATTACTCTTGTTATCACGATGTAAAAATGAACTAATTGTTAGAGATTAATGTACACAAATAAGCTCTTTAATAAGATAAAGATTGGCGAGAAACGAAATCCTTACAATATCACTCGCTTGTTTGGCTGACTGTCTCGGGGAATTTTCTTCAAATCTACGACAGGAATTTTGAAATTTTGCATATTTGTAGAGTTTGAAACAAACATAACAAACCCCTTTCGGTAAAACGCAAACACTAATTTTGAGGGGATCTTTAGGGGACTCAAGTAGAAAATTAAAAAATAATATGCCAAATGCATATGATAATATATCAAATGAAAGGGTTTATATAATCAGGATCTCAAATAATTTTTATAATTTTAATATTCATTCCTACTTCAAAAGATATTGAAAAAATTCAACTATAAATGACCGTTCTCTTCTCTATTTCCCAAACTACAGGGCCCAAATTTAAAAAAATCCATATAAATAGTTTCTTACTCAAAGTTACATCCTAAGTCAAATAGACAAGATATTAAAAAATAATTTCAACTCTCTTTGTCACATCTTATACATGCATTTCATATTATTTTTGCAGCTCTTTTTGGCACAAAGGTTAATACGACTTTTTTTAGGCTTTGTGATGGTAACAATGCAATGATTAAAAAATTCATTATAAATTTTATTCATAAACTAGTTCGGTTTATTGACGTGATAACGTCTTATAAATTGATGAACTACGACAACCAGTCTGAACAAGAACGTCCATTTTGTCACGGTCCATTTGAGCCTGTGCGTGCAAGCAAGAACGCGTTACAAGTGAGAGAAAGGCACGATATTATTGTTGAATCTTAGACAACGTGTTTTCTTATTTTTCACAAATACTTTTCACTAAAATTCACAACACAAATTATAAATTAAAGTAAAAATAAATGTAAAAATCACAAAACGAAAAATTCAAATTGTTAATTTTGTATCTCCAGATACGTATTTCAAACGCCATGCGTTCGTGATCAGTGGATCAAATTGAAGTGTCTTCGAGGACAATTTCATACTGATTCATTTATCAATTTATTTTTACTTTAATTTATAATTTGTGTTGTGAATTTTAGTGAATTAGTATTTGTGAAATATAATAATTAAGTCCAAAGTCAATGAAATTAATTTTTTATTAACGTTTCCTGTGTTTTTCTTTTACAGTTTACTTAAAAAGATTTTATTGATTTTTTCCTTCATAATTTTCAGTCTGATTTCATTTTGAAAAAAATGTTAATTATCAATTAACTCCTTTGTATTATACAAAATAATGATAATTCAGTGATATTAATTCAATTCATAAAAGTGCGTAATTTTTCATCAGTTAGGTATTCTTTATTCATAAATATTTTGGCTCTTTATTGAACCTTCATATTGTAGAATAAATTTTGTGTTACTATAGATGTTTGTAGTATTTAGTATTTATATAAATATATTTTTTTAGTTTATTTAAAGTCGCTTGTTATATCAAGAGTCATCAGCGACTGTTCTAGTTATATATTATAAGACGTATTTTTGGTTTAAAACATTAATTTTGTAAAAAGAAAGTTGTGTTAATAAATTTAAATCGTCGAGTTTTGGATTTTAATTTTCGGTTTTATGGGCACTCTAATTTTGTAATTTTGTTTGCAAAATATTGCAAACAGTTCAATCGTAGTACAAAACCCTTACTGTGATTTTTCTTCGACTTGGCCGGCTTTAAATAAATTTTAACTTTAGTTGAAATGCAAAAATAATTATTTTTTAAGTTAACCATATATTTTAATGAGAATAATAAAGTTTATTAAAATTGCCAATTCAAAATTCTTTGCAATTATTCTTTTCTTCCATTAATTAATGTTAATTTGTTGTTAATTAATGTTCTTATCATACCATTTGGGTTAAAAGTTAAAAACTTTTTTTAAACGTAGCTCACATTTTGTTCTTATAGTTGTTTTTAATAATTTTAATATAAAAGGTTGTGTTCAATTAAAAACGTTATAATACAATAAAATAAGCCATAATTCAACATTGAAATTTAATTTATCATAATTTATTGCTTATAGATACGCATACGGTTGATACCCATAATATATTACGTGCATTTATTATACTCATTCATTGACAAAAATATATATACGCATTTAAGGTATCTCAGTAAATATTACTTTTTTCAAATTTTAATAAAAAAAAAGATGTGTAATTTAAATTAATCCCAATGATAATCTGTCGTGTTTGAAAATATCAAAAATGCACCAATTTTCCTTTATGAAAATTAATTTTTTTTCGAAATTTATTTTAAAATTAATCAACATTGTACATTTATGCTACCCGGGGCTAAAAATAAATTTGCCTCCCTCTCATGAATAATTGAAAACATTGTTAATAATCTAAAAAATTTCTGCTTTGAGATTCATCAAGTCAAAAAGTAAATAATTTTTAATGCAATTTTCTTGATATTTTTGATACTTGATTTCCCAACTTGATTGGATTTGATGCATTCTTATTAATTGGTAACTCGAGTTTCACTCTATGTCAAGTTAAATTAAAAATAAGTGCCTTGAAAATCAAATCATGCAAGAAATCCCTACAGTTTACTTTACGTTTTTTGTCTTATTTTTCATTGCTAAACGCTCTATAGTTTCAAAACAAAGCAAAATATTAACAGTTTTCCTTCTTTATAAAAATGAAATGTGGAAATTTCTTTATGGATTTCACTATAAAATTGTATTTATATTATACAATAGAGATTTTAAGGGTTTTATAATTAAATAAGGACGTAGCATTAAGATTTAACTGTCAAGTCAAGGATTGCATTTGAAAATTATGCCATTTTAAACTTTGAATAAACCGCTTGACCCACTTGATGGCGCAGTGGTTAGAGCAACTGCTCTCTCTGCTACATGCGCCAGTGGTTCTGGGTTCGATCCTCATCGAATCCCTAGATATAAGATTAAAAATTAAGATTCAAGACCTACAGAATATTTCAGTGTGTAAGACAGTCGTGATATGACCATAGATGTTAAAGCGACTATAAACACCCAAAAAAAAAAAAAAAAAAAAAAAAAAACCGCTTGAATGATCCCCGTCAAATTCTAGATTTAAGATTAAAAAATTAAGATTGAAGAACTACAGAATGTTTCTGTTTGTAAGACAGTCTTGATATGACCATAGTTGTTAAAGCGACAAAAATTCAAAGTATTTTGATAACTTTGATTTCAAATCGTTTGATTCAGAATCGGACAGAATTGAAATACAGGAAACGGCTTCTTACTATTTTGAAAATCCAAAGATATCTAAGCCAAGCAAAATTAACGACGAAAGTTTTATCGTAAAGTGCAAGGCCAATATTTTTTCTACGGATGAAACACATGCAACTATTGGATCCATAAATAAAAATTATAATCCAATTGGAAATAAAATTTTTCAACCTAGTCAATTTTGTAGTACATCTGAAATTTTCAATTACAAAAAGTCTAAAACTCGTAACAAAGAACAAAAAAATAAACTGACATTGCATAAAAATAATGAAAATTTGATATCAAATTATCAAGCTAATAAAATAAAAGAAAATGACAATATTTTCACTTCCGCCAAGGTAAATTTTGAATTTTAGCCTTATTTCTTATCTGAAAATTTGTTTGAACCCCCTCGCCAAAAAAAATCCTTTGAATATTAAGTTCAATTCATAGCACAAAATTAATTTGTACTTGATCCGAACGAATCGTCACAAACAGTATGGGACGATAATTGAAGGATTTATAGGTATTATTGAAATAATAAGATCCTGAACTTTTCAGATCCCTATATCGCGATTGATTTTTGAGAAAAAAAAACGAAAACAAATTTTTACTCGGAACAGCGCGAATCGATTGATCTAAATTTTGGATATGTTTTAGAAGCTCTTCGTATCTATTGGGGAAAAAATTAAGAATTTAATGGGTTCATAAGATCCTTACAAAAATTTTGTTATTATTTATTTTAGAGTCGTTTTTTTTCCAAAGCTTTAATTTCAATTTTTAACCATGATACAATTTTGGCACAGTTATGAAACATTTTTTAAAATATTTTTAAAATCTTCATCTATTTTTTTCTGTAAGAATATGAGTTTTTTTAGTGTTTTTCTCACCCTGTACTTTTACCCTGTAAATATTGACTTCATTTATTTGTATGTTTGAAGCTATTATTTAATTTTTTTATTGCTTATTTACATAGTTCCTTTGAATTCGTTTAAAATGTTTATTTCATATTTTCAAAACAACAGAAATTATTTTTTGCTCAAGTCCAAAGTTTATATTTTTAAATACAAACATTACATTTACATTACAAATGCATGACAGGTAAATTAAAAAACTATTCAATAATAAAGTAATAATTTCAAGATACAGAATATAATTTAATTAGATTTGTCATTTTCGATTTTATTAAGGAGAAATACAAGGACTCAGAGATTTCGTTAAAAATTTTGACAGTGACCAGTAATTATTTATCTGGCGCTCCCGACCGAGATAAAGTTCAGAAATTCAAAAAAATTATCAAAAATTGAGAACTTTTTATTGAAAACTACACCACACTATTCATGCAGGCGTGGCCCAGGCCTGCCTACCAAGCCTGGCTGCAGCCTGCTCGCCAGACTTGGCCCGGGAATATCATTTCAGAGTTAAGCCAAGCTAGCACCAAGTTTGGCAATCAAGGCCTGGCCAGGCTTGGGCAGTTTTGCCCCAGGCTTGGCACTGTTATTTTTTCCTACCTGGTATGCGTTCCTGAGAATATTTTTTTCTGATTTTTATAAATTTTGATTTTTTTCAAAAATCAATTGCGATATTGGAACCTGAAACTTTCACGATCTTATTATTTAATTAATATCTATAAATCCTCCAAATATCGTTTAAATATCGTCGGGGGGCTAATTCAACATACTTATACTCCCTGGGCCTTTATAGTTTACATTTAAATTTTTAAATCTATTCTTTTCTATGAACATTTTTTCGAGTTTCAATTTTGAAGAAACGCTATTGTCAAAGACGTTAACTCTTATGAAATCTTATTTTTGTTGTTTTCAATAATTTAGACCCTGTTTACTACTAGAGAGATATATATTGTTAATAACTGATCACGAAATCCAATTTTTAAAAGTAATTTTTATTATTATAATATGTCTTCACATATGTTTTTATAAGTAGGTACTTGGATCAAGCGATTTTTGTCTTGTAAGTTGAATAACAATATTATTTCAAGTTACGCGTTTTCTAATGTAATTATTTGCTAACATAAATAAATTATAAACCATGGTTTGTTACACAAAATAAATGTGCATTTTCTCAATTAGTTCTCAGTTCATGTTATTTAACAAGAATAGGCGAAATTAAATGACTATAATTTCCATGAAATTTATAACGTTATAAAAAGTTGTCCATTCCAGTAAAAAAAAACTCAATAAAAATTCGATGCAGTTTTTATCGTCTATTATTATTATACATTATTTAATTTGCTGTTAAATGGAAGCGAGATATACTTCAAAGACGTCACTATATCAATGATACTGCAGTAGTGTTTATTTACTTAAATAAAGTGTTTCAAATGAAATGACGTAAATTTAAAAAAAAAACTGTAATAAATTGAATGAAAAATACATGGATTGTTGGTAGATTATACTTAATAAGGTGTGCATTAGCATCTGAGACGAATGCCAAAAATATAATAAATATTTTTTAGGTATTATTTTTTCATTTTTCAAAGAATCATGACTTCAAGTGTACTAAAAATTGAATCAAACTTTCAAGCAAAAAAACTTGCACAGTAACAATCTACAGAATAAATAATAAAATAACATCCAAATTCAACAATCGAAGAAGTTACAACAAAGTGACGCAAGATATTTTACTAAAAACGATTTTCAAACAAAAATTATAAAAGAATGTGGTGTCATATCTTGTGAGAAAATTAACTTATAAAAATCAGTTTTAAAAAAATTTGCAAAGAAATATCTACACAGAAAATATTGGAATAATCCACCAACACGTTTGGTTCATAAAATATATAAAATCTGCATGTGCCAGAATAGAGCTGAAGCCTTTGAAAATAGTAAAAAGAAAGAGATTATAACAAAATGAAAGGAAAAATAAATTACGGTTGATCTGAAGTCGGGAAGTGGAAATTAGGGGTGAGGGTAGGGTAGAAACGGTTTATCTCAATTTCCGACAAAACTGCAAGTCCTATAGGAAAAAATTAAATGGAAAAGTTGTAGGTAATAAGAAGATCTACAACTTTTGTGATAACACTTTTTCACATAACCTTAAAATGTATGTGAAAAGTTTTAACAACCAAGTTTTTGCTTTTTATTTTCATCTTTTACAAAAAAAAAACTTTTTTGTCATAAAATTTTGTAAAAACACGGTATAATTTTTTTAATGAAAATATATATTTTTTACCTTATTTAGACTTGATATTGAAAAAATACCCCAATTTTCTTTCAAAAATTCTCACGTCAAAATATTTACTTTTTTTAAAAAGTCGGTGAGCTTTTTGTTCTTTAAAATTTCTACTTTCTGTTGGTGCAAAAAAATATACATTATAATGTTAAATGTTCCCAGAAAATGCAATAATAAAAAAGTGTAAGTTTTAATAAATTGCTTATAGTTGTATTTGTACATTTGAATTATAGTGCTTTTTCTGGGACCATTTAACATTGCAATGTGATTTATTTTTGCACCATCAGAAAGTAGAGATTACAACTAACAAAAAGCTAATCGAATTTTTTAAAAAAGTAAATATTTTGACGTGAGAATTTTTGATTGAAAAGTAGGGTTCAATATTAAGTCAAAATAAAGTAAAAAAATAAATATTTTAAAACAAAAAAATTATAATGTGTTTTTACAAAATTTTGTTTTAGTAATAGATAAAAAAAAAAAAACAAAAACTTGGTTATTGAAATTCACATAAATTTTGAGTTTATGTGAAAAAAAGTGGTTACGTGTAGACATGTACGCGCGTGAGAAGTTATACTTCTTTGGCATCATTAATATTAGTTTTTATTAATTGCATTCAAATAATCAATTTTTAAAAATTAAAAGTTAATATTTAATAACAATAATAATATATATAAATATATATTTAAAGATATAATTATTTAGAACTAAAATTAAAAAAATGATATTTTAATTTATATCAATAAACACTTAATATCCAAAGGAAGCTGCCAGATTTTTATAAAATTTATCAATTATTTTTAACTTAAATAATAAAATAAAAAAATAAGAAAATATAAATAAAAAATTGAAATTGAAATTACGTGCGCCAAGTTAAAAGAAACCGAGTGGTTTTGCGGGCAACTTCATCTTGTTAATTTGTGATGATAAAATTGAACGCTACTACATAGCGTAAAACTAATATTACATAAAACAGGTTTTTTCCGAGTATGTGTAGTATATTTGTATTTTTATGACTTTTTATTGGCTGGAATACTGTGAAAAACTATGGTTTACAATGAAAAAATAAAATCCAAAGAAAGCTGCAAGACGTTTATAAAATTTGTCAGGATCATTTTTCTGGTAAAGAATTCATGCATGCCATGAAAGCGAAGCTCCATAGAAAATGCGAAATAAAGTAAGTAGCTACTTTTCAAAGTAACAGTCTTAATCTTATTCATGTCTTGTTTTGCTAAATTATTATTCAAAGATGGTTGAATAATTTCATTATGCCAGATTTCGTGATAACCAAGAATATGCATGGAATGCAGACGTCATTTTCATCACTAAACTAGAAAAATGGTATAAAAGCTACTGCAAAATTCGAGAAAAGTATTTTTAACTTACTTTTTAATAATAATATGTGTCATTTGTATATATAATTATTTTTAATTTAAATATAAAAATAAATAAATAAATAAGCAAATAAATAAAACAAAAATTCAAATTACGCACGCTAAAAAACCAAGTGGTTTTCCGGCCATTTTTATTTTGTTAATTTTTGTCTCAAGATGGCCGCCCATCTAAAAATTTCACTTTCATCAATTTTTCATAACGCGCCTAAAGAAGTATAAGTTCAAAAATGTTAGCATAATTTATAAAAAGAATTTCTCAGTTGTTAAAAGTATGCCCTCGTATACATAAGAAACTATTATTTGCAACGCCATTTTTCTAAAGATAAGGATAATGTTATATATTTGAGACATAATTTTTGAAGTTATACTTCTTTAGGCGCGTTATGAAAAATGATGAGAGTGAAATTTTTATATGGGCGGCCATCTTGAGACAAAAATTAACAAAATAAAGTTGACCGCAAAACCACTCGGTTTCGTGGCGCGCGTAATTAGAATTTTTGTTTTATTTATTTACTTATTTATTTATTTTTATATTTAAATTAAAAATAATTATATATATTAAAAAATGACTTATTACTTTTCTCGAATTTTGCACTAGCTGTTAAACTAGTTTGAGGTTAGTGATGAAAATGACGTCTGCATTCCATGGATATTCTTGGTTATCACAAAATCTGGCATTCTGAAATGATTCAACCATCTTAGAATAATAATTTAGCAAAACAAGGCATGAATAAGATTTAGACAATTACTTGGAAAAGTAGCTACTTACTTTATTTCGCAATTTCTATGGAGCTTCGCTTTCATAGTATGCATGAATTGTTAACCAGAAAAATGATCCTGCCAAATTTTATAAACGTCTTGCAGCTTTCTTTGGATATTTTTTATTGATACAAATTAAAATATTATTTTCTTAATTTTATTTTCATTTATATCTTTAAATATATATTATTATTATTATTGTTATTAAATATTAAATTACAGTTTTTAAAACTGATTATTTGAATGCAATTAATAAAAACTAATATTAATGATGCCAAAAAAGTATAACTTCTCACGCGCGTACATGTGTACACGCAACCACTTTTTTTTACTGAGTTTATTTTCGGTCGCCTTAACATCCAGAGTCATTGACGACCTCCATTACAACTGTCTTATATTTTATTGTAATTTACACATATGAAATTTGAATATAATTCATAATAAGATACTTAAATTGAAAGAAAAACAAAGAAAAAAACAAGGAAAAAATTTGTTTTTTGGTTATTGGCTAATGTTAATAAGTCCTCATTAAACCCTAAACAATTTTATCATTTTGATGAATTTGAGAGTCCTCAGGCATCCGGAGTGGTCACTTAAGCAGCTTGTCATATTTGACACATAATTATTTTATTGGATACTTATAAAGATCATTAAATGAAAAGCGATTAGCTTTTTTTGCTGTTTCTTTGTTACATTAGGGACACGATATTTATTACTTTAATTTTTTGAAGAATAATACCTACACTACACACTGCCTACATTTATATTTGATATTAACAGTATAAATGATGAGTCATATATTATTGACTATGCTAATTTATAACTATATCTGATTCAAAATTTGAAGCTAAACTGTATTATAAATAGACTTTATGTAGGTAGATATGTTCATTAAATTAAAGAATAAATTTGATGATTAATTTCAATCACAATAAAAATTGTAAAAATAGATCCCATTTTCAATTCTGAATATTTCAATTAGAGTATCTACCTTTTTTAAGTTATTAATGTTTGAATATTAAATTATTTTTAGGAAATCTGATTTTAATATTTAATGTTATTTTGATGAGTCGTTAATGACCTCGTTGTTAAAGAAACTTGAAACAAACAAACAAAAATTGGAAATCATAGCCGTTTTTGTTTTGTTTGTCTTATTTCTAGTAAAAAATAAGAAATTGAATATGCGACGTTAATCATCACGTATGCAATAAAATCAATAAATCAAATCAACTAAAACCCAATCTAATAATTTACAAACGGGTATATTACACACTAGCTGATACCCGCTCGCTTCGCTAAGTGTATCTAAATTTAACTGATTGACTAAAAGATTTCCTACATTCATAGCGAAATATAAAAATTAATCTATTTTGACAGAAAAAAAAATGAAAGATACTTTCAGACTTTAGATCCAAAGAAAGTTCATCAAAAATCGTAATAATACTTTTTAAGAAAGAGATGTTAGCTGCTTCACATCAGTTTCTATACGATTTTTAGTAAAAAAGTACCTGTATTCCTTCCTTTAAGACTTGTAAATCTTTCATACCAAATTTCAATTAAAACCGTCCGCTATTTTAGGAGGCATCCCTTAATTGCGCAAAGCGATTTTTGAAATCCCATCCCCTCCTCTCTGGTAAGATGTCATGAAATTTGGCATATATCATTCCCCCAACCCGCAATCTAATGTTCTATTTTTCAAAACGTATGTTTTCTTAAAAAAATACGTGGTATTTGCAAGACCTTCCCTTTCCCTATAGTAAGATTAGATGAGATTTGGCTCGACCCCATCGGCCCCTGAACGCCTAACGTAATTTATGGATGTTCCCATAGGAGAATAGATAAGTAGCTTACAGGATCTTTATCAAAACTTAAACATTAAAATTCGACCATTAAGTAATTGTTAATTTTTTGAAATTTTAAGTTTATTATTGTAATACGTTTAATTTCTAATTAATACTTTGAAAATGAACAATGAAAAAATTAAAATATTTAAAAAAAATTGATTATAAATTTTATCGGGTGATAAATTGAAATTCATATTTATTTTCCAGTAAAAATTGGTCGTTGGTCGAACGGCTGGCTATTTTGTACGGCGTACGTAGTGGCTGTTTTATTGATATTTTCTTCTTATAAATATATGCAGAAATGTTATGTTGATTCTTTTCTAGGACAAAACTCGAAAAAACTCCACAACAATTGCGTTCCAACTTCCCATATAGGATCTAGCATAAAAGAAGTTTCGTTAAAGTTCGTGAAATAGCATTTCAACGCTATTTCCTCAAGAAGGCCCGACTAATTTTACACAGTTACGAAAGAAATCTCTACAAAGCTTAAACTAAACAACTGTCAATTTTTACTGGAAAATAAATATTATAAATTTCAATTTAACAGCCGAAAAAATTAATATAGAAATAATTTTTAAAAATATTTGAATATGTTTATTATTTATTGTTCAAAAAATTAATAAGAAATTTAAACGTATTAAAATAAATTTTTCTCGCAGATGTACATAAAGGTAGATAAAATATCTATATAAGCATACAAATATTACCATTCAAACAATTTTCATGAAAAAATATCAAATTACTTCATTACTTCAAAGGAAGTAATCAGTGGCTTCATGCCAAGTGCTATTTTAATCATCCAGCAGTTTTCAAAGATAAATATAGAATTTATCATAAAGGATTTTGATTTAGACTAAATTAAACAGGGACAAAAAAGGGTAGCCTAATGAGATAGCAAGTGCAACACCTCTAGACCGATGCTGGCTTTATTTAGAAGTCTAATTAGAGATTGATCAAGTAATAAGAAATGTTTTTGAATATAATTGTGTTTAATATTTTATGTGTTCATAGAATAACTCACAAAGTTATTTGACTTGATTTGACTTTTATAAATCGTGTTTGACTTAATTTCAAATAGCAAGTCAAATAGCTTTGAAATAAAGTCAAGCAATAAATTTCTTAGCCTGATATTCTCCTGGAAAGTACGGAGGGTCACACCACAATAAAACTGATTGGTCACTGTGATAAATGGGAAGGAAAATTCCAAGCCAAATAAACAAGAAAGAAAAACGACAGAAGAATACACCAAAATATTAGTCTTGAGATAAACATGAAAAAAGAACACAAGACCTAAAAAAAATTACAGAAAAACTATGAAAGAATAATAAGCATTATTTTTGTTAGAAGTGTCAAAGCCTCAGCCGTTTTTGTTCTATTTTAAACAAATATTCAAAGCTTAACAGAAAGTAGATTTTTTTTTTTTGATTTTCAGAGCCTAATAAACTAATAAAAAAGTGGTTGAGTGTACTTATGTACGCGCGTAAAAAGTTATACTTCTTTGGTATCATTAAAAATTAGTTTTTATTAATTTTATTCAAATAATTAATTTTAAAAAACTGTAATTTAATATTTAATAATAATAATATATATATTTAAAGATATAATTATTAAAAACAAAATTAAGAGAATAATATTTTAATTTGTATCAATAAAAAATATCCAAAGAAAGCTGCAAGACATTTATAAAATTTGTCAGGATCATTTTTCTGGTTAACAATTCATACATGTCATGAAAACAAAGCTTCATAGAAATTGCGAAATAAAGAAAGTAGCTACTTGTCAAAGTAAATGTCTTTATCTAATTTTATATCTTGTGTTACTAAATTATTATTCTAAGATGATTTAATCATTTCAGAATCCAAGATTTCGTGATAACTAAGAATATGCATGGAATGCAGACGTCATTTTCATCATTAAATTTCAAATAGTATAAGAGCTACTGTAAAATTCGAGAAAAGTAATAACTTATTTATTAATAATATGTGTCTTTTGTATATATAAATATTTTCTAAATATAAGATAAAAATTATATTTAAAGAATTAATTATTGTTAATTTAAATATAAAAATAAGTAAATAAATTCAACAAAAATTCAAATTACGCGCGCCTAGTTAAAAATACCAAGCCGTTTTGCGGGCAACTTCATCTTGTTAATTTGCGATGATAAAATAGAACGCTACAAATGCTTCTGAAACCGCGCCACGATGCAGACGTCATTTTCATCACTAAACTAGAAAAATGGTATAACAGCTACTGAAAAATTCGAGAAAAATAACCGTTTATTTTTTAATAATATGTTTCATTTGTATATATAATTATTTTTAGTTTAAATATAAAAAATAATTAAATAAGTAAATAAATACAACAAAAATTCAAATTACGTGCGTCAAGAAACCCAGTGGTTTTGCGGCTAACTTCATTTTGTTAACTTTTGTCTCAAGATGCCGCTCATCTAAAAATTTCACTCTCATCATTTTTTCATAACGCGCCTAAAGAAGTAGAACTTCAAAAAATATTGGCGTTAAGTTTAGATTTAAATAAATACAGCCTAAATTTTATTTGAGCGTAACATTTAATTGTTTGTGAAATAAATCTTGATTGAAGGCTCTTATAAATTTTTGATTAGATTGAACTCTACATAATCTATAAGGGAAAGTTAAGTAATTAAGAATGGTGGTTAATTCGAAACAATTCAATACCAAATATTTATTCTTTTGTGAAAATTTTCATACGTTCCAACTAAGATATATAAATGAAAAGACGTCGGTATATTATCAGGGTAAGCCAGTTTATAATAATATGTAATTTTGTTACAATTTAATAAAAATATCTGGTGCGAGGCGTCACACTACTTTCTTTTACTTTCATTTATGAAAATACTCGCTGTTAGTTAAAACAAATATAAGCACTTTGTAACAATACATATAAATAGAACTATATGCATACAACCTATCGGGCTATATGTATATACAAATTCCCAACCTTCACCCCAGAACCACTCTTATTCGAATTTTCCCAGGAAAAAGTTTCAAATAAAAGTTGTAGTCACTAATGAGTCTAAGTACTATAGAAAGTTTCAAGAAAATCATTGGAGCCGTTTTCGAAAAAAATTGAAAAAGCTCAAAAACGCTAAGAGTAAAGTAGAGCTTTCGGTAAACTAATTTCAACCAAAAGCTTCGCAGCACAACTAGGTATAATATGGAGACCAGATTCCAAGTTTGGTAAAATTCGGATGAAGCTTTTGATACGATATGGCTGTCACACACAGACATGTTTTTAAAAACCCCTTTTTTGGACTCAGTGGACCGCAAAACATGTATTTCCGGTGAAAGCCTGAATTCGAAAATTCGATCCGATTACAATACTACCTTTACTAGTAAGTAGTAAAAGAAAGTAATATTTATACACTATATAGCTTATATGTACATATAAGTATACGGATTTCCAACCTTAACCCCAGAACCGTCCTTATTCGAATTTTCCCAGGAAAAAGTTTCAAATAAAAGTTGTAGCCACTAATGAGTCTAAAAACTGTAGAAAGTTTAAAGAAAATCGTTGGAGCCATTTTCGAAAAAACTTGAAAAAGCTCAAAAATGCCAAGAGTAAAGTGGAGCTTTCACACAACTAGACATAATATAAAGGCAAATTTCCAAGTTTGGTGAAATTCGGGTAAAGCTTTCGATACGATATGGCTGTCACACACAGACACACACACAGACACACACACAGACATGTTTCTAAAAACCACTTTTTTGGACTCAGGGGACCTCAAAACATGTATTTCCGGTGAAAGCTCGAATTCGAAAATTCGACCCGATTACAATACTTCCTTTACTATCTATATAGTAGTAAAAGAAAGTAAAAAGAAATCTTCTAAGCTTTAGTGCATCATATTTTGTGATTATCTTCTTATTAATTCTGTGTAAGTTTTTAAGTTCACTCAGAATAATCTTATAAACATTGCGAATATCGGCCAATTTGCTATGGGTATTTAGGAAGGGTTTTTTGGATAAATATTTTTAATTTTAAATTATGACCAAACGTTTCGTTGACCTCCAAACTTCTTTTCTTGTTATGATAGTTGTTTTGTTTAATTTTTCCCAAACCTCTTTTGTGTGGGAATGTTGTTTTGTTGTTGTAGATCAATTAGTTGATTGATCCTATAGCAATGTTCAAACGATAAAAAATGATTTCAATGTCTGGAAGTTACGAAAGAAAAACTGCACTGAGATATAAAATTGAAGATTTCCACCGTGCAAAACAAGGTAAGTTAGAAATAAACGGCTTACTTTGCGCAAAGCACCTAGCAAATTCTCAATGGCAACAACAACTTTATTAGGACAAGTTAATTAAGAACTATTTACAAAATCAAAATCTCTTCGACCATTTGTCTTTATTAACAACCAGAAAGAACAATTAGAAATCGATTGTTGTGACTCTTTTTACGGTGTAACAACAAAGGCAACACGAACAATGCTTTTAGATTTGCTGAAGCTAACAGGTTGAAACATAAATTCATTCATGAATCTCAGTTAGCAGAGGCAAAGGCTGGTTGTTACTACTCTTTTATGTCAAGACATCATTCTATCAGTCTACGAACTTCAGAAGTAAAGGCCATTAACGGGGTTATATACAGTAAGAATTTTTAACAAGTGTTTTTTTTTTTTAATTTTTGTAATAAAACTAAAAAAGAACACATTCGTTGAAATGTATAAAGCAAAACATTAAAATATATGCCAGAAACTAACGATAAACTTGTCCGAAGAAAGTGAAAGTAATGAAGACGACTATTATTGCATATTTAGTAGCGAAAACTATAAATCTCAATTTAGAAAAGATTATGTGAAATGAACCATATACTGGTGGTCAATCTACTAAAGATTACCTTTGTGATTTTTTCGAAACACACTTAGTAAAAAAATGATTAAGAAATGTTAATAATGTCTTGAAACATTAAAAAGTTTCATCCGCGAATTGATCTCAATTACCCCACACAATATAACACAATATATATACAAATTTTGACTTCAATGTTGTAAGTTTATTAGTACCGCTAATTTTTTAAAAATTATTAATATTTTTGAGATTTCAAACTTATATTTAATTTATAGTATTGTAAGTTAGGCGTTCTCAGTTATCCTACTTTCCTGTATGCGTAGATAAAGCTGGTAAACCGGCCAGTCAAATCCGACAATATATTTACAAAACATTATGTATCTCTGATTTTTTAGTATGTTGTTTCGACCCATTAGGAGGGCTATGTATTCTCAAGTTTGCAACTCTCAAAAATTTGTGGAAAAATTTTTATACAGGAAAAACCATGAAATTTTTGAACTTGTTTCAGATTCTGCTCGGTATCTCCTCTTCTATGCATTTTATTTCTAAAGCTATTCTATATGTTTTTAAGATCATAAAATTTTTTACAAATTAAGACCAACCAGAGCTCTGAAGGTCAATAGGTTACCAAGTTACGGAACTTTGAAAATAAGTCAGTTTTTTCAAATATTGAAAATGTTAATTTTAAATCTTTTTTGGACCGAAGTTGCATCGAAACCATTGATCCTACGAGCAAAACTTATTGCATATTATTTGTAGACAATTTTATTAAATGTAAATTAAGCGCAGAGCAGGGCCTGTAAGCCTCGTAGTTCTCTTAAAATCCTAAAAAACTCATATAAGGTAAAATCGTATTTTGGTGGGTAATTCATTATTGGAGAATCGTCAGGGTTGTTTTGAGGCTCGTCATCATCGCCCTCTTCAATGATAATAAAAACAACAATCTTGCACATTTACCAAGAGCAGGTAGCACATATCGCAGAACATTTAAGCCTGCTTTCAGGCAAGAGCAGCCACCTCTAAGCACCCCTTCTTGCATTTACAAAAGAGGAGTTTTAGGAGCTCTGCGTGGGCAGGAGCTTGCCGACTCTCAATGTGGATGAGTCTATAAATAATAAAATTGATTGTCTGTAAAGTCGATTAACGGACGATAGTTTGACGTGATAACGTCATAAAGAACACCTAACTGATGAAAAATTCCGAATTTTAGTGAATTGAATTATTATCACTGAATTATCATTATTTTGTATAATACAAAAGAATTAATTGAAAATTAACAATTTTTTCAAAAGGAAATCAGACTGAAAATAATGAAGGAAAAATTGAATTAAATCTTAATAAGTAAATGGTTAAAGGAAAACACAAAACACGTTAGTAAAAAATTAAATTTCGCTGACTTTGGACTTAATTATTATATTTCATAAATACTATTCACTAAAATTCACAACATAAATTATAAATTAAAGTAAAAATAAATTGATACATAAACCAACACAAAATTGTCCTCGAAGACACTTCAATTTGATCCACTGATGATGAACGCATGGCGTTTGAAATACGTATCTAGAGATACAAAATTAACATTTTGGATTTTTCGTTTTATGATTTTTATATTTATTTTTACTTTAATTTATAATTTGTGTTGTGAATTTTAGTGAATAGTATTTGGGAAAAATAACACGTCTAGGATTCAACAATAAAATCGTGCCTCTCTATCACTTGTACCGCGTTCTCGCTTACACGCACAGGCTCAAATGAAACGTGACAAAATGGACGATCTTTTACAGACTGGCTATCGTAGTTCATCAATTTATAAGACGTTATCAAGTGAATAAGTGTTTAGATTTTGATTTTCCCTTATAGGGGTTTTTTAAAAATTTTGAGAGAACTACGAGGCTAAACTACGAGGCCACTTGCACTTATTTTTAATCTAATTAAATTGCCTAATTACATTCATTAAGTTGTGCTCTTAGGATCAATGGTTTCGACGCAACTTCGGTCCATAAAAGTATCAAACTAAAATTTTGCAGTTTTGGAAAATCAATAGGCCTGTTTTCAAAGTGTCGTAAATTGCTAACCCATTGACCTGCAGAGCTTCGGTTGGACTAAATTTGCAACAAATTTCTTCAATATTCTTAAAAAACGTAGACAATAGTTTTCGAAGTAAAATGCATAGATTAGGAGATACCGAACAGTATCTGAAACTAGTTCAAAAATGTCATAGCTTTTCCTATAAAAAAAGTGGTTGCGTGTACTTATGTACGCGCGTGAGAAGTTATACTTCTTTGGTATCATTAAAAATTAGTTTTTTTTAGAATTAGAATTAGAAGAATTTAGAATTTAGAATTAGAAATTGCGAAATAAAGTAAGTAGCTACTTGTCAAAGTAAATGTCTCAATCTTATTCATATCTTGTGTTACTAAATTATTATTCTAAGATGGTTAAATCATAACAGAATTCCAGATTTCGTGATAACTAAGAATATGCATGGAATGCAGACGTCATTTTCATCATTAAATTTCAAATAGTATAACAGCTACTGTAAAATTCGAGAAAAGTAATAACTTATTTATTAATCATATGTGTCATTTGTGTATATAATTATTTTTAATTTAAATATAAAAATAAATAAATAAGTAAATAAATTTAACAAAAATTCAAATTACGCGCGCTTAGTTAAAAATACCGAGTCGTTTTGCGAGCAACTTCATCTTGTTAATTTGTGATGATAAAATAGAACGCTACTAATGCTTCTGAAACCACGCCGCGATGCAGACGTCATTTTTATAATTAAACTTCAAATATTACCTATAACATCTACTGCAAAATTTGAGAAAAGTAATAATTTATTTATCAATAATATGTGTCATTTGTATGTATAATTATTTTTAATTTAAATATAAAAATAAAAAAATAAAAAAATAAATACAACAAAATTTAAATTACGCGCGCCAGGAAACTCAGTGGTTTTGCGACTAACTTCATTTTGTTAATTTTTGTCTCAAGATGCCCGCGCATCTTAAAATTTTACTCTCATCATTTTTTCATAACGCACCTAAAAAAGTATAACTTCAAAAATTTTTGTTGGGTCCTAAAAATATACTAAAAACTATAGATGCATCTTTTTTTTGCGAATTCGGCGTTTTTTTATGTCAATTTTGACTGGCACTTGAAATGGCACTGACAAATATTGTTAAAATATCATAGCCCAGCTTATTAATTTCTTGTATAATCTATTAATAAGATTTTCATATGAAACGTAAAAAAATTTACTAAATATAGGTATTAGTAAATTAAAGTTATGATTAAATATTTATCGTAATTATCAGTGTAACTATACGCTTAAACTGTTATCGTCAATAAAATAATAAATCATTATTAAATAAAAAAAATAGTGCTACGGATTACAGGTATTACGATATTACAGATTTGGAAATCTATAAATGGAACTGAGCATTAAAATATAATTTGGGGCACAACGAAAATAACTATCTGTCATACATTTCGCTAAATAATATATGAACTACTAGTCTGTACCAAAGAATGAAATTTAATTTAACTCAAATTCAGTTAATACAACTACCTAGTACTCAATCTTTATTTTTTGCAACACATTTTTAAAACCTTTTATGTCTAATTGATTTATTTTTACTAACATTTTATTATTTTACGAACCATAAACGATTTTTTTTATATCAATTACTAGCAAAAAAGTTTATATACATAGGTATATATATTTTAAATTGTAAAGAAAATACATGTTTCTCGTTTCTTTTTAAGTAAGGAGCATTTTCAATCAAGTAAGTGCTGATATTAATGCCATGTCATGTTTATTACGTTTAAGCATGAATTGAGTATGATAAAATCGAATTTTTGTAGTCACATCGCTTGTATTACACATATTTGTAAATTATTATAGATAATGGATTTTAAATTGTTGCGACATAAAATGGAAATCTGCTTGTCTGCAGTGATGATAAAATTAATGGACTTTTCAAAATTAGTCGCAATCAATTTTTATGTTTATGTCGAAAAAAACGAACAAATACCTATTAGTATTTCAGAGCTAATTCGGTTATGGCTTGATTTTTATTTCATAGTTTTTTTTTTCAAAAATCTTGATCATATGTTTGACTTTGATATCTAGCTTAATATATATTTCTATAATGAAACATCATAAAACTAATCTATAAATAACGATGATAACTTGATTAAAGTGAACATTAGTAGTTTTATAATGAACATAATGCTGTTTTTTAAAGTGTGCCACTAGGAAAAAAGCTTATATTAAATCATTTAATACACATAATATTTATGAACCTAAAATGTAGTTTCCAGATAGACCTTATACTACTTAATACGGATAGTATGGATGCGATTTTATCTATGTGTATATTCCACGTTTGTAAACATGTTTTTGATTTACGAATAAATCAAATTTAAATGGAATTTTAATCAAACTTTTGATTTACTAAAGTAAATACAAAAGCAAATTCTGAAATGCAAGTAAAATTTATAACTCAAAACTGATCGTTATTAAGTGAAAAAGTTATTCAAAGTTATATAATATATAAACATGATAAAAACGCTATGCACTCGTATTACAATTTCGATATTGAAATTCCAATATTTTCCAAATTACATCTTATCGTTAATCTGTATCTTAACAAAGTGAATTTTTAACAAATTTATTTTAGAATTTAATAAGCATATGAAATTGCCAATTCCCAAAAATATCCAATATTTAGTCAAATATTATCAAGTCTTTCAGTTTTTTCATGCTACAAACATTAATGTCAAAAATAAAATTTCAGTGTGATGACTAACAATTAACTATTACTTATAACATAAATTACAAAAAAACTTCAAACAATGAAAGCTTTAAAAAATTAAAAATTCAATGTAGTTCAAAAACATTCAATTTCTCGTAAACAATTTTATTTGCCGGAAGCATTTTGATATATTCGTTAACAAAATTTTAAAAAAGTTTTGCTTAAATATATTTTTCAATCGATTTAATCATATTTGGATGGCACACAACACGTTCATTGTAACAACCTGTGTCAGGAAAGTAAGGTCGTTAATTTTTCTCAATTAAACCTGTCAAATTTAAATTTCACTACATTGTTGAGGTCGGGAAACATTTTTTTAATCTTTATTTCAAAACTATGATAAAAACGAAACCAGAGGTTTAAAAAAATAATGAAAAAAAAAACAATGTTTATAAATATAGGAATTTAGTGAGAAGCAAGGGTAAAGGTATTTTAAAATTGAAAAAACCAACTCAAAAATTGGCATTTTATGTGCGATAACTTCACTTACTTCCATAATAACAAAAATCGGTATTATATTAGTTTTACCACACTATACGTAAGTAAGCAAAACAATCATTGGAAAGGTATGGTCACAGCCTAAGGAGCTTAAAGATGGGACGTGTCGCCATTTTGTGAGTTTGAGGGTGGTATCTGCTCTTTAAACTATCTCAGCTGTGTATTAGGCCAGTCAACCAGCCAATGAGAGCGACGTGATTGTAGACCTTTTCTAGAACTTTCGGACCCTATGGCGCGAAGGGTTTGACAAAAATTTTTACTCGGTGTGAGAGAGAGGACAATTTTCTAATATTTTCTACCCGTAATTCCTTATGGATAAGAAAAGGATAAAACTAATTGTTCCAAGAAAAATAGAAAATCTTAGCAAACGAATAATAGGAGCGAACATTCTCGAAACTGAACAAACAAATAAAAAAAGAGGTTCGTTTGAACGAAGAGTTCAGTTTTAAATAAATCATCACCGACAGTCTTAGATAAATTAACATTGTGAGTAAAACATAAATCGAAAGTGATAAATAAATTGTGTATATAGTGAAATATAAACAGTGATAATAAGTGACTATTGTAACAGTGAACTTAATCATTGTTAAAGTGTTAATAGTGTAAATAAATAAAAATTTGTTAAAAATAAATTTGTCGTCATTCAAACACAAATCCAAAAATCCGTAAAAACGTTACAGTATAATAGCATACGAAATGGTCAATTAAATGAGTTTAAACATAACCAGATAAGAAACGACAGTAATATCAGAGACCACCAATAAAAGGCAGCAGCATCTTAACTTGATCTCTGTATGGAGCTATAGCGACTAGAAATTCAAACATGCAGTGATTACCTCTCGCAGATGCCCTGACGGAACGACATTATAACCTTAAGCAATTCAATTTGTTGAGGGCCAGTGCTGGCCTATGTAATTGTATATATATATGTAAAGAAATGTGGGTAACCACTCCCATCTTACATTTTGGTGACCCCAAATTGCAGTACGCAACGCAGCAGCGAGGAAAGACCAAATTCCCTAAACCTGCAAGTTTCACCTCATATTTTGGACGCCGTACAGTCGTCACTTACATCGGACTCCCTCACGAAGGACTCAACTATGGAGTAGCGGCATCCTAGGCTTCGGTTGAACTACTCCATACCCGTTCCACGTCGTTTTCGGACCCGAGCCAATGCAGCACGTCCCCAGCAGCCACAGCTCCACGACGGTTCTAATAATGACAGCCCAGAGTCTCACAGCCCATCGACGATAATAATCGTGACAAAGTCATTAGGAGAGAGAGGATGAGTAAGTACTATTATCGTAAATTACTCATTGACAAAACTGAACAAAATAATTACATGTCCACCTGCTTTTAGGAGAAAGTTTCAAAACTCGCTGATATCCCGAATAGCAACAGATATTCGCCGATGGATCAACAAAATTTCTATCATACAGAAGCTGCATTCGCTTCCGAAAACCACAACTCTTACGAATTTTCATTAGAAACATTTATCAACTCGACGGGATTGTACAGAATAATACACAATAAAGTGTATTTATTTGCACCGACTCGCTGAGTGCCTCTAAAAAGTAGAGAGGATATTTCGGCAAACAAACGTCCTTTTATAAACAGGATTCAAGGTTAAATCGAGAGAACTAAGATCAAAAACGTGATAATCAAGTTCATGAGGATCTCTAGACACGTAGGAGTAGACAAGGCTGCTAGTAATATTGGCATAACCAATAAAACAACAATAAAATTACCATTTGACATGTTATCATTTCAAAAAGTAATTAAACAGAGATGTCAAAGGCAATCGCAAAAGTTATGATAGAAAACAACAAACTGCGATCAATCAAACATACAAAAACGGTTGGAAAGATTTACTAAAAACAAATAGAGGCGAAGACTTTTAAAAGACTTTAAATCTACTTGAACTCGTACAATTTATGCTGTTATAACGATCATAAAAATTGGTTAAAACTTATCTTAAACTTACTTCTGTATAGAATTTAAATCAATAAATACATACCTACCAAAAACAATTTACAAAATATCACATTAAAACATTTTAGCATTAATTAAATTTTTTGCTTTGAAGTTACATTACTTATTTAAGTACCTACCCTTAAAGTTTAGAAACATACTTAACAAAATGTAAAAGTTTCCAATTAATTTTGAACTTTGAAAGCCTTAGAAGTTGTTTATATTTTATGAGTTACCGAAGTTAATTCAATTGAGATTCTTAAATAAATATTATTCTCATGTCGAAATTTATAGTTTTTCTTATAATCTTATAGATTTACTAGCGAGTTAATTTACGTTATCATAATGACGTATTTCTGTGTATTTCCCATATTATATCAAATATAAGTCTTATAATCGGTGGCGTTTTATATACATGGTGTGGCTATTAAATAACGAGACTGTCGCTACGGCGGAACAAGTGCGCATGCGTTAACTGTCATTGATAGTCAGCTGTTCAGTGTGAAACCTTCTCTTTAGAATGCAGTTTGTCTCGTTTGTCTAACCTTCACCGTTTAGTCATAACCTTCATTTTTGTTAGTGTTGTTTACTGACTGTTGCCGGTTTCTCTTTTATAGCTTTCGTGGAATCAAATCTCGTCCGTTTTAATGCAAATTTGCAGATTGCATATTGCCTTTTAATGCGGTCATTTTCAATGTCATTCAAAGTTTCAGTACAAACATTTTTTCTAGCTGCTTGTTGTTCTAACGTTAGAATTTTTGACACACATTTTTTGCATGTTCAAATTTTCATATAAAATTTGCCGTACACATTCTTTATCAATTCGTACAGTTTCAGCAATTGCACGAATACTTAACCGACGGTCAGACCGAATCAAATCAGCAACTTTTTCGACATTGTCATCCGTTTTTGACGTTGAAGGGTGACTTGGCTGCGAATCATCTCCACCGTCTTCTCGGCCATCTTGAAAACGCTTAAACCATTCAAAAACACGTGCCTGCAATAAACAATTACTGCCATAGACTTTTGTCAATAAATTATAGATTTCAATAACGTATTTTCCAAGTTTGAGGTGAAATTTTATAAAAATTAAATTTGTTCTATTATCACACGAACCATTTTTTCTAGCAAACCAAAAAAACAACGCTAACGAAAATGAAAGTTATGACTAAACGGTGAAGGTTGGACAAATTCTAGCACTCTAAAGCGAAGGTTTCACACTAAACAACTAACTGTCAATGACAGTTGACGCATGCGCACTTGGTCCGACGTAGCGCCAGTCTCATTATTTAATAGCCACACCATGTACAATGCAATACGGTAATCATTAAATTTTCCGATAACAGAATTATAATTGACTATTAAAACTTTATTCAATAGTCCATATTCCATATATATTCCATATTCATTTACAGATTGGTATAGTTAAAAGTGATGATTGGGAAATGCTAAAATATAACTGAGAAAGTCGCAGTCTTTCGTTTGAATTTTTTATTATTTTAGATTCAAAAATATTTATAATTCGTATATTTTTCTAGCGCCAAAAAAGACGCTATATTTAACCTGATCGATAGGCTTACAGACAAGTAGTAGAGTGTGAATTAATTTATATAAACAAAGATTATAAAATAAATTAATGTAAACATATGCTAAGTAAAATTCCGTTTTTCCGTGTCTAGATTTTAAGTTTTTACGCGGTTTGGCTTTAACTTCCGCAGTTCCGTCTTATTTCAATAGTATAATACATGTTTTTTGGTAGTCCAACTTTTTAGATCTGTGATTTATATGATTAAAATAATGGTCTCTAACCTAATCAAAAAGGTGGTTCTTCTTCATCCTAAGATGAAGAAGAACTATCGATTGGTTGGACATCGACAAGTCAAACGCATAAATAAGTTGGAGAATTTTCTTCTTCCAATTCATCTCTTAAACACAAACTAGAAACAATTTCAGAACTGGAAACAAAGAGCTACCATAGAAAATTGTTATAGCTGGGTAACTCTCCGAATACAGCCATTTGAGAAAACCGTTATGTAAAAACTGTGAAAACTAAAAAGTACAAAATAAAAATATATAAAAATTGGTCTTATTTCCAAAATACACTTACAGGTAGAAATATTTTTGAATATCATCCCACAAAGGAATATCAGAAATCATCAAAACAGACGAGGCTGCAAAAAGTGTTACCACTCATAGTCAAAACCGAACAAGCGCAAGTATCACCTACAGCGACTTCAATAAGACGGTCCGGAAATGTGTTCAAAACTGGTAGAACGAAAAATGGAAAATAACACCCACAAGGATACACAGGGTTCGTGACAGCATTTGGGAGACAGTTCCAACAGTGGTATATTGGTAAAATGAGAAGTAACGAAACGCATGGTGAGAGCAAAAATATAGTCCGCGACTTTCCAAAAGTAGATTCCTGAAAGTTTTTTTGGAGATCAACTTATTTTAAGCAAAATTCTGCTTTCCTTGTAAGATTTTTCATTTGTTACTTTACTGAATATTAACAAAGAAAAATAAGAAATTCGAAAAAAAAATAACAATAAGACTGCTAAAGTCAACACAGAACACATGTTTTTCCCCGTTAGCAGAAAGCCAGGTTAGGGCTCGTTCCTCCCGCACTGCAGCCTTAGGCTTATTGTACTCCAGTTCTGCTCATCTATCCCTGTTGTGAATCCCTGCTTATTTCAGGTTCAGCATTTTGCCTAGCAAAAGTAGTCCCAGTACTAAGCTTGCGCCATTTGAGCCTGTTTGAGCGTCATTTATCCCATACAGGTGTCACCACTTTGTGAGGGCTTTGCAGTCGAAAATGACATGGGCGTTTTCTTCCCCATCCCCACACAATCTGCAACTGAGGTCTCGTTGAGACACCCCAATAGTCTGCAGATGCTTTCCTAGTTCAGCGTTCGGTTATTAGTCCCGTTACTGTTCTGAGTTCGTTCATTCCCAGCCGTAAAACCTCAGCTGTAAGCGGGGGAAAGATTCTCTCCATCATTCTCTTGCTGAGGTTCTGACCAAGAACTTCTTGCCAGTATTTGTTTTGTCGCCGTCTCAGCTGACTTTTCATCGCTCTTTTGACAGCAGATTTGGTGATCCCCACTCCAGGCTCCGGGCCTACGAGTGGGGTCAACGAACCAGCCCTTGTGCAAGCATCAGCTTCTTTATTTCGAGAGACGCGCCTCCATGGTTCCCCCCTACCCCCGCGCCATATCCTCCGTCTAGTACTGATCCATCTGTGGGGCACATTAGTTCATTTGGTTCTCTGTCCCCCCCCCTATATATGCCTTTGAGGTTACAATGTAAGGGCACTTGAACCTGTATACAATGGGCATCCAGTCGCTTACTATCCCCATGATGGGGCTGGCGATGACGTCCACTATTTTTGCATGCCCATGCGGAGTTGACCGCGAAGTATTATTCAGTTGCAGCATATAGGCGCTCAGCCTGGCCTCCACTTCTATCCACAACTGAGTTGGAGGGACGTCCACCAAAGCCCCCCACAGAATACATTATGTTTATTGATTATAAAAGGAAAAGGAAACAAACAAAAAGCAAGACAAATTCTCTACAAGTTAACAAATTTCTTTCTTTTACTATTATATAGATAGTAAGGCCCCCTACACCACTGAGTTCCAATGCTAGGCCAACGGTCGGATTATTGCTATTGATCAGATTAAGGATTAGACACACAGCCTTCTCTCATCGAAACATCATAAAAAAGTCAACCCCAAGAAAAAGTGCCCCAAGTGTAAAGGTTAACTAACAATGACACACGCAATCAGTGAGTGCCCCTTTTTAAATACACCAATCAATCCCCGTAAACTAAAAAAGACCCTTAACAACATACATTAGGAGCTCATTGAGGCTCCTGAGTGTCCTAAAGGATATATAAGCTTATCCAGTCAACACAACAATTATCATATATAGGGATCCTTCTCTTCAAAAATTCTAATATTAAATTTATTTTCTACTTTTTAATGCATTTTGGAAATAAGACCTCTTTTTAAAAATATTTTTAAAAATATTTTTAAAAATATACTTCTTTAGGCGCGTTATGAAAAACTGATGAGAGTGAAATCTTGAGACAAAAATTAACAAAACGAAGTTGGCAAAAACACTCGGTTTCTTGGCACGCGGAAATTGAGTTTTTGTTTTATTTATTTATTTATTAACTTTTTTATTTATTTTTATATTTATAAGATTAAGACATTTACTTTGACAAGTAGCTACTTACTTTATTTCGCAGTTTCTATGAAGCTTCGTTTTCATGACATGCATGAATTGTTAACCAGAAACATAATCCTGACAAATTTTATAAACGTCTGACAGCTTCTTTTGGATATTATTTGTTAATATAAATTTAAATATTATTCTCTTAATTTTAGTTTTAATATTTATATCTTTAAATTTATATATATATATTATTATTATTATTAAATATTTATTTACAATTTTTTTAAATTGATTATTTGAATGCAATTAATAAAAACTAATTTTTAATAATGCCAAAGAAGTATAACTTCTCACGCGCGTACATAAGTACACGCCTTCACTTTTTTTATATGTTTCTATTAAATATTAATTTTCATTGTTTAATTTTAAAATTAAATCCAGCGTATCCGATAGACCACCCAATATTATATCAATTTATTGAAACAATATAATTTTTAAGATACTATTTCATTCTTTAATACATTTGAAATGAGAACACAACAAAACTTGAAATTCCAAAAGGAAATAGATTTCACCTGTAAAGTCATTAAGAGTTGTTTTTTATTTTTTAAATATTTTGTTGTTTTAATCATGTAGTGTTCGAAGTACTAACATTAATTAGTTTTCTGCCTAAGTGTATTATTTACACTCATATATGAGCGACTATTCTTCTCAGATAGTCGACGTCTTGCTGCGAACATTATATTTTAATTGCATTTTAATTGGTCTTGTTATTCATATTAATTACAGTTAGTTTTCAGACAAGGAAAAAGGACAAATAAAATGGCAAATTATTAAAAAGACAAACGATCTAAGATTATTTACCGTAATATTAAAAAAAAAAAACAACTATTTTTTTTATTTAAAAAAAATATACATAGGTACATACATAGTACTGGATATAAGGAATTTGAATAAATACCTTCTTATTTTTAATCAAACTTTAATTTCAGGACGGTTTTTTATGAAAATAGTTTGTTACAAGCTGTTAAACAACACATTTAGTTCACATAATTGGAAATGAAATTCAAGTGATCGATTCTAATAAATATAGATGTTATGTTTTATTGCTGAATACTTTAAATTATAATTTTGTTTCAGGCCATCAAAACGTATTACATCAGCTATCATGTCTCATAGAGTTACTGCTACGGATTCCTATTAACTCATGATCAATTGCTATTTTTTTTCAATGGTATAAAATATATTTTTATTTATTTCAAATCAAATTAATGAAGCGGAAAATTATCAATTATTTTACCAAATGAAGAGTTTAAAATTTAAAACTAAACAGAGACTGACGTTTTCTAGTTTATCGATTGATAAAAGCTGGTTAACTATTTTGCACAAACAATTTTATATAGTCTAATGCCAATAAATAATTAAATATTGATGGCCATTTCATTTGAATTCATTATAATGATATTTTTTTTAAACTTTAAAACAACTAAAAATCGTTAAAAGTTGTTTATATAACTTTCCAATGCATGTTTATCAAGTGCGTAAGTATTATAAGTGGGTCATTCTCAGTTAAGACATAAATCGCTTATTGATAAAACGTGGCACGACAAAAATTTTGAAATTTTAATCAAATTTTATAATGGTTTGATCACAACAGTCATTCTAAACGTGCCTGCAAGGCGGTCAGTCAATTTATTAATTTTATCCCGTTTTATAAGATGCCAGGGGAGATACTCAATCCAAGGGAAAGACTTAATCTACAGATTAGGATTTTAACATTATTTTATGAAAAAAGCAACTTTTAATTAAACTATTAACTTTATTCAGTCATTTATAACAATAGCTTACTTTTAAACGATAAAAAAATTATAGTTTGAAGTTTTCATACCTCCCCTAGATACCATGTCATTCCCCTGGGCCTTAAAAGACAGGGAGATATATGTCAGTAACAAAATAAATGACAAAATGACTGCGCACCTAGTTCGAGTGACGCTGATTACAAACTATATACCCTATATACCCAACGACATTCATTCAAGATTCTTAATTCCCGCGAGTCAGTAAACAAATGCCAATTTTACAGGAAAATAAGCATGCTAGGGGACGAGACGCAAAATACGGGGGACAAATGTAAATGTAACGTAGATAGCGTATTTAAATTATTTTATTAAAATATATAATTTATTTGATTTCCAAGTACTTAAAATTACTACTAAATAAACGGAACCGACCCCGGGACAAGCCAGGGGAGAGATGTTTTCCGACTTTGGGGTGAAATTGTGACTAAATAAAATTAAGAAATGAATTTGAATGACCACTTAAAAAACACGAGTTTTAAGAGATAATGAATTTTTTTTAAAAAAAGGTGATTTTTAAAAACGGAATTATTTTTCTCAGCTGAGATTTTTATCTAATCGAAAACATGTAAGGTGTTTTGTTGAATACTCTTTTTAACCTAAATTTTCAATTATTTTATAAAAAAAAATAAATGCCATTTTCATTGCATCTTTACCCAAAAAAAAAAAAACATTGTTTGTCCAGGGTGAACTTGAAAACGGCTGAACCAATTTCAATGAAATTTTTACAAAAAGTTATAAGATATCTCAACTTAGATTATAGGCTACTTTTAATATCAAATAGTGACCATCGCGTTGGTTCTTTTACTAAAAAACTATATTCTTCATTTTCAATTTATTTTAGCAAGATCTTCAAGAATCCGCTGTCTAATCTTGAAGCCCGGGATAAAACATAATGGACTTGAAGTAATAGTGAACCTAAGACAACCTAACCGAATACCTCAGATCTTAAGATAACACATTGAGTATTATTTATCCTAAAAAAGGTACACTTCCTAAAGGATAGCTACTAATCCATTCTACTAAAATAAATAAATTATTTCATATGCCATTTGGTATGAAAGGTTCTCAAGTCTTAAAGGAAAACAAGTATAGTTTTTATACCATATTCAAAAAAACGTAAAGCATCTACCTATAATGTAGATTAATTTAGTCCTGGAAAAGTAGTTTAACGGATTTTCATTAACTATTTATGAAACAATGGTCTGGAAATGTCGTATTATCTCTTTTTTTTTGTTAAAAAATAGCAGAATTTTTTTATTTTGGGTAAAGGTTTCTACTATTCAATCACATTAATTTAGATACGCTCAGCAAAGCGGGCGGGTATCAACGAGTGAATAAAAAAAATATAACAAAACGAAAAATCAACTTCCAAATAAGTGCAAAATCTTAAACAAAAATGCACTAAAAACTAAAAAAATAATTGCGTAGCCTTCCAGTGTCTATAACTAACAAATTATTAGGATTAAATAATGTACAACTATTGTTATTTTGGAGTTGGTGCCAGCCAAAGAAATACGACTGTATTAAAATGTGAACAATTTAAAGGTACCATTTACATAATAGAAAAAAATTATCAAAATCGGATTAGCCAGGAAAAATGTATAACTTCATCCCTAATTTTTAACCCTTTATAAGTGGAGTTTTTCATAAAAATGGAAATGAATCTAATTTAAAATTATGTTCTACCAAAAAAATAAAATTTGCATAGTTGAGCTATCCCATAAGAAGTTAATATTTGATCCCTTAGTTTTCAACCTTTTAGAAGTAAACAATTTCCTTCAAATTAAAATGAAATCACACTTAAAGCACCAGCTTTCAAATAAAAAAAAATAATCAAAATCGGTTCATTCAGTCAAAAGTTCTGAGGTAACAAACATAGAAAATAAATATATTTCATACTCATGTATTTAATGGGTCCCTCCTTTGCTTTAATAACTCTTTTAATTCTATTGAGATTACTGGATATAAATTTCTGGCAAAGAGTTGGCGAAATACTACTCCAATCTGTCAAAATCAATTGTTTGAAAGCTTCTTTTAAAGGTATTTTATTCTTGGAAAATTTTCTTTCAACAATTTTTTTCAACCACTGCTTTGTCATCTCTGCAGTGTGGCAAGGAGCATTATCCTGTTGGAAATAATTTTCAGCTTCCTCGTCTTCGATATATTTTATAATTGACGCCTCCAAAACCTCATTTGATATCGCAGTTTATATGTCGTAGCATTCATCCGCCCCATGCATAAATACACTTTTCCAACTCCCTGGAGGATTATGACGCCTCCGTCACCGTATTTAAGACAGCAGGTACTATTCAATCAGAGTGGTGTTATTCATTCTTCTTTCAACGCACATACCAGCATCCAGGTTGCTTAAATATCTAATAAGCAAGGAAAGAAAATGGCAATTTTTGAAACAAGCTATTTCGTCAATGATGGATATTTTATTGGAAAATATATAAAAATGTTAGATTTATCCGACCAAATAACTTTCATCAAATCGTCCTCCGTATATCTTTCTAACTTTTTTACCCACTTAGGCAGGGCCGTAACTAGGCAGGGGCAATAGGGGCACTTGCCCAGGGCCCAGGGCCAAGGGGGGCCCCGGAGAGGCCCAAGAAGACCCCGATAAAAACTATCTCAATTATTTTCATTCGTATTTTAATGAATATTCCAAATCATATATATAAGTAACACCACTGGTGGCTCAGATAGACGGGGCCCAAAAAGGCCAGAATATGCTATTTGAATTTTTATTTAAAAAAAACAAATTTATTTAATTCTTAATACTTAATATTCTATTGCACGCACTTGACGCACTATTCGTTTTATTGCTTACAGACCTTATCTTTAAAAAAAGTGTGTGCAGTTTTAAATAGCTCCCAATAAATAAAAAGCTGACAGGGCCAGTGAAGCCAGATCGTGGGATTTCTTTACCCCCACTTAGTAGCACAAACGCCGACAAATTGAGGAGAATAATGCCTCTTCCATATGACACACTATATGCAATATTTGCCGCACATAATCTTAATTTAGCTGGTGTTCTCGCAGTATCCACAACGTCAGGAATGGTTACCTTTTTTGGCACTATCCAAAGATTATTCAACTTCTTTTCTTCTTCGACGACGCGTTGGGAATATTTTATAAAATTTTTAAAATTATCACTGAAAGGGTTTTCAGATACTAAATGGTCGTCAAAGGCGAATGCTATAAAATTTTTCTGCTTGCGACTTCCAGAAGTAAAAAAAAAACTTGAAAGAATTAAAGATGATTTGTCAAACTCTGAGGCAGTGTCAAATGCAAAAAGATTACTATTTCAAATTAATTATAAATTTATATGTATTCTTCATGTTTGGAATAAAATATTACAATGCGTTGACCGTGCAAATAAAGCCTTACAACACAAAAATCTATCAATTGACCTTGCAACAAAATGAATTAATGGTCTGCGTTGCTCTTTACAAGGACTACGGGAAGTAGGATTAAAACAAATAATTTCGGATGTACAAAAAGTCGCTTTGGAAATGAATATTGAAGCTGAATTTTCTAATCAACGAATTAAGAGAATTACAGAAGAAAGTGTTACTAATCTCAACCAAGAAAATTTGTTTGGAATGCAAATGTACAATATTTTTGACATTTTACTTAGTGAAACAGAATGGCGTTATAGACAAATGAAAACTATATTTGAAGATTTTCCTTTTCTTTTTGGCTCGTCATTAGAATCAATGAGCGTTGTTGAATTACAAAAAGCGGCGGCAGATTTATCCAGAAAATATGATAAAGATTTGAATAGTCACAAATTAAGCTGTGAGATTGAAAGTTTTAAATTTCAAGTATATGGGCTGGTGGAAAATTTGAAAGAAGCCATTCCTCTAAATTTATTACAGACTAGATACATGATTTCGAATTAGTCGAATCGTACTAAAACATCGTTGTTGCTCTAAGAATATTTCTAACCCTACCAGTCACCACCGCTTCTTGCGAGAGAAGTTTTAGTAAACTGAAGTTAATTAAAAACTATTTAAGATCATCGCTCTCACAAAAGCGTTTGTCGAACCTGTCTATTATATCAATTGAATCTAACATAGTGCAAGAAATAGATTTTAATAATATAATTGATGAGTTTGCGGAGAAAAAAGCAAGAAGAATGCAATTTAAATAGATTTTTAATTCGTTTTTCTTCATAAATATAAAATAAAAAAAATTTACAATAATTATGGACAGGACCAATTTAAAGATTCCTTATTTTGTGTTTATTTATTAAGTGATATACCTACTAAACTTTAAAAATGTGAAAGAACAGGAACTATAACCATGGTAAGTTTTTTCTCAATTTTTTTTTTATTGAGGGGGCCCAATTTGAAGTTCTTGCCCAGGGCCCACAAAATCCACGTTACGGCCCTGCACTTAGGTATGCCAAATTTCCTTCTGTCTATCAGATAAAGGAAGCTTACGCCGAGTCCTTCTTTCGTGTAAATTACGTTCGCAGAAACGTCTCCGCATTGCTCTTGCTAATATTTCGACATCATAGTCATTAAATAGCTCTTTAGCAAGGTCCATCGCAGTTTTTTTGCGATTTCTTATACTTATTGTTAGAGATACGATTACCCTCTCAATTTTAGGAGTAGTTTTGCGTTTTTGCCCACTCCGTTTTTTGTATTTATATGACCCTGTATTGGTCAAACGCCTGATAGCATTTCCGATGGCACATCTTGAAATTTTTATTTGATTCAAAATCTTCTTAAATTTTCCTCTTGCGAAAATATCAAATTCCTTTTTTAAAATAGACTTATCTATGTGCCTGAATCCCAAACACACACGCAAATGTTAAAGAGATTAAGTATCTTATAAGACAAGTGTCCGAGGCTTCACTTCAATTAAAGCATTGATTTAACAAGTTATTTCTTTTACAAGCCAAAATATAAAGCACAATTCATTTAAAACGATGTACAACTAATTGACTTGATGAACTCATGCTAGTAATTACACTTATTTTAAATATTCATATAGATTAAGTTGGTTCGTGTAATCGGAAAGGTAAATAATCAAGTTAATTTTTTACATAAGTTAAAATAATTCTTTTTGAAATCCACAAAGAAAATTTTAATTTTAAATAGCTTCAAACCTTTTCAGAATCATCAGGGATGATACAAATATGTAGGTATGTATTTATAGAGCAGTATTGACTATAACATCTGAAATTTCAGAAATTAAACTAACAATTTGGCACATCAAAAGTTCAAACTTTTTGGGTTTCCACCATTATATGCTTTATTTCCTGAAAGTCGTGTAGGCGTATAAGGTGTAGACAATTAACTTTTAAATTTAAAATGTCAAGATATAAAAAGATACTTTAGGTATTTAATCAAAAAAAAAAAAAAATTCGGTAATTAATTAATATTGTAGAGCTGATAACACAGCTACAGATAGTAATTTATATTATACTGTGAGTTAATCAATTTGCTCAATTTATTGGTGTAATTTATTTTGCAACTTGTATATGGGAGGGTCGAATAATTGAAAATGGTGGTAAATTTGGAACAGTTGAATTTCAAATATATCTTTTTTCAAATGTTCATACCTTCCTGTTTACATGGACAAGTTCGATTACCATTAACCACCAAGAAACAGAAAATTCAGATCTTATAGATCAAAATGTTTTTCTTGTGTTACAATTTATGTAAAAATTAATAAAAAGCACTTTATTAAGCTTCAGTACGTGGTATTTTATTATTATTTTTCATATAATATGTTTATCTTTACATAGTATAAAACAAAGTCGCTCCCACTATCTGTTCCCTTGGATCTTCTACACTAAACGATGGATTTTAATGCAGTTTTCAGCAATTGATAGAATGTTTCAAGAAGAAGGTTTTTAGGTATAAAAATGTATATAATAGTCGAGAAAAGTCAGGAAATTCAAAGATTTGTAATGTGATGTCATAACAAACATATTTTTGTGCACTTACATTGCAAACGCTGGCTAAACCTTTCGAAATAGGTCAAACTAAAATGCGGCAAAATTGTGTATCTTAAAAAGATTGATAAAAAAGTCCGCGACGGTTTATGTAAATCTCCTAAGGATAACCCACAGGAACCATTTTTATCTTTTACACATTGCAAAAAAGTTATTGTTTATTTACCAAGCTATTTTAACATTACAGTATTATTCCTTATCAAATTAAATACATCATATACGTTGTACATTTCATGTAGATCAAAATTGCCTCTAACAGCATATCATCAAAATGAGTATCTTAGAAGATATCACAGATTTAAAAAGCGTTGGCAGAGTAACTGGTTATTGTATGTCGTACGTAGTGGCTGTTTTATTGATATATTTTACTTATAAATATAAAAATGCTATTTTGGTCCTTATTTAGGACATAGAATTCGAAAAATTCTACACTAATTAGGTATGTAAGGTACATGTACACTTAAAAGAGTGCATGTGTATAGTATACATACATATGTGTGTTGTATGTACAGTGTATTTCCGTTAAGTTTTGTTAAAATTCGTAAAATGGCATTTTAACGCATTTTCCTCAAGAAGATCTGACAAATTCTACACAGTAACAAAAGAAATCTTTACAAAGTTTAAATTAAAAAATTGACAAAGTTTACTGGAAAATAAATATTATGAATTTCAAATAACACCCGATAAAATTAATAATGAATTTTTTACAAATATTTGAATTTCTTTATTGTTTATTGTCGAAGATATTAATTAAGGGTTACATTTTTCGGCCCACCAAAAAACGTATTCAGAACGACAAATTTGGAATTGCAGGCGACAAAAAAAATATACAACGACAAAAAATTAATAAAACGACAAAACATGTAAACAAACGGCAATTATTGCAATTTCAGATCAAAATATGCATTGGCACTACAAATTACTGACAAACCACGTCCGTTCAAAATTTGACTATGCCATTGGGTAATAAACGTAAAAGGGGAAGACCTGCAAAAGCTCGAAAGGCTTTAATTGTTGAGAATTGACAAATATATTGCATTCTCACTCATATTATACGTTTAATGACTTAATGTGCATTATTTACCAAATATTTTAGTTATTTTATTTTGATTATTGCCAGTATTATTTACAATTATATTTGTATTATTATATTTACATTAGATTTAATTATAATATTTACTAATTTTCTTAAATATATTTATTTACAATTATATTTATATTTGACTTATTTATATATGTACGTTTAATCGTTTTGTTTTGTTAAATAAATTAACTATAAATAAATTTCTGGTTTATTTAATACTTAATAATAAATAAGCATCTGTATACAAGTAGTGCAAATAAGGAAAATATAACTTATAAATTTGACGGTTGTCGATTGTCGCCAATTGTCGCTTTAAAATCTATTTTTGTTTTGCTTAAAACATAATTTGTCGTGACATGAATAGTTTGTAAGGATATCTAATTTGTCGTGCTAAATACCTAATTTGTCGTTAATTTTACTACTTTTACAGCTGACAATTTGTCGTGTAAATTACGTTTTTTGATGGGCTATTATTTATTCCCCATTAATTAATAATAAACGTATTAAAATAATATACAAAATTTTAAAATAATTAACAATTATTTAACGGAACTTATTTTAATAAATTTTTGTTAAAGATACCTCAGATCTTAGCGTTTTAAATACCATTTATCCTGAAAAAAGGCAAGGTTTCTGTAGGATAGCTACGAATCTATTCTACTAAATAGCTGAACGGTTATAAATGACCTTTGAAATGGAAAAATTCAAGTCTAAAGGAACATTTTATATTTAAATTTGTAATGATCCTGTAATACAGCTAATATCTCTTCCTAGAAAAGTAGTTTTAAGGATTTTGATGAGCTTACTTTGAATCTAAAGTCAAAATAGATTATTTTTTAAATTTTGTTGTGAAGGTAGGGAATCAATTAATCATTCAATTAAATTTAGATACTCTCAGCAAAGCGAGCGGGTAACAGATAGTACTGATAAAAAGTCTACGTAGCCAATTAATTTAACTGAAAATAATATTGAGAGCAGGTCACTTAGTGACGTGGTGGAGTAGACAGTTGCCTTATACGTCAGTGGTCCTGGGTTCGAATCCCAATGAAAGCCAAGATTTTTTTCTGGGTTTTCGGATTCGACGGTCGCTAATGACCAAAGTAGTTGAAGCTACCTTAAATAAACAAACAAAAAAAAATATTGGGAGCATCGGCCATTTTGATTTTAACTGTTTATTTTGGGTATTTAGGAACGAAGCCAGGAAACGTTACTATAAATTACTTTAAAACAAATGAATTATTTAAGTTTTTTTTTAAATATATATTTTTTTCAAATTATGACGCACGTTTCTTTGGTCTCCCAACTTTTTCTTATGCTCCAATAGTAGTTTTTGTTTAATTTTATAATTTTTTTTTTTTTTGGTTGGTCCTATGAATATTGAATATATATATTGAATACTGAAATTTAATGCTAAGAAATTATCTAAAAAAAACTACACGGTTATATGAAGTTCAATATACTCAACGTGGAAGATGTTAGAAGTAAATGGTTTACTTTTGGAACAATAGCTACCAAATACTCAACCCTTAAAACCACGATATTTAGACAACTTAATCAAGAAAAATTCCAAAAAATGGTGAAAAAGCAAAAAAAAAAACATGAAGAAAATTTAAAAAATACAAATTTCATTATTGTGAATATTTTTATGACATAACACCAAAATCAAAACAACATATTTTCATCAGTCTACGAGTTCCAGAAGCTATGTCACTGAACCGAATAAAAGCTTTTACGCCATCAAAGTTTAACTATTTTTCGACCAACTAGGCTGCCTTAAAAATATAATCTTCCTAGTCATCGTATCTTCAATAGTGGTGAAACAGGCATAACTATTGTTAAGAAAAAGTTTGGCTCCTAAACGCTAAAAACAAATTGCAAATGCAACTATTAAACGGGATGTCACCGCAACTGTTATTTGTGCTATAAGTGCTAATGGGATTTACATATGTTCCTCCAATGTTTATTCTCATAAGAAAGGGAATGTGTAAACTGTTACGTAATAGCGGTATAATAGCAATATAATTACCACGGTGTTTGATTCTGATTGTAAATGAGTCCATATTCATGAATAATCTACAACATTTTCTTTGTAAAACCTACCGATGAAGAACCAGTCTTGATAATAATATAGGTAGATTCATGATTAATTATAATCTTGATGATAATATCAAGGTAAAATAAGTCAGAACCTTTGATTGTTATTTCACCTCCAGTTCCAACTTCGATTCCGACACTTTTAAATCGGAGGTTTTAAGTCTCGAAGCCTAGCAAATAGTCTATTGAATTGATTGCCCATTAATATTTATCGTGTCCACCAGGATAAGTTTGTGGTTCAATCTATGACCCTTTAAGAAATAGATTTGCTGGAGACAAAGCTGCAAAGCTTTTGTTCATTAAGTATAATATTTTACTTTTGGAGTCATTTCAATAATTTAGTTTGCTAACTATCGTTAATTAAAGAATTCAACTATTTTGTGTTTTATTTTTTCTTTAAATTTTTCCTTTTATTTTTTGCTATAATTTATACATAATTTAATAGAGAAAAGTCGGGAAATTCAAAGATTTGTAATGTGATGTCATAACCAGCATATTTTTGTACACTTAAATTGCAAACGCTAGCTAAACCTTACGAGATAGATCAAACCTAGAGCGACGAAATTGTGTATCTTAAAAATATTGATAAAAAAGTCCGCAACGGTATATGTCAATCTCCTAAGGATAACCCACAGGAAGCATTTTTGTATTTTACAAATGACAAAAAAATTATGTTGGCATAGCGGCTGGCTATTGTACGACGTGCGTATTGCCTGTTTTATTGGTATCTTCTTCTATATTATATAAAAATGTTATGTTATTATTATTATTCTGTACCAATTGAGATCAAATTTTGATACAATATAGTAATATAAGGCCTGACCAATTTTACACAGTAGCGAAAGAAATTCTCTACAAAGTTTAAATTAAACAATTGACAAAATTTTACTGAAAAATAAATAAGAATTTTAATTTACAACCCGACAAAATTAATAATAAATTTTATTTAAATATTTGATTTCTTTATTTTGAAGAAATTAATTAGAAATAAACTTATTAAAATAATATACTAAATTTTTAAATAAAAACCAGTTGCTGAGCAGAACGAATTTTAATGCAGTTTTGTAAAAGATACCTCAGATCTTAACATATTATTGAATATCATTTATTCTAAAAAAAGGACGGTTCCTTTAGAATAGCTCCTAATATTTTCTACTAAGATAGCTGAACTGTTTTAAATGGCATTTGACAAAATCAACAATTTGACAAATTTGACAAATAAATAGTTTTAAGAGTTTTGATGAACGTACTTAGAATCTAAAATCTGGAAGTATCCATCATCTTTTGCTGTCAAAATATTATAGATTAATTTTTATATTTCGCTGTGAAGGTAGGGAATCCATTTATCAATCAATTAAATTTCGGTACTTTCAGCAAAGCGAGCGGGTATCAGCTAGTATAATATAAGAATTTTATTACGTTAATATTGTTATAAAAAAAAGTATTTTTTTCTTTTTATAACTTTTTGTCACTTGATGACAAAAAAGTTTATTTTAATTGAGATTTTGTTTTATTAATTTATAGTATTGTAAGTAGGCATTCTCAATTATCTTACTTTTCCCTACTTTATATATCATATTAAGGGGGTGACAATGTTTTTGTTTTACAGTTTAATTTTCTATTAACATATGCATAGATATGAAACAAGTCTCAGTGCGTACTGTATGACCAAAAATGCCATTTTGATTTTCGGGTGCGTGCCTATTATACACCAAGTATAAAATTCAACTCTAAAATTTTTTTTAATTAAAAAAAATAACAATACTTCATTTTGCATTTTTGTATACACCGGGGCGTACTATACGCCGAGATATATGGTATGTTTTAAACGTTAAAAGTTTCCGAATATTGTTCTGCAAATTTCATGACGGCAAAAGTACAAAGGATTCGCCATTAAAATATTCAAAAGTTCAAGTTTATTAAAAAATTATATTTTTTTTTATGATTAAAACAAAATAAAAGTAACAATAATCGTTTATATTGATTAACTATTCAACTTGGTTTTCATTTAAAGGCTTAAAATTAAATCAAATGTTAATATTTAAACATAAAATCGATTCAAGCATTAAATTTGCAAGTTATTTTATTTCGATGATTGAAAATTGCAAAAACTAATCGTCCGTATTAATTCTGTATGTATAAGGTATTCATTGTCGAAATTTTGCATTACGTTTATCCCTCGGGTTGACACTGGAGCCATAAAAACATATTTATCTCTACCATGCTTGCTATACTTAAATGCACTGTTCTGCTAGCGTTATAACCGTATAACCTTGCAAGTATCTAAAAGTTTTATCACGAAAAAATTGGGAAATTCAGTGTTTCACTTACAATATAATAATAGAAGAAAAACTTATGATTCATCGGTTATAAACTCACATTGATATTTATTTTATTAAATATTAATTATGATGTACTTAATTAAGAATGTTTATCAAAAAATCCGTGAGAAATAATTGTGCAATAGTGAACAATAAATCTTCATGTCTATAACATTAAATCCTGTAAATCAATTACTAAAGTTTTTTTTTTAAATAAATCAAAAAATCTTACAACAAATAAAACATAAAAAGTTATTTTGTACTTACTGAGAACTTGTCATAAATGAAGAATAAAATAAAAAGTTTTTAGAGTTTAAAAAGTATTTTGAATTTATAGGGATATAATATTTTCTTTTAGATTCTAAACTAAACTTTATATACTATTCAACTTGAGTTTTTCAAGAAAATATTTTTTTTTTCTCTAAACTTTTACACCTAAAAACTTTTAAAAACCTCCTTAATTACCTTCTTTCACTTTCGAATATTTATACAAGTTTCTTAAAATATTGTGAAAATGTTTGCCTTATTCAAAATATTGATTTCTTCGATTAAACTAGCTGTGCTTATATTTTGGTGTATGCTTATCATAATTTTTTATAGCTTTTTCAACCATTTCTGTTTAGGGATTTTAATGCAAGCATATTTTAACCCACTGCGGCAAAACCTCACGGTGTCTGTACGTATACTAAATATATGTATCTTCATCTGGCTCAGCTATTTTTTAAGCTACGTTTCACAATTTGACAAATGAAGTATTCTATATTTAAGATGTACTATAAGTTTCTTCCCTTTTTTTATGCAAAATGAATATACGAAATTTATTATCTGAGATTGATTTATTGTGTTATATATAAACCGTTCTATTCTATAACCTTCTTTGATCATTTACGAAGCCTCATTATGCCCTCTTTCCAAAATTATTGAGGCAAAATATTCTTCTAGATGCGTTTTTATTTCGCTTATGAATTTGAAAGATTTACAATGGAGAGAATTTTTTTACGGAGAGGAACAAGTAATAATCGGATAGAGCAAGGTCTGGGGACTACGAAGGGTAAATTAAAACATCCCAAACAAATTGTAACATTTTTGCCATACGACCAACGCAACATGCGGTCTTGCGTTGTCGTGATGGAAATCGACTCCTCGTCGGATCGCCAGTTCTGCCCGTTTCTCTGCTACGGCGGCTTTCAACTGATCTAGTTGATTGCAATATTTGTCAACATTGATCGTTTTACCTTAACGAAGGAGCTACTTTTTTATTGGTACAACAAAATTTTTAATTATTTCATATCCATTTTTATAAAAAAAAAAAAAAATTCTTCTCATAAGGGGTTCAAAAGTAGGGATGAAATTATAAATTTTTCCTGGCTAACCCGATTCCAATAATTTGTTTTTCAATAACGTACATAGTACCTTTAAACTGTCCACAAACAGAAAATGAAATAGTGGCGTTTAGTTAAATCATAGAATTTTACTTTTACTTTTAATAAAAGACTTTAAATAAGAAATCTAAAACAAAAAGTGCACTAAAAAGTAAAAAAAAATAATTGCGTATCCTTGCAGTGTCTACGACTTACAAATTATAAGGATGATATAATGTACAACTACTGTTAATTTTGGAGTTGGTGTCAGCCAAGTAAATAAATATTAATGTTCATTTGCAAAAAGGTTTAAAGTTAGTTATTGGTATTTTGTATGTTGGTGTTTTATGGTTATAATTTTTAATTATCCTTAGACTAAGTGCGTTTTCGATGCGTATATTGATACAAAATCCAAGCCTCGTCTCCAGCGACAAAACTCTGTAAAAAGTTGACAGCTATTCGAGACTCGCTCGAGGAAGAATCACCTGCCGAAAAATTACCTAGAGCACTAGAAAAAATCATAACTAGGCTCAGAATAGAGCATATAATGACCACACACGCACATTTGATCCAGGGAAGTAGCTCAAATTGCGAAGGATGCGGTGGGAGAGTGACGGTGAAACATCTACTCGAGGAGTGTCCAGCCTTAGCAGACTGGAGAAGAGAGTGTAAAATCGAGGACATAAAAACGAACCTAAACACAAGTGAAGGAGTAAAAAAAACAATAAAATTCCTAAAGAAGACTGGACTAATAGACAAAATTTAAAAAGAACTATAACACTAGTGAAAGTGTAAATACAAAGCAAAAAACAACAAATAAAAATATCGAAAAGTGGTCAGAATAATGACAATAATTAAAACAGTGTTCAGTAAAGGAAAATACTATTCTAATAAACCTATTTTAAGTGACTAACTGATATACCCTTATGTGATTTATAGACACAACAAACTGTGAACATTCAAAGTCGCAAAATGACTATGCTGTGCCAGCGACTTAAAACGAAAAGAAAAAAAAACTCTGTAAGAGAGGATTTCTTTCATGTCGCTGAAGAAACAAATCGCACGTAGAGACGTCAATAGATACCCGAGTCGAAATTTTAGACCTATTTTCGCCCTCAAAATCTAGGCTTCAGAGGTTCAAGTAGATTGAAAAGAGGCCCATTTGCATTTTAATTTTGGTCCTCATTTGAACCTACAAGTGGCATTTATCGGACAAAATACAACGTTTAAGTTCAAATGAGGTCGACAGCAAAACTCTCAAATGAACCTCTAACAACCTGCCCACAATTTTCTCTCTCTCTCTCTCTCTCTCTTTCTTTTTTCTACTCTTTCTTTGTCACACTCTTTTATTGTTTTATTGGTAGGGCTTTTTCAAAAAGAATAAGATTTTTATTTTAATATTTTGTTTTTTTTTATTCATTAACTATACAAATTTCATTAATATTAGCGATAAATTTAAAAGTAATAAGAATATTACAAATATCAGTTCTTAATTTCCTTGTCCTCGTTTACCAGCTCTTTTATTGTCGCCATTGCAATCGTTTTTTTCCAGGATTTCCTTTTATTATAATCCACAATATTCCCAACCATACGCATTTCTTTAGAAATTTCATTTAATTGTAAAACAGCCCTCTGATTATTTTTAAGATAATAAATTAAAGCAAATTACTTCACACTTTTTCTTTTAAACTCAGTTTTTTCACCTTTAAATTTTTTATATTTACACTTTTAGGCCTTTTGATATAGACAATATTGAAAAATAAATCAAATAGGTAGTGAAATAAATGTATTCAATTGTTGTAAAATGACTAACGTAAGTAAAGCTGAGTAAAAATGACCAAGACCGTACAAGATTAAGGATCAAACCAGTATTGGATCACATCCAGATACACAATAAATTCTATGCTAGTACAGGCTACACAATATTATATTAAACATCCAAGTATAGGAAAAAGAGAGATCAAAAATTTGTAAAAAAGCAGGTTTACAACCAAGTTTTATGTTTTATGATGATAAAACTTTTATTTAAACTTTTAGTACGAAACTAGGTTCACAAAATATATGTATCGAAAAACGGTAAGAATTTAAAAAATTCATGAAGGTTAAAATGAGGACAACGAAATATCGTTTAGGATGAGATGAGGTTCATTTTACAGTTTGTAGGGTGAAATGAGGGTAAAAGATTCATTTTAGGTTCAAAATAGGTCTAAAATTTCGACTCGGGTATGGAACTCAAACTTATCGATTCGCATATCCTATTTTGATTAAATGCTTATCTACGTTTATCCGTTGTCTTGGGAATGTAAGTAGCACCAACTTTCCATTTTATTTATAGTGGTTTTTAGTGGTATCCACTATAAACATAACCAATCAGATTCGTTCATAGGTGACGAGAAAAAAAAAAGTATGGTACACCCTTATATCTATAACATCCCAAGTTCAAGGTATAGTATGTGACCACGGCTATCCCCTGAATAAAACTAAATTTAAATACATATGCTATCTAAAAAATATTTTCTTATTTTTTATATATTTTACAGCGCGATTCTTGCCAGGGCCGCCTTTTACGTTTTTCAATTATTTTTTTTTATTAACTGAACTCATCCTTAAGTACTTGCCAAACATTTTCAGTTGAAAAATTGTAATATTTAAAACATGAAATTATTTCTGAAGAAGAATTTAATTGAATAGTTCACTGTAAAGTGAGGTATTCGTGTAGAAAAAAGTTTAATAAAAACTAAATTACCGTCAAATTTTTTTTTTTTTTTTGTAAAGAACCGCAACATTTTGAATTGTGAACCTTTGATTTCATGAACAAAAAAATTGTTTTATATTTTTCAAGGTAAATTAATACGAAAATATCTCAACTGATTTTTTTTCCACGAAAAAAATTGTATAGCTAAAAAAATAACTCATAAGTCTTTTCTTTATTTCTATTTTTTTATTTACCATTTGAAGCTCACTTTCTCTTATAAATTTATAATGAGATATTTTTTAAATGTTTAAAAGCCACTTTTAGCCACTTCATTGTAGAGTTTCTTTTTGCTGCAGCAATACAAAATAAGGTTTCGTATATTAAAAAAATAATCTAATTGGACGAAATGTATAATACTTCATTTCTTATTCCATTTCAATGTTTCGTTTTTCTTCGAGTTTTCGTTCAGAGTTTAAGTTACTTATACACTTGAACCAAGATTTCCATTAGCATAACAGATTTTTAAACAGAAGCTTTTATTTAAATGCTCTTAAAAGAAATAATAAACTTCAATTATATCAAACCCATAAATTTATTACACTTTAGAATTGATATGTTATAAAAGATTGCGTCAACATTTACGCTAATATGTATTTTATGTTTTTTATAAAGTCTCATCTCTTCACTACACCTTTTTCATTACTAATGAAAAACTTTACCTCAGTATTTTAATTATAGTAGGTATAGTATGTAAATATTTAAAGTATTTTAAGAAGAGTATCTAAGCGAAATATTATTATAACATATTCGGATGATATTAATATCAATTATTAAATATGTCTATTTAATGAAGGTATTTACTCGTTAGTCCTCAGGAAAAGCTTTGATTTTGATAAAAAATCTTTAATGTTTGCTTTTGTATATTATTAAAAATCATAAAGTTTATTATATGAATATCTGCAATGAACTTTTTTTAAAATTTAAAAAAAAAATAACAACAAATAATATAGTGAATCCTATAAGACTCTAATTTGAAACTTTTTTGAAAAATTCAAATTAAGGGCTACTGGGAAATAAGTTTGTGTATAGAGGCTGTATTTAAATTTTTGTGTACCTAAATATGTAGATATTTATAACTATATTATTCAATTTATAATTTTTTATCCAATCATGGGCTTTATTTTTGTTCTTATAACCAACAGCGAGATATATGTAAAAAAAAGTCCTGTGACGCGTCGCAGCAGATTTTTTTACGATGGATTTACAGGATGATTATTGGTTGTTTGCTTTATTACTAAAAAGTTAGTAAATACAACGAAAAAAATTAATTGTTGCATATAAGAAAGACTAAGAACTTTTAGGGATTTTGATGTTTTACTAACCCGATTCTATATCTAAAGATAAAGAAAATTTCAGTAGTTTCATACCTGGAAGACCAAAAATTTAAAGGAAAATTTAACACATTACACTCTAATATTTATGATATAAGATCTGAAGTACCTAAGGGGAGAGTTTTGGGGCCCTTCTTGTACCTGTTTAATACCTCAGATTTGCTTACAAGCGATGACACTTTGACCGGGACTTTCGTGGACGATACGGTGATCATGGCAACTCATACTTCCATTGCCTATCAGCATATTTAACAACACCTAAACCTGCTGAGCACCTGATCGAAAAAATGGAAAATCACTATAAATGAAGCCTAATTAGTGCAGGTCACCTTCGCACTCATAAAGGGAAAATGTACCCTAAATTAGGTTGAAATCCTGTCATCAGACAGTATTAAGTACCTTGGGATCTATCAGGATCAAAGGGTTACTAGGAAATACCACATTACCCAAAAGAAAAACGATATACAAAAGGTTTAGGAATCTACACTGGCTTTTTGGGAAACGCTCCAGACTTTCCCTTGAGAACAAAATATTCTTATACAAAACAATAATAGTCCCAATTTAGAATTACGGAATTGAGTTATGGGGCTCTGTCAGCAAGTCCAACATTAAGATATTAGAAAGATCTCAATCGAAAATTAAAAATCGAAAAAAAGCCCTGCGTACGGACTTAACATTTAATATATCACTAGCCAGTAAGATTGAGACTCGTGCCCCAAATTACTACGAAAATTTCCACTAACACCCGTTCTCAATTGGGATACTCCATTGGGAGTATTCTCTTTCAAGCCAGATCCAGACAGCAGATTGGATAAAAGGACCACTGTCCTGATGGCCAATAAAAATAAATATTTAAAAAAAAAACAGTAGTCAAATACAAAGATGGGCATTTCTGAATCCAAAATAACTAATTTTTGATTCCACAGGTAGGTACTACCGTGTAAAAATTACTCCTAATTTTTTCTTTAGAACCTACGACTACCTGCACATTTATTTATTTTTTAAATTAAACATGCCATTTTTTGGATGATAACTTTGGGTAGATATAGGACCAGGGTAGATAATTTTTAAACAGAAAAAAAATTATAGTAGGATAAAACCCGTAAGAAAAGGAAGAGAATACAACAAAAATGAAAGTAAAAATAAATTACGGTTGATCTGAGTTGGGTAGGTAGAAATGGGGGGGGATGTTTTTAAGAGTAGAAACGGTTTATCTCGATTCCCGACAAAACTACAAATCCTATGAAAAAAAAATTAAATAGCAAAGTTGTAGATTTTAAGTAGATCCACACTTTTTGTGCTGACACTTTTTTCGCATAACTTCAAAAATTTTTTCTACAGGAAATTTGGTGAAGAATTACCTTTTGATGTCCCAAACATACTGTATCTTTTTTTATTTAAATTTTTAATTTTTTCACCTTGTCATGTCTTAATATAGAAAAAGTACACTTATTTTCAATCGAAAATTCTCACGTTAAAACATTTGATTTTTTTAAAATTCAGTAAGATTTTTGTTAATTGAAACCTCTACTTTCTGATGGAGCAAAAATGTATACATAACAATGTTAAATGTTCTCAGAAAATGCAATAATTAAAGTGTAAATTTTAATAAATTGTGTTATACTTACAACTGTAAGTATTTTTGTATTTTTATTCTAAAAGATAAAAATTAAAAACCAAAAACTTGATAATTGGAATATTTTACATACATTTTTACAGTACAAAAAGTGTGGATCTACTTAATATCTACAATTTTGCTATTTAATTTTTTTCCATAGGACTTGTAGTTTTGTTGGAAATCGATATAAACCGTTTCTACCCTTAAAAACACCCCCTTTTTCCACTTCCCTACCTCAGATCGACCGTAATTTATTTTTCTTTTCATTTTTGTTGTATTCTCTTCCTTTTGCAATACATTTCATACTACTACAATTTTTTTCATTTTTTACCATTTTCAAAGGCTAAAAGCATGGCCTAATAGTTAATTTAATTTTTAAAGATCTAAAAGTTCTAAAGCAACTGAAATATTACTGATAAATGTAAAATATTTTTTTTAAATTACAATTGTATTTAAAATTCTAATTATTTGTGCATCTTTAACTATTATTTTTCATTTTAAAATAATAACTTTTCACCTTAGAATGACTTAATATAGAAAAAGCACCCTAATTTAAAAAAGCTTGCCTTTAAAAGTGATTTTTAACAAATACTTTATTTTATTTTTCTTAAAGTTTGTGGAAAAATTTCTAAAATGCAATTTTCTTAAATACAAAAGTAAGAAAGTCAACGAAACCGTTAAATAAATGGAGTTAGATTAACATTTTTCCATATAAGAGCGAAGAGAGTCCACTTCGAATCAGTAATCAATATAAATAATGAGATTATACTGAAAAAGTTAGTTTTATGTGCTCTAATATTTATACAGGTATCTATTGATGCAGACAATGAAACATTAATAAAGATTTGACAAATATTTGGTGTATTTTTTCGAACTATAGAAAAATGTAAATATATTATGTTAAACAGTTATTCAGTTCAATATAATATGCAATAAAATTTATCGTGATAATCTACGGTTGACGGTATTCATTGCATTGCAATTGATGCTGGAGTAAATGTTGCAAATGTATCAATATAATAGTTCTCTTAGATTTACATAAGTAGCGAAAAAAGAAAGTTGAAACCAATCATGTTATGAAAATTTAACAAAAACAATAATTTGCATAATTTAACAATAAAAAACTATTTTTAAAAAATTAAAGATTTGAACAACAGGAGAATTTTACAAAAGTACAAACAAAGTTGAAAAGACAAGATTAAAAATAAACCCAGACTATATACTTGTTATAAAAATGCATTGTCATCGAAATCTAATCAACTCGCAAAAAATCAACTCTCTAGGGTAAGAAGAAGCGTTTCTAATTTAGCTTTTACCTATAAGCAAACAAACATTGTAAGGTGAATATACGTTTGTAAGAGGACAAAAGGTCCAGCTATTGTTAATTTTAAAATTTGTTTAAAATATAACGATAATACTGTGATAAATATTCTATGTGCTTATACAATCGTGATATGACCTTAGGTCTTCAAACGACTTAAAACACAAAAAAAATAAGTCAAATATGATGAATGAATGAAAACATGAATGAAACGGGAAAAAATTTATATATTCTCTTATTATTCTATTATGTAAATATATTGTTACCTTAGTATCTAAATCCAAACATTGGTAAAGTTATGAAAGCAATGTCAATCACTTTATTAATGAAGTCACAATAAGTCAACTTAAAGAGAAACCAATCCAAAATATTTCAACTTAAGATATTTTCACTGTTAACAATTAATAAAACTTAGTTTAATTCAACTATGTTGAAACAAACAAAAAGTCATTTTCTCAAAAAAAAATTTTCTAAGGAGGAAAGTTTAGGCACTGCTTATAGTAAGATTTTTCAATCAAATATTTCACCGTTTTTATTTTGATAGTTTATGATATGTTGTTTATGAGATGTCGCGATTTATTGTCACGTTTACTTGTGAGATCAACAATTAGAAGGTAGAGACGCGTGAACGACAAAACTGTCGGTTGTAAACTGTGTGCGACTCTCACGAAATGTTTCCGACGAGCTGCTAATTTTCTTTGTTGAACGTAGCTTCACTTGCGCAATGTGGCGTCGCAATGTTGAGTCTATTGTTGGCGTCCAACAAACTTTTTTCAAGTTCTGTTCGTATCGTCTTTTGATTGATCGAAACATTTTGGCATTTTTTGGTTGAACTTTGAAATTTGGCCTAAATTGGTGGTCAACAACCCATTTGGCGCGCCACAAGACAGATGGAAAAACCATTGCACATTAAATGTGCCAATAAAAACAAATATTCTTATAAAGATGTCCAGATTCATATGATTTATATAATACTACCCGATACCCCTTCGCTTCGCTGAGTTGATCTAAATTTAACTGATTGATTAAAAGATTCCCTACGTTCATAGCGAAATATAAAAATTAATCTATTTTAACAGAAAAAAATGATAGATACTTTCAGACTTTAGATCCAAAGAAAGTTAATCAAAATTCGTAAAACTACTTTTCAAGAAAGAGATCTTAGTTGTCTCACATCAGCTTCTATACAATTTTTAGTAAAAAAGTACCTTTATTCCTTTAGGATTTGAAAATCTTTCATACCAAATGTCATTTAAAACCCTACAGCTATTTTAGGGGGCATACATTAATGACACGAAACGTTTTTTTGTGATTTTAAAAATCCCATCCCCTCCTCTCTGGTAAGATGTCATGAGATTTGGCATATACCATTTCCCCAATCCGCAATCTAATGTGATTTTTTTCAAAACAAAAAAATACGTGATATTTGGGAGACCTTCCCTTTCCCCAAAGTAAAGTGAGATGAGATTTGGCTCGACCCCATCGGCCCCTGAACGCCACACGTAATTAATGGATGTTCCCTCAAAAGAATAGACTAGTAACTATCCTACAGGATCTTTAACAAAACTTCATTAAAATACATTCCGTTAACTAATTAGGCTTTTGAATTTTTTTTTTTGTGATAAATGGAAAGATCATAAATAAGATTTATAACAAATCTATTTTTATTTTTTATTTTTTCGCAATAATTCCAAATTATATAAAAATAAAAATAAATTTTTAAATCCAGTACCGGAGACACGCCGACAGCTCCCGAACAAATCCGAGCGTGTGTGACGTTTTAATGGTAGTTTTCATACAATATTTTGATCTATTTAATTCTGTTGTCATGGTTAAATTATTATTTATATAATAATTATTATAAAATTATTGACAAAAATTACACGTAATAGCCGTAAACGCTCTATTGTTAATAAATAACTCTACCATTATGACGTCAAAACTATGGTGACCAATCGTGGCGCATTCACAGTCACGTGATTTTTTTTAAATTTTATCAATTTTAATTGCTTATAATTAATTGAATTAATTAACATCTTCAACAATGAACAATGAAAAATTCAAATTTTTTTAAAAAATTTCCTTATTAATTTTATCGGGTGTTAATTGAAATTCATATATATTTTCCAGTAGAAATTGTCAATTTTTTTATTTCAACTTTGTAGAGATTTCTATCGTAATTGTGTAAAATTGGTCAGGCTTTGTTGAGGAGAATGCGTTAAAATTCTATTTCAAGAACTTTACTAAAAATTTTTAAATGTACGGTTTCTGTAGGATATAATTGTTTTGCCCTCCTATGGGAATCATGCATTATTCTAGCCTTAAAAGTAAGCTATACCATTCTCCCCCAAACTACCACATTGCAAAAATTATATCAATCTTTAACTATGTGATAAACAAAAAACATATCTATCCCACGGGAATAGTGCATTTCTCCTGAGTAAAAAGTAGATCAAGTCTTCATAAGAAAAATGAGTTAAGCCTCTATTTGGTGAGTTTTAACGAAACTACTTATAAATACTCGATTTTTATGGGATATACACTTATTTTACTATCCCATGGGAACCGTTCATTATTCAGAATTATTATATTTAAAAGTTATAAGTATTATTATAAGTAGAAGTAACCTTTATTATTATCTGACTCTTAAACAACCACAATGTAAAAAATAAGTTAATCTTTTGCTCTGTAAAAAACAACAAAAATACCAATCCCACGGATACCGTACATTTTTTCCTGGATAAAAAGTATATTATATGTTACACTGGATTATAATGTATGTCTATGCCAAATTTTTATTTAGATTCATTCAGTACTTTTTGAAGAAAAGAGCAATAAACATCCATACATCCATTCTTACAAACTTTCACGTTTATATGGAACTTATGACTATATAACGTCTTATCCTGGATCTTTTTGTATGGGAGCTTTATCCAGGAGATATTTAATTTCTGATGGCTTAGAAGTTTTTAAATGAAGTTTAAGTAAGAGGAAAATTGTAATATTTTTTAATACCTGGTTGTCGTTGATTACACGCCGGATTTCATGTGGAGTAAATGATTTTTCCAAAAGTCCAGGAATTGTAACTAATCTTTCTTTTCTCCCAACAACACTTTTCCTTACCTATAAACGATTGAAATTTCAAAAATTTTTATAAAGAATTGTTATTCGGAGAGAGGAATACTTGGTACGGTTGCGATCACTGAAGGGTATACAATCGATTAAAAACAGTTAACACGGTGGATAAAACTGCGGAAGTACTATGGGAGCATAAAGCAAGTCAGAATTACGGTGCAACAATCTTCAAATGGAGAAAAGAATACTAAAATTTTTTGCTAAATAATTGTCAAAATAATTTTAAGAAAACCTCTAATCATTCAAATCTGAAAACTCGATAACTATGTCAATTATTGATTAGTATTATAAAAAGGAGGAAATGACGTTACTAAAAGAAAAAAAATATTTTTTTATGATATCATAATTTAGGCCTCTATTAACCGCAAGTAAACGTGTTATGGATTTAACATTTCTAATAACGTAGGTATTTCTTCTTATTATTTTATAATTCTACTTTTTTTTCTTTTCTCCATAACTTTGAATAAATTTCAAACAGTTAAGATACAGCTTTACTAAATATTTAAGCTATTTGATTTGATTATTACGCTCAGTACACAAATTGTATAACTACTTAACTTGATTAGTCCCTACTATCAGTCAAAATTTTGTAAATGTTAACTTACGCTATGTTAACTATTATTAAGACCTCTGTAAGTACCTATATAATTAAGTATAAACTATTTTATCAGTTATGATTTTTAAATGTTACAGCCGCATACGTTAAGTGTACAACGTATGACTTAAATCAGTATGATGGTAATCTTACTTATATTATAAACGTGAAAGTTTGTCAGGATGTTTGTTGCTCTTTCACTCAAAAAGTACTGAATGGATCGGGATAAAATTTGGCATAGATATAGATTATAATTTGGTATAACATTTAGTATACTTAATATCCAGAAAATATATACGGTTCCCGAGGGATAGATATTTTTTTGTTTTTTACAAAGCAAAAGATTACTTTCCTTTTTTTGTAATGTGTTAGTTTAGGGGCCAAAAAATTATATAGATTACTTATCATATCGGAATAATAAACGGTTCCCATAGGATAGCAAAACAAGTATGTATTCTATAAGAACCGTGTATTTAAAAGCAGTTTCATTAAAATCTACGAAATGGAGTCTTAACTCATTTTCCTTAAGAAGACTTGATCTACTTTTTACTCAGGAGAAATGTACTATGCCTGTGGGATAGATATGTTTTTTGTTTATCACAGAGTTAAAGATTGATATAATTTTTGCAATGTGGTAGTTTGGGGGAGAATGATAAAGCTTATTTTTAAGGCTAGAATAATGCATGGTTCCCATGAGATGGCATAACAATTTAACCTACAGGAACCGTACATTCAAAAAGTTTCGGTAAAGTTCGTTAAATAGAATTTTAACGCATTTTCCTCCAATTTTACACAACAACGAAAGAAATCTCTACAAAGTTGAAATTAATACATTGACAATTTTTACTCGAAAATAAATATGAATTTCAATTTAACACCTGATGAAATTAATAATGAAATTATTTAAAATATATGATTTTTTTCATTGTTCATTGTCGAAGATATTAATTAGAAATAAACGTATTAAAATAATAAACTAAAAATTTCAAAATTTAACAATTACTTAACGGAACGAATTTTAATGAAGTTTTGCTAAAGATCCTGTAGGATAGCTAGTAATCTATTCTTGTAAGTGAACATTCATTAATTACGTGAGGCGTTCAGAGGCCGATGGGATGGAGCCTAATCTCATCTAATCTTACTTTGGGGAAAGAGAAGGTCTTGCAAATATCACGTATTTTTTGTTTTGAAAAATATCACATTAGATTGCGGGTTGGGGAAATGATATATGCCAAATCTCATGACATCTTACCAGAGGAGTTGGGTTGGGATTTTAAAAATCGCATAAACCCCTCGCGCAATTAAAAGATGCCCCCTAAAATAGCTCTACGGTTTTAAATGACATTTAGTATGAAAGATTTTCAAGTCCTAAAGAAAGAAATACAGTTAATTTTTTACTAAAAATTGTATAGAAGCTGATGTGAGACAACTAAGATTTCTTTCTTTAAAAATAGTTTTTACGAATTTTGATAAACTTTCTTTGGATCTAAAGTCTGAAAGTATCTTTCATTTTTTTCTGTCAGAATAGATTAATTTTTATATTTTGCCATGAACGTACGGAATTTTTTTAATCAATCGGTTAAATTTAAATAAACTCAGCAAAGCGAGCGGGTTTCAGCTAGTAATTTATAATTATGATTTAATTTAACTTTTGTCTACAAAATTTAAAAAAAAAAAAACAGATTTTAATTTTAACTTTTAACACTACTTTGAAAAACTGAAAATAAAACAAGAATTCTCACAAGTCCATCCTGTAAAGGTATCTTTTGTATTTTTTAGCTATGTTCATACAATTTATCGTAGCTCTCTTATAAGGCAATATATACATACACTGCCGGCCAAAAGTTTGAGACCAGTTGTAATATATTTATGCTATCACTTATTGTATTCAAAGTTTCGGTAATAAAATAAAAATTGTTGTCCATACATATTTTTAAATTACTGATGAACATCTAAAGAGACTTTTGTAGGTATGTTTCTTAGGTACAAATAGAATTAATGGGTTCTGTTTAAAAACATCCAAGACCGCAGGGTGTCTGGCCAGTGGAAGGGTCATCATTATATTTAAAGTAGCTCCGTATTAATTGTTCTTTAATTCTATTCTTCTTTAATTTTGCACTGGCTATTCTTTGTTATTATTTAGACTTTCTAAAACAGGTTATTTTAATTTTTTTTTAAAGTTATGTACCATTTTGTACGAATAATTTAATTTAGTCTTAACTTAGGGTTTCTATAGTTAAAACGTTTTAAAAATGGGAAAAGTACGAGAAATAAATATCGAAACTCGATCTGCCATTGTTACTATACATAATGAAGGCAAATCCGAACGTGAAATTGCGTCTCAACTTAAACTTTCGAAGACTTGTATTCATCGCACAATTATTCGGTTTAAGGAAACGGGTAGTTTTCAAGATTTTCCACGTTCAGGAAGACCGAAAGCTACTACTTCTAGTGAGGATTAGTTTATCGTTATTACCAGCAAAAGGAATAGACGCTTAACAGCACCAAAAATTCGTGCTGAAGTGAACAAATCTTTAAATAAACCAGTTTCGCTTACCACAGTGAAAAGACGGTTGAGGAACGCTAAACTGTTTGGTCGTGTTGCCGTTCGGAAACCTTTACTAAGGCCGCAAAATAAGAAAAAAAGGATGCAGTGGGCCCTATTCCATCGAGATTGGACAGAAGATGATTTTAAAAAATTTCTTTGGACTGATGAGTCAAAATTCCAAGTATTTGGCTCAAATCGACGAATTTACGTTCGGCGTAGCACCGAAGAAAAAATGTTACCAGATTGTGTAGTGCCAACTGTTAAGCACGGTGGTGGTTCAATAATGGTCTGGGGTTGTTTCTCAGGCCATGGAATTAGAAATTTGGTTAAAATTGATGGAATTTTGAAGAAAGAGGAATATAAAACAATTCTCGAAAAAAATGCTGTACCATCAGGCTTAAGTTTAATTGGCAATGGGTTCATTTTCCAGCAAGATAACGATCCAAAGCATACTTCCAAGCTATGTAAAAATTATTTATTACAAAATGAAGCAGAAGGAGTTTTAAAAATCATGAAATGGCCACCGCAAAGTCCGGATCTCAATCTAATCGAGCTTTTGTGGGACGAGCTTGATAGGAATATCCGAGAGGAGTGTCCCTCTTCACTTGCAGACTTGTGGAGACTACTACAAGAAAGCTGGAACAAAATTTCTCAAGAAACCATAAATAAATTAATAAGTAGAATGCCGAGGCTAGTAGAAAAAGTAATAAAGTGCAAGGGAGGATTTTTTGATAAAAAAACAGTTTGAGTAATTAGTTCATTTTTTTTTATAAAATAATTTTTTATGTTTATTTTCTATACTAAGTATGTTTAAAGGTTATAACTATAATATTAATAAATATTTTTACTGTATTTGTCTTTGAATTTTTAAAAATATTTCCTTTTTTTGGCTTAAATTTATATGGTCTCAAACTTTTGGCCGGCAGTGTATATGTAACAGATATAAACCTACACGGCTACATAAAGTAGATAAAAGCTAATTGATTGCACAATGGAAATGAAGTTCCCTAAAAGTACTCGAACTTAAATTTATTTATCTCTTTCAACTCAATTTCGTTTTATGTTATTTGATGTTATTAAGTTAGGACTCAAAGGAATAAAATTTGACGGTGAAAAGTTAGTTGAACAAAAACCTTTTTTGTTCAAAAGCTTTTGGCACAACAAATATTCTAATTTTATGGAAATAAATGTCTTTGTTACGGCTCTGATTTTCTTCATACATATATGATTCGATTAGCTTATTTATTTTTAGAATAGTAGATGCATGCATTTGAGTATCGGGTTATACAAGTTAAGGATTCATTTCTAATTTCATTTTAGAATTTTAAATAACATTTGACTTAATGACTGCTAAATGCAAGAATAAACAAAGATTTAATTTTTTTTAAAAATGGAAAAATATGAAATTAATGCGTTGGTTTTGAATCATTGATTCGTGATAATATTTACTGCCAGCTGTCATTTCGATCATATAAAAGTAACTCAAATAAGCATATACTCATCAATCATATATCTATATAAAGTGGGTCTTTTGATTATTATAACGAAATATTTGTTAATCGTCGACCCGTCCTTGAACTTACTATCAAAATTCGAATCTTAATACCTTCATAATTAAATACTTCATTTGTCGTTTGAAACTCAGGTTTTAATAATTTGCATACAAATCATGCTCTCTTAATGGTCCAATGATTTGATTGGCGCTTCATGCGTCAATGGTTCTTAATTCGATTTCTGACTAATCAAAGACGTTTTGTTTGATTTTTTTAAGTACTGAAATCGAATGTATCTTTTACTGTCAATAACTTTCCGTTATAAAACTATTTTAAACAATTTTTAAGTAGGGTAGTGTGGTTTATTGGACAGTGAGATTCACGGCCACTTGTTTGTGCCCAACATTGACATTGAACTAAACTAAGTAGATACTGTCTACTGATATGTTCAACATGAACCCATTTTTTATTAATTATTTGATAGATAGCGACATTTTTTAAATTGTTCTTCGAGGCACGTGTCAAAAGTATTTGAAAGTGTTCGGTGGTTTCACTCCAATACCCGTCATGTTTAGATATCTGTAAAATTTTGGTTTTTTCAATATTATTGGAATCTAAGGATATTTTACATTTATCTTACATATTGTGGATGTGGCATAAAAAAGTGTGAAACAGCGTTAATGGGGTAATAAAAACGCTATTATCTCAAGATCCATTGAATTTTTATTTGCAAATGAATGAGATTCATGCTGTTTTTCGTATGTGTTAAGGATTACGGTACGAAATTATGGATAGAAGGGGCTCATTAATTCAGTCACTTGTGATAAATTACTGAGATTGGTAAAGATCGACAAAAAATCGTAACTTAAAGCTGTGAAAAGGTTTCAACCTGCATATAGAACGTTAAATTAGACAACAATTCAAACTGAAGAAACATTTTTTGGTTTTACTAGTCACTTAAAGATAATAATAATTCTTTAAAATCTAAACTCACGGTGTCAAGCTTTCATTCAAAAAATGCTAAATTATCTTTTTAAAATTAAATCTAATTTGATTTCCATTATTGAGAAATTAACAAACTTTATTTGAATACATTTAAAGTTAATTTTATTTACTACTAAAAGGTGATAAATTTTGAATTATTATTATTTTTTTTTTAATTTATTTATTTAAAGTCGCTTAAACAGCTATGGTCATGCGCGACTTAATTATTATTATTTAGAAAAAAAAAACATACAATACAATAAGGTCTAAGTTATGTTTTTATTTATCGAACAAGATGAAATCTCTGTGACTTTTGCCAAAAAAAAGTGGTTGCGTATACTTATGTACGCGCGTGAGAATTAATACTTCTTTCGTATCATTAAAAATTAGTTTTTATTAATTGCATTCAAATAATCAATTTTAAAAAACTGTAAATTAATATTTAATACTAATAATATATATTTAAAGATATAATTATTAAAAATAAAATTAAAATAATAATATTTTAATTTATATCAATAAATAATATTCAAAGAAAGCTGCAAGACGTTTATAAAATTTGTCAGGATCATTTTTCTGGTAAACAATTCATGCATGCCATGAAAGCGAAGCTCTGTAGAAAATGCGAAATAAAGTAAGTAGCTACTTTTCAAAGTAAATGTCTTAATGTTATTCATATCTTGTGTTACTAAATTATTATTCTAAGATGGTTGAATCATTTCAGAATGCCAGATTTCGTGATAACCAAGAATATGCATGGAATGCAGACGTCATTTTAATCATTAAACTTCAAATAGTATAACAGTTACTGCAAAATTCGAGAAAAGTAATAACTTATTTATTAATAATATGTGTCATTTGTATATATAATAATTTTTAATTTAAATATAAAAATAAATAAATAAGTAAATAAATTAAACAAAAATCCAGATTACGCGCGCCAAGTTAAAAGAAACTGTGTAATTTTGCGGCCAACTTCATTTTGTTAATTTTTGTCTCAAGGTGGCCGCTCATCTAAAAAATTCACTCTCATCAATATTTCATAACGTGCCTCAAGTAGTATAACTTCAAAAACATATTTTTGCCAAGAAGCTTTCCTAGATATCACAGAGGCATTTGACATATTATCTTTATCTATATTTTATATAGATAAACTTAAGTGGGTCCTACTATCCCCATATTTCCTTATCCTCAAATCATATCTAACCGACCAATCCTTCAGAGTGAGATGCGGAGTTAAATTTTCTCCTCTTAAACCTTTCCTATCCGGAGTTCCTCAGGAAAGTATACTCGGCCCCGTTCTCTGTACAGTATATATATATATATATATATATATTCGAGCGAGTCTATAAATCAATCATTTGCTCATGATGAAAAATCTATAAATATTTTTTTACAGCTTAGTCTTGGTATCATTATTTGTTCTTAAGTGCAATATTAACGAGTAGTGTTTTAAACTCCTTCTCCTCTTGAGACAAAAAAAAAGTGTCATCAAATATCTACCTACTGCAAAAGTGTTTTCTTATAATGTTTACCTACAATCACCGTTTATATGTTGTAATATTAATATTTTTGGAAGGAGTCTACAAACATGTAATAGTCGCTAATATACAATGATAAAGATTACAAAGATAACATGAAAAGTTTTATTTTTAAGGAGAGTGAGACACATGTTATCGTCATTTTTTTTTTATTACATCGAAAATGTTTTTATAACTTTACTTAGGGGGGTTGTTTTCGTTTTTAAATTGAAATTCTAAATTTTTCTGTGAGTGAGCGAAAAAAACTTATTAAATTGGTTTTTATTATAATTTATTATTCGTCTTCTGTAGAATTCAAGATATTTGCCTCTGAAACAATTCTTCTTATATTACCTTGAAAAGAATTTTTTTTATCGAAAATTATATTCGATCTTTTCAACGTTCTTATTTGAAGAGTTTATTGGTTAAAAAATATATAAAGCTTCCCCTGTCGGATTATGTCAATTTTTCTTGCAGATACATATAAATTATATTGATTTATATAGAAGAGGATTTCTTTATGATCATTTTTTCCTAAGTTCAAGAATAAAATGTTGTTTTTAATTTCAATCATCGCGCCTTTCTCAGATTCTTTGTTTTACCGTAAAGCTTATGTAATTCAATGCGTTTGTTGCGGCTTTCGTTATTTATAAATATGTATTGAACTTTTTGTTGATTTAACAAATTTTTCATGCTTTATGTATGCAAATTAACGAATTATTTTTTTATACTACCTGATGCAAACAAAATCAATTAACCGAATGGCTCAAGTAACATTTAAATTAAACGTTTAGAAAATTTTTAATTTTTTTGTTAATCAAGTGAAGTGTGTGGTGATCAGTTTGGGGTTGTTTATAAAATACCATATTAATGTGGTAAATCATACATTGGACAAACTAAACAACAATTAAACAAGTCAATCGTAAAAAATACTTTTTACAGCATCTTAAGCCTTTTAAGTTTCACATCTGTGCATCATCAATAATTTTTTTTACTTTTTTATTACTAATTTTATTAGGTCTATTGAAGTCTATAGAAGTCTATTAAAGTCTATTGAAATCTATAGAATCTATTGAAGTCTATAAAATTTGTGGCGACGACATACATACATTGCACATTACACATAGCGATCAGTAAGTGGAGAAAAAGCTTAAGAATAAAAGGAAATCATAACATAAATATGATTGTAAGAAAGTAAAAATACACCAAGGAAAAAATATCATTGCACCATTTGCATACAGGACATCAGTTTTTATTTAATGAGGTGTCCATCATAGAGAGCGGACCACTGGAAGAAACGGAATATTAGTAAAATATGTTATATAAAAGTGAACAATACAATTCATAAGAGCTCAGAAACACAAAATTTGAATTGTGTTTATAATTCAATTCTACGTTTATGTAGTTAAATTTTGAATAATTTAATACTGGCAAATTTAGTAGACTGTGTTGGGGTTGTATAGATTAATTTTTATTGTTTATATAATTACCCATTTTATAAAAAAAAAAAAGTAAACTATTCTAGGGTCACTTAGTGGTGGCCTAGACAGTTGCCTACTACGCCAGTGGTCCTGGGTTTGAATCCCGATGAAAGCCAAGATTTTTTTCTGGGTTTTTGGATTCGACGGCTAATGACCAAAGTAGTTGAAGCGACCTTAAATAAACCAAAAAAAAACTATTCTAATACAGAGAAATTATTATTTAGGAATAAAGATAAAAACATTATACGCAGCCTGTTTAAAAATGATTGTGATTTGAACCTAAGGTCGAAATTTGAAAACGATTAATAAAGTTGATACCCGCTTGCTTTGCTGAGAGTATCTAAATTTAATTGATTGATTTATAGATTCCCTACCTTCACAGCGAAATATAAAAATTAAACTATAATATTTTGACAGAAAAAGATGATCGATACTTGCAGGCCTTAGATCTTAATTAAGTTCATACAAATCCTTAAAACGAAATTGTAAATATTAAAAGTTCGTTTAAGAAAATTTGAAAATATTTCATAACAAATGTCATTTAAAACAGTTCAGCTATTTTAGTATAAAAGATGATACCCACCCGCTTCACTGGGCAGAGCTAAATTAGACTTATTTATTATTAGAAACCGTCATACAATTTTTTTATATTCCATTTCAATTCAATATTGATTCAAAAGAGTTGATCGTTGATCAGAAAAAGATAAATTCAATTTTATTTTTATATCTTAAGCCGATTTCGTATAGTGATAACGTTTTCGTTTAGTGAGAAACGTTCACAGTTTCACTGCTAAAGTAAAAATAAAAAATAAAAAATAAATAAATAAATAAAAAAACAAAAATTACAGTCGTAAATGACTGATTTTGTTTATTACGGAAAGAAATTTTACATTGCGAGCTTCACAAAGGCGTATGATAAATTCTAAATCAATAAAAACGCTACCAAAAACCATAATTTTGCTACCAAATTTCAAGTTTTTATTTTGCTGCATTTATAAGATAATATATTTTATGAATAAAAAGGAGCTTATATAGGCTTCATTGTAACCAATTTTTTATGTATATGGCGGATCTTTAAAAATCATAAATTGAAATGTTTTGTGAGTAGTATTACGGAGTTTATGTGAACAAAGTCCGAGTAAAGCTAGTTATAGATTTAATTTGAATTTCGGCTGAGTAATAAAAAAATCTGGTGCGAGGCGTCACAGTACTTTCTTTTACTTTCAATTATGAAACTCGCTGTTGGTATAAGCTGTATAAAATATATGAAATATACTTTATAACTATATATGTAAACACAATTATATGCATACAACCTAAAACATATACGAATTCCCAACCTTCACCTCAGAACCGTCCTTATTCTAATTTTCCCAGGAAAACGTTTCAAATAAAGGTTGTAGTCACTAATGAATCTAAGAACTATAGTAAGTTTAAAGAAAATCGTTGATGCCGTTTTCAAAAAAAATTAAAAAAGCTCCAAAACTCCTAGAACAAAATGGAGCTTTTGCTTAACCGATTACAAATAAAAGCTTCGCGACACAACTAGGTATAATATCGAGGTCAAATTCCAAGTTTGGTGAAATTCGGATAAAGCTTTCGATACGATATGGCTGTCACACACACACACACAGCCCCACAAACATTTTTTTAAAAACCACTTTTTTGGACTCAGGGAACCTTAAAACATGTATATCCGATGAAAGCTCGAATTCGAAAATTCGACCCTATTACAATACTTCCTTTTTACTATATAGTAGTAAAAGAAAGTAAAAATATTAACACAATGGCAAGTAATTTTGAATTTTCATTGTTTTCTTTTTAAATTTTCATCAGGAGTGTTGTTTTTATTGTTAAATAAATTTACCGTCAATATAAAATTCGTTCAATATTTAAATGTAATATCACTGTTGACTTCTCTTATACATAGTACATACTGTGTAGTACTGCGATTAAAGATGGCTAATTTCGAAATATTAAAGTTGGGTTGGATGTAATAATTATTGGTAGTACATACAGCCGGACCGAGCCGGCTCCAGCCTACCCCTGGTTGCGAGTATATTTGGGTGCCATCTGATTCATCGCTCGATTTCCAGCGATTTGGATCATATGGTAAGATTTTGATCAATGTACTTCCAGGATTTTAAAATTGGTAAAAGATAGCTGCCGTCTGAGCGGTTCCAAGCTTCAACGATTTGACGCTAGTTGCGCTGGGGCAGCAGTTTAAATTTCAAAATACTGGCAGAACATTGGTTGAAACCGTACCACGTGACCCAAAACGCTGTAAATCAAGCGATGCGTTAAATGGTACCTTTACTGGCGTGAATACATATACATAAAAACATTCTAGAAATGGATCGAGTTTATGTCTTAGATAAGGACCAACTTAATATTTTTATATAATATAGAAGAAGATACCAATAAAACAGGCAATACGTACGTCGTACAATAGCGCTATGGCAACATAGTATTTTTGTCATTTGTAAAAGATAAAAATGGTTCCTGTGGGTTATCCATAGGAGATAGACATATACCATCGCGGACTTTTTTATCAATCTTTTTAAGATATACAATTTTGCTGCATATATATTTGATCTATCTCGTAAGGTTTAGCCAGGGTTTGCAATTTAAGTGCACAAAAATATGTTTGTTATGACATCACACATTACAAATCTTTGAATTTCCCGACTTTCCTCTACTAAATTGTGTATACATTATAGTTACTATGTTACTCAGGACTAATAGCTATATAACAAAAAAAGTTTCATCAAAATCCGTTCAGTGGTTATTGCGTTAAAGATGCACAACAAAGGAATGGACAAAAATCTTCTATAGTTTTATTATACATATAGATATAGATTACATATTTTAATTATTGAGAGGATACTATCAACACATATTAGAAATCAATGCTGAAATTATTAATACAACAGTTGATTATTATTAAGGTATTTATAGTGTATTTAAATTAGTTTTAAAATAACTTTATGTTAACTTATTGACTATATTAGTTAATTGATTTGTAATGTTTGTTTGTTGTAGTACCTGAAAAAGCTACGAAAGTAGCGAAACGTCGTACAAAATTTAAAAAAAAAAAACTTTAACTAAATAATAAAATATACCTACATTAAAAAAGAACTTTTGACTGTTTATTATTAACTATGGATAAGAACTCGAATAATAATTTTTCATATTTTAAATTTTTCACTCAAAACGTGATGAGCAGTAAAATCCAATTTTCATGAATTTTTTTCTATCTTAATATCCAAGACAATTTTAACGTTTTCGTATTTAAAAAAAAAATAAAACATATTTCACACGTTTACAGAAATTCATTTCTAATTTTACTTTATTAAATTATTAACGCACAAAATAAACGATGTGAAATGAAAATATAAATGGCTACAGTGAACTTCCATTGCGACCACGTAGTCTATTAACTTTTTATTTAAATCACTCTTATAAAAGAAAAAATGCAATGAAGAATTTGCTTATGATTTAATTTTCTTTTAACAATTTATTTATTAAACAAGACTGGCATTAGCTTGATTTAAATTTAAAAAAAATATTAAGAAGTAGAATTATTTGTTCAATTTATTTTGAAGGCAATACACAAAACGAGATTATAGATACTTTTTAACGTAAATAGAATACCATTGAAAGTTATATTTTAGATGCCATTACCAAAACATCTAGCAAAATCTTTAAAGAATGAACTTGGCCGTGAACAAGAAATGGGGGAAGGTCGGCTAATTGAGAACGGTGGTTAATTCAGAACAGTTGAATTTATAATATTTCTTCTTTCGCGATAATGTTCATAGATATTTAAATGAAAATGTTGGATTATCATTAGTTTTAACTTAAAAATACCCTGGAAAAAATATCTTAGATCTTAATAGTTTAATATTTTAAGCATTTATCAGGCGAAAAGACCAGTTTTTTATTTTAACAGTTTAGTTTCTTTTTACACTACGTTTCGTTGGTGTTATTCCGACTTCATCAGGTATCTTGAAAAGTGTTATACCAATAATCATAAAAATATAATTTGATGAAATATAAATTAAACAATACAAAATATCAGAGGTCAAATGAAATATTAAAATACAATTAAATATTAAAATTTCTTTTAAATTTTGAATAATTATTGTTAATTTTTCACGAAAACTAAACGGAAATTCGGAAAATATTACTCTTCATTTTTGTTTTATTTTTACGAGATCTATAAGCATCCGTTGTCTGATTTTGGCGACTGGAAAACTGCAATATCCCTTTATCAAAAATAACCTCACTTTCTAAACAGGATTTCACCAGTAATATAAAAAGCACGATGTTAACACGCGGTATAATGCACACATAAATATAGTCGATGCCATTGTGTTGGCATGTGTTACATACGTCGTTAAATAACGTCGTTGTTAAACAAATTAATGTATAAAAATAACAATCACGTAGATAATATATAAACATCAGAAATTTATAAAAAAATTAAACAAATGAATTGGTAATTGCAGTAAGGGGCTTTACGATGATTGTCATCGATCATGCTTGATCTCTCCATCAGATTTTTTGCTCCAATTAACGAGGGCTTAAAATTTAAAAACAACTTTAGTAACCATTAAAAAGGTTATAGCGGGCCAACCTTAAGAGATAGACATATGTTGTCGCGGACTTTTTTTTAGAACTTTTTAAGAAGAATAATTTTGCTGCACATGATTTTTGCGTTACTTAAACCGTTTACGCAGGGCAGGCCACGAACGTTCTCAACAGGAAAATTTTTTCTTAGTTTTTGAAATATTTTCCATCGATGCTCTGCTGCTATTAGTCTTAGCGTAATGTTGCATAGCTTAAACTCTTGGTCAATAATTAGGCTGTATGATACAAAAATAATTTTTCAATTCAAACCAGTAATTTCTTAGATTAACGCGTTTAACCAAACAAACAAACAAACTCTACAATTTTTTATAATAGTATATACCTAGAAATATATAGCAGGAATGTTTCAGATGAAAATAAAAATGTAGAATGTATGATTTAAGTAATTTGCAATTTAAAAAAAAAATCTTCTTCTTTTAATGTGACCAACGTGAAAAAATAAAATCGTATCAACCAATTGAAAGTTAATATTTCATCATATCGTCATATTTCAAATCTTGATGGGAACTGTGACCATAAAAAAGTAATAATTACATAATATTGATAATAATTAATTATAACCATCAATATGGTGGTGATTGAATTATATTAACGCTATTATATTTTACTGTAACTCAAACATGATGTAACAATTAACAAATAACATAAGTTTATAGTAAAACTAATATTGAACATGATCGATCAATCTACAAATGATAAGAGCAAAAAATGTCTTTGTTAAAAGTCGTTGACAAATCGCGCCAGACATTCATTAAATCAATCATTGATTAATTATTATTCCGTGCGATAACAAAAAGCGAGGAACAGGCACAGCAGCGAGGTGAACTGAATATGAACTTGAATAATTAACATCTTTGAATGATCACTCTTCGTCCAAACTTTGTTTAGATTTCTCACGCTAATAAAATAAAGATTCACTCACAGTTTTTGTGAGGAAGACTTAATAAGCGATACTTAAAACACAGCTAGATAAATTCAACGATCTCATTTTTATTTTTCAAGATATTCCAATTAAATTTTAGGCTGTGATTATTGAATAATTTTTAATCATTTATATAACTTTACGTATCGTATGTCTTTGAGTTGTTCAAGTCTTCAAGGTTTACTTTATTTTATTTTTTCCATTCAATACTGCAGAGTTATTAATTGATGGTTATTATAACGTACTTTAGTAGATATGTTCACATTAATTATTCTAAAGCATTTTTTAATTATACAATATACAAGTTATATAAAGAAACTGATAACAATTAAAAATAGGTAAATTCTTTTTCCAATTATACTAGTATTTACAAGAATCAGCCTTTGCCATTTCGTCAATGACAAAGCAATATTTTAGCTAATATAATTATTTTTAGGAATTGGAACAGGCTACTTAAAATTTTTTAAATTTAAATACAACCCCCTCAAAATATTGAATGGATTATTTAATTTCATTTTATTTGTAAATTTCTTCTGCTTTAAATAGATAAATTTAATAAAAGGACTCATGAAAAGAAACTATAGCAGACGTAGTTTGGTTTAAAATTATAAACTGTAAACTTCTATTATAGACAAGGGTCGATAATTCTTAACCCAAAAAATTATAGTATGATGAAACCTATTTGAAAAGGAAGAGAATATAACAAAAAAGAAAGGAAAATAAATTACTAAGGGTAAAAACGGTTTATCTTGATTTCCGACAAAACTACAAGTCTTATGGAAAAATGTTAAATGGCAAAGTTGTAGATAATAAGATGATCTACAACTTTTGTGCTAACACATTTCACTTATGTAACCTCAAAACTATGTGAAAAGTTCCAATAACCAAGTTTTTGGTTTTTTATTTTTATCATTTTCAAAATTTTTTTTTCATAAGATTGGTAAGAACTTACCTTTTAACGTCCCAAGTACACTGTAATTTTTTTGATTTAAAATATTAATTTTATCACCTTTTGACTTAATATTGAGAAAACACAGCAGTTGGTGGGCTTTTTGTTCGTTGAAGTTTCTACTTTCTGATGGTGCAAAATTAATACATAACAATGTTAAATGTTCCCGGAAAACATAATAATTAAAATGTAAATTTTAAAAAAATTGCTCAAAGTTGTATTTGCAAAATTGTTTTATGTACAATTTTGAGCAATTTATACTAATTTTTTTTTTACTTATTGCATTTTCTGGGAACATTTAACATAGTAATGTATTTTTGCACCATCAGAAAGTAGAGATTTCAACGAACAAAAATCCCATCGACTTTTTTAAAAAAGTAGATATTTTTACGTGACAATTTTCGATTAAAAATAAGGGTGTATTTTTAATGTTAGGTCAAAATAAGGTGAAAAAATAAATATTTTAAATCAAAAAAATTATTTTGCGTTTGGGGCATAAAAAGATAAATTTTCACCAGATTCTGTGTAAAACATTTTTTTTTTGTAAGAAATAAAAATAAACAACAACAACTTGATTATTGGAATTTTTCACATAAATTTTGAGATCATGTGAAAACAATTTAGCACAAAAGTTGTAGATCTTCTTATTATCTACAACTTGGCCTTTTAATTTTTTCCATAGGACTTGTAGTTTTGTCGGAAATTGAGTTAAACCGTTTCTACTCCCTCCCAATACACTTCCCGACCACAGATCAACTGTTATTTATTTTTCCCTTCATTTTTGTTATATTCTATTTTTTCTAATGGGTTTCATCCTACTTATATATTTTTTTTTCACTTTTTACCATTTTCAAAGGCTTTAGCTCTGTTCTATTAAAAGTACTTGTCGCATAGGTAAAGTTTTGCGATCATTTTGTTATTTGGTTAGTTTTAATTTTATTTTTGTGGGTGTTTTTAGTCGCTTTAACATCTAGGGTCATATTACGACTGTCTTATCACATAGAATTTTTGTTGGTCAATTATATCTTAGGTCTATAATCTTAAGTCTACGATTTAACGGGGATCGTACCCAGAACCACTTGACGCATGAAGCGGAGAGAAGAGCAAGTGCTCTAACCACAGCGCCAATAGGTGGTCCAATTGTCCATTTTATTATAACGTATTTAATAATGTTAACAAGAACTTTATATTTGAATTTGTTGTAAAATTTAATGGTAATTGAATTGGCGAGTAATATATTCGTTTAAATATGTATTGTTGTATAAAAATTAAAGACTTATCCCTTTTGTGGTTGAAGACACACTTATGAAAGATTAGTACGTGGTTTGAGGGATGCATGTATGTGTTTGTAGGATTAGGCCGCGTTCAGACGGATCAACTAAACTCGCCCGACTATTTTCAATCTTGTAGACTGTAGCAGGGTAAGTGACGCGAGAAGTGAAGTACAAGCGAGTTGAAAGGGAAGCAAATTGAGCAGAATTGAAAGAAAACTGATCAACAAAACTCGTTCAACAAAAGTTTGATTCAGTCAATCTTTTGTTGAACGAGTTTAGTTGATCAGTTTTCTTTCAATTTGGCCGCGTTCAGACGGATCAACTCAACTCGCCCGACTATTTTCAATCTTGTAGACTGTAGCAGGGTAAGCGACGCGAGAAGTGAAGTACAAGCGAGTTGAAAGGGAAGCAAATTGAAAGAAAACGGATCAACTAAACTCGTTCAACAAAAGATTGACTGAATCAAACTTTTGTTGAACGAGTTTTGTTGATCAGTTTTCCTTCAATTCTGCTTAATTTGCTTCCCTTTCAACTCGCTTGTACTTTACTTCTCGCGTCGCTTACCCTGCTACAGTCTACAAGATTGAAAATAGTCGGGCGAGTTGAGTTGATCCGTCTGAACGCGGCCTTAGATGCAAGGAAACTAATTCATTTTTGCATGTTAGAAAAAATGATAGGGTGAGGGCAGCTGTGAGTTGTCAAGTATTTGAAAGTTGGTTTGAGCGTGGAAATTCAAGGTAATATTACATTTTAAAAATAAAGGTTTAGGAGATTAATAAAAATTGACAAATTTAACATTTTTAAATTAAAAATAATGCTAGGTTAAGAAATGATTTTAAGAAAATAAATTAATTTCATGAGTATAATGTTTATGTTCGCTATCGAACAACACGTAACACTGTAAATTGGTACAAATGGACGATTTATGTAAATGATTTGGTAAATAATCTTTTCAAATAAAATCAATTTTTAAATGAACATTTTTACTAGATATGAATTACACAATTTCAGTGATGTTAGTGACTATTTAATGAAAATCAATAAGCTCCCTATAATGCCCTTATGACCTTGATTTCAATCGTTTTACAATAAATCTAAACGCAACGAAATTTATCTCAACCCTAATTTCCATAAACTGCCTTTCTGGATTGATTTAATTTAATTGGACAATTTGAAGGTAAAAACTTGAAATTATCTCATAATCTTGATATACACAGTTGGGAGTCATGGAAATAGGGGATGAAATTCTAAGAATAATTGTCCAGTTCCAATGAAAGGTTTGTAAAGTGCGTTGGAAAGAAAATCATTTTTGACTAGAGAATCTTGTTAAGATGAGTAAGGAATAAAATACAGGTAATAATAATGCACAATCCGCGTTGCGTGGGGGATGGGGAAAGAGCATCCCGTTTTTCGTTTTATCTTCATAATTCAAAAACGGTAGGCTTAAGAAAAAATATCCTTGGTAAAATCAAGGGTCTATTAGTGACATACACAATTTTTTATTCCGGAAAAATGCACAGTTCCTGAACGATGGTTGTTTGTTAACTCTCATAAAGCTGCCCAACCAAATCTAATAAAAGGTTTAAAGATATCGTGGGTGTATAATAAATAACAAGAAAAAATTTTATCTCGGAATGTTTGTTGCTCTATCACTCAAAAAGTACTGAATGGATCTGGATGAAATGTGGCTTAGATATAGATTATTATCCAGTTTAACATATAATATACTTTATATCCAAAAAAAATGTACGGTTTCCGTGGGATAGATATTTTTTTGTTTTTTACGGAGCATAAGATTAACTTCCTTTTTTGTAATGTGGTAGTTTAGGGGCCAGAAAATGATACAGATTACTTCTCATATCAGAATAATAAACAGCTCCCATGAGATAGCAAAACAAGGATGTATTCAATAAGAGCCGTGTATTTAAAAGCATTTTCATTGAAATCCACAAAATAAAGTCTTAACTCATTTTTCTTAAGAAGATTTGATCTACTCTTTACTCGGGAGAGATGTACCTACTATTCCCGTGGGATAGATATGTGTTTTGTTTATCCCAGAGTCAGAGATGATATGATGTTTGCAATGTGGTATTTTGGGGGAGAATTATGCTTACTGCATATGCAGCTTACTTTTGAGGCTAGAATAATGCATGGTTCCCATGGAATGGCAAAACAATTATAGCCTACAGGAACCGTACATTTAAAAAGTTTCGTTAAAATTTGTCAAATAGAATTTTAACGTATTTTCTTCCAATTTTACACAATAACGAAAGAAATCTCAACAAAGTTGAAATTATAAAATTGACATTTTTTTTTGGAAAATATATATGAATTTCAATTTAACACCCGATTACAATTAGTAATGAAATTTTTAAAAATATTTGAATTTTTTCATTGTTCATTGTCGAAGATATTATTTAGAAATAAACGTATTAAAATAATAAACTAAATATTTCAAAAAATTAACAATTACTTAACGGAAAGAATTTTAATGAAGTTTTGCTAAAGATCCTGTAGGATGGCTACTAATATATTCTTTTGAGGGAACATCCATTAATTACGTGAGGCATTCAGAGGCCGATGCGGTCGAGCCGAATCTCATCTAATCTTACTTTGGGGAAAGGGAAGTTCTCCCAAATATCACGTATTGTTTTGTTTTGAAAAATACCACATTAGATTGCGGGTTGGGGGAATGATATATGCCAAATCTCCTGACATCTTACCAGAGGGGTTGGGTTGAAATTTCAAAAATCGCATAAAACGCCTCACGCAATTAATGGATGCCCTATAAAATAGTTGTACGATTTTAAATGACATTTTGTATGAAAAATTTTCAAGTCCTAAAGGAAGGAATACATTTACTTTTTTACGAATTTTGATTAACTTTCTTTGGATCTAAAGTTTGAAAGTATCTATCATTTTTTTCTGTTAAAATAGATTAATTTTTATATTTTGCTATGAACGTAGGAAATCTTTTAATCAATCAGTTAAATTTAGATTCACTCAGCGAATCGAGCGGGTATTGGCTAGTATTACAATAATTATAACGCAAAAAGTAAATATCAAGTATAACAATGGTTTTTTTATGGTTATACCAATCTTCTCAACCCACAGAGAACGAAGGCAGCAGAACTGCAGGAACGACGCTACAGGCTACAGAGGTGGGCAAACGTAAATTTTAACTGGGAGATTGAAATTAATACAGCACTAGAAGACATCCCTAGCAATCTATACGATAAAAACCACTTGATAGATACACTCAGACCAAAATTAAGTGGTAAATATCAAAAATTAGCAGTTCAATTTTTTAAATATTTTTAAAGAGTTTTTATTGATTTTAAATTTTACAAATCAAGTTCAATTCATTACACAAAATGTTCAAATAGTTGACTTGATGAATTCCTATACTAACTGTTTCGAGACTAATGAAAAAAGTGGAAATAGAGGTAGAAGGTACACTTTTTGCACGAAAAGATCTTTCTCGTTTCACTACCGAATACGAAACGATAATTAGTTTTACGTTCAATAAAGTTGCAAATCATTAGGAGACATTTAGTGTTAAACAGTAAGAGGAAAAGTTTATGAAGTTATATACAGATGACCTTTAAATCTTAAATTCGCAATATACTTTAAGCGAAGCAATGATGGAAACCACCTGATGAATTATGACTAATTAATCTAGTCATAATGATTTGTTTTAGATGGGGTATTCAACTTTCCAATTGCATACAACCACAAAGGAAATATTGAGCTCATTGTTTTCATATTTGATTTAAAAAATAAAAAAAAAACTCTCCATTGTAGCTCATTTCAAGTGGTTGTAATTTTAAATATAAAAGGAAAACTACTGAAAAAATTTTCCACTCAATCAATTATAAACATATCTGTAAAAAAAAGATTTGCATTCATTTATTCTACGAACTTCACAACTGATCTAGGTGTACGAGGAGTTTGGCTTATCGACAAGGCCGGTCAAAAAATGTATTCAACATTGTGTTGAGCATAATTATTATGATTTGTGCACTTGAAGTTTTGCATTTTTTTGCATATGAAAGCCAAATAATTGCCAATCAACAATTACATACACGCAACTGTTCAAGGTCCTTTGTACGAAAATATTTCTGTTTGTGATTAATTATGTGTTAATAACTTCACACAAGCTACTACCAAGAATCTATCTGAAATGCAAATACTTCAGCGTGTATAATATTGTTATATTGTTGCGTGGGTTTATATCACCCGGTGCGATATACAAAGCCGTTTTTTTCATGTTTTTACCACCCCCATATTTATGCCGCCCTGGGCTAAAGCTCTCTATGTCTTCTATACACAATATTACTACATGTTAAAAATATGTTTCTAATTACTTTTATCATATTATTTATTGCAATAGTTTCTCATATTTTACAGGCGTTTATTACCTACATGTAGCTCTTTTTACAGATTTTTATGTTATTATTATGTTTAGATATTATCATATTTATTGATTGATAAAATAATTCATCAAAATTTATTTATGTTTTATATGGCCGACAATTTTTTTCCCAAGCTTATAGTATAGGTACTTTATACCGGTGCTAGGCTAGGAAACATTCTTGGTCCTATTCTCTACAACAGCGATTTTCAACCACTGGCTTGCAAAGATTTTTTTTTCTTTTAATTTAGATAAAAGCGCGCAACTACCGAAGCCATATGCGCTGATGATATAGTTACATCATGTAATTAGTAGTACAGTAACAAAGAATTTAACTATAGGTACGGTTAAAAAAACATCTTGTTCAAAGAATAACAAAATTACATTTAAATTTGTTCTAACTTTTGTATCACGGGAATAATTTTGAAAAGCTAAACTTTAACTAAACAGGTATTAAAAAATTATAAATATTTACTCATGTTAGTATTAACTTGTAGAGTCATCGTATATTTTTTACAGTAGACATTGAAGAGAAGTAACACACATGTCATACAAAACGAACGCCCCACAAAATATATTTTTAGAAAAAATATCTGCTGTGAGGCGTCGCAGTACTTTCTTTTACTTTTATGTATAAAACTCGCTGTTGGTTAAAAGTAATATATAAGCATATATATTGCACTCCAGAACCGTCCTTATTTGAATTTTTCCAGGAAAAAGTTTCAGATAAAAGTTGTAGGCATCAATGAGTCTATAATAAGAACTATAGAAAGTTTAAAGAAAATTGTTGTAGTCATTTTCGAAAAAAGTTTTAAAAACTCTTAGAATAAAGTGGAGCTTCCGGTTAATCGATTTTAAGCAAAAGCTTCGCGGCACAACTTATAATACGAAGACAAAATTCCAAGTTTGGTGTATTTAGAACTTTTTAAATTAAGATATGACAGACACACACACACACACACAGACGTGCTTCTAAAAACCACTTTTTTGGTCTCAGGGGACTTCAAAACACCCCAAGTCGAAATTTTAGACCTATTTTCGCCCTTAAAATCAAGGCTTTTAAAGGCTCAAGTAGATTGAAAAGAGGATCATTTGCTTTTGAATTTTGCTCCTCATTTGAACCTACAAGTGTAATTTATCGGACAAAATAAAATGTTTAGGTTCAAATGAGGTCGACAGCAAAACTCTCAAATGAGTCTTTTTTATCCTGCCCACAATTTAAAATGGTATTTGCTATTTCACAAAAAGGTTCTGCAGTTGGTCAGTTGGTTCATTACATTCTATACCCTCATGTACTGTAGCCCACCATAGAGCTTATTGGAATTTTAAAACAAGTTTAGACTTAACCATCTCGTAAGACAGTGCCTTTAACAATGCTTGACTCTCATACTTACAATGTTAATGTGCGCTCTATTTATACCTTTCGGTAGTGCACGTCTAAAAGACTTGCTCTAGAAGATATTATACTGTACAGTGTTGTACAGATGAGTATACATTTTATGTAGATTATTGATGTTCGAGGTCGCATGCGATAATAAACAACTTTAATTCCAAGTCTCAACCATTGAAAATAACATAGCAGTTAAATCTTATATTAACAATATAACTTAGGGCCACCTATTGGCGCAGTGGCAAAAGCATTAGTTCTCTCCACTTCATGCGTCAAGTGGTTCTGGGTTTGATCCCCATTGAATCCTAAACTTAAGATTCTAGACCTAAGATATGCTTGACCAACAGAAAGTTTCTGTGTTTAGACAGTCGTGATATGACCTTAGCTGTTAAAACGACTTAAAACACCCAAAAAATAAAAAATAACTTATTTGAATTATTTTTTCTACTTTTACTACATTATAAACGTAAACCAAAAAAGGTTTTTACTTTCCTTAATTAGGTATTGTATAAAGAAAGTATTCTAATCAGGTCAAAATTTTATTTTCAATATTCATTTATAAAATTTGTCAGGATCATTTTTCTGGTTAACAATTCATGCATGTCATGAAAACGAAGCTAGCTTCATAGAAATTGCAAAATAAAGTAAGTAGCTACTTGTCAAAGTAAATGTCTTAATCTTATTCATATCTTATGTTACTAAATTATTATTCTAAGATGGTTGAATCATTTCAGAATCCCAGATTTCGTGATAACTAAAAATATGCATCGAATGCAGACGTCATTTTCATCATTAAACTTCAAAAAGTATCTACAACAAATACTGCAAAATTCGAGAAAAGTAATAACTTATTTTTTAATAATATGTGTCGTTTGTATATATTAATATTTTTTAAATAAAATATAAAAAATATATTTAAAGAATTAATTATTTATATAATATTATTTATTATATAATATATAATAATATATAATATATATATTATATATTAATATAAAAATAAATAAATACAACAAAAATTCATATTACGCGCGCCAAGAAACTCAGTGGTTTTGCGGCTAACTTCATTTTGTTAATTTTTGTCTCAAGATTTGACCGCCCAACTAAAAATTTCACTCTCATCATTTTTTCATAACGCGCATAAAGAAATAAAACTTAAAAAAAATTTTTTTCGAAAAATGTTTGTTCTTTATCAATAGAAATAATTAACAGTATTATTTAAAAACTTACGCAACTATTTGTATTCTAATAAAATGAGTATAATTAAAATAAAAAAAAATGTCATAATTACATTATCAATAGGTTTTGGTATCTACTTGAAATGACAAAAAAGTTGTTTATAATCTTTAAGAAAAACGAAAGCAACACAATAATATCGATAAGAAAAAAATTGTGTTCGTTTTCATACATTGAAATGCTCATCATTATCGTAATTACTGAACTCCAGACTAAAAAACACAGCAAGAGCTCACCCAAACAAATAGCACACATCACCTAAACAGCTATAAGAGTGTAACGCATTATAGCTTTCCTTGATATTTGTGTGTTGATCGTCAGGACATTAACACTGCGTAGTTAAATTTGTTATTATATCTTCTTGGAAGATGAACTCGCTCATCTTATTTAAAACGTTAGGTTTTCAAGCAGGGAAATTTATCATAAATCTTCTGCTTTTTTTATTCCAAATCCATTCATTTGAAAAGTGTCTTTGGTATACCTACTTAATTCAATAGCAAACAAGGTTTTCTTTTAAATTTTAATTCCATTGATAAACTAACAGTTTACATGATTTCACAAAAACATATATCAATACATTTAAAAGTTACCATTTTTTATTCACGTAATCCAGCCTAAGATACTATAAGGTTTAAATAAAATAATAATTAAAAAAGTATTACCAAAAGCATTATTAATATTAAATGTTTGAATGGTCCTGAATAATTAAAATGAAGCCTAGTACTTAGACAGAGATGTATATTATACTAGCTGATACCCGCGACGTCGTCTGCGTAGGTTATTTAATTAAGTATATACTTAATTAACAGAGGAAAAACATTTAAAAAATTGAAAGCAAAAATATATTAAAAATAACCGGAAAGAACTAAGCTGAATACATTTTTAACTATATGCCAAAAATTCAAAAATACAAATTACTATATAATCCAATATAATCCTTAAATGCCTTTTCCGGATCCACAATTGCTCCAAGTGTATAGTTAATCAGTAATTCAATTTTAAAAGTATTCATGTTTAAGAGACCCAACGATATCGATTAATCGCAGTTGATGACGTCATAATACAAGAATACATGTATAAATAGTTACAAATAATTAGTTATTAAAAGTATTGCAAAAATTTGATCAATTATTTGCGTAATGAAAAGGGCAGATAGAAAGCTTAAAAAAATCAATTAAAAAATATTTTGGGTTTTATAGCAATTTTAGTTCATGAGATTGAAAATAAAAAAAAAATATGATCTATTGATAAACTATTAACTATACTTATGAAGCAATTGTGGATCCGGAAAGAGCATTTCAGGAGCAATTTTTAGAAAAAAAAAACTTTAACCTTGCCAGCTTAACTCTTTGCGATTAAAAATATATGCAATAATAAAAAGTACTGTTAAAATTTAATTTGATTATTGTAACGGTTGTAAATTAAAACTATGTATGTTTAATTTACAGTAAAATATAAAAAATGCTAAAAGAGAATTTAAAAAAAATCTATAGTAATCTAATATCTCACTGAACTGTATTAACTATTGAGTCTACGTTCAAATGAGCCGGTTAGTGTCACATCGATTAACTCCACTTCTTCAACTTTTACAAATTTTCAAAACACTTGGTTGACTCCTAACTTTAATATAGGTATTCGAAATAAATTTTTCTAATAAAAAGATATAACAGATCGAAATGACAATTTGCTTTTTAGCTTTTCCATATGAGACAATGTATTTCAGAAGTCTATTTTATCAATTTACTCAACGTTTTGCATTACAAAATTAAACGATGTGTGCACTAAGCGGCTCAAATATAAAATAATCAGTAGGTCGTGACAGAAGAAACAATTTATCAAAGCCCCACTCTATTAAAGCAAATTTATTATTTTAAATAACAAATTTATTTATTATTTATATACAATAGATAAAAACTAAATTAAGTTTTTTATATTCTTCTTAAAACTCAAGAACGACTGGACCAATTGGACTAATTCTTTTTTTGTTGTGGTTGTTGTGATCGTTATTTTCAGAACAAGGTTTGTATGAATGAAACTCTTTGGTTTATCATCAAGAAAGTTGGATATTCAGATGGCATTTTTGTAAAAAATTTTAATTCAAAATGTGACGTCAGATCTGTTGTTTTATATGTTCATAGCAAACACGAATGTCAAGTTAAATATCAATATTTTGTAGACCAGAATTGAATTGAATAGAAATCAACATTTAATTACTTTAATGGTAATTACATGATCTTTTGTATATTGAAAACGATTAATCAATTTGATGTTAAAAAAGTGAGACGTGAATTGCAACAATCCATAAATATGTATTAAACTAACTGCAGAGCGATTGTTAAGATTTTCTTTGTTATTCAAGCCCATTTCTACTATGGTTTTTGGTAGCGTTTACATTGATTTAGTATTTCGAATTCATCATACATAATTGTTAAGGTCCTAGTGTAAAGTTTCTTTCCGTAATAAACAAAGTTATTCATTTATGACCTTAAGTTTTGTTTTTTTATTAATTATTTTAATAATACTTTGGCAGTGAACGTCTCTGTGAATCTGTTTTACGTAAAACGTATCACTTCACGAAATCGGGTTGAAAAAAATAAGAATTGTTAATCTTTTTGATCAACTTATTTGAATCAGAACTGAATTAAAAGCTAGTTTAAAAAAATTACAATTGAATGACAGTTAAAAATTGAAAACGTTTGTAAACGACTAACCGGTACTAAAAATTAATCAAATACATAGTTTATCTTTCTCTTTCTCTTACTTGTTAAGTTTACAAGTTGCACCGTTTTACACGACTTTTACAAACATATTCTAAATCGTAAATAATTTAATTTTCATTATTGAACTTTTCATCCCTTGAACTCTCGATAAGTTGAACTCCTAAAAACCATAAATCCATACTTAATTTATAGGTCGTTATCTTATCTATAGTTCGGCTCAGTAACCAAGTACCAGTATTAAAGTACCATAGTAATAAGTAACCAGTACCAAAGCTTAGAATGCCGCTACTACACAGTTGAGTACTTCGTGAGGGGAAGGCCCAAGCAGAATGGCCATTACATGGCCACAATTACAGTGGCCAGCACTGGTCTCAACAAATTGAATTGCTTAAGGTATATAACGTCGTTTCGGCAGGGCAATTGCGAGATGTATCACTGCATGTTCGAATTTCATTTCTAGTCGCCACATCGGTTTTTCATTTTGTTATAATCTTTATTTATTTCTCAATTTTTAGTGATCTGAAGTTTGATAACTAATTTTATGTCTTTAAATATGGGGAAACTTACTAAACGCGCTGCTCACATGAGACAGCGCCGTTTAAATGTTAAAAATTAGTAATTCATCCCCTTTTGAGGGGATTTTTTCTTGAGGGTTGAAATATTTTGCCTTAAAATATAATGGAAAAACTAAGTGGAATAGTCTTTCCAATAAAAAAAATCATCAAAATTCGATGATTTAGTTAAACGTCACTATTTCATCCCCTATTTTCATCCTTATGGGGTAGATATTTTCAATGTCAACCGACCATACTGTTCTATTTTATTATTTTATTAAAATATATAGTTAAATGTGAACTTCTAACGAACAAAAGTTTCAATTAAAACTTTTAATTTAATTTGAAATTTTTTAACAATTTTTATAACTTCGTACTAAAATAGAGCTTCATATTTAAACAACTAGGTACACATTTTGTTACTCAGAATTAAAAATTTGTATAATGTCGTAGTTTTATTTTCAAAGGTTTTTTTTTCTATATAAGCTATTGTCTCTTGTATATACATATAACTTATTTTTCTAGGGTTATTTTATATAACTATTTGGCTTCTTTAAAAACAATAATTAAAATCAACGGCTTCTGTTTAACAAAAAAAAAAAAAAAAAAAAAATACACAAAAACTTGCCATAGAGGTACCGATAGCATAAAATATGTTTTAAATTTTATAATTCAATAATTAATAATCGTTTAAATAAATTCTTTTCTATTCGTTTAAATTCACACGCATGCATGATAGTGCAATTTTATATATTCAAATGAGGGTCAAACTGTTGTAACTCAATTATCTATTTAAAATGTCAATTTTTTTTCTGGTTGAAGGTCAGAAGGTGCAACTCATAAAATATAATAAATCGAACTTTTATTAGAATTAATTTTACAGTCCTTAAATAAAAGGTTAACGACAAATCAATACTTCATAGCAAACTCAAATAGATACCTACGCTTCTTCTTTCGAACTAAGTTTTAAAGTTTTAATTAAATAAGTAAAAATTTAATCTTATTCACTCCAACACTATTAATTTCAACTCACCTACTTAAAATTAAATTAAACTATGTTAATTAGTAAACGCGTAATCACTTGAGAACGACTGAACCAAACTGATTTTTTTCAAGGGTTCGTCCAATTATGAGTTAAGTTTGCCATGAAAAGAAGACGAAAAAGTCACCAAGAAAATCAGAACAGTTAAGAAAATTTCGTTTGACAAATAACATTTGAACCATGATATATATATATATTTAGTTAAGCTGTAGATGTATATATATACATCTTCCAAATTTCTCAAGTTCCTCAACCCCATGTGAAAACTTTAAGATATCTGCAAATCGTGATAAAAGGACTCTAAGAGAATTTCATTATTTAACGTTTTTATTTCTTTTAGCAGTCCTTTATTACTGCCTAAATTTTTAGAAACCTTAAAATTTGAAAAATATCTTCAGTTATTGCCAATTCGATTTTTAATCCAATTAAAATCAACTGGTTTTTTACCCTTGACCAAATCTTCAAGGAAAAAGAGCGATGTTATAATTTCAATCCATTTCGATTATTATAGGTATTATTTGGTCCATTAAATTTTATAAAAATGATTGTTTTAAAGCGATTCTCGACTCTCGTAGATTTTTTCCTCGGGTTTTTTATGTAAGAATATTTTTCATTTAAAAAGCTAAAATAAAAGCCAATGCAGTCTTTTGTGAACTTGTGAAAAAAAATTTAAACTCAAATATAATTTTAATGCAGTTTTCAGCAACTGATAGAGAGTGATTCAAGAGGAAGGTTTTAAGGTATAAAACATGCATGTTTTAATAGAGAAAAGTCGAGAAATTTAAATATTTGTAATGTGATGTCATAACAAACATATTTTTGTGCACTTACATTGCAAACGCTGGCTAAACCTTTCGAGATAGGTCAAACAAAAATGCGGTAAAATTGCGTATCTTAAAAAGATTGATAAAAAAGTTCGCGGCGGGATATGTCTATCTCTTAAGGATGACCCACAGGTACCATTTTTTTCTTTTACATATTACAAAAAAATTATTGGTTATTTACCAAGCTATTTTAAACAATACAGTATTATTCCTTATCCAATTTAATAGATTAGATGCATTTCATGTAAATCAAAATTGCTCTTTACAGCATTCCATAAAAATGAATATCATAGAAGATATCACAGATTTAAAAAGCGTTGGCAGAGCGACTGGTTATTGTATGTCTTTCGTATTGGCTGTTTTATTGCTATCTTTTTCTTATAAATATAAAAATGCTATGTTGGTCCTTATTTAGGGCAAACACTCGAAAAATTCTACACCAATTGGGTATGCAAGGTACATGTAGGTACTCTTAAAAGAGTACGGTTGGTCACCCTACATAGGATAGAATAACAAATGAATCCTACAGGAACCGTATATTTCCGGTAAGTTTTCTTAAAGGTCGTGAAATAGCATTTTAGCACATTTTCCTCAAAAAGGCCTGACTAATTTTGCAAAGTAACGAAAGAAATCATATTATGAATTTCAATTAACACCCGATAAAATTAATAATGAAATTTTTACTTTCTTTTACTACAATATAGATAGTAAAGGAAGTATTGTAATCGGGTCAAATTTTCGAATTCGAGCTTTCACCGGAAACACATGTTTTGAGGTCCTCTGAGTCTAAAAAAGTGGTTTTTAAAAAAATGTCTGTGTGTGACAGCCATATCGTATTGAAAGCTTTATCCGAATTTTACCAAACTTGAAATTTGACCTCTATTTTATACCTAGTTGTGCCGCGAAGCTTTTGATTGAAATCAAATAACCGAAAAATCCACTTTACTCTTGGAGTTTTTGAGCTTTTCCAATTTTTTTCGAAAACGGCTCCAACGATTTTCTTTAAACTTACTATAGTTCTTTGACTCATTAGTGGCTACAACTTTTATTTGAAACTTTTTTCTGAGAAAATTCGAATAAGGACGATTCTGGGGTGAATGTTGGGAATTCGTATATGTTATATGTTATAGGTTGTATGCATGTAGATTTAGTCAATAATCACTCTCTTCTTTTTGTAGATTTAACTAATCATCACTCTCTCGTCTTACTTCTTTCGTCGTTTTTCACACACTGTCCACATCAAACTCTACACTCAAAACTCTCTTGTCTTCCCCTTGACACACCCCTCACACCCTTTCCCAATCCTACATCTCGGCCGTCCTGCATATCATTCGCCCCGAATGATCCCTGTTTGGCCGCCCCACAATTTTAAATGATCAGCACTAGTCGTTGTTCGGTTTGACCCCTCACCATGGCCGATTTTCTCCACGTCATAGCGGTCCTTTTCCCTTACTCCAACTATTTGGTACGGCCCCAAAAACTTTGGCCGCAACTTTATGCCTGGCCCATATTGCGTTCTTTGAATCGCCACTATATCACCTACGTGATAACGATAAGCCGCTTTTCTTCTTTTATTAAAAGTCTTTCGATTTTCCTCCTGTATCTTGAGCAATTCTAATTTGGCACTTTCTCGTAACTTTTCTCTGTCTTCTATAAACACCTCTCTTTGTTCTTCTTCTATCATCCGTTGCAACTCGAGATCCTCTTTTTTCTTCATTGTCACCCCAGTTAAAAGTCTAAATGGGCTCATGTTAATGCTTCTATGATACGAACTATTTAAGGCCACTTGTGCTTTCTTCACATGTTTGAACCATTCCTCGGGTTTGTCCACTGAGAGCTTTCGAAGAACCTCTCCTATCGTCCTCACTAGCCGCTCAACCTGTCCGTTTCCTCTCGGCACTCCCGTGGTTATTTGAATATGTTCTATTTTTTCGTCCTTACAATAGTTTCCAAAATCGATAGATGTAAACGCCGCTCCACGATCAGTAATTATTCGTCTCGGATTCCCAAATGTGGCTTGTTGTATTTGTAGTTTTCGCACCACCTCTTGCGCCCCCAACGTCTTAGTAGGGTAAATCCATGAAAACTTCGTATATGCATCCACCACCAAAAACAGATACTTGTAACTTTTTCTTGTAGACTCGAAGGGTCCACAATGGTCCAGATGATAAGTATCCAAAGGTCGATCCTTTGCAATTGGATATAAGAATCCCTCCTGTTTTCCGCACTTGCTCGAAGCCAAAATACAAGGTATACAGTTCGTAATGATTTCATCGATCTTCTTTTGGATATTTTCTATGTAGAATTCTTTATTAACTTGATCGATTGTTTTCTTAGCAGCAAAATGTCCAACTTCGTGCGCTTTCCTCAAAATCTCAAAACTCATTGTTTTTGGAATCACCAACAACTTCACTCCATCTTTTATTTTATAGAGTAGACCGGACTCCACCATATAATCCTCATATTCTCGATCCTCTAAAATCTGCATTATCGCTTTAACTCCTTCATCAGCTCGTTGAGCTGCCTCAACTCTCGTCGCAATTTCTCGGGTGATAACCATTGTTATCGGATTTCGACTAAGGCAATCGACATGTGCCATCCTAGTTCCCGAACGATGCTCTACCGCAAAACGAAACTCTTGCATCAATAATATCCATCTTGCTACTCTAGTGACCAAATCTCTTTTTTTCATCGTCGCCTCGAACGCCTGGCAATCGGTGACTACCTTAAATTGAATTCCAAGTAAATAACTTCTAAATTTTTTCAACGCCTCCACAATTGCTAAAATCTCCAACTCATAGCTGTGATACTTTTCCTCAGCGTCATTCGTTTTTCTGGACATGTAATAAACAGGGTGTAATTTTCCGTCATCATCCTTTTGTAGTAATATTGCTCCGTAACCATATTTGCTTGCGTCACAATGTAACTCGGTTTCGGCCTCATGGTTGTAAATAGCTAACACAGGTTTTTCTGACAATGCCCTCTTAAGTAATTCAAATGATACCACATGCTCAGGTTTAATTTCAAACTTAACGTTCTTTTTTAATAAGTCACTTAAGGGTTTGGATATCAAAGCGTAATCCATTATGAACTTTCGAAAATAACCCGTTAGGCCCAAAAAACTTTGAACCTGTCGCAACGTCTTAAGCATCGGAAATCGTTGAACCGCGTCCGTCTTAGTCCTCGATGGCATTAACTGATTATGCGAAACAATATGTCCCAAATATTCCACACTTCGCTTCATGAAATGACATTTCGACCACCTAAACTTTAAGCCGAACTCCGCTGCTCGTTGAAATATCAGTTTTAAATTCTCTAACGCCTCGTTCTCAGTTTTTGCCGGTAATATTAAATCATCAAGATAAGTTAATACAGTTCCATTACGTATGAAATTTTGAAATACGGAGTTGATAAATCTTTGAAAAATAGAAGGACTATTGCATAGCCCAAAAGGCATTCGTTTAAAAATATACTGAGCGTCGGCAGTTATAAAGGCAGTATACCTGCGGCTCCCATTATGCATTGGAACGTGAAAAAATCCGTTTTCCAAGTCCAAAGTCGTGAAATATTTAGCGTCTCTCAATCGATCTAATTGATCCTGGATATTTGGTAGAGGATATCGATCCTTTACAATTTTATTATTTAATTTTCGGTAATCAATACAAAGTCGCGCTGACCCGTCCTTCTTACGAACCAAAACAACCGGGCTTGCATAATCTGAATATCCCTCTTCAATGATTCCTTCCTTCAACCAGTTGTCTATCAATCGCTGAAGTTCCAACTGCTCCTGGTACGATAAACGTCGCGGTGGCTGACATACCGGAATAGTATCGGTTAGATGTAACCTAGCCTCTATATCAGTGGATTTGGTAGCGATCGGATTGTAATTTTCCACTAAATTTGCTATAATTCGTTTTGTATCGTCGCCCACCTGGACTTCGATATCAATCTCGCTCTCGACGTCCACAACTAACGCACTTAATTCATTATCGCTACTGTCATTTATTTCTAGTTCTTCATTTTCGACGCGATCGTTCGTCACGATTCGTTTAATGTTTTGCACTTGACCACATTTTACTTCAAAATTTACTAAGTCCAAAAACGGTTTGCCCAAAATAACACGATATCGCACATTACTGTTAACAACCAAAAACTCAACTTTTAGTTCAATATTGTCAATTTTAATATCAGCTACAAATTTTCCGCGAGTACAAACATTATTTCCTCCCAAACCGCGCAACTTTTCGTCACATGGCATTAAGTTTCCGCAATGCATTCTATTAAATTCACTTGTGTCCATTAAATTTACATCGCTTCCAGTGTCAATCAAACAGCAAGTTTTTAAATCATTTATCCACAACGTTTTAGTCATCATGTCCGAAATATTTTCGCTTTTCCGCACAAACGATTTAAAATAATCAGGCTTACTAATCGCGAAATAACACTGACGAATCAATGAGTTGTCTTTTCCCGGAGCGACAGTATCAACCGTGCACTTGGCCGCCACATGTCCGAACTTTGAACACTTAAAACACTTTGGTCCATTCATCCTGGATGGGCAATCGGTTGCTCGATGTCCCACAATTCCACAATTGAAACAGCGAATCTCCTTAGTTTCCTTCAATCCAACATTCACTGGCTTTTTCCATGTTGTTTCCCTTGGTTTCTCAAAATGTCTCTCCTGTGTTTTAATTTTTTCATAAACTTTTAACTTTTCTTTAAACTCGTCATAGTCTGTAGCACCATAAAGTATAGCTTTTACGGCAATGTCATCACTAATTCCTTCAATCACATATTGAATGACGTCTTCCTGTTTTAAGTCTGCTCGACTTCCAATTTCTCTCATTGTTAAGAAATATTCGTAAATTGTCTCACTTTTTTGCTTTTTTGTTTTCATTAATTTTTTATGAATCTCCGCACAGCTTGTTTTATTATCAAATTCTTTTAATAATAAACTCTTTAATTTTCCCCATGAAGTTATCCCCTTTTCCGATTGTATAAATAATTTCGCTGAACCACCCAACGACTTTTTCGCAAAAATGAGTTTTTGTAGCTCATTCCATCCCGTAATTTCTGCAATTTCTTCAAATTCTTCCATCCATTTTTTTATAGGAAATTCCTCTTTTCCATCAAATACTCGAATTGAATCCTCAACATCTTTAAACGTCAAAGAAAACGTAGCAACTTGCTTGCGTGACGCCATCTTGCATGTTATTGTTCTGTCTTTCTTTAACACACGAACACTCACTTTCTGTCTTTATCTTCTTCACCAAATTTGTAGAATTAGCTCGAAATTTGAATCTTTTGTATCCGTTGACTATTGAAAACCGTCGTTAGATTGTTTTAACCGTCGTTAGATTGTTTTAATTCTTAATTTTGATCCTTTTTCCGGCACTTTATCCTTGATCCGGCACTTTATTCTTGATCCTTTATCCGACACTTTATTTTTGATCCCTTATCCGGCACTTTATCTTTGATCCTTTATCCCACTTCTGATGTAGATTTAGTCAATAATCACTCTCTTCTTTTTGTAGATTTAACTAATCATCACTCTCTCGTCTTACTTCTTTCGTCGTTTTTCACACACTGTCCACATCAAACTCTACACTCAAAACTCTCTTGTCTTCCCCTTGACACACCCCTCACACCCTTTCCCAATCCTACATGCATATAGTTCTGTTTATATGTATAGTTATAAAGAGCTTATATTTCTTTTAACCAACAGCGAGTTTCATAAATTAATGTAAAAGAAAGTACTATGACGCCTCGCCGCAGATATTTTTAATTTATTTGATTTTCCTTATTGTTCATTGTCGAAGATATTAATATGAAATTTACGTATTGAAATATATTAAATTTTTAAATAATTAATAATAACTTAACGTAACTTCTTAATTGTAATGAATTTTTGTTAAAGATACCTCAGATCTTAACGTATTGAATACCGTTTATCCTAAAAAAATGCAAGGGTTCTGTAGGATAGCTACGAATCTTTTCTCTAAAATAGCTGAATTATTATAAATGACATTTGAAATGAAAAATTGTTATGAACCTGTGCTAATATCTCTTCCTAGAAAAGTAGTTTTAAGGATTTTGATTAACATACTTCGGATCTATCTTAATCAATAAATTATCTTTAAATACTCTCAGCAAAGCGAGCGGGTATCAGATAGTGTAATAAAGTTTGATGTTTTGTGATAATTTATTATAAACAGAGACGAATTTTGTAAAAATCAAGGTTGGAACGTAAATTTTTAAGGGCTGGAAAATGATATTTAAAGATTACCTTAGTTATCTTGGAGGCAATAATAACGAATGATATTTGGATAACTATACGGTATTTGGTGCATTATAAGGTTAAGTACAGTTATTAAAATATATAAACATATTCTTTTGATAGTTTTTTTTTTAGATAGATTCAGATGAACTGTGTAAAAATCAGGTTTGGAGATTGATTTCCTATTATTAAGTGATTAATTTTTGGACAGTTATTCTAAGTTTTGAAAGACTAGCAGTAATCTGCCAATATGTGGCGGTTTCATCTATTCTGATACTTTTTCTCCATTACTTTAAGATCCTAGTGGAAGAGTGCATCCAGAATTTGATTAACGTACTTTTAAATCTAACTCTTGAAGCACTTACTATGAAAATACTGAGTGAAAATATCTTAAGGGATCTTTTTCAGTCAAAATAGCTGAAAGAATTTTTTTTCAAATAGTTTTCTATAAATCAGTCTGTTTAAATTATATAAGTTCAGTAAAACGGACAAGTATCAGCTATGTATTGTATGTATTCTATTTGTAAAAACAATATTTTAATTACCTGCCATTCAAAACCATAAGCTAACTGTTAACAACATCAAAATTTTCATTATCAACTCAATCATAATTCATATAGGTGCCTGTACAGCTATATTGAAATTAAATCGTGAATTATTTAAGCAATAATTGCAAATGAAATATTACTAATTCGAATATAATTCGTAACATAAAACAACCCTGCATTTTGTTAATCTGCAATTGACATAAAAAATCGAACTCACATCAAAAATGCGACTGTAAAAACATTTCGTATTTTCGAATTTTTGATGAGAGATAAACTTTTGGTCGTAAACTACAGTACAAACCAAACGAATACATCGAAAGCAAATCGAAACATATTTTGTAAGTTTATGAAAAAATATCTATTGATAAACATTTGTAATGGTAAAAACTAAAATTTAATAGCTATTCAAGTCATTTTTATGACGTGAAAATTTATGAGACTCTTAATAAGAATAAAAAAGTTTTTTTATACAATGCTAAAGGAGATAAAAGGATGAGAAATATAATTTTTTTTGTTTTATTTAATTTTGGTGAAACCATTAAAACTATCATGTAGAGATTAAAATGCGTTCATAAAAAAAAGAATTAAAAAATGTCTACAATAACAGAACTATTATTAAAAGATCAGATAAGAATATATCTAGTTTTATTTTTGTCGAGGTGTTTTACATTTTTAATTTTCTTATAAGATGGTCGGGAAATTGAACACAGAGATTATTAATTGATACGCAATAGATAAATTTCAAATATTTCTTTTTTCGTGAAAATGTTCATACATGTTTAAATGGACATGTTCGATAAGAATACGTCCAACTTACAAATAAAAGTAAAAGTAAAAATACGTCCGTGTATTGTCACGGTAAGTCAAATAGTTTTGATATCTACTTTTGATATACGTATGCAAAAATTGATATAAAAAACATTTTTTTCGAGCTTAACTACATTAGTTATATTTTGTTCTTATCTTTCATGCACAATCTATTTATAAATTCTATGTTTCTTTGGTCTCGTAACAGGTGCTAGACGGGGATTCGTCTATCGATATGTCTACGGAGACAACTTGAGACGTGTCTCAGAGACCAAAATCGCGCAACATGACTACTAGTAAGTACTAGACTTAAGGTATATGAACTATCTTTTATGGGTTTCTTGATGTGTTTGTAGTTTGTTCAATATTTCATATAGCACTATATAAAATAAAATGTATAAGTTAATATACGGTAAATTCCGAATGATTAACTTGAAATAAATCTCGAAACTGGTTTGTTTGTGTTTTGTATAAGCAACCATTTCATTGAAATGTATATACATTGCCTATACCTTACTATAATTTTAGCACACTAATCTCATAGATATAGAATACTATCTGATACCCGCTCGCTTCGCTGAGTGTATCTAAATTTAACTGATTGACTAAAAGATTCTTTACGTTCATAGTGAAATATAAAAATAAATCTATTTTGACAGAAAAAAAATTATAGATACTTTCAGACTTTAGATTAAAAAAAGTTCATCAAAATTCTTAAAACTAATTTTCAAGAAACAGATGTAAACTGTCTTACATCAGCTTCTATACGATTTTTAGTAAAAAAGTACCGGTATTCCTTTAGGATTTGAAAATCTCTCATCCCAAATGTCATTTAAAACCGTACAGCTATTTTAGGGGGCATCCATTAATTGCGCGAGGCGTTTTTTGCGATTTTTAAAATCCCATCTCCTCCCCACTGGTAAAATGTTATGAGATTTGGCATACATCATTCCCCCAACCCGCAATCTAATGTTGTTTTTCAAAAAAAAAAAACGCGATATTTGGGAGACCTTCCCTTTCCTCAAAGTAAGATTAGATGGGATTCGGCTCGACCCCATCGGCTCCTGAACGCCTCACGTAATAGTTAATGGATGTTCCTTTAAAAGAATAGATTAGTAGCTATCTTACAGGATCTTTAACAAAACTTCATTAAAATTCGGTCCTTTAAGTAATTGTTGAATTTTGATGAATTTTGAAATTTTTAGTTTATTATTTTAATACGTTTATTTCTTATTAATATCTTCAAAAATGAACAATGAAAAAATTCAAATATTTTAAACAATTTCATTATTAATTTTAATCAGGTGTTAAATTGAAATTCATATTTATTTTCGAGTAAAAATTGTCAATTTATTAATTTCAACTTTGTAGAGATTTCTTTCGTTATTGTGTTAACTTGGAGGAAAATGCGTTACAATTCTATTTCACGAATTTTACCGAAACTTTTTCAATGTACGGTTTCTGTAGGATATAATTGTTTTTTCATGCATTACTCAGCCTTAAAAATAAGCTATATCATTTTCCCTAAAACTACCACATTGCAAAAATCATATAAATCTTTAACTCTGTGATAAAAAAAAACATATCTATCCCACGAGAATAGTACATCTCTCCTGAGTAAAAAGTAAATGAAATCTTCTTCAGGAAAGTGAGTTAAGACTCTATTTCGTAGATTTTAATGAAACTGCTTTTAAAAACACGGCTCTTATAGAATACATCCTTGTTTTGCTATCCCATGGGAACTGTATATTATTCCGCTATGAGAAGTAATCTATATCATTTTCTGGCCCCTAAACTACCACATTACAAAAGAGGAAGCTAACCTTTTGCTATGTAAAAAAAGCAAAAAATATCCGTCCCACGGGAACAGTACATTTTTTCTGGTTATAAAGTTTACTATATGTTAAACTGTGTTATTATCTATATCTATGCCAAATTTCTTTCAGATCCATTCAGTACTTTTTGGGTGAAAGAGCAACAAACATCCATACTTACAAACTTTCACGTTTATAATATAACTAAGAAGTAAAAAAGTAAGATAGATGTAAAGAAAAGCGTAATGGATTTACTACTATTTGTGTAAAAATAGGTGTTAAATCAGCGAAGAGCAAAGAGCATATTGGTCATCTATAACTAGCTCATAACACATGTAAAAATTTGACGGTTGTTGCAAAAAATGCGACAATGCATGACCTATATGTTTGTGTTGCCCTTTATGTTCCTAGACTGTTTTGGAATATCAACGAACTTTTTATGTGTTTAGGGTTTGCTAAAATTTTACAAACTTTAGTATTGTAGAAATGTTCTGAAGTTATTTAAATTATACAATTCTGCTTTTATTTTTATACTAACGATTAATTTATTGATTAATTCATTGCCAAAATTAAAAATAACTGGTTTTCATCAACAAAAACTTCACGACAAATCATCACAGAAATCCTTTTAAGTTTCCAAATTTAAAGATATCAAATTTTCTAATTGTTATGTATGTAGTATGTACCTATATTGTTATTAGTCTATTTGCAACAAGTCAATAGCCATTAACGATATAAACGTTTTAGTGTTCTTAGTATCGACCAGAACACAAAACTAGAAATATTTATAAAGTTATATATTACTTGTTTTTTCTTTTCCCATTCAAATACCTACCTTCAGGGTATGGCTTTAAAATCACGCGAAAATTAAGTAATTTTTGCCGCTAGAATATAGATTACGAATTCAAAATATAAGTAGCTTATGCAGTATCTTATTAATTTTTAAAATTAATAAGAATTAATTATTTAACATGATTTTTAAGATACTGGATTTAACTTTAAAGGTAAAATTTTAAGCTCAATTCATTGCACAAATGTCCAAGTTACTTGACTTGATGAGTATACACATTATTAGCTATATACCATGTCGTATTACCAGGGTTGTTGCGCGAGTTATATTGCTGATTGGCTGTTTTTCTCTCCATCACAACGCAACGTATTCGTATATTATAAGTTGTCATTAACTGTAAATCATATTTTTATTGGTATTTGATCAGTAACTTGATATCAATATTGTTGTTCACTTATCCGAAAATATCCGACGGGGAATTAATTTTACGCCGTAAGAGAAAGACTACCGACAGAGTTCGTGCTTATAGAAAAAGGCTCCTGGTGAGTTGATTTAATTTTTATAGTGAATTTATTCAAATTATTAGAACTTTCTGCTGGTTCATATGTTTATGTATATCAGAGCGATAGGTTGTTTAGTGTGATGTTTGTTTTAGTGTATATCCCTTTAGTCCAGAAACAATTTCTTCGCCACAACAAACGTTATTTAACAATCATTGAACATGATAGGTATTCTTGAAGTAACTTTACACTAGATAACAACAGGCAGATGATCGATTTAACAATAATCAACAAATTCAATAATGAAAATAACATTCGAGTATTAACATCAATAATGAAAATTAAAAATTAGTTGCAAGTAGTAAAAAAATTGTGCCGAAACGTAGCAAATGGAGGTAAATGCAAAATCTAGAAAATCAATTTTATCGTTTATTTTTATACCTTAAATCGAATAATTTTCCGAAAATTTTCAGTTACCTACCTAAATGCCTACAATCCGAAAAAAAGTTTCACTTCCATCGTGGTTTCGTAAAACCACCCAATAATTTCTTTTTAAATTATTCTCTTAACTTTATACATTTTCCTTTTTTAAATTAAACCTTTCATTAACGATTTAAATTTTGTTACTATCTTAATTTTCCATAGAACCTACGTACCCTACGTACATTCCAAGCATTTAGTAACTAACATTATGTTGATGGATAGGCAATCACTTATTCACTAATGCTTAATAGTATTTCTCCGGTATAAACTATAAATGCTATAAATTAACGTATGGCTTTGGCTAGTTTATGTTTTGTAGTTCGGCCTGTAGCTGTCATTGGAATACATTGCATGAGAGGGCTAGATAACTAATGGACTGTTTTTGGTATGTACATATTCAATAACACTGGCAGCCAAACATTAACTCTTATTTAGAGAAAATAAACATGTTCTTACAAGTTTCATTATTTAGTTTATATTTATCTACTTTATTTTTCTTTATTGAATGCAATTTATGTGATAAGATCCAGGTAACTTTAACTCAGAGTGTTGAAAATGAAGGTTATCATAGGTATAATTTACATGAATATCTTAGTCAAATAATAATATTGAACTAATTATTTCAGACTTTTTCGATGGTTGATAGAATTTAAAAATTCTCAATTTTCCAAAATTGATGGTTGTGTACTAGTCTTAAAACAAGATATCCCAAATGGGGCATTTGTAAATCCAGATCAAATTGCTGATTTAGTCAATGTTGGATCTGTAATACAATTAGATATAGAGTTTTTTATAAGTATAATAGTTATTTAAAAAAAATGTTTATAGCTCCAAGCGATAGTTGAGAGTTTTGTGGACGTTGAACAACCAGCTCATCATTCCGATCTTCATATAGCTTATGTCTATAGTAATATATCGAATCCACGTCTTGATTTGTATTTGCCAATGCATTTACGTTACCACCGTCCGCAAATTGGACAAGACTATAGTAAAATCGAATTTATGTATCCGTGGATTCTGATTCAGTGTCACAACTTAGAAAATATCTGCAGCAATAAAATAAAAGCACCGTCGTTACACTCGAAAGAGATGAAGTTATGGGCTAATTTATCTTACAACTCGGTTTATATTGAAATATTCAACAATTTGTATAAACCTATTGAACATTATTTTTTCAGATCTCCGAACCAATACAAGTCTTCGTACCTGTTGGTGATCTTGATCATTATCCAATCGTCTCTATTGTGACATTTTTGGTAACATGTTCCGCTTGTATCTATTTACTTTCTGTGATGCTCTCTAAGTCATTACCTCATAAAAATAAAATGTTGTAAATTGCTTTTAAAAATTACACTTAAGCACAAATTGTAGTTACGATCAAATAATAAATAAAATAAGAACATTCCAAAGTATTTATTAACGATTAATAAATTTATTTCTTTAAAGTCTCCACGGGTACCACGTTTCTTAGCGATTTTTCTAGCTAATACCCTCCCGCTTCGCTAAGCGTATCTAAATTAATCTGATTGAATAATAGAAGCATTTACCCAAAATAAAAAATTAAGACATTTTAACAAAAAAAAAAAAGATGATTAGATATTTCTAGACCATTGTTTCATAAAAATTTCATAAAAGTCCATTAAACTACTTTTCCAGGAAAAGATATAAGCAGCTCCCTGTCACTTAGATACGAGAAAGGCTAAAGAAACGTGACCGATTTCTACGGAAACGTTAGTACCTTTGAGCTCTTTTGGTGGCGCTAGTATCTGATGGAAAAACAGCTGTTCACTATATGTGTTGTTATATATGTATTTACTGCAGAGGATTTCCTTCTCCTTCCTCGATAATTTGAATGTTTACTCAGCCGAACTATAGATAAGATATTAACTATGGATTTATGGTTTCTAGGAATTGAACCTATCACTATAGGTACTTCTATGATCATTATAATTTTCAAAGTTGCGAACATATTTATAAGAATAACAAATACATAGTTTAAAATCATAGCCCAGTCTAAATCAACAATAAATTTGCAAAACATGATGTATGTCTGATTTTTAAAGTGAAACTTTTTATAAATCGTCTCAAATTTTTTGGCCTGTCTTTAGCATGTCGCTAAATGTAACACATTCTCGGCAGGGAATCGGCAAGTGTTCGGCAGAGCTCGTATACACATCGTTAGCTATATACCATGTCGTTTTCCCAGGCCTGTTGCGCGAGCTTTTACTGAATGTAATGAGCTATTTTCCTCTCCATGACAACGTTTTATTATATTATAAGTTGTCATTAATTGTCAATCATATTGGTAGTGGTATTTGTATTTTGATCATTGTATTGATATAAATGTTATTGTTTACTTGATCATGATACACAAAGAAACAATTAGTGAGAATAGTGCAAAAATATTCGACAGTGATGTTACAATACTCGTAGATAAAAACAGGCAGATGATCGAATTAACAATAATCAACAAATTCAATAAGGAAAATAACATTCGAGTATTAACATCAATAATGGAAATTCAAAAATAGTTGCAACGGTGCGTGTTAAGTCAGACAGTGAATTCATGCCACATCTCTTTCTTTCTATTTTATTTTCATACCCCAAATCGAATAATTTTCCGTAAATTTTCAATTACTTAAGTGCCTAAAATCCGAAAAAAAGTTTCACTTGCATCGTGGTTTCGTAAAACCACACAATTATTTTCCAGTATGTTGTTTGGACCCATTAAAACTATGTATTCTAAAATTTGCAACTCTCATAAAGTTGTGGTAAATTTTTTATAGAGGAAAAACCGTTAAAATTTTAACTCTGTTTCAGATTCTGCTCGGTATTTCCTAATCTATCCATTTTTCTACGAAAGCTATTCTTTACGTTTTTTAAGAGCATTAAATTTGTTACAAACTAAGCCTAACCGGAGCTCTGCAGTGCAATAGATTACCAAGTTACGGCACTTTGAAAATAGGCCAGTTTTTTGGAAAATTGAAAATTTTAGTTTTCGACCTTTTTTGGGTCGAAGTAGCGTCGAAACCATTGATCTTACGAGCAAAACTTATTGAATATAATTTGTATACAATTTAATTAGCTATAAATTAAGATTAAAGCGGGGTCTGTAAGTCTCGCAGTTCTCCCACAATCTCACAAAACCCATAAAAGGTAAAATCGCTTTTTTGTGGGTACTCCAGTATTGGTGGATTGTCAGGGTTTTCTTGAGGTTCGTCACCATTGTCCCAGTTTTTTACATTTCCCTAGAGCAGGTAGCACACATCGCAGAACATCTAAGCCCTGCTTTCAGGCCAGTGCAGTCACCTCTCAGCACCCCTTCTTGCATTTGCAAAAGAGGAATCTTAGGAGTTCTGCAGGGGCAAGAGCTTGCCGACTGGCAATGTAGAGGAATCCAGTCAACGTAATACATGTTTAAAAATCACTTCATATAGCAGAAAAGTGTTTTGGTACATTACTGGGAAAATGTAATTTTATCTTTTATGGTTTTCCTAACAGATTTTGAGAGAACTACGAAGCTTACAAACCCCACTTTGCACTTAATTTAAAGCTTGTTAAATTGCCTAGAAATTATATTAATAAGTTCTGCTCGTAGGATCAATGGTGTCGACGCAACTTTGACCCCAAAAAGGTCTAAAACTAAAAATTTCAACTTTTGAAAACTGTTCTTTTTTCAAAGTGTCGTAATTTAGTGACCCATTAACGTACAGAGCTCCAGTTGGGCTTTTAAATAACGTACAGAATAGCTTTCGAAGAAAAATGCATGGATTAGGAGAAATCGAGCAGAATCTGAAACAAGGTCAAAATTTTAACGGTTTTTCCTCTATAAAAATTTTTCCACAACTTTTTGAGAGTTGCAAACTTGAGGATACATAATGAAAATAACATTCGAGTATTAACATTAATAATGAACATTTAAAATTACTTGCAAGTAGTAGAAAATTGTGCCGAAAACGTAGCAAATGGAATTAGAAGCAAAAGCTAGAAAATCAATTATATCGTATAATTTCATATCTTTAATCGAATAATTGTCCGAAAATTTTCTGGTTGTTTACTTAAATGCCTACAATCCGAAAAAGTTTCACTTGCATCGTGGTTTCGTAAGACCACACAATATTTTTTTTTTTTGGTGTCTTATGTCGCTTTAACAGCTTAGGTCATATCACGACTGTCTAAACACAGATTTTTTTTTTTTTTTTTTTTGATGTCTTATAGTCGCTTTAACAACTATGGTATATCACGACTTTCTTACACACAGAAATATTCTGTGGGTCTTGAATCTTAATTTCAATCTTATATCTAGGGATTCGACGGGGATCGAACCCAGGAACCACTGGCGCATGTAGTGGAGAGAGCAATTGCTTTAACCACTGCGCCATCAAGTGGGTTACAGAAAATTTCTGTTGGTCATTTTTAATCTTAGGTCTATGATCTTAGTTCTAGGATTCAACGGGAATCGAACCCAGACCAATTGACGCATGAAGTGGAGAGAACTACTGCTCTGAGCCAATAGGTGGCCCAGATTTGTTTTTATTGGTCTATTCCTCACTTATAAAAGCTTTAAATAATCTCTACCTCAGACTACGGCTAACATTTAGTTCTAGTTTTCTATACATTACTAAAGGAATCATCAAAAAAAGCATTTTTAAGTTCTTAAGAATTTTTAATTTTATAATTTACTTATTATATTATATATATTAACATATATTTGATGAATGATAACAACATTGTTATAGGTATATCTGTTCAACAGATTAATGAATTAATTAATTATTGAAATAGCATAGACTAATCTAAATCACAAATTTACAAGGGAAATATTAATTCTTTTTAATATTCCTCAAAAGATTCACACCAATCTCTCCTTTACAATTTCTCCTTTGTTGTCGTCTCAAAAGAATCAACTAGCTTTGTTATCTTGATTTCTGTAATGTTAGCCGTTTCTAAAAAAGATAAACATGTTTAAATCTTTAAAAGTAGAATAGGATAACATTAATATGTACCTTCATCGGTATCGGATTCAGATATATTATTCCATTTTTGAATTGTCGCAGAACCAAAACATATGAAAAATAAGTTACCAAAGAAGTAAAATCCAGCGGATATGAAAAATACCAATCTCCACTGCGCTACTGAGTGCTAAAAATAAATATCAAGATATAATATTAATAATATTTTGTGGATGAGTTGCTACTTGTACATACCTCATCGGTTACAATCATACCAACGATTAATGGTGCTAAAATAGACATTATATTTGCTGCACAGTTTGTAATTCCCATCATGGTACCGGCATGGTTTGGAGCCAAATCAATATGATTTACTTGGAAACCAACATAAGAGGCTGCATTCAGTCCAACAGCTACAGTCAAAAGAGCTACAGCTAGTTGCTTTTGATCAGGTTGAACATATCCCAAGCCAATTAAAGCTAAAGCTGGTAGCCAGTGAGCTACAATTAAAAAAAAAAGTTAACTTATGAATCTAATGCCTTACTATCTATGTAATCTCGTATTATTACCGATTGTATTGTTGAGTTTTCGAGACACACTTAAAGAAACCCATTTATGATTTAAACTGTAATCTGATAAGAAACTAAACACAAAACTCAATAGCCACATCACAAGATACGGTAATGCTGAAGTCAGTCCATTCTTAAAAAAAATTTAATATAAGAATGTTTACTCGAGTCGAAATTTTAGACCTATTGTAGCCCTAAAATGAATCTTTTACCCTCTTTTCAACCTACAAAGAGTAAAATAAACCTCATCTCAACCAAAACGATATTTCATCGTCCTCATTTTAGCCTACATGAAATTTTTATTATATTTTGTAAACCTCGTTTCGTCCTAAAAAAAGTTTTATCATCATAAAACATAAAACTTGGTTGTAAATCTGCTTTTTTACAATATTGCAAATATTATATATTAATAACCCAAATTTTATATCTCTCTCTTTCCTATACTGGATGCTTATTATAATATTGTGTAGCCTCTACTAGCATAGAATTTATTGTGTATCTGGATATGATCCATTACTGGTTTAATCCTTAATCCTGTTTGGTCTTGTTCATTTTTACTCAGCTTTACTTACGTTAGTCATTTTACAACAATTGGATAAACTTATTTCACTACCTATTTGATTTATTTTTCAATATTGTCTATATCAAAAGGCCTAAAAGAGTAAATGTAAAAAAATTAAGGGGGTATTCTAGTCTAGGATTTTGAAAAAATTGAATTTTTTTTTCTTTCATAATCCGATAGTTTATATATTCAAAAATATCTTCCAAAAAGGATTTTTCAAAATTCAAATTATTTTCGAAGTTATAGCCGTTTTAGTTTCGCGACAACTAGACCGGTTGAGCCTTAACGTAAAACTTTTTTCTCGAAACTACTTTTTTCGATGCGGTCGCCATAATATCTCAAATTCTAATCAGTCGATTTACTTGAAATTTGGCATGAATATTCATTAAATATCTCTCTATCGCATGAACCAATAAAAAATGAAAATTTTAAATTTGTAATGTTTTTAAAAAATTCGACAAAGTTAAAAAATGAGTGAAAAAATCGACCTTTATTTTTGAGTAGCCGCCATTTTTTAAAAAAAAATTTTTATTTGTACTTATCAAGAATCCATCATTGTTTATTTTTTCAAATGACCACAAGGGTAGAAATCATGACGACGAGGACACGGTCTTTTTTTTCCCCTCTACTTCAAAGACGCATAGCTCAATGAAAAATAAAAAAAAAATTTTAAAATTAATTTTGTGTACTCTCTGAATATAAATAAACAAATGATAAAAAATGAATACTAAAAATATCAAATGTTTTTTTTTATCAATTGCCTAAAAACGCTCGAAATTCGGGCCTCTAGACTAGAATACCCCCTTAAAGGTGAAAAAGCCGAGTTTAAAAGAAAAAGTGTGAAGAAATTTGGTTTAATTTATTATCTTGAAAGTAATCAGAGAGATGTTATACAATTAAATAAAATTTCTAAAGAAATGCGCATGTTTGGGAATATTGTGGATTATAATAAAAGAAAATCCTGGAAAAAAATGATGGCAATGGCGACACTAAAAGAGCTGGTAAACGAGGACAAGGAAATTAAGAATTAAGAACTGATATTTGTAATATTCTTATTACTTTTAAATTTATCGCTAATTTTAATGAAACTTGTATATTTAATGAATAAAAAAAAACAAAATATCAAAATAAAAATGTTAAAAAACCCTACCAATAAAACAATAAAAGAGAGTGACAAAGAAAGAGCGGAGAACAGAGGGAGAGAGAGTAAATTTAAAAAAAAATGAACCTCATTTGAACCTAAACATTTTATTTTGTCCGATAAATGCCACTTGTAGGTTCAAATGAGGACCAAAATTCAAATGCAAATGGCCTCTTTTTCAATCTACTTGAACCTCCAAATAGCTTAGATTTTGAGGGCGAAAATAGGTCTAAAATTTCGACTTGGGTACTTATTAGAAAATTACGGTGTATACTCACAGCTTTTAAATCGTAATTTAAAATATTTTTCATGTAAGTTGGCATTTCGGTGAGTAAAGTCCAGAAACCCCAGTTTTGGCCACTGTGCACAATGATCAAAGCCCACATTGGTAAAGAGGTCATTATGGCACACCAAGGCGTTTTGATTTTCTGTGTACAAATTTAAAAGATTGAAAAATGATTAAGTTTGAAAAAAAGCTCATTGTACCTTTTCATGTATATCGACTGCATCCCCAAATGAATTTTTTATGTACTCTTTTTCTTCTTCCGAAATTCGGCGTTGCTTTTGGGGCGAGCTAGCTCCAAAAAGAAACCACAGAATCGACCAGAGCATGCCGAATGAGCCAAACGAATAAAAAACACACGGCCATCCTAAAGTAGAACTTGCTGATATGAAACCAGAGAGCGAAAGAGCCAGAATCGTGCCAACTTGTGCACCGGCATAAACGAATGTTACAAATCGACCACGTTCGTCAGATGGAATCCAAACAGCTAATAATGCGTGGGTGGATGGAAAAACAAATCCTTGACAAAGTCCTTGAATAACACGTCCTGCAACCACTGCACTCCATCCGTACGGAGCTAACCAGGGCGTAGTGATACAAGCCACCGAACATATAAACATTGCGATCCCCAACGGAATATGTGTACCATATTTTTTTCCAATGTAGGCGGCAGGAACTTGTGTGATTACATATCCCCAAAAAAATGAACTCAATATCACATCTTGAGTGTGTTTCGGCCAATCATAGGTCTATAAAATGAATAACTTTTCGATATAAATATATATTTTATTTAAGTAATTAAGCCTAATTCTACTGACAGCAAATGGAGCTGTTGGATCAGTCATTGCCACAATTGCTACCGACATATTCACTCGTAAACTGTACGCTATCGTAATACAGAAAAACATGAGAAATGCTTGGATATGACGCCATCCCCAGCCAACATCTGTAAGTTAACAAAGAATTTTATAAAGAAAGAATCAATGACTAACAAGTTCAAGTTAAATATATGAAAACTGTTCGAGCATAAACATCAATGGCATAATTAAAATATTTTTAACACAACGATAAATAATTTTATTTAATATAAAATAGATTGAAATGTAAAAAAAAATATTAATTTAAAAACTTTATCTTATACCAAGAAAATGCGAAAAAGTTCAAATTTTTCATTTGGTTACAATTGTTAAAAAAATATGAATGAAACTGTTAAGTCTTCTTTTCTTTATTATAGTTATAAAAATAAAAATATAGTTTTAATGATCCATATAACTAATCAATGCCTACACTCATTATGAGCTCATTAATTTGATCATGTAAAACGATTGTTTGTGCCAATTGAGCATTTAAAGTCGCGAAATATTGGGTAATTGAAAAAGGAATTCGAATGCTTATCAAAACGTTAATAAAAAACGTTTTAATTGAAATTGAAAATCTAATAACAGTAGTTAAAAACCGTGAAAATGGTTATATTAAAAAAATAAATTGATAAATGTTAGAATTGTGAAAATTTCTGCATCATGATTTTATATTGCGGAATTACCTATTTAAACCAATGATCGAATGTGTTGAAAAAGTTTTATGTAATCCATGCAAATAACTATTATTTTTAACTGATTTCAAAAAAAGGAGGAGGTTCTCAATTCGACTGTATTTGTTATTTTTTTTTTTTTATGTTTGTTACCTCAGCATTTCCGACTGGGTTAGTTGGTAATTGGTATTTTGTAGTTTAAAGGTCGCTATATATAGTCGTATTTCCTTGGCTGACACCAACTCCAAAAATAACAATAGTTGTACATTGAATCATCCTAATAATTTGTAAGTTGTAGATACTGCAAGGATACGCCATTATTTTGTTACTTTTTAGTGCATTTTTTGTTTAAACATTTTTATATATTTTGAAGTCGGTTTTTCATTTTTTTATAATATTTATTTTTAGAAAAGCATAATGTTGCAGATAATGAAAGCAAATAAGATACGTTGATTTAAAATTAAGTACTAAATGATTCAAATAGATCCAATTTTTTTCTAACCACTTATTTAAAAAAGGATCAGATTTTAGAATTTACCACTTGTACGCACTTCTTTTAATGGTACTGTAAAGGCGTCAAAAGCGCGTATTAATTTTGTTCAAAGCTCCTTAAGTGCTAGTCTGAGGCATTTTAATATAAAAAATTTAAGGATTTTTAAAATATCTGCTGTTAGGCATCACAGTACTTTCATTTGTAATGGTGGTAGTGGTTACCTACATTTATTTACATATAATATATTTACAATTGTATAGGCCAGCACTGGCCCCCAACAAATCAAATTGCTTAAGGTTATAATGTATTTCTGTCAGGACACCTGCGAGAGACAATAACTGCAAGTTCGAATTTCTAGTCGCCACACATTTATGAAACTCGCTGTTAGTTAAAAGAAATATAAGCACTTTATAACTATACTTAAAAACAGAACTATATGCACACAACCTATGTCACGTATATACGAATTCCCAACCTTCATCGCAGAACCGTCCTTATTCGAATTTTCCCAGGAAATAGTTTCAAATAAAAGTTGTAGCCATCAATGAGTCTAGGAACTATAGAGAGTTTAAAGAAAATTGTTGGAGCCGTTTACGAAAAAAATTAAAAAAGCTCAAAAACTCCTAGAACTAAGTTTAGCTTCCGGTTAACCGATTTTAACCAAAAGCTTCGCTACACACCTAGATAAAATATGAAGGCTAAATTCTAAGTTTGGTGAAATTCGAATAAAGCTTTCAATCTCATATGTCTGTCAAAAATGTTTTATAAACCACTCTTTTGGACTCCGGGGACCTCAAAAAATGTATTTCCGGTGAAAGCTCTGATTTGAAAATTCGGCCCGATAACAATACTTCTTTTACTATATAGTAATAAAAGAAATTAAAATTAATATTACAAGAATAAAATTATAATACTTTTTAAAGAGTACTTTTAATACTAATTACTTTTACTACAATTGCCACCCCTAAAAATTCAAACGCAAGACATTACTTTATCATTTTATCAAACATTAGCTTGAACCATTTTCAAAGAAAATGACTCATAATACTCAAAATAGATTTATCAATATGACGTCACTGTTTGTTGCCTTGGTTACCAATACATTTTATACCCAGTCAAAAGGGCGATGAAGGGTCGGCTGAGACAGCAGCGAAACAAATACTGGCGAGAAATTTCCGGTCAGAAGCTTAGCAAAAGAATGATGCGGAGAACTTACTCCTAACGCACCGCTGAGGTATTACGACTGGGAAGGAATCAACTCAGAACAGTAACGGTACTGATAATCGGACACTGTGAACTAAGATAGCATCTGCAAACTATTGGTGTGTTTTAACACATTCACGTCGGGGGGTTTATTTGCCCATCTTACTTGTGTAGCGGGGTCATATTCACCAAATGATGTAAAAAAAATTGTTTTAGTTAAAAAAAACGCTAAAACGTTTTAACCAATCGTTTTATTTCAAAATAATTTGAAGTCAGATGTTAGAATACATTGCTCTACAACAATTATTTTTTTTTAATTTTATAGTGTTTCTAATGAACATGGAAAAATGTAGAGAAATACTGAAGTTTTGGAAGAAATAAAAAGAAACATATTTCTCGGAATTTCAAAAACATAATTGCAATTCATTTATTGGCATTCCACGAAATTTATCCAAAAGGGTTACTTTTTCATATTCTACCCGTGTACATATTTTATTTTAAAACTAAGCTACTAAGCTAAGCTTAAAAAAACAAGGACACTTACATATTTGTTCAATAGAAAGTTCTATCCTATAAAAATCGATTTCTTTTAAAGTTATACGGAAATATTTTTTTATATATAAATATAAATATAATTTAAATAAATACATAAATATATATAAAATATTTATATATTATATAATATTTACGTAAAAATTATAATGTTAAATAATCTACAAGGCAGAAGACGCATATATGCGTCTCCCGCGTCTAAGGAAGGGTCTCTGAAGACGCACCCATGCGTTCCCCGACGTGAATGTGTTAACAAGACCTGAAATGCAGACTGTTTGGGGATGGGGAGGAAAACGCGACCTGACAATGAACCTGGAAAAAGCAAGAACTCTTGTCTAACAGGGATACATGAGCAGAACAGGAGTACAATAAGCCTAAGACTGCAGTGCGGGGGGAAACGAGCCCTAAATTTTTTTTCTGCTAACAAATGACTTGATTCTCAAGGAAAAAGCTTTTGGATTGCTTGCTCGTTAAAATAATTCATCATCACATTTTGTACCAGAAGTTTATCAGAATATTTTGTATCATTGATATTGCATCAGAAGTCAAAAAAATTACTCCGCACTTAATTCTTATATAAACAAAAACAAGTTAAAATAATATTTTGTTTGGATGGAAGTAGAAATTTATTGAATCGTTATCTTAAAAAAATAACTTAACATACTGCGTATTATACGAAAAAAAAATTATATTTAGAATATGTTTAATATAATTAATAATAAAAATTGCAGTAGGTAGGTATACCAAAAGATCTCAAGTGAAAAAAAAAGTTTTAATTTTTATGAAGTACAATTTACTGTCTACGTCTTAGTAAATATTAAAGCAAATCATTTTTTAAATAATATAATGATATCAACAGGAAAAAAGTTTTAATATAATACTTCAAAGATATACAAAATGTAATCAACTTAAATTATATCAGTTATTATTATTTACAAGAATCTAATCTTGAGTTTATAAATTATAATATTTTCTAATTAACAAATTTTTGTGGTATAACATATCTACTATCAATGTAAAGTTTACAATATTATTACAGTGATTCAGATCCAAGTTGTATTTTATAAATTCAAGTTTAACAGATCTACAATTGATATTAACTCTGCTAGCACAATTGAATATTAAATAAATGAATATCAGTTGTGGATCTGTAAAACCTAAATTTACAAAATACGTTTGCAACATTTGAAGAGAATATTTTATACACTCGAATTTGGATTAGCGAGAACTCGAAAGATTGAATTTTTTTACTTACTCATCAAAGTTTTCATATAAAAATCTTACTTGAAAGATTGTTACTTTTAATTCAAAGTTGGGTCAGACTTAACGGATTTAAAAAAAAATCGAATCAGAGGTACCCAAAGGAAGCGTAATTGGACCGCTGCTATATTTAGTATATACAGCAAAGTGCAGACATACCGCTATCTGATGACACGCTAGATAGCCACATTTGCACACGATACAGTTATTAATTCGTTTTTGCGTAAAAGGTTTTTATTGGATAGTATTACTTTGTATAACGTATTAAGAATAAAATTTTATTTACAGTTTTCGATTTCAATAATTATATTATTCTTTAATTTAAATGCTTACTAATATTATAAAAGTGAAAGTTTGTGTGGATGCTTGTTGCTCGTGGGATAGAAATTTTTTAATTTTTTCAGAGCGAAAGATTAACTTCGTTTTTTACGATGTGGTTGTTTAGGGGTCAGAGAATGATAAAAGTTACTTCTTATACCGGAATAATAAACGGTTCCCATGGAATAGTAAAACAACTATGGATCCTATAGGAACCGAGTATTTAAAAGCAGTTTCGTTAAAGTTCACGAAATAGACTCTTAACTCATTATCCTTAAGAAGATTTGATCTACTTTTTACTCAGGAGGGATGTACTATTCCCGTGAGATAGATATGTCTTTGTTTATCACAGAGTTAAAGATTGATATGATTTTTGCAATGTGGTAGTTTGGGGGAGATTGATATAACTTAGTTTTAAGGCTAGAATAATGCGTGGTTCCCATGGGATGGTAAAACAATTATATCCTACAGAAACTGTACACTTAAAAAGTGTCGGTAAAGTTCGTGAAATAGAATTTTAACGCATTTTCTTCCAATTTTACACAATAACGAAAGAAATCTCTACAAAGTTGAAATCAAAATATTAACAATTTTTACTGGAAAAATTGAGTTTTTAAATATTTGAATATTTTAATTGTTCATTGTCGAAGATATTACTTAAAAATAAACGTATTAAAATAATAAACTAAAAATTTCAAAAAATTAACAATTACTTAACAGAACGAATTTTAAAGAAGTTTTGCTAAAGATCCTGTAAGATAGCACTAATCTATTCTTTTAAGGGAACATGAATTAATTACGTGAGGCGTTCAGGGGATAATGGGATCGAGCCGAATCTCATCTAATCTTACTTTGGGGATATGGAAAGTCTCGCAAATATCAGGTATTCTTTTTGAGAAAACACACGTTTTGAAATATATCACATTCGATTTCGGGTTGGGGGAAAGGGCTATGCCAAATCTCATGACATATTACCAGAGAGGAGGGGAGGGGGATTTAAAAAATCGAAGAAAATGTCTCGCGCATTTAATGGATGCCTCCTAAAATAGCTGATCGGTTTTAGATGACATTTGGTATGAAAGATTTTCAAGTCCTACAGGAAGGAGTACAGGTACTTTTTTACTAAACATCGTATAGAAGCTCATGTGAGACAGCTAACGTCTCTTTCTTGAAAAGTAGTTTTATGAATTTTGATGAACTTTCTTTGGATCTAAAGTCTGAAAGTATCTTTCATTTTTTTTCTGTCAAAATAGATTAATTTTTATATTTTGCTATGAACGTAGGGAATCTTTTAATCAATCAGTTAAATTTAGATACATTCAGCGAAGCGAGCGGGTATCAGCTAGTATTTTACAATTTTAGCTTTGTTTATAACTAAAATTGCTTTTACAGCAAAGACTATTTACAAAGAAAGACAATAACAAAATAATTATCCAAATGGTTGACAATATTAATTAAGTAATCCCATCTTCTATTCCAGTAACTTGTATTTGAAAATCCAACTTCCATTACACCCATCAACGTCTTCTTTCGTATATCGTATGATACCTAAACATTTTGAAATTAATTAATTGAAATATTTCAAAAAAATTTTAGATACAACGTTATTGCAAAATGGCAAATTTTGAATAACACGTCTGTAATTAGTTACGAAATTTAACCAGACTAATATAAAAATAGGTTCTTTGAGCGGAAGAGTCTTGAAATAAATAGTCCACGTGAACAGTCTAAAAATAAATCGTAAACGTCAACAATCTCTCGTGAAGTGATCAGCGTGAAATAAATCTTCGATCAGTGTTAAAATAAATAGTGAAAGTGATCAGTGCTTGGATAAATTGTGAACATTGTGAAATAAAGTGAAACAGTGCAATAGTGAGTGACAACAATTAGTGAATAAGTATCTGTGAAAACTGACTAGTTAAATAATGAACTAACTCATTGTTAACGTGTAGGTTATATTAGTGAAAATAGTGTTAGATAAATCAATGAACAATTGTTAAAAATAAATTTGTCGTCATTAAATACAAATTATCAAACCCGTAAAAACGTTACAATATATAATAGTTCTGTTTATATGTATAGTTATAAAGAGCTTATATATTTTTTAAGCAACAACGAGTTTCATAAATGAAAGTTATAGAAAGTACTGTGACACCTCGCAGCAGATATTTTTATATATTTTATTATGATATTAAAATTTAATGTATTAAAATGTAGGAAATAAAAAGTTGTTTTTGAAATTAAAAAAGTTGTGTTTGAAGTAAAAAAACTGTTTTGTAGTAAAAAATGCTTAAAACAAAAACAAATAAAACTAAACCAAATAAAACGAGTTAATACTGCGTTAATAATTATGATTCAATATTTAAATTATTTTAGTCGTAACCCTGTTACACTGTAGTTAATCAATCAACATTGACACAAACAAATCTGATTTATTTTATTTGTAAATTTAAAAAAAAAATCAACTAATGCGTTGTTTTAATATGGTTATGTTACTTAATGAATTTATGGGTAAATTAATCGCGTTTTTCATGTGCAGAAATAACAAATAACTTTTCAAGGTTTCAAATAAATACTTCAAATATAGAAAAAAATTTTAATTACATTTTTATTAAACAAGGAAATTGTTTGAATTGATAAAATAATTTTGTTGAAAAGATAAAGCCATGTGAACCATCATTTGAAATTAATAATATAGAGGTACATTAAATGATTATAAATAAATTATACCAGTTCTTAAAGAAATATGTAATTTAGAAAATAAACTCAAAGTAGAATTAACAACGTCAAAATAATTTTTCCAAATAATTATAAATGCAATGTTAAGTATCCTCAATTATGAGTTTATCTATTCTGAATTATCTGAAATTTGTTCAAACGACTGTTTTTAGTCGTTTAACCAATGCCGAACAATTTCAGTCATTTACAATGATTAGAAAAAATCAAAAGTATATTATTATTCTTATAGTTGAACTCTCAATGATTTATCTGTATGTTGAACTATATATCAATAAAATCAATGGAAGTTATCTATTTTTAAAATAAAATTTATTTCGATAACATGAACATGTATTATAGTCATTTTTTCATTGAAGTTTCTAAAGTTTTTCTTAAATATATATACAAGCTTAAGTGGCAAATAGTGGTTTTTGAAAATATGTTTACTGTTTTTAACTAACCTGATTTGATTTTTTCATCGGGCATCGCTTCGATTTCATTGTTAGCTTTTTCAGTTGATACCATTGTGATGAGAGTATTATTATCAAGAGGAATGATAAATAAACACGAGTTTGAGTGATGAAATAAGAAATTGGTCAAAAAACGTGTTAATAATTGTGAAACATTTCGATATATTTTTTTTATAGTATTGTAATTACAATGATATGTAAACTGTTCCGTAGTGATTGATATTGCATTTGAATACACAATACTATTATATTGTTGTTATCTTCTTGTAAGTTTATCACTTGCTTTCAACAAACTAAATGTTTATCCAAATGGAAACCTTCCTATATATATTTCATAAGTCTATACAGTCGGATTTTCATTGAGGTGCGAGCAATTTGTTGCATTACAATGACTATAATGGCTATATATGTAGATATGAATACGATAAAAAGATCTTTTTTCAACGATATAGTTGCAAGCTAAAAAATTTTAGAAATTGATTTTATTATAAAAAATCAATTACAAACTTTTTAATACATAGTTAAACTTACTTCAAAAAAAATTAATTTAAATCGCTAAACAATTAAATCGATTTTCCTCGTATTATTTACGCTCAAGTTCAGTAAAAATTATTTGTTTGAATGATTTGATTTAGGAAAGTCTTTCTTTATAAAGTGATATTAAAATATTTAAACTAAGGATATGATTTGGTTTGATACAATTTTGTTTATTTAATCTGAAAAATGTTGTAGGTCAATGGAATATTTTTATTTTTATTTTTAGATAAATTATAATTAATTTTTGTTGGTTGTTTACTTTCTACTCTTAAAATCAATTATGGTTATAGAAATTAGACGTTGATTATCAAATATTCGGCATTATTTTTTTCATAATTTTGTGATAATTTTGACAAAGCTCTTTTTTAGAGGGATGTTCAAGTCACTTTAACATCTAAGGGCTTACCACGATCAGGAATTTGTTGATTGTCTTGATTTATAAGATACTTAACTGATAAAAGGGGTGAAAAAAGGGTGTCCCAAAAAAGTGAAAATCCACCCTTTTGGGACCCCCTCTTTTTCAATCCTTTTGGGGCACTCTAAGTTTATTAATTCCTTCTGGGGAACCCTTTGAAAGAAGTGAGCGTCTCAAAACGAGTGAAAAATCGAGGATATGTTGAAAAAAGAGGATAATTTTTAACTCATTTTGGGACCCCCTTCTTTCATTTTTTTTGGGGAATTTTCATTTTTCACTTCTTTTCAGACACCTACTATTTTTATCCCTTTTGAGGCACTTTCAATTTTCCCCCTTTTGTCAATCAAGACAAGCAGCAAATTCCTGATCGTTGTAAGACTCTAATTTTTTATTTCATCCCCTTGGGGATACCCTCTTTTTCACTACTTTTGTGACCCCCTTTTTTAACTTCTTTTGGTACACCCTATTCAAACTTTTGTATCGAAGGTTCTTTGAGAGCTTGTTGACATTGCTAAACAAGTTAAGACTTTAAACCGTCTTAGATGATAGTGCCTTTAACGATGCCTGACTGTGACTTGTAATGTTAATGTGTGCTCCTGTAGGTCAATGGAATTTTTTTTTAGAAAAATTATAATTAATTTCTGTTGATTGTTTACGCTCAACTCTTAAAATCAATGATGGTTATAAAAATTAGTCGTTGGTTATTAAATATTCGGCACTATATTTTTATATTTTTGTGGTAATTTTGACAAAGTTCTTTTTTGGGGAGGATGTTCAACTCACTTTAACATCTAAGATCTTCCATGAACAGGAATTTGTTGCTTGTCTTGATTTGGAAGATACTTAGCTGATCAAAAGGATGAAAAAAGAGGGTGTCCCAAAAGAAGGGAAAACACATTTCGTTTGAGATCCCTATTTTCACTCCTTTTGAGCACTCTCTTTTTTCACTCACTTTCAAGCACCTACTATTTTTATCCTTTTTGGGACTCTAATTTTTTCGCTCCTTTGGGGATATTCTCTTTTTCACTCCTTTTTAGACCACCATTTTCCACGTGTTTTGGGACACCTTTTGAAAACTTTTGTAAGTCGAAATCTTTTTGAGAGCTTTTTGACATTGCCAAATCAGTTTAGACTTAATCGTTTAAGATAATAGTGCCTTTAACGTTGCTTGACTGTCACTTGCAATGTTAATGTGTACTCCATTTAGAACTCTCGAGAGGTTAATTTTGGCACATTCATTTAGTATAAGTGTTGCAGCTTGGAAGATGGTAGTACATGTCCCAAGAGCATGTTCAATTTGGCCATATGGTCCCTAAACGCCTGTCCCTGCTCGTCCATCCAAAAGTAGGCCTTCGGTGAATAATACTAGGTCGTTCTTAAAGACCGGTCCTCTCAATGCCCATACTGGTCTGTTAAGTATCCAAACATTTTATGATTGTTCAAAATGTCATCCGATGGCATTTGAAGCACCAGATCCTTTAATATTTTATTTAGGATTTCTAGATGACCCGTGAGGTCTTCTCGTTTTAACTTTGCTTCAGCATTTATCGGAGTCTTAGAGCAGAGATCATATTCTCCCTTATTACATCATGATGCAAAGGAAAGAGATCCCGGATTACATTCAGCACAGCAGAGGATTTTAGACTTTAAAAAGCTTGATTGCTCAATCACAGATAAGATAATATGCATTATTAATCAATCCATCCGCAATTTTTCACTTTAACTTCGAATAACTTTTGAAAGGGTTACTTTATTGAAACAAGCTGATACCCGCCCGCTTATATATATATATATATATATATATATATATATATATATAATATAATATAACAGTATATACCTATACAAGTATAAAGCGAAATACAACCCAAAAATCAAATTTAATAGCGACTTATGTTTTAAATACTAATTTTAAAAAAAATATTTCTATCCCTTCAATTTTGTGATGATCGTTTTAAGTGTTTATTAATTGATAAGACTATATATTTAATAAAACGTACATCGAGAATAAAAGACTCAATTATTTAAGGTACAAGTACCAATTAAACGTGATTTTTACAATTAAGTGATTAACTGGCTACTTTTAACAAAAAATATAAATTACAAAGCAATCAATAAAACACATTTAATGCTTTCTGTTTTATGGAATGTTGTTTTAATTATTTCAAAATCGATGATATTCTTATAATTAATAGTTTATATTTATTCATTTTCCTGAACTAAATGGAATTTTCTTAAAAGAAATTTTAATTTTTCCTTATATCATTTAAATGCAAATTTCTGCAACAGCTAAAGTGAAAATTTTAAGGCATGACGTAAGAAGGCTGTTACTAATTATTAAAATTCATCAATACCCAAATATCACGAGGAATAGAACATTCCTTAAGAATAGTATACGTTTCGACATTGAAAAAAGAAATCAAACAATCATGAAGGTGACTTACAAGAAATAAAAAAATGTCACGTTTTGATTGTCTCATTTATGCTTGTGACGAGAAAAATTTACCGATAAATTAGTTTATAATTTTTCTGTACATACCACACTGATATAGATTGATAACTTATCAAGTGAATAACATCAAATACACTTGACATAATTGTAAATTTGTTCACTACTGAACTCTGAATTTTTTGAAACAATTTTAATCATATTATTTTAAATCATTTGTATTTTTAATGATAGTAGATATACACGGCTTGACATTAATATCAGGAGGAAAAATGAGTTCAAGTATGCTAACGAACGTGCTTTGTATTTTGATATGGAATCATTTTAATGATAAAAAGCGTTAAGCATTTCAATATGATTATGCACGAAAGTTGTGTATTTTGATGTACTAAGTATACATGGTGTGGCTATAAAATAACGAGACTGGCGCTACGGCGGAACAAATGCGCATGCGTTAACTGTTATTGATAGTCATTGAAACCTTCACTTTAGAATGCAGTTTGTCTCGTTTATCTAACCTTCACCGTTTAGTCATAACCTTCATTTTCGTTAGTGTTGTTTCCGAATTTTCTTTTACAGCTTCCATGGACTTAAATCTTGCCCCTTTTAATACAAATTTGCATATTTTGCAAATTACATATTGCCCTTTAATGTGGTCATTTTCAATGGCAATCAAAGTTTCAGTACAAACTTTTTTCGAGCTGCTTGTTGTTCAAACGTTAGAATTTTTGGCACACACTTTTTGCATGTTCAAGTTTTCATGTAAAAGGCTTTAGCCCAATAGCTATAAGAAAAGTGCCCCAAGCGGTTTTTGAAAAATGCTTCCGTGTGCTGATTCCTCTTCATGAAAAACTTATTGTCGCACAATTTTAACTCGCTACCCCCACTTGTATTGAAGTTACGGGGGAAACTACCCCAGACGTTAAATGTTTTTTTCTAGAAAACTACTGAAGATTTTTTCATGAAATTAAAACTGTTGGTAGATATGGATAAAGCGCATAATATATATTTTTTTCAGAATTTTTGTAAATCTATAAATGATGAAAAATATTATTTTTATTTTTTGAGGGTGGTTTTTTACATCAACCTTTAAAATGACACCTTTTTTTAAAAATGCGATTAAGGCATTTATTATCCATCATTCATTTAAAAAAAGTCGCTTTAAGAAATTAGTTGTCGCTCACCACAAAAATGAGGTCATCCAGGGACAGGTTTGTAATAAGCAGCCATGAGTCGGTGCATTTCGTAAATGCATTTATTGCTTTATGACTTGTATATATGTCATAATATGGTTTTCGTCAAGAAAAAAGGTCCTGAGAGAGAAATTAATTTTTGAAATTTTTTATAGGCCTATTAACAATATAGTGCAGGGATCTTTTATCCATTCTTTTACCAATGATAAACTCAAAGAAAGTTTGATAAATAATACCTACTTACTTGTAATTATTTTCTATCTCAGATTACCTACATACATATCTACTCAAATATTATTAGTATTATTATTTGAATCAAGTAATATTTTTATTTGTTATAACTAAAAATAATTAGTAGAGTATTAATTTAGAATTTGTATCTATACTTTCGGAGGAAGCAAAAACATATCGATTTCTAACAAGTGCGTTGGGTTGTCAAATATGTACATGGTACGATCAGTCAATAAAACAGTATTTGGCATAAAGATTTAAGGAAAAAATTGTTATTTTCGGTTTAAACAATGTACAAGATAGCTGGAACTTTGCACTATAGGTTTGGGAAAAGACTTAGGTAACTCAGAAGTTGTTATGGCGGATAAAATAATTTTTTATATGAAGGAACGTCAATAAGAATTTTAACTGATGTAAAAAACGTTTTCAATGATAAATTCTACGAGATTCCCAGAACTTTTGAAGAAGATCTTAAAATAATATTCAGCGGCACTTATCAATTGGCGCAAGCAGTTTGTTATCTTTCCAAAATAATAACTAATGCAGGCTTATAAGCCTACAATATTTAAAACATTTTAGAACAATTATAAAAGGAAGAGTGCAACCGAAGGCATTTCAATAGAAAAATTAAATTACTTTCTTGAATATGAACCTTATGATAATATAAAACTAAAAAAGTTATGAAGGTGTTAAAAAATACGTACTTATATGTGATTGTGGTAATGGAAATAGAATTGGTGGCTGTTTTGTGTCTGTGCTGTAGCGGTTATATACTATTTATTACATGGTCTTTATAAATCAAAACGTAAAAAACGTAAGCCAGCAGAAATAATGAATAAACTTCAATCGAATTCCAAAAATATATCGACAATTACGTATGTATGTATATAGAAGCGGAATCCTATAGCGACTAAGCAAAGGTTGGTTCAAATTCTTTATTATTATTTCCAATATAAATTATGATTTTAGTTATTTTTAGTTATAACAAATAAAAATATTACTTGATTCAAATAATAATACTAATAATATTTGAGTAGATATGTATGTAGGTAATCTGAGATAGAAAATAATTACAAGTAAGTAGGTATTATTTATCAAACTTTCTTTGAATTTATCATTGGTAAAAGAATGGATAAAAGATCCCTGCACTATATTGTTAATAGGCCTATAAAAAATTTCAAAAATTAATTTTTCTCTCAGGACCTTTTTTCTTGACGAAAACCATATTATGACATATATATACAAGTCATAAAGCAATAAATGCATTTACGAAATGCACCGACTCATGGCTGCTTATTACAAACCTGTCCCTGGATGACCTCATTTTTGTGGTGAGCGACAACTAATTTCTTAAAGCGACTTTTTTTAAATGAATGATGGATAATAAATGCCTTAATCGCATTTTTAAAAAAAGGTGTCATTTTAAAGGTTGATGTAAAAAACCACCCTCAAAAAATAAAAATAATATTTTTCATCATTTATAGATTTACAAAAATTCTGAAAAAAATATATATTATGCGTTTTATCCATATCTACCAACAGTTTTAATTTCATGAAAAAATCTTCAGTAGTTTTCTAGAAAAATAAATTTTACGTAGCGAGTTAAAATTGTGCGACAATAAGTTTTTCATGAAGAAGAATCAGCACACGGAAGCATTTTTTAAAAACCGCCTGGGGCACTTTTCTTATGGCTATTGGGCTAAAGCCTTTGCCATACACATTCTTTATCAACTCGTACAGTTTCAGAAATTGCACGAATACTTAATCGACGGTCAGACCAAATCAAATTAGCAACTTTTTTGACATTGTCATCCGTTTTTGACGTTGAATACTGCCATACACTTCTGTCAATAAATTATAGGTTTCAGTAGCGGTTTTTCCAAGTTTGAAGTGAAATTTAACCAAAATTAAAGTTACTTTATTATTACACGAACCATTTTTTCCGACAAAACAAAAAAACAACACTTACGAAAATGAAGGTTATGACTAAACGGTGAAGGTTAGACAAACGAGACAAACTGCATTCTAAAAAGAAGGTTTCACACTAAACAGCTAACTGTCAATGACAGTTAACGCATGCGCACTTGTTCCGTCGTAGCGCCAGTCTCGTTATTTTATAGCCACAACATGTATGTACGTTTACGTTTATAAATTTATTTGATGATAAAATTTCAAACAGAAACAGCACTTTTTTTTAAATGAAACTTGTTGTTGGTTAGAAAAATATAAATAAAGGACACGCTCGATAAAAAAAAATCATAAACAAAATAGTATATGAAAAACTTAAACTGTATAGTAATTTAAACTTCAGTAATAGCATGTAACTTCTAAATACTAACTCCCAACCTCTCCCACAGAACCCCTTTTATTTGAATTTATGCAGGAAAAAGTTTCAAATAAAAGTTGTATGCTTTGATAAGTCTATTAACCAAAAAAAATTTATATAATCCATAAATAAAAATTATAACAAAATGAAAAACCGACTTAAAAAATAAATAAAAAATCTTAAACAAAAAATGAACTAAAAATTAAAAAAATAATTTTGTATCCTTACAGTGTCTACAACTGATAAATTATTAGGATGATATAATGTACAACTATTGTTATTTTTGGAGTTGGTGTCAGCCAAGGAAATACTATAAAATAAATATTCTACCAAAAAAAAAAGAATTATCAAAATCTAGCTATTCAATCAGAAGTTAATATTTTATCCCTTAGTTTTCAACTCTTAGAAGGAGAAGAACTAGCTTTCAAGTAAAAAAAGAATCATCAAAATCGGTTCACCTAATCGAAAGTTCTGAGGTAACAAACATAAAAAATACAGTCGAATTGAAAACCTCCTCCTTTTTTTGAAGTCGGTTAAAAAACTGATTGAATGAACACATTTACAGGTACACATTTTTAGAAAACTTTTCTTCAAAGTTTTTTTTAAAAATAACTTTTCGGATCTCAAAAACGTGCATTTCCGGTTGAAACTCGAAATCATTCGACCCGATTATAAAACTTCAACTACTACGTAGTATAAAAACAAAGTAAAAAAGGTTATAAAGGAAATGTTCATTGAAAATGATTTTGATAGAAAAGAAGATCAAAAGCCTATGAAATAACTAGCTAATACCCGGTCGCTTCGCTGAGCATATCAAAGTTAAACAGATTGATTAATAGAACTTTTCAAAGAAAACTATTTTAAAAACCCTTTCAGCTATTTTCACATAAAACGATTATGATTATTCTTCAGGAACCATATATAAGCCAGAGTAACAAATGGCATAAGAGTAAGACACCATAGTTAGTTAATTAGAATTTATGAAACTATTTTTTAGAGAAGCGAAAAACACAAGTTGAAATGAAATGATCAAATGTTGAAATAATCGATGTCTTCGACCGAGTCTTATTGTTAGTGTTTTGAGAATTTTTAATCCGCTTAAGAGATTAACTTGTTATTCAACCTTGACATTTTGAATATTGCATTTGATTGATATTTTTTCATTCTCTATACAGAACATTTAATATTTCAATCAAGTTTCCCAAAAACTAGAATATTAAAGCTTTTCTTTTCCTTGCAAGATTTTTGTTTTCTTTAGTTGGTGTCGTTTTGTTTATTATTTTTAATAATTATTAACGGTCAACTGATGCTTGTCAGCTTCGTTAATCTCACTTAAATCAAGCTATAATTAACACAGTAAACAAGTTAACAACAACAATGAATGTGTAATTAGAGCCATAGGAAAAGTTATATTTTCAGTTTTATAAAATTCTTCAAGCTATACTTTTCTAGGAAGGCTATCCTGCAGACTTTGTATAGTTTCAAGGATCAAATACTCTGTTACCTTAAGATCTGAAGACCTTTCATACCAAATATCAGTAAAACCCGTTTACGGTAAGGACGTTTTCAGTACTGACATAGAGTTTTGTTCTACTATGTACTTCATTATTCAGCGCTTGAATACTAGATAGCGCCTGTATGCTTACTTTTCTCACACTTTCATGTTATATGGGTTGCATAAACATTAACAACGTAATGAGTAATATAGACTTAATAAATTTTTTTATAGATAACTAGCTGGTCCCCGCCCGCTTCGCTGAGCGTATCTTAATTATACTGATTGAATAATGGAGACTTTCATCCTATCAACAAAAAAAAACAGATTGATATTTCTAGATCTTTGATTCATAGAAAGTTCATGAAAATCAGATAAACTACTTTTCCAGGAAGATATTCTATATAGCTATCTAGAAGAGCTATCTTATTGGTTCTATACGTTTTTATGAATATTATAAAATACTTATACTTGTGTTCTTTAAATAGCAATACAATTCGAAAATGTTGAATGTATTATATATTAAACTTAGTTTTTCACTAAGTTCAAATTTTTCAATAGTAATTTAACACGTTTATTTCTAAACATTATAGACATTCAAAAATTAACAACGAAAGAAGTTTCAATGTTTCAAAAATTTTCATTATTAATTTACCGATGTTATCGGATGTTAAATTAAAAATCATATTTTGCTGTAGAAATTGTAATTTTTATTTAAACTTTTTTGGAATGATTGTGTTTAAACGCTATTTCACGAAATTTAGGAAAAAGCTTTTTTGAAAGCACGATTCCTGCAGGATAAATACAATTGTTATGCTATCTTTTGAGAATCGTGCATTATTCTAACATACGAATTAATAATCTATATTTTTCTCTGACCTTTCAACTACCCTATTGCAAAAAATCATGCCAATCTTTTGCTCTATGACAAACAAAAAAATATCTATCCCACGGGAGTAGTACATTTTTCCTGGATAAAAAAGAGATCAGGCCTTCTTGAGGATAATGTGCTAGAACTCTATTTCACGTTCTTTAACGAAATTTCTATTAAATACACGATTCCTGTAAGATGCAGTTGTCTTGTTATCCCACGGGAAGAGTACAATTATGTCCATTTTTTGCACTATGAAAACTCTCATTGCTTGTCAAGCAATGTATCACGCACCGGCGCTATCTACTTAAAATATTGGTTTGTAGTACATACTATGTATCATCAGAGATGGCGCTGTATGTAAAAAAATTTTTTTCCGCTTTTCTGTTTAAATTTTTCCTGAATTTTCTTTGCTATAAACCTCACACAGCCCGAGACCTTTCCAACGAATGCAAAACCGTGGAAATCGGTTCGTGCGTTCTGGAGTTATAGCGTCAGGAAGGAAAACCCGACTTATTTTTATATAATATATGAGTGTAATTATTTAGATTAGAATGCGGTAAAGAATGAAATCGACAAATATATTCAAAACCTTATGCACTTTTAATTTTTAATTAATGAATCCGCCCTTAATAATTGCAACCGTGATATTTGATTAAATAACTTGATTTGATTTATAAATATTAATATATAACTCGAGCCAGGCGTTAAATTAAAAACAAGTAGCTTGAAAATCCAAGTTGGTAATTCCTAATCTACTGTTTAAAAATAAACACCTCAGATAAAAATGTTGTTAAATAAAATGTTATATTTCGTGTTTTGCAATCCCAACTCTGTAAGGTGGTTACCCACATTTATTTACATATATATTTTTACAATTACAGTGGCCAGCACTGGCCCCGAACAAATTCAATTGCTTAAGGTATATAACGTCATTTCGTCAGGACAGTTGCGAGAGGTATCACTGCATGTTCGAGTTCCATTTCTAGCCGCCACACTCTATAACGTATAGTTTGTCTGGTTTTTAGAATATGTCCTAAAGGTTTATTCCAACGTTCAAAAGCAATTTAATCCGTAAACAAAGGTTAACGGTTTATGTTTTCAATTTTGTAGATAATATTAGTCAACTTAACCATTTTTACCATGACTCCCTTTATCATACGCTACGTCACTAAGTATGGTATGCATTTATTTGGCCTACAACCAGGTAACACTCGAGTCAAAAATTATTATTTAATACAAAGTACAGTCAAGCGTTGACTTGACAAGCTATTTCGTTTAAAATTTAAATTATCAAGCACAATTCATCTAAAAAATCCAACTATATGACTTGATGAATCCTTAAATGGTAAATACTATGAAATATTGACACTCATTGGAAAATTTGATCATCTTTACATAGTATAAAACAAAGTTGCTTCCGCTGTCTGTTCCCTTAGATGTTTTAAACTATAAGACGGATTTTAATTCCGTTTTCAGATATTGATAGAGTGATTCAAGAGGAAGGTTTGTAGGTATAAAACATGCATATTACAATAGAAAAGTCAGGAAATTCAAAGATTTGTTATGTGATGTCATAACAGACATATTTTTGTGCACTTACATTGCAAACGCTGGCTCAACCTTACGAGATAGATCAAAAACGTATATGCAATGAAATTGTGTATCCTAAGAAGATTGATAAAAAGTCCGCGACGATGTATGTCTATCTCCTAAGGATAACCCACAGGAACCATTTTTAACTTTTACATTTTACAAAAAAATTATTGGTTATTTACTAAGCTATTTTAAACAATACAGTATTATTCCTAATTAAATTATATACATTAGATACGTTGTGAATTTCTTGTAGATCAAAATTTGCTTTTACAGAATATCAAAAAAATTAATATCTTGGATATCCGAGATTTAAAAAGCATTGGCAGAGCGACTGGATATTGTACGTCGTACGTAGTGGCTGTTTTATTGATATCTTCTTCTTATGAATGTACAAATACACTATTGTGTTGGCCCTTTTCTAGGATAAAACTCGAAAAATGTAACCCTAATTGAACTCAAATTTTCATACAATATACAATCCACTTCCATGTGGTAGTTAACGGGGCAGAGAATGATATAGAATGCTTCTTATACTGGAATAATTCACGGCTCCCATAGGATAATATAACAATTGAATTTTACAAGAACCATGTACTTAGAAGAAGTTTTGTTTAAATTCGTATAATAGCATAATAGCATAATAACGCATTTTTCTCAAGAAGGCCTGACCAATTTTACACAGCAGCGAAATAAATCTCTACAAAATTTAATATAAAAATTAATTTTTTTTTTACTGAAAAATGAATATGAATTGAAATTTAATACCCGATAAAATTAATGATGAATTTTTTTTTACATATTTGAATTTCTTATTCATTGTCGAAGATATTAATTAGAAATAAACGTTTTAAAATAATAAAGTAATAAGTATACTAAATTTTAAATAATTAACAATTTTTAACGGAACGAATTTTAGTGAAGTTTTGTTAAAGATACCTAAGAGTAAGATCGTACCATATCGTATACCATTTATCCTAAAAAAAAATGTACGGTTTCCGAAGAATAGCTCCTAATCTTTTCTACTAAAATAGCTGAACGGTTTTAAATGACATTTGATAGGAAAGATTTTCCAGTCAAAATAGAATAATTTTTATATTTTGACTCTCAGCAAAGTTAGCGGGTATCAGCCAGTAATAATTAAAATTAAAAAATTGTAGCCGCTTTGTTTGAAAAAATTCATCGCTATGATGAAAAATTGGTTTTGAAGTGTTCAATTAATGTTTTTACAATGTTAGTTAAAATTTAATTTTCAACCAAAAGGTACACAACAATCTATATCAAACAGATGAATAATTTATATCGCAATGAATTATTAAGCATACAGTTGTATGGAATATGGATATATACATAACCAAGTGTAACTCTCGTGGTACAATATCGACGATATATAATTATGAAGAAATTACATTTAATAAAATATTAAACGAAATATTTATCACCACCTACAACTTGATAGAATTAAAACTTATTATGACAAGCAAGTTATCGATCAACAACTTCAGTTAACTGACATTTCTAATGATGTAATTTCAGTTATTTTTGAAATATTTACATATTAAAAATATATAACATATTCTCGTATCTAAGCTATCGTGAATATGTAAAGTTTAAAAGTGATCTTTGTGCTGGAATTATTTCGTAGAATATTCACCAAGTTTCAAATCGCACTTTACTTATTTCGTAGAATAAAACGATAGTCTTGTGCTTTATGAGTCTGTAAACTTTTCATCCAACTATTTAATTTCGTTTAAAATGCTGGTCGGAATATAAGCGTATATTAGATATTTATTTCAAAACTTCAACAGAAAGATGAAGTCAATAGAATCTCAAGTCGTTATTTAAGGCTAATGTAAATAAATAACTTTTGATTAAAATGTTTTTTTAGTCTCCTTATTAAATGTTAAGAAAAATGTGTTACAGGAAGGTATATCAGTAGGTTGTAACATTGAGTTTGATTAGTTTTTATCTATCATAGTTTAGATATCATGCGTGGGTAAAACATATTCAAAAATCCATATTAAATTGAAACATTCAAAATCATTTTCATTTCTATTTATCAAAATATTTGAGAAAATTGTACAATGTAAGTATTCGATTCTTTCGTAAATGTCAAAAATATTTTCAATTGTAACAAATAAATTTGCAATAAGAAATCAAGATGAAAAAAGATTTAATCTGATCAACGAAAGGTGCAAAATAATCGATCACGTTCAATCATCGCAACAGTCAGTGAAACGGCTAAGAAATGCAAAACTTTATTTAAATTTGTTTGAAATTTAAAACGGGCTTTTGTTCCGCTTTACTCGGAATTTGATTCCCGGCCGTTTTTACACGTGAAATGTAAACGCTGAAATAAACCGTCATTCGATTGACGGATTGATAAAAATATATTTTCGAATGATTCGATATGTTGCAGCGCAATTTCTTTGAAATGATAGATACTTCACGTCTAGACACATCAAATTTATTTCAATTCTCCATCACTGATCTAAGTGGAATTTGTAAAGAGTTTGCTTTGGGAATATTTTCAAGTGATCGTTACATTGATGTGAGAATATTTTATGTTAGGTTATTTTATTTTTTTATACACGATAAATTTTATTATTATTAATTGGTCGAAGTCAAAGATTTCAACATGACTGGAAATCAAACGAAAAGTCGAAAGTATTAGACGTGTAAAGTTGCGTAGGTGAAACTTGTAATTGAAACATAAATTTTTTGTCCTAAAATAAGAAATAAGAATGTGATCTGGAATTTAAGGTTTCCATAAGCTATTGCACAACTCAGTACATACATAGAAATTTTTTTGTAGGATTTATTTATTTAAATCATCAAAACTTTTGGTTATGTTTTTATTTCAATATTTTTGAAGTTATTCTTCTCTAGGCGCGTTATGAAAAAATGATGAGAGTGAATGGCTCTAGCCCAATAGCCATAAGGAAAGTGCCCCAGGCGGTTTTTTAAAAATACTTCCGTGCGCTGATTTCTCTTCATGAAAAACTTATTGTCGCATAATTTTAACCCGCTATCTCCACTTGTATTGGAGTTACGGGGAAAACCACGCCAAACGTTAAACTTTTTTTCTAGAAAACTATTGAAGATTTTTTCATGAAATTAAAACTATACGTAGATATTAATAAAACGCTTAATATATATTTTTTTCAGAATTTTTGTAAATCTATAAATAATGAAAAATATTATTTTTATTTTTTGAGGGTAGTTTTTTACATCAACCCTAAAAGTGACACCTTTTTTTAAAAATTCGATTAGTGCATTAATTATCCATCTTTAATTTAAAAAAGTCGTCTTAAGAAATTAGCTGTCGCTCACCATCAAAATGAGGTCATCCAGGGACAGGTTTGTAATAAGCAGCCATGAGTCGGTGCATTTCGTAAATGCATTTATTGCTTTATGACTTGTATATATATGTCATAATATGGTTTTCGTCAAGGAAAAAGGTCCTGAGAGAGAAATTAATTTTTGAAATTTTTTATAGGCCTATTAACAATATAGTGCAGGGATCTTTTATCCATTCTTAATACTAATAATAAATTCAAAGAAAGTTTAATAAATAATACCTATACTCGTAATTATTTTGTATCTTAGAATATCTGCATACATACTCAAATATTGTTAGTATTATTATTTGAAACAAGTAATATTTTTATTTGTTATACCTAACTAAAACTAATTAGTAGAATATTAATTGAGAATTTGTTTACGAAGGAAGCAAAAACATCTCGATTTGTAACAAATGCATTGAGTTTTCAAATCTGTACATGGTACGATTGGTCAATAAAACAGTATTTGGCATAAAGATTTTAGAAACAAATTGTTGTTTTTGGTTTAACCACTGTGCAAGATGGTTGGATTTTGGCACTATAGGTTTGGGAAAAGATTTAGGTAACTCAGAAGTTGTCATGGCGGATAAAATAATTTCGAAGGAACGTCAGTTAGAATTTTAACCGATAAAAAAAAAACGTTATCAAAGGAAAATTCTACGAGCTTATAGTAGATATTTCCAGAACTACTGAAGAAGATCTTAAAATAATATTCAACGGCAGTTATCAATTGGCGCAAGCAGTTTGTTATCTTTCCAAAGTAATAACTAATGCAGGCTTAAGCCTTCAATATTTAAAACATTTAAGAACAATTATAAGAGGGAGAGTGCAATCGAAGGCATTTTAATAGAAAAACCAAATTGCTTTCTTGAATAGTGAACCTTATGATAATATGAAACTAAAAAAATTATGAAGGGTTTAAAAAATACGTACTTATGTTATTATGGTAATGGAAATAGAATAGGTGGCTGTTTTGTACCCATGCTGCAGCAGTTGTATATCCTATTTATCACATGGTCTTTATCAATCAAAACGCAAGCCAGAAGAAAAATTAATTTTCTATAGTCGAATTCCAAAAATATATCGACAATTAGGTATAGAAGAAGAATCCTATAGCGACTAAGCAAAGATAATATTCAAATTCTAAATTACTATTATTTCCAATAAATTAAGATTCTAATTATTTTTACTCATAACAAATAAAAATATTACTTGTTTCAAATAATAATACTAACAATATTTGAGTATGTATGCAGGTATTCTAAGATACAAAATAATTACGAGTATAGGTATTATTTATTAAACTTTCTTTGAAGTTATTATTAGTATTAAGAATGGGTAAAAGATCCCTACACTATATTGTTAATAGGCCTTTTAAAAAATTTCAAAAATTAATTACTTTCTCAAGACTTGTTTCTTGACAAAAACCATATTATGGCATATATACAAGCCATAAAGCAATAAATGCATTTACGAAATGCATCGACTCATGGCTGCTTATTACAAACCTGTCCCTGGATGACCTCATTTTGATGGTTAGCGACAACTAATTTCTTAAGACGACTTTTTTTAAATTAAAGATGGATAATTAATGCACTAATCGAATTTTTAAAAAAAGGTGTCACTTTAAGGGTTGATGTAAAAAACCACCCTCAAAAAATAAAAATAATATTTTTCATCATTTATAGATTTACAAAAATTCTGAAAAAAATATATATTAAGCGTTTTATTAATATCTACGTATAGTTTTAATTTCATTAAAAAATCTTTAATAGTTTTCTAGAAAAAAAAATTTAACGTTTGGGGTAGTTTTCCTCGTAACTCCAATACAAGTGGGGATTGCGGGTTAAAATTATGCGACAATAAGTTTTTCATGAAGAGAAATCAGCACACGGAAGCATTTTTCAAAAACCGCCTGGGGCACTTTCCTTATGGCTCTTGGGCTAGAGCCTTTTTAGATACGCGGCCATCTTGAGACAAAAATTAATAAAACGAAGTTGGCCGCAAAAACACTCGGTTTCTTGTCGCGCGCAATTTGAATTTTTGTTTTATTTATTTACTTACTTATACATTTTTTTATTTTAAATTAAAAATAATTATAAATACAAATGACACATATTATTAAAAAATAAGTTTTTACATTTCTCGACTATTGCAGTAGCTGTTATACTATTTGAAATTTAATGATGAAAATAACGTTTCTGCGTTCCATGCTTATTCTTAGTTATCGCGAAATCTGGGATTCTGAAATGATTTAACCATCTTAGAATAATAATTTAGTAAAACAAGATAAGAATAAGATTAAGACATTTACTTTGAAAAGTAGCTACTTACTTTATTTCGTAATTTCTATGAAGCTTCGTTTTCATAACATGCATGAATTGTAAACCAGAAAAATGATCCTGACAAATTTTATAAACGTCTTGCAGCTTTCTTTGGATTTTATTTTTTGATATAAATTAGAAAACTATTCTCTTAATTTTATTTTTAATAATTATATCTTTAAATATATATATTATTATTAGTATTATTAAATATTAATTTACAATTTTCTAAAATTGATTATTTGAATGCAATTAATAAAAACTAATATTAATGATGCCAAAAAAGTATAACTTCTCACGTGCGTACATACGAAGACGCGACCACTTTTTTTTGTACGAAATGCTGTATTTCATTCATATATGTACGCCAACTGCACTAAACAGTAAGGACAAACAATTTGGCTAGCCAAAGTTTTTGTAATATTCAGTGAGAATACACACAAAACTGTTTATTTTTCTGAAGCATGGCACAAAATATGTTTTCTCATATTCTTTTATTGCGACAACCTGTGTCCAACTCGTGTGTAGTATTATAAAAATAGTGAAGAATAATGCAAGGTCATCGAACATCTGGAACTCTATTTTATTCTCATTTAAAGAATAAGCGAAACAATTTGATTGGTTTTGAAAATAATATGTTAACGATGATTTAATTATGGTTTATTGAAGTTCTTATGAAAAGCTGTAAGACTGTGACTTCGTGACACTGATTTTTTGTCTTATTGTCCTTTATGTAAAAATCCTATTTGAAAAGTTTTAACGGTGACCTTTTACAAAAAAGGAATTGCTACCTTGAACATAAATGCAATTTTTACAAACACTTCTAAAATCCCCACTTGATGGCGCAGTGGTTAGAGCAACTGCTCTCTCTGCTACATGCGCCAGTGGTTCTGGGTTCGATCCCCATCGAATCCCTAGATATAAGATTAAAAATTAAGATTCAAGACCTACAGAATATTTCTGTGTGTAAGACAGTCGTGATATGACCATAGATGTTAAAACGACTATAAACACCCAAAAAAAAAAAAAAAACTTCTAAAATGTTTAATATTAATTAAGTAATGAAGATGAAGTATGTAGATTCAAATTTTGATAGTTTTATCTTCTTTGAATAAGCCATTTTTTAAATATAGTTTTATAACGAAATTATTTCACCCAATGATTTTTAATTGTTTTCGTATGACAATGGATATTTAAACTGTAAGCGTTCATTGTAAAAATAAATAAATTATTAATTTTCCTTTGCCAACGACTAGCTTTATAATTATAATTTTCTATCTTTTCAACTCGGATTTTCTTCGTTTTATTTTTTGCCTATTATCTCCTTTTCGTGCTTACTTACTTGTAAGATTAATTTTTGTGCAAATATCGCGTATAAAATGTGAGCGTATATAAATCCTAGTTGTAGTTCTTTTTATAAAAGCCCTAGCAGAGTGAAGCTTGGTCTTAATTTTCTCCTAAGACCGCTGTAGATGCACAACAAGAAAAAAAAGTACAATTAGCAACCAAGCATGATTAAAATAGCTAACGGCTGAAATTGTCGAGGCGAATAATTATTTATTTCTACTTTTGGATTTCTCTGAAAGTCAGAATTAAATAAAGTGTAAAGCCTTCGTTTGTTCAGTTAATATTTTAATAGCTTTGTCTCAAACGAAAAATGGTAGATGGTTTGAAAATAGCAGTTATAGGTTAAGCGAAATATTCTACCGATAAAAATATCTCATATACATATATTTAAGGTCAAGTTTCACCTTTTTTATAACTTATTCTTTTCAAGGCTCGTGATTATGCATTAAATAAAAATTGACCATTTGGCCTGTCGTGTTATATTTATTTAGGCTGTCGGACGAGCTCTATATAAGGAAGTTAAATTTACGACAAGGTTAATTACGCAATGTTCACACAATGTAATCGTTTACTTCGTATTATTTTACAAAGAACCAAATTTAGATTCAAATTTTATTGTCATTTAAAAGAACTAATAGAAATTAATTCTTGTTAATTAATTTTTAAAATTTAAAGGTGATTCATTACGAAAACGTTGTATAGTAAATTAGTATACCAAACGTGTCCATATTTGCATTTAAATAATGGGGTCAATGATAAGAGTTAACTTATTCTTTAACATACTAACGATAATAAACTAGACAACATTAGAAACAATATTTTTTCTTAAATTTGACTATATTTTATACTATTATTTAGATGTTAGATCATGTTAAATATTCAAGATTAAAAATTTAAATCTACTAAAAAAAGATTTTTAAGAATGACTTAATCAAGGGCGATTCAAAATAATTTCAACATTCCTTATATTCTCAGATCATTTCATTCTAGTTTCTAATGGTAATATAAAAAATTTAAGTCATTAAAAATTCTTTTGATGATTCCCTTATAACTTTAGTAATAACCGAAAGGATTTAAAAATAATGTTAACTACTTAGAAGCGACGTGTCTTATTACAGAGAAATTCTTTTATGGGATCAAAAATAAATGAGATGAAGGGAGGGAGTCGTAACGGCCTAAATTATGGATTGAATTCCTACTGTTTCCACATAGCTTATAATTTTCTGGTATGAGGAGGCGCTTTAAACTTTTGAAGGTCTTTGTGGGTTGGTTTCAATAGTGGGTTTATTGAAATTAAAATAAAATTAACGTTAAATAAAAAATGAACCCATAATTTAATTAATAGATTTATTTATACGATTCTCGTTTTGTGTACCGTTACAACATAATTATTTCTTATGTATTTGAAATGTTTGGAGGGATGATGTATCACTTTTATCTTTGAACAAATCTATTTGATTTCATATAGTAGTTGTTCTTAGTTATAATTTTCTAAAGACATTTTTTTTTGATAGATTCAGCTTCAGAAAACTAAGATTATTGAGAGATATCAATGAACGACCAGAACAGAAAATTTAAAAATTCAACTTTCAGTAAATAGGTTATAATTGAAATTAAAAATGAACGTTTCATCTTTTTGTAACAAAAACTTTTTAAAACATTTACTTAGATTTAATGATTCACTGTTTGACTTCTTTTCAAGCAATTTGGTATAAATTTGACTCAAAATCACGTTGTAATCGTGTAAAATATGAATATTTAAAGGTCAAATCAAGTCAAGCATTGACTTCTCAATTACCATTAAAAATATCAAGCAAATTTTTTTCGTAACATATCTTGACTTGAAAACTTCTTTCTTAAAAAATTTAAGTCTACGCTTGAATAAGGAACTAAAGGAGATATGTAAAATAAACGTTTGAGAAATTAAATATTTGAATTTAACCATTTTTGAGTTGGTTCACAACAAACAAATAATCATACGATATTTTACTACGGTAATCTATATATCCAGGATGTTCCATCGAGAACACCGAATTTCTTTGTTTTTATTTTTATTTTTTGGAACAAAAGTAGAAACTAATGTTAGGTAGGTATCATCCGTTGTTTTTAAGGTCTTTTAAAATGAATCGCTATACTAAAGAACAACGTCTTGTTATTGTAAAATCACATTACAAATTTGGCGAAATTTATGCGTAGACAGTTCGAAAAGTTCGTGGAATTGTTGACATTCATATTTTCATTAATGAGTTCATCATTCGAAGATTAATTAAAGAATTTGAAGAAACGTATTCGGTTGTGGAAAAAAAAAACTCGCCGTGTCTTGTGCGGTCAGTTGAAAATATTGTAAATGTCAGTGGAAGCATTTATGAGAATTCAGGAGCATCAACACGTCGTCGATCTCAACAATTATACATTAGTTGTAGCAGTTTGCTGCGAATTCTATCCAAAAACCTTCACCCTTACAAAGTTCAATTAACACAATGAACTCAAGCCACAAGACCTTTTTGCACGGCGGTAAGTCGTTAATTGGGTGTAAGGAAATTGAAAAAATTTAATGAAAATAATGCACCAACAAAAAGTTGGTGTGGATTGTTGGCTGGAGGTGTAATTGGACCATACTTTTGAGTATATAGTGTATCGTATTTATGAGTCTTTCCAAGTTTTAACTGTAAATTGAATACGATATCGTAGCTAACTTTTTGCAGAACTAACTGGACGACATGAACCTTGAAAAAGTGTGGTTTCAACAGGATGGTGCCACATCCCCTACAGAAACAGAAAACATCGATTATTATTAAGAGAACGTTTTCTTGGTTGTGTGCTTTCCAGAAATGGTGACTTTGGCCTTATTTAAATTCCAAGGCTTAGGTTAATTAATAACAAATAAATCCAGAACTGTAAACGGAGATCTAACGCATTATTTCTAAAATTGATCCAACTATGTTGTAAAAAGTTTTCAAAAGAGTTAAGGGATACAAGTGCAAGACCATTTGGCCGACATTGTATTAAATAATTAATGTCAAAATGTCTACTTTATGAAGCAATAAAAATTTCCCTATTCAGTAATAATTTACGGTGTTTAATTTTAAAATTTAACTCGGCTAATTTGATGGATAGCTACGTATTAAACTTGGAGATGTGGCCTTTAAAGGGATTTAAGAATAATATCTAACAAAGATGTGGTATTGACAATTTTCAACCCTTTAAAAGTTAATTTTTTCTAGACATAATTCTGTTATTATATGACTATCGACTCAAAAATGTATTAAGCCATAGATAGTTATATTGGGATCTTAAGAGTTTATGTTATTTTACTCTTGTAGCTCTTTTTTTTTTAAATTTTCAGTCTAAGGATAAGTCACTATAGTGACTCAGTTAAACGGTATTTGTATAAGCTAATTTTGAGTATAATCGTACTCTATTCAATATACAATATACTTATAAAAAAAAATTTCCAAAATTGTATCAGCCAGTTGAAAGTTATTATTTCATCCCTTATTTTGTAACCCTTTATGAGTAGATTTTTTTTTCTTTAACTAAAAGAAGATTTTTTTATAAATATTTCCAGTCCAAGAGAAAATAATTATAAAGATCGGATCATTAAATAATCAAAGTAAATCATCAAGTAAAAAAAAGTGGTTGCGTGTACTTATGTACGCGCGTGAAAAGTTATACTTCTTTGGCATCATTAAAAATTATATTTTATTAATTGCATTCAAATAATCAATTTTAAAAACCTGTAAATTAATATTTAATAATAATAATACTATATATATATATATATATATATATATATATATATATATATATATATATATATATATATATATTTAAAGATATAATTATAAAAAATAAAATTAAGACGTTTATAAAATTTGTCAGGATCATTTTTTTGGCTAACATTTTATGCATGTCATGAAAACGAAGCTAAAAGAGCTAGAAGAAGCTTCATAGAAGTTGCGAAATAAAGTAAGTAAGTAGCTACTTTTCAAAGTAAATGTCTTAATCTTATTCATATCTTGTGTTTCTAAATTATTATTCAAGATGGTTAAATCATTTCAGAATCTAAGAATTTCGTGATAACTAAGAATATGCATGGAATGCAGACGTTATTTTCATCATTAAACTTCAAATAGTATAACAGCTACTGCAAAATTCGAGAAAAGTAATAACTTGTTTTTTAATAATATGTATCATTTGTAAATATATGTTATATATAATATATATATATATATATATATATATATATATATATACTATAATATATATATTATATATAATTATATCATATCATAATATATATCATATATAAATATTTTCTAAATAAAATATAAAAAATATATTTAAAAAATTAATTTACATACATACAACATAAAAATAAGTAAATAAATAAAACAAAAATTCAAATTACGCGCGCCTAGTTAAAAAAAAACCGAGCGGTTTTGCGGCCAACTTCATCTTGTTAGTTTGTGACAATAAAATAGAATAAAAGAATGTTGTTATTATTATTGTTAATTATTGTTAAAACTTTATATAGTTAAACATTATCACTGTTATTCATGCATTCTGTTATATATAACTTACATTCTATTCTAGTAATATGATATTTACTAAACACTAATTGTATGTACTTTAAATATGAAAGTCGCTAATGACCCTAGTAGTTGATGCGACTATAAATAAAGTTAATTAAAAAAAAAATAGAACGTTTCTAATGCTTCTAAAACATCATTTTAAATTAAAACGCCATTTTCATCATTAAACTTCAAAAAGTACCTACAACAACTACTGCAAAATTCGAGAAAAGTAATAACTTATTTATTAATAATATGTGTCATTTATATATTTAATTATTTTTAATTTAAATATAAAAATAAATAAATAAGTAAATAAATAAAACAAAACTTAAAAGTACGCGCGCCAAGTTAAAAGAAACCGAGTGGTTTTGCGGCCAACTTCATTTTGTTAATTTTTGTCTCAAGATGGCCGCCTATTTAAAAATTTCACTGTCATCATTTTTTCATAACGCGCCTAAAGAAGTATAACTTTAAAAATCATTAAAATTGTAAAATTATTTTATTCAAAACATCTTTTTATTGGAAGAGTTTTTAGTAGAACTTTTTTTAATTGTTGTCATATTTTCAAGTCTCTTATCTTTAAAACGACCAAAGTAACATATTTATTAACGATCATTTAGAGTTGATTGACTAAAATAATTTTAATTTAAGCTTGCTCTCATATTTAACCATTAATTAGTTTTGTAATTTATTTTATTTTAAGTTATTTTAAATTGTTACTATACAAAATAAATCATTTTGGTTGTTACTTTCTTTTAAGAAATACATTTCGTTTGACTTTATGGCTAAGTAGTGTTCAGGTGAATATTTCAGTAGGAATACATTTTTAAAAAATGTTATCTTTTCATTCATTTGCTGTTAAATATTAATGTTTTACAACAAAAAAACTAATCCGTTAGAATCAACTACTTCTTACACTCAGATCAAGCGAGGATTTCAACGCAAGAACATTTGTCAATTCATAAATTTACATAATGTTATCATCTTGTCCATTCGTGGAGATTGTGATGTGATCCAAACAGTAAATGGTACTGGTTATAGTCATCAGAAGAGTGGTACTACCTTGAGTCATAACAATTTTGTGTCAGCATGTATTTATACATACCTACAATATATTTATATGTATATAAATATTTTTCTTTATTTGTATTGGTTCAATGTAGGCGCTATGGGCAGAATTATGGATCTTATTTGTTTCGTTCTATCAGTATTGGATGGTGCGCTCTCAAGTTAAATCGTGGCTCGTGCTAACAAATCTAACACGCCAATTCTTATCATAATTATTATCAATTAATTCGGTTTAAGTGTTTTGTGTTATTTTTTAAAATTTTGTTTGTAGTTGGTGGTTACACTTTTGTGTTTGTTTAAAAGTGGATGTTTTGAATGTTAACCTACTGAATACAACAGGATCATTAATTTCCAATTAAAAAAATTTTTGTAAGTAAAAAAAATTGTGTTCAATCTAAACAACTTGATTAAATTTAAGTGTTACAAAATGGATACCTTTTCCGGCTTAAATGAAATTTTTAATATTGTCGTACTCTTGGAAAAGCTTTAATTTTACTACTGACGACTTTCACATGCTTGTTTAGTAACACATAAAATACCACAAGAATTTCTATTTGAAAATAAAAATATTCTTACTACCACAAACATAATAAATGTAGACCTAATAATTGCTATTAATTAACCACTTATTTCTGGTTTTAGCGACATAGCTAAGAAGTTAACTAAGCCCAAAAAAAAATTATTTAGTCAAACCTTAAAAATTTTATATTTTCAAACATCTTTTTTTTTAACTAAAGCAACATTTAAAAACTTACTAAAAGATGAGGATACTTAGGAGAATTTTCATTGAACTATAGACATTTTTACCAAACAATAAGAGTTAAAAATATTCACGATGAGCTTTTAACTTTAAAACAACTCGGCTTTCACTTGATAACGATTGAATTAAGGGTGCAGTTCATTCATTTGAGAAATGTTGAACAGGGATGAAAACTTCACTGTAGTGTTCTTAAAGTTTCTAAAGTTTTCAACAAAGGATAATATTAAGTTAGTTAAAATTTAATAATTATTGAATATTCGAAATAATCTTCATATAGTAGACTATATTTTTCACTTGTCTGATTAAGTAATTCGTATAGATATTATACCATAGTTATTATACATGCAAACACTTCAATGACTCACTATAAATCAATGATTTCATATGAAATGTTTCACGTTGACAGAAACTTTTTCTTCATGATTCATTTAAACGTAAAAAATTCTTAATTTCGTTTTCTTTAAAAATGATTTGCTTTGAAGAATTTTTGTTTGAAATGATAAATGACCATAAAAGTCGTGATTGATTTGTCATTGATTGATATCTTGATTTATTTATTGAATCATTACCTTCACCCCCCACCTACTTATGAATAGTGAACACCAATAATTCCCTGTTAAGTAGTCAATTTTATGAATTACCGCTACACGATTTTCAAGAGAAGATTGAAAAAAAAATATCTTGCAAAATTGTAAATAAAATCATGCTCGAATTTTTGCTATAATTAATATGTTCATATTCTATATCACATTGAAATACCTACTAATAGTCTAAGAGCTAGCAACGTTTTCGAGAGAGAATTTTAGGTCGGCCAGTTTTTATATATATTATCTCTCTCGCACTATCCCGGGAATCATAAGGTCTGTCTGGCTGTCGGTAGGGGTTGCGTTTATTAGTGCGCATCGCACCTGTACAGGTAAAATATTGAAATTTTCAGAAAAAAGAAAAAGTTTCAGATGAAATTTGTAGAAAATAACATTTTACATAAAAAATGTCCAGTGTCTAATTTTCGTAAAGTGTCTAGTTTGCCCGCTACAAGCTTGGAAAGGTTGGCTCGACGTGACGCCATTTGAGTGGCCAACCGTTCACAGATACAGCCGTTGTGCTGACATGTATACAATGTAGCGGGAAAACTAGCCACATTACGAAAATTAATCGCTGGACATTTTTTATGTAAAATGTTATTTTCTACAAATTTCATCTGAAACTTTTCCTTTTTTCTGAAAATTTCAATATTTTACCTGTACAGGTGCGATGCGCACTAATAAACGCAACCCCTACCGACAGCCAGACAGACCTTATGATTCCCGGGATAGTGCGAGAGATAACGTATATAAAAACTGGCCGACCTAAAATTCTATTTTTCTTGACGTCGCTAGCTCTCGTACTATAAGATAAGAAAGGAAACTGGAATGCTTCAATCGGTTATAATCAAAGTTAAGAATTTGATGCAAGTCAAGAACTAATTTTCTTTAAAAAGAAATTAATTTTTAACCTCTGTTCTATGTGCCCTAAATAATGTAATTGGAACTTTTAGAATTGTTCTTTAGAGTCAATTCCACCTGTGTGAATGAATGCACCTTAAACGTTAAGTATTCATTTGTGATTGTTACAATCTAGGTTTCATTTTCTTGCCCACGATCTTATGAAACAAACACTGCAGGTAAATTTATTATTAGTTATCTAATCGCAATTATTCTTCGTTCTCTCAATTTTTCCAAATTAAAAAAACTTATAATAAGTATTCAATAAACGATCGAATAGAGAGGCACATAAGGTGTGGCTTTTCATCTATTTCAAACGATACAAATGAAAAAAATTTTCTTTGAATCAAAAAGCTTTCTTTTTAAGTAATAACATTTCTTTTAATATTATTTACAGTCTGCTCTAAAACTTATGTTAAATATTGAATTTGAACAGGAAAAAATATTTTTCAAGGAAAAATTAATTAACATAATATTCAGACATTTTTATGGAGAAAAGGAAATTCTATTCTATATACTGAACAAATATTTTTTCAAAGTCATACATAATTGAATTAAAATCAAAAATTCTAGTTAATCATATTGTTAAACAAACGTAGTTCTGAATTTCATAGTTTTACAAGGAAATAATTCGAATATTTTTGGGGCTCGTTTAATTAATAAGAGGAAAAAGTGGTGCAAATTTTATTTGAAGAACGGTAGGAAGACATTGAACACAACCTTTTAATTCTTTTATCCCGTGGCTTTCTAATTTATTTGATTTTTTTGTTAATGAAAATAATTGATTGTATTAATTATTTTGTAGTTAAAACATTGTAGACATGTTTTTGGTTGAAATTAAAACGTTAATAATTAAACTACTGACGTCTTGAATTATTTTTAAAATATATTAATCGTTAATCCAAATAAATTGCTTGCTTTTTGATGAATATTTAACACTAATAAAACGTGAAATATTTTAATTAACTTCATACACTTTAAACTCAATTTTTTTGATAAAAAAGATTTATAAATCTATTCACGTTCAATTCATACTGTCGTATGTCTAATGTGTTTTTTTTTTTCATTTAACTATTAAGTGAATAAGAAATTTACAGTGAAAAATATGACACGTTATTTCCAAGCAAACCTTGTCAACCATTTGAGAAATAGTAACCATTTTTAATAAAGAATTTTATATAACCGTCCTTATAAAAATAATAATTTGTCATCAACGAGAAAACGAAACCACTTTCTATGGTATAGCTTGACGGAGAGGTAAAATTTTTGAAAATTTCATGCAAATTTATGTCATATTCGTGTTCATGTATTTATTTAGCGCGCGTTTGGATTTAAATGCAAGAAGCATTTCTCTTCAACGCCACACCCGATCAATTTCAGTGCTTACCTCTGAATGAAACATTCAAATATTCAATCAAATTGTAATTACAGTAACACAATGATTATTACCATGAAAATAATAATAAGAAAATAATAAATAATAAGTTGTATTAAATCTGAAAACTTGTACAATTTTTCCAATATGAAGATGCAAAAATAAAATTTAATTCCATACAAAGTTACATAATATAATTTTTAAGACTTTCTATTTTTAACATGTTTTATTGATTATAATTATTAAATTTAAATACGTATTTTAAGAGTCTCTAAGGATTTTTCAATGTGAAAATACTTGAGACTATCTTTATATTAAGTAAATATTTACAAGTTCTGGAAATCAATAGCGACTCATACTTCTATATAAGATTTTGGATGAAAAAGATTTTGGATGAAATAACTCATAAATATTTTAAATGCACGTAACCATTATCGTGTATGATAATCAAGTTATTCACGTTTGAAAATCTTAGAAATTCAACTTATTTCCATTTGATCGAAAAATATACAAATTTGGTATGCTGTTCAAATCTGTTTTTATCGGAAAGTTGACAAAATGTGGGCAGAATGTGAATGTCCGAGGTTGTTGGCGGTTTGTATTTTTATTCTCTGATGTCATTCATGATTCGGATTTCTTTAATATTTTTCTTAAAAATTAATAAATTATTTTTCTTTTATTAATTTTTTAGAATTAAGTGGAAATCGATTGGAATGTACCAACGCTTTAATTACTTTAAAAAGACATTTTTTATTTCTATAAAAATATTGTATTATAGTATATATACCAATGTCGGCATGTACATAGTAGATCTGTTCTTGATCTTAGATTTACTTACAGTTGGGTTTTTTAAAAATCCACATCGAGTTTTTTCTTGGTTTAAAAAGTATAATTTTTAGGTTCTTTGATGATGTGAATGATGCAAGAGAATAATTTTTAATGAATAACTAAAAGAAAAATACGATAACAATTTTTAAGAAATGATGTATATCAGCTGCAATACGCTTACTCCTTAACAGGACATCTGAACCACGTTTTGCCGCCCCCGTATGACTTTCTTTGGGTTCATTATGCAACGCCACTGTTTTGCAGTTAAAATATTGATTTTTCTACAAATTATTTTTTCAAGATAAAAAGAATTTTTTCTTCGAAATTTAAGCTCTCAAAACACCAAATTTTAATTACCGTTTTCAAAAGGATATGTGGATCCTATAGGATAACGCATTGTCCTAAACCAAATATACCCAATGTCGTAAGAGCGTTTTCTGAAAATTCGGGATTTTAATTGAAGACCAACCTAATAAAAGGGATGCAACTCTCACGCTCAAACTCTAACGTTGTTGGGTTGTTTGCATAAGCCTTCAACTTAAGGTAACCCCATAAGAAGCGTAATATTGCATGAGAAAAGTTGCCATTCGACCATTTCTCAAAATTAAAAGATTACCAAATTTTCCAAAATTTGAAATGCAACTGTTTGATCAGCTGTGTGGATTGTAACGCCATCTTGCTGGAACTACATATCGTTGATGTTACCTCTATCTAAACGTGGTCAAAACTAGTCGTCCAATGGTATTAGGCGTTTTGACCCCCGGACAAAATATCCCCATGGCAAAATATTCTCAGACAAAATATCCTCATGACAAAAATAATTGTGATAAAATATTTCATGCAAACTCAAAACTTCACAATTTTCTGATAAAGGTGCACTCGTTGATTAATTCTGTGAACAAAATATCTTTTGAGCTCAATAACTAAGATTTTAAATTTAATAATTTTTACTAAAAACGTGTTTCATCCCTATCTGTCCATGTTAAATTCGCAAAAACTGTATTAAATTGACCTCCAATTACAATGTTTATTGAAACAGTGTTAAACTAACCCCTATGTGTTAGTGTTAAATCCGCAAAAATGTGTTAAATAATATCAAAGGGGTCCCCCTGGCGGGGGTTTAGGAAAACAAATTATAGTCATTGTTCGTTTACCCGATTTTCAGTAGTATTTCGGTAGTAAATTTTAACGATTTCTAAACGATGCTTGTTTGTGAACTTCATCGTAATAAAAATGTAAGCCTTGATTGAGGTTTTGGTTTTGTCAGATCATAAAAAAAGTTTGTAGAATCTGTTCCTTATTATAATTGGTATGTCCTAATTAAAAAATCCTGTACTAGAAGACAATACCAGTGTTCATATAAGTAGCCATAATTACTGCATCTTCAGCAAAAGTCCTTGTCAAGGTTTTACTCGTAGTAAGTAGGCATTTATCAAGTCAAGTAGTTGAGCATTTTATAAATGAATTATGCTTGATATTGTGACTTGTAAATGAAATAACTGGAAATGTCAACGGTTGGCTTCGTATTTGACTCGAGTTTGACTTGATTTTAAGTCAAATTCTGACAATGAAATCAAATAACTTTGATATCTAGTTAAGATGTGAACCTATAGTAGTAGTCAAGTCAGCTATGTACATATATACTTTTTATTGTAGTATAGGCTCCAGAACACTTCACTGGGATACTTCAGATTTAAAAGATAATTAAAAATAATCGCCTTAAAATAAACTTTAAGTAATGTTCTATAGCATTTTGAAGTATCACAACAATCAATATCTATATAAATAAAATGATAGCTGTTTTCCAATGTTCGTTTTTAACTCAAAAACTACTGGATAGATTTCGATCAATTTTTTGTATGTTACTTCTTATATACTTGGTCCTTATCTAAGAAAGGAATTATCACGATATCTTCATTAAAAACAAAGTAATTAAAGTTTTGAAAATTGCGATTTTTACAAGCAAAACGTGTTATGGTGGGCATTTTTTCGTCGCTTTTATAAAGTGGGGCAAACGATGAAATGCGCATGGGCTGGACAGACGCTCTTTCTCCTTCCACTGCCTACTGATTCTTTCATATTTGAGCGTAGATTTATTGCAGCTCAGCGAGATATTGGATTAATAAAGATTTTTTTAAATTCTATTTTCTATTTGTTTAGCAGTTTTTAAAATATTTTTTTATTTTTTTTTTAAATTCTCTCTTAGTAGGATTTATATTTTACTGTAAATACAGATTCAAAATACATTTTTAAGTTACAACCGTTACAGTAATCAAATTACATTTCAACACTTCTTTTATTATTGCATATATTTTTAATCAGAAAGATTTGAGTTAGCGTGAAAACTTTTTTTTTTTTAAATTAAACTCTAAACCAAAAAATTGCTCCTTTGGAATCCGCAATTTCTCCAAGTGTATAAGGAGTTTTTAATTGATTAGTAAATTATTTTTTAAAAAATTTGCAAACGAAAATTTTAAATTGCTCAAAAATACAAAAAAGTCACTTTTTTATTGCTCCTTAAATGCTCTGCTGCATCCGCAATTGCTCCAGGTGTATAGTTAATAGTGAAAAATAATTAAATTTGTAAAAAAATGTTCAAACTGAAGAACTAAAATTGCTTTTGAGCCCAAAATAATTTTCAATTGAAATTTTTGTATTTTTTTAAAGCTCTCTATCTGCTCTTTTCATTTTGCAAATAATTGATCAAATTTTTGCAATATTTTTAATAATTAATTATTTTTAACTATTTATAACTATATGTATATGACTTTATGTACTATGACGTCATCAACTGCCGTTGGATCATATAAACATGAAAAGTTAAAAAATTGAATTACTCATTAACTATACACCTGAAGCAATTGCGGATCCAGAAAGAGTATTTAAGGAACAATTTTTTGAAAAAAAAAATTAAAAACAGTGATTATTTTGGATTAAATAGAAATTTTTATTTTTGAATTTACAAATTTTTGAAAAGTTATATATTAATTTACTAATAACTATACACTTGGAGCAGGAGTGGATTATGAGGTAGCAATTTAGGAGCAATTTTTTGGCATATAGTTAAAAATTCCGTTTCTTCTAAATCTTTCCCGTTATTTTTAATATATTTTTGCTTTCAATTTTTTAAATGTTTTTCCTCTGTTAATATAAATATGTTCATAGCATAATAAACTACGCAGACGACGTCGCGGATATCAGTTAATCAATGGTAAAGCACAAAAAATTGGGCTTTGATTTTTATATTTTTTTCAAATATTAACACAAACTCTACCATTAAAAGTTAAAAATGAAAAGTTTAATGAGAAGAAAAAATAATTGACTAAAAATCAACCGTAAAGAAGTACTCTCAAATATTAGTTTTTAATAAGTTTAAATTACAACAAAAGCCTGATAAATTCAAAACGAAAATCAATAAAATGGAACATAATATACGCAAATGAATATTAAATTGAAATTAGAGACCGACTAATTGATGTTTAAAGTTTAAATCAAAATATTATTTATAATAAACTTGCTTCATTAGTACTTTTGGACATATTGAGTATATTCTCTATAACGACTACACATCCTTTTTGAAATGTTTCCTTTCAAGTATAAAAGCCGTAGATTCATATTTTAATTATTTGATTTGTATCATCATCAAAACGAAATTCTTAGAAACTAGAATACTAAATAATTAACATCGTTTTATTTGCAAACGGAAATTGATATCTATGTAAAACAACATATCCATTTTTGATGTATTAAATGGTCCTTAATATCTCGATCAAAATACCGATTGCCCTTGAGTTGTGGTCTCTGTATGTAAATCGTTTCATCCCAGAATGGCAATCACGATCCACCTCCATTTTTTCTTTGTTTCGACAACTATGACGAAGAATATTTTATGAGCAAATAAACTCCGTTTGTTCCGGTTCAATTTGAAATATATTTAGAAAGTGAGGTATTAGAGAAATAACGTAGGTAAATGTTTTTTTTTTCAAAAATCATGACGAGTCTGTTTGGTTTTATCTGTGGCTAACCTTAGAATAACAAAAGGATTTAGGACTTGAAAATTAAATTAAGATATAGAACATTTGAAAGTTTCATTAATGAAGTTTGATTTAAAAATTGAAACATCGTATATATAAAGTTGGCAATCTCGTTAATCGCTTATTTTAAATAAATTATAATTTTTTTTATTGAAGCGGTTTAAAAAGACGCCGCAAATTATTTCTGTATTCATAGACACTCAGACTTGATTAATGTATTTTTAAATAAAATTTTTATCCAACTATAATTATAGATTGTGATTTTTGATCTCGAATAATAATAACAAAAATAGCCCGAGAGATAAATATTAAATTTTCTTCTGACGGTTTACTTATTTTTTGTTAATGGTTTCAATGCGTGTGTGAAAATGTTGTTGGTTATAGAAAAAAGGCCGCTAGCTCTAAACTAATAAAATTCAGATTTTAGGTCAGATAATCTACGAGTGTGTTGATTGCCAACGAAAGTTTTCAATTTCTCTTTCACTACCGGGCATTATAACATTAAAATAAATCGATCGAACAATGCCTCCCAAGAAAATAAAGGAAGTAAGGCAGCTAGAATAGTTTTTAGTAACCTTGTTTAAAAAATAAGTTATCTAGAACTGTCTCATTAGTGACTTGACCTGATGAAATATTAGTTAAAAGCGAATCAAATATTTGCTGCCTTCTTAGTACCATTGATACGTTTACCTATCTTTATGTATGTTTTTATAAGTGCTTATTAATGTACAAGTAAAGTTGACTTGTTTTAACCGAATATAGGCAATGTGGGTTTTTAATTGATTACTTGTATGTTGAGTAAGCCTCAATACATATATAATTTGATGATTGTTATGAAACAAATTATTTTTTCTTTCCATTTAAAATATTTTCAGTGATTTATTTATCTAATTTGTAACATTTTCAACTTATTTCATTTAAAACTTTCAAGTTTCGGTTAAAATCTTTGATTAATACTTGAATATTAAGGTCAAAGATACTTATAAGTAAATAAGTTGATTTGTCTGTGTATTAAATTTTTATTTTTTTCAATTATGAAGAGTTTTTGAAGAGACATTATGTGTACGATATGAAGGTGTAAAATAATAAAAAATGGATTTTAAAAAGATGAAAATTTTACAATTTAAGGGCAATTAAAAATTGATAACGTTTGTAAATTACTAAGCAGTGCTAAAAATTAATCAAAATCACAGTTTGTCTTACTCTGGCTTGTTATCAAGTTTTATCAAGTCGAATTCCTAGGAACCATAAATCTATAGTTATCTTATCTAACGTTCGGCTTAGTAAACGTTCAAACTATCGAGAGGGAAGTTTTACTTATTCATCGTTTGATTTATTAAGAGGGTATTCTAGACATTAGTTGGAGGTATTTTTTCAGGTGCAATAAAAACAAATGTTTTAAGTAACCATTATTTTACCAGTTAACAATGTTTGGGAAATATATTTAAAAAATCAAAGTAAAAAATTAAAAAAAAAAAAAAGTTTCGTGCTGATGAAGTGGTGGATCTCAAAAATATGGCGCGCTATGATTGTCACGATTATAACCCTCCTAGTAATTCAAAATCAAATAGTCAAATCAATTCTTAATCCCAACTAATGTTGCCCCGAGTCGAAAATTTAGACCTCTTTTTGGCCTCAAACTCTGGGCTATTGAGCGGTTCAAGTAGATTGAAACATGACCATTTGCATTTGAATTTTAGACCTCTTTTGAACCTACAAGTGGCATTTATCGGACAAAAACCATGTTTAGACTCAAAAGAGGTCTACAGAAAAATCTTAAAATGGACCTCTCTCTCTCTCTTTTCTTCACTCTTTCTTTGTCACTCCCTTTTATTATTTTATTGGTAAGGTTTTTTTCAAAAAGAATACATTTTTGTTTTAATATTTTGTTTTTTTTATTCATTAAATATACAAGTTTCATTAATGTTAGCGATTAATTTAAAAGTAATAAGAATATTACAAATATCAGTTTTTAATTGTTAATTTCCTTGTCCTTGTTTACCAGATCCTTTATTGTTGCCATTGCCATCATTTTTTTCCAAAATTTTCTTTTATTATAATCCACAACATACCCAACCATGTGCATTTCTTTAGAAATTCTATCTAATTGACAATAAAAATTGAAAATAAAGACATATTCTATTCTAATAAAAATAACAAAGAAAAAAACATTTTAACAAAGAAAAAAACATTTACATGTTCTAATATATTATTATCAACAAAATTTTCCAAATTCTTATATTTTACAAAAAAAAAAAAGAAACGTAAGAAATATAAAAGAAAAATTAAGAAGAGTGAACAGGATTAAGGATCAAACCAGTAATGGATACCAGAATACACAATATTATATTAAGCATCTAAGTATAGGAAAGAGAGAGATAAAAATGGGTTATTAGTAAATAATATTTGCAATAGGTATTGTAAAAAAAAGGAAATGTACAACCATATTTTATGTTTTATAATCATAAAACTTTTTTTAGGACAAAACGATGTTTACAAAAAACAATAAAAATTTCATGTAGGTTAAAATGAAGACGATAGAATATCGTTTTGATCAAGATGAAGTTCATTTTACTCTTTGTAGGTTCAAAAGAGGGTAAAAGATCCATTTTAGGGCCAAAAGAGGTCTAAAATTTCGACTCGGGTGCAATCGTTCAAACTATGGAAAAGTAAAAAAAAATAATTCGCAATATAGCGGCTGTCTTAAATAAAAAGACATTTTTGATCAGTTTTTTTTTTCGAATTTTAAAAAAAATAGTAGGTAATAATTGAAATTTTGGTAAATTTATGACAACCGTCTCGAAAAAAATAGTTTTGAGAAAAACAAGTTTAAGTTTCGGGTAAGGTTGCGTGCAGTGGTCATACAGTGGTGGTTAACTACATTTTCTTATCAGCGATTCCTGATCCTAAAATAATTAAAATTTAAAAAAAAATACTCATAAGGACATATTCTTAAGGATTTAACCTTTGAAAATATGAAAGAAAAGAAAAGTCTATTTTTCAAATTTAAAGACTAGAATATCCACATAAGGGAAATAGTTTGAGTTACCAGAAAATCTTCAGTTCAGTTCAAATAAACACAAAGGTTCCAAATAATACCAGTTAGAAAAAATGACCAAGCAAACAGTTCGATCTAAATAAATCCGATTAGTCGTTTGAATTAGAATGGTGATAGTGGTAGAAGTTCGACTCATAGGTTATAAATGTACAGTTTGATAGGGATGAACTGGAACCAAAAAAAAAAAAATTAACTTATATAAACGGTTCGACTTATAGAGAGTTAACCGTGCGTTAAACGTTAATTATGAGTATTATTTCATTGAAAGAAAACTGGCACGCAGAAAGCAAAATCAAACAGTAGGAATAATATATATTGAAATGTATTTAGGAGTTCTTGGATTAGTGTTTAAATCTCGACAATTTATTTTTTAACAAACGGATATTTATTTACACTCATTAAAAATGATTAAGGTTATCGTTACAATAGTCACAGTCACTAATTGCCATATATTCACTGTACTGTTTACAATTTATTTAACACTTGCGATTCACTGTTTATTTTACACTCACGATTCATGATTTATTTATTACTCGTTGGCGATTTATTTATAACTCACCTTGACGATTTATTTATGACTGCCCTGCCTATGCTTGTCTTCTACTCATATAAAAACTCGGCCATTTCTCCAGCACATTTCTACCCCACTTATTCAGTTGCTAGAACTTTCGATTCTTTTGTCTTACGATCTGTCCTTTTCCCATATATAAAGAATTACTCGTATAAAGCGCTGGAGGTTGTCGTCTTCGTCACCCAGGTGAGCCCAAAGACTTATATTTTTGAGAAAGAATGTTCTAGACTTTTATTGTTCCGTTGATTGCGTCCCGCCTGTATCCATCCTTCACGCTCATACAAGTATAGGGCCAACCCCTCAAGCCCGTGACAATAATAAGTATAATATATAATATTATACATTCAGTGAAAATGTTAATTATAATTTTCTGTTATAAGGAAAACCTAAAGATTCATTGCTTAACTTGATCTTTAAGATACTTGACCTAATTTGAAGCTATTTGGACTAAAATTTAGAAAAGTGCAATGCAAACTCAGCTTAAAATTAGTATTAAAATATCTTCATTGAAATTCTAGAAAACTTGATAATAACATTTACAGAATCACAACTATAGCTAATTTACCAAAATTGAACGAAGTCGGATACATCAACTAGTTAAAAATTACAAAGAACTCAATCTATATTAACTTCCATTCTTATTATTTTCTGAATCTCCAAACTCAAGTTTGTGTACCTTAATCACAAAGTTGTTTTATACCTACTTATAGAAAAAAAAAAATTTTTTTAAGAAAATACATTTTTGGGCACTTAACCCTAAAATATTACAACTAGTGATATTGAATACGAATGTCACAATTATAGTTCCATGTCTTTTTTCGTGATCTTTCTTTAAAAGATTCCGATACGACGATAGCTTATCCTGGTTATTGTCTTGATAACATGTAAGAAATTCATTCGGTTGACTTTCAGGAGAACAGTCAATATCAAAGGAAAAACCTTTATTTTCTTACAACTTGCATAGTGTATACTCATGCACAATTATTTAAAAATAAAATTGGTTTCTTGTCTAATCAGGCATTCAAATCTCCATTTTTTTCCTCTTATTGTTAGACAAATTTATATGCGGAAATATTTAATAAATGGGCGGTCATGGTCAATGATGTATTGATTTTTAAAGGGGCAATTTATTAATTATGCTTCAAACGATATATCTTTTACGTAGGTAAATGACCTTAACTCGTAAACTCTTTAAAAATAGCAGGAAAGATTAAGATAAATTAAAGAAAAAGAAACCGTAGTGAGATAAAAGATAATTGTAAAAACAATTCTTGTACCAACAATGTACAACTGACTGAGACAAGAGGTTTATTGTAAATTTGGCAATTAGCTTGTGGCTATAGGCATTGTTCTCCAACCCACAAGCTAGTTTTTGGCAGATCAAATGAATTGGTGAAACGGAACTCCTACGAAATGTTTTGCTTTGTGACTAACTTGTTTGACTAAACTTAAAGTTGTTCATTATTAATTATTTCAGTCAAACTTGTGATTGAGATGATTACGTGTCAAATTATCAATTAAAAACGAGATACCATCTTTTTTCGTACATTAACACAGTGGTATGAAGGTTTATTAATGTGTTGAATTTTTGATACACTGCAGTAAAATTGAAAGCTCATATACGAAATATCTGAGTATCATTTAAGCTTTTCATTTAAAAAAAAATTAAATTAGTAATAGTCCAATCAAATAAGAAACATTTTGTAAGAAGTGTTTTAGTGTAAAATTTAATTTACTTGGAATTAAATCGAAACGTGCATTCAGGGCCCCAAAAAACGAGTGAAAAAGAAAACTTCAATATATTTTTCTTATAACCAGCACTTCCGAACACGCTTTAGCTGGACTATAATTAAAGCATGTAATGTTTGAACATTTTATTTGATAATACCTTTGGTTACCTATTCATCAAAATATCACATGTGTAGTTCACTTTCCAGATCAAGTTACAAGGTTGTCTATTCATTGCAACTGATGCGCATAAATTGAGTGCACTTCTCATTGCAAATGGTTAACCATAACATTATTAATTATGTAATATTAATTAATTTTGTTTCAAAAGAATGAAAATCTATTCGTCCATATCCACATCTATTCACTCTATTGAGTAGATCTATATTTTCATCGTAGACTCAAACAAAATTATTTCATAATTAATATTGCACAATTGCGTCGATTACAAAAATATTTAATTAATTATTTTTAATTAAAATCAAATATTAAAAATATAAATTTACTTTTAAATTATTAACACAAAAACTTTTTTTCTTTTGATTTTTCTTTTGATTTTTTTTTTTGATGTTTACCTTGATTTGAATTTTTAGAAGATGATCAAATCACTTGAAGCATCCAACTCAATAAAAACATAAAAATGCAATAAAGTTAGGATTTATTTTATATGAAAGTTTAAATATTTGAATTTAAAATATTTTTTTGCATTGATACATTAGTTAAACATGTGCAGCATATAAATTTGATCTATTGTAAGCGCTAATTTATCAAGGTGACAGTTGAAGGTTGATTTTTGATTGAATTTAATCGGAATGTTTAAGTTTTTGTAGTGTGAATAGTTTTTTGATTTAATTAAAACAGGTTGTCAATGTCTTTATACGAAGAGTTATGTGGGTGGTATTTTTTGAACTAACATGAAAAAAGGGTGTAACAGCCATTAATTTGATGAAAACCAAATCGGATATTTAAATCAGTCAAAGTCTTACAGATGAAAAATCCTTGTTGTTGAATATATTGTATAGTATTCAGTCTATTAAGTTTTGAGTAAAGTATTTCTAAACTTTCAGTTCATGCAAGCACATATTATGTACATAATATTTTCCATAGTGCCGGGATTGACTGACAGATACACTGGAAGTTAAACTACTCAAAATAAATTTGAGAGTGTTCTTGAGAAAACTCTGAGTTCCATTAAGGAGGGAATTTTTGAATTTCAATTCACTAGTAGTAAGAACAAGGGGTTAAACATTTTTAATTTTTTTAGATTTACTTTTAACTATCAACTCTCTTAAATTCTACGTTTTTTATTTATGGGTTTACATGTAAATGTAAAGCACCTTTTTGCTTACAGTTTTATTCATATCACAATTGAAAAAGATTAATAAAAATATGAAGATTATTCCTAGGCATACGCTTTGAGTTAGTCAATTTTCGACCTTTTAAATGAGGATTTAGATATGAGATTATCTCAATCCGTTTTTTTTATTTTTCAATTAAATAACTTTAATTTTGACTTTCTTTCACACAATACAGTAAAGGAAGTAGATACATACTGTAATCGGGTTGAATTTTTGAAATCGAGCTTTCACCGGAAACACATGTTTTGAGGCTACCTGAGCCCAAAAAAATGATTTTTAGAAACATGTTTATGTGTATTTCTGTGTGTGACAGCCATATCGTATCGAAAGTTTTATCCGAATTTCACCAAACTTGGAATTTTGCCTACACATTATATCTAGTTGTGCCACGAAGCTTTTGGTTTAAATTCTAAACCAAAAGCTCCACTTTATTCTAGGAACTTTTGAGCTTTTTAAATGTTTAAAAACGGCTCCAAGATTTTTTATTCATTATATAGTTAGACTCATCAGTGCCTACAACTTTTGTTTAAAATTTTTTTCTGGAAAAATTCAAATAAAGAGCGTTCTGGGGTGAAGGATAAACATGGAGGCAGTATGCGTATAGTTCTGGTTATATAGTTAAAAAGCGCTTATAATTCTTTAAACCAACAGCGAGTTTCATAAATGAAAGTAAAATAAAGTACGGTGACGCCTCGCAGCAGATATTTATTATTAAATTTTCATAACTTTGGAACAATTCATCATTACAACAATCAGAAAGAAGTAATTTAAAGGACGTTTTACACCCAATATGAAAGATTTTTAAAACAAACTTCAGCCCAACTGTTTAAAAGAAATCAAAGTTCAAAGAGATCACTAATTAAAAATGTTAATATTGTAACGTTCTTACGAGTTCTTGGATTTGTGTTTGAATAATAACAATTTATTTTTAACAAATGTTTATTTATTAACACTATTTACACTCGTTAACAATGATTAAATTCACTGCTACAATTGTGGCGACTGGAAATTCAAACTTGCAGTTATTGTTTTTCCCAGGTGTCCTGACGGAAATTATTTATAACCTTAAGCAATTCAATTTGTTCGGGGCCAGTGCTGGCCTATATAATTGTATATAATATATCTATACTAATAATAAGATTGAAGATTTTTGCTACTTGAATACCTATATAATAAAAACGTTTCATCTCACCTGCGCGAGCGAACGAAAAACGGAATCATTTTTCCCAGCTGAGATTTTTATCTAATCTAAAAAACTAAAAGTGTTTTGTTGAATACTCTTTATTGCTTACATTTTCATTTATTTAATACAAAAAAATAAATGCTATTTACATTATAATTTTCCCCAAAAAAACAGGGTAATAACAGGGTTGGTCCAGTGTGAACTTGAAAACAGCTGAGCCGATTTCAATGGAATTTTCACAAAAAGTTATAAAATATTGTAACTTACATTATAGGTAACTTATTATTTTGAATAGTTTTCCCTGTCTGTTTGTTTGTTCTTGGCAAACTTGAAAACGGCTTGTCCCATTGGGACGAGATTTCACGTACAGGTAGTAAACATTACCAAAAGTGCTATAAAATACTTTTTTTCTCAAAAAATTTTAATTTTCTGAGCAAAAAAATTTAAACTATAAAAAAACTGCGCAAAACTATACATCGGCAGGCAGTTGTGATACAATGTACATATACTAACATATCGTAGAGACGACATGATTTTAAACTGTATAATTTGTTATTCTTATAAATTAATGTTCGAAAATTTGAAAATTATACCCATGATAGAAGTATAGTGATAGGTTAAATTCCTAGAAACCATAACTCAATTGTGAATTTACGGGTAGTTTATATATTATTAATAGTTCGGCTGAGTAAACGTTTGAATTGTCGAGGGAGGAGAAGGAAATCCTCTGCAGTAAATATGATGATTTCATTCAAAAAAATAAATATCTTTGTTCAAAAATGAGACCCGTAAGAATAAATAACAAAAACAGACAGTTCGACTTAAGTGATCCTAATTAGGAGTTTGACTGAGAAAGGTGAAGCCGTTAGACAAAAACAAGTCCAAAAACAATAAGAAATCCAGCCCAACTTATTTTTCAAGAGAAAATAGCAACTTAGATGTGAACATCGCGTTGTTTTTTTAGCAAAAAAAGGTGTGAACGGTCCTCAAGGCTTAAAATTTTCTTAATATCTTACAATATTCAAAAAAACGTAAAGATCCTACCTATAAGATAGCTCATATCTTTCCTGGAAAAGTATTTTAACGCATTTTCATAAACTTTCTATGAAATAAAGGTCTAGAAATATTCCAAATATCATTCTTTTTAAATTGCTTAATTTCTTATATTGGGTAAAATTTTCTATTATTCAATCAGATTAATTTAGATACGCTCAGCGAAGCGGGCGGGTGTCAGCTAGTATGTAAATAAATGTGGGTAACCATTTTCACCATTACACAATTGTCACAGTCACTAATTATAGTTTACTGCTTATAAAGGGTCTTTCAAATAGAGCGGGTCGATGTTGATAGTTTGTGGCGTCCATGTTGTTTTGGCGGCATCTATGAAATGCGTTGTTATTTCTTCAGTTACTGATGCCAAATCACCACGGCAAGTTACACGATTCAGCAACACGTCCAAATGATACAATTTTATTATCAAAATAAGTGTTCGTTAGTGCAAATGTTGCGCGCATTACGTCTATTTTACGGCAGACGCGATGGCCCTTCAAAGTCGACTCTCCAACGTTTGGTGACCAAATTCGAGGCGACTGGTTTGGTAAACAATCAACCAACATCCTTACGTCAAAGGAACGCCAGATCAGCCGAGAACATCGCTACGGTCCGTGAGAGTGTGCAGAAGACTCCAAGGCAGTCGGTTTTTCGCCGTGCACAAGAACTCAGCCTTTCGCAGACTTCAACTTGGCGAATTTTGCGTCTAGACTTGGGCCTACACCCGTACAAGATCCAACTGACCCAGGAGCTGAAATTTAATGACCATAGAAAACGCCGTTTGTTTGCTGACTGGGCTACAGAACGTTTGAAAGAGGATCTCAATTTTGGCCGAAAAATCATTTTTAGCGACTAGGCGCATTTTTGGATGAATGGTCTTGTAAATAAGCAAAATTGCCATATATGGGACGACTACAACCCACATGAGGTTCACCAGGTGGTAATGCATCCACAAAAAGTAACTGTTTGGTGCGAATTGTGGTCCGGCGGCATCATTGGTCCGTACTTCTTCGAAAACGATGATGGCGAGGTCATTACTGTCAACGGCGTGCGCTACAGATCAATGATCAACAATTTCTTTTGGCCTGAATTGAACGATATGGACGTGGACAACTTGTGGTTTCAACAAGACGGCCCTACGTGCCACACAGCGAGCGACACAATGGACATTCTGCATGAACGGTTCGAGGGTAGGGTTATCTCTCGCAGAGGTGACGTCAATTGGCCACCAAGATCATGCAATTTGACCCCGCTAGACTTTTTTTTGTGGGGTTTTCTCAAGTCACAGGTCTATGCCAATAATCCGCAATCAACCGATGCCCTGAAAGTCAACATAACGCAGGCCATCGCTCAGATTCAGCCGGATCTATGCAGTAGAGTAATTGAAAATTGGTTCTCTCGGATCCGTGCCACCGTTCGAAGCCGCGGTGGACATTTAAACGATGTAATATTTCATAAATAATGGCATAAATGGGCCTTTCAAATAAAAAAAAAATGTTATAATATCTCACATACAGCTTGTTTTATTTAATTTCAACATCGACCCGTCCTTGTTGAAAGACCCTTTATTTGCCTATATGCACAATTTATTCAGTATGATGATTTATGTAATACTGTATTCACTGGGCTTGTCGTTCGTTCGTTTATATAAGAACTCGGCCATTTTCTGGAACTTTTCCACTTCTTCTATATCTAGAATATTCGATTCCATTGTCTAACGATCTGTCATTTTCCCATCCATCAAGAATTACACGTCGAAAGTACTAGAAGTTTATCTTTTTAGTTATCTACCGAGGAATTCTTTATTTGCCAAACCTTCGCGGTAGGTGGTCTCAAAGACTATTTTTTTTAGAAAAAATGTTCCAGAACTTTATTGTTCAGTTGAGTGCTTTGTTGAGATACTCTATTCAGCGTGAAGTTGAGACAAAAATTAGAATTTTCGGAAATAATCCTGTTTCTTGCAGTAAGATGCTTTAGTACTCATTCTAGCAGTAGAGATTTGTTTTCCTACTCGCAATGATGCCAAATTGATATTTTTAATAAACACATATCATAAATCGTATGAAATCTATGATCCTGTTTGAACATCCTTAATGTACTTACATTAAATTATTAATACAAAATACCAATCAGGTACTTTTTGTTATAAGGTTTATGAAAAGGGTTTTTTTTAAAATTTGTTTTGTAACTTATATTAAGTGAAATAAGTTCCATTTAAATGAAATGTTTTATTTGAGAAAAAAATAATTTGAAAAGCATGTTACACGGAAAACTTAAACACAACATTGTCATCGTAAAGTGACCTTGTTTTTTGATGATCTCATCAACGTAGGTGGTGCATACTAATTACGCTAAAGAAGCACAGAACTGTTTGAAATGAAAAAAATAAATTCTCGTTGAAACACGGTACAAATGGCATGCGATTTTTATAGATGAGACGTTTGTGAGGAAAATCGTTTAAGTTCTATGTCCCTGGCATACTATTTCATTTGTATTATTTATTATGTTCAGTTATTTACGCAAAACATAAAAGAAGATTTCGCTTGAAATCGAAAGTGGGTTACTATTTCTATGCGAGATGATAATATAAAGCATACACGCATACATCGAATCAGTTATGTTATATTAAATACATTTTTCAACGATTTCAATATTTTCTTTATCTGGAACTAAACAAGTAAAAATGCTTTCTGGAAATTATGTCTACACGTCGCTTAGATCTTATTTTTTAGATCAAATAGTGCGATTAAAAAAAATGCTTGAATAGTTTAGGCTATAGGTGATTTTCACATTACATATTTTTTTGAAATATTACAGCTTCAATCTTTTGTGTTCTTTTAACGAAACTGATATATCTTAAAATTAATTACACCTCGACTTCAAACTAGGTAAAATTTTATGACAAAAATACGAACAAAATTAATATCCCTTGTTAGCAGCTTCTTTATGAAATTCATTTATCCAGAAGCTGATATTATTAAATTTTTTTTATATTAAAAACGAGAAATGAATGAGTTACAAAAAAAGAAATTCATAAATTGGCTATACTATATTTGTTTAAAAAAAAACCTTTTGGTGTTTGCCTTTCATTTTAGCTTTGATCTTTTTGTCGTGAAAATTTTCAAACTAAATAAGCAGTAATCACTTTTCAACATTTTCATTATGTTGGTTTCTTTGATTTTGCACTCTACGAGTGCAGATTTGCATAAGCTTTTTACAATTAAGTTCAATAACTTTCTCATAAATTATACGTATTTCTTTCATTCGATTTTAATTAATTATTTAATGGTTTGCTAAATTATGATTATACTGATATAATATTTTAAATTGCTATCCTTTGAAACCAATTATCAAGTGAGATTTTACAAGATATTGAATTTATTTTAATAGGTAATATTTATCAAATATGTGGACAAAAGAGAATATATACTGCTCGTTATTAAAAAAAAAAAAAATATTTTTGTAATATGGTCCTACTTTTGTGAATATAAACATTTTTGCATCATTAGTATACACACAAATAAAAAAAAAAAATTTCATAGAGCACACGAAAAACGTGGTTTTATAAATATTAAATTTGTAATAATATTAGTTTTCCATGTAAAAATATAAATTCTCGGAAAATTTAGAAGTTAAAAAAATATATTTGGTAGAAAAATAATTAAAATACAAGCCTTTGTTGGTATCTCATAAAAGCTATTAATTGAAAAAATATCAATGCTGAAAATATTGAAAAAATTGAGATAAAACTTATTTCGCCAAAAAGAATGCAGGAATGCTTTGTGGAAATAAATAACGATACAAATTTTCATAGGAATCATAATCAAATGAATTATTTGAATTCTTAGGGCAGGGCCGTAACGTGGATTTTGTGAGCCCTGGGCAAGACCTTCAAATTGGGCCCCTTCAATAAAAAAAAATTGAGAAAAAACTTACCATGGCTATAGTTCCTGTTCTTTCCCATTTTTAAAGTTCAGTAGGTATATCACTTAATAAATAAACACAAAATAAGGAATCTTTAAATTGGTCCTGTTCATAATTTTTCTAAATTTTTTTTAATTTTATATTTATGAAGAAAAACAAACTAAAAATCTATTTAAATTGCATTCTTCTTCCTTTTTCTCCGCAAACTCATCAATTATATTATTAAAATCTATTTCTTGCACTATGTTAGATTCAATTGATATAATAGACAGGTTCGACAAACGCTGTTGTGAGAGCGATGATCTTAAATAGTTTTTAATTAACTTCAGTTTACTAAAACTTCTCTCGCAAGAAGCGGTGGTGACTGGTAGGGTTAGAAATATTCTTAAAGCAACAACGATGTTTTGGTACGATTCGGCTAATTCGAAATCATGTTTCTAGGCTGTAATAAATTTAGAGAAGTGGTTTCTTTCAAATTTTCCACCAGCCCACATACTTGAAATTTAAAACTTTCAATCTCACAGCTTAATTCGTGACTATTCAAATCTTTATCATATTTTCTGGATAAATCTGCCGCCGCCTTTTGTAATTCAACAACGCTCATTGATTCTAATGACGAGCCAAAATGAAAAGGAAAATCTTCAAATATAGTTTTCAATTGTCTATAACGCCATTCTGTTTCACTAAGTAAAATGTCAAAAATATTGTACATTTGCATTGCAAACAAATTTTCTTGGTTGAGATTAGTAACACTTTCTTCTTTAATTCGCTTAATTTGTTGATTAGAAAATTCAGCTTCAATATTCATTTCCAAAGCGACTTTTTGTGCATCCGAAATTATTTGTTTAAATCCTACTAGTCTTTGTAAAGAGCAACGTAGATCATTAATTAATTTTGTTGCAAAGTCTATTGATAGATTTTCGTGTTGTAAGGCTTTATTTGCACGGTCAACGCATTGTAATATTTTATTCCAAACATGAAGAATACATATAAATTTATAATTAATTTGAAATAGTAATCTTTTTGCATTTGACACTGCCTCAGAGTTTGACAAATCATCTTTTTTTCTTTCAAGTTCTTTTTTTACTTCTGGAAGTTGCAAGCACAATGTTTTTATAGCATTCGCCTTTGACGACCATCTAGTATCTGGAAACCCTTTCAGTGATACTTTTAAAAATTTCATAAGATATTCCCAACGCGTCATCGAAGAAGAAAAGAAGTTGAATAATCTTTGGATAGTGCCAAAAAAGGTAACCATTCCTGACGTTGTGGATACTGCGTGAACACCAGCTAAAATAAGATTATGTGCGGCACAAGGTACAAATATTGCATATAGTGTGTCATATGGAAGAGGCATTATTCTCCTCAATTTGTCGGCGTTTGTGCTACTAAGTGGGGCTAAAAAAATCCCACGATCTGGCTTCACTGGTCCTGTCAGCTTTTTATTTATTGGGTGCTATTTAAAACTGCACACACTTTTTTTTAAAGATAAGGTCTGTAAGCAATAAAACGAATAGTGCGTTAAGTGCGTGCAATAGAATATTAAGTATTAAGAATTAAATAAATATGTTTTTTTTAAATACAAATTCTTATAGCATATTCTGGCCTTTTTGAGCCCCGTCTATCTGAGTCATCAGTTGTGTTACTTATACATATATGTGATTTGGAATATTCATTAAAATACGAATGAAAATAATTGAGATAATTTTTATCGGGGTTTTCTTGGGCCCCTTCGGGGCCCCCCTGGGCGCTGGGCCCTGGGCAAGTGCCCCTATTGCCCCTGCCTAGTTACGGCCCTGTCTTAGGGTCTATCGCAGTAAGAAATATGGTATCAGTATGGAACATATTATATAATTTTTTCAGGAAATTTGGTGAAAGTTTATCTTGTTATAACTACTCCAAAAACAGTATAATTTTTTATTTTAAAAATATGGTATCAGTATGGAACATATTTCTATCATTGTTTATTTACTAAGACTGTTGAATCGAATAATCATAAAAATGTGTACGAGATAAAATTTGTATTATTAAAATCAATGTTTGACCACCTATTGGCGCAGTAACTAGAGCAATTGCTCTCTCCGCTTTATGCGTCAAGTGGTATTGGGTTCGATCCCCGTTGAATCCTAGACTTAAGATTCTAGACCTAAGATATAATTGACCAACAAAAACTCTTTGTGTTTAGACAGTCGTAATATGACCTTTGATGTTAAAGCGACTTTAAACACAAAGAAAAACCATTGTTTGAATATTTGAAATAATGTTTGAATTAGAATTTACCACGATTTGGTAGTGATCTAAATGTTTCTATATAAAATACTATTGTCTGCATAAACATACGTTTGTGATTAGTAATTAATTTATTCCTACTTATTAAAAAAATAAAGTGACTCTTAAAATAAGAGTTAACACTTTAAAAAAATCTCGCTTCTTCCCGTTCCTCAACTTTTACATGTTAAATTAGTCACATAATTTGAGCATTGTTTTAAAAGTATTGTAAGCATTGTAAGAACTTACTTTCTAGCCACTTTTATACTTTTCCCAGCGATATTCATTCAATATTCTGTTTGTAGGACAATACTACAAGCTTTAAAAATACTTCTTAATGGTAGATCAGTAACTGGTTAATAGATCAGAGCTGAACCATTTGAAAATGGTAAAAAGTAAAAAATAAAAACTATAGAAGGATGAAACCCATTAGAAAAGGAAGAGAATATATCAAAAATGAAAGGAAAAATAAATTACAATCGATGTCAGTCGGAAAGTGGAAAAGGGAGGGGTTTTTAAAGGCAGAAACGGTTTATTTTGATTTCCGACAAAACTACAAGTCCTATGGAAAAAAATTAAATAACAAAGTTTTAAGTAGTAAGAAGATCTTTTTGTGTTGACAATTTTTTCACATAACCTCATAATTTATGTGGAAAATTCAAAATTCCAAGATTTTGGTTTTTCATTTTTATCTTTTACAAAAAAAAAATAATTTTTTCAGGAAATTTGGTGAAAGTTTATCTTGTTATACCTACTCCAAAAACAGTATAATTTTTTAATTTTAAAATATTTATTTTGTCACCTTATTTTTACTTAATATTGAAAAAGCACCCCAATTTTCGATCAAAAATTCTCATGTCAAAATATCTACTTTTTTAAAAAAGTCGGTGGGCTTTCTGTTTGTTGAAATCTCTTCTTTCTGATGGTGCAAAAAAATATACATCAAAATGTTAAATGTTTCCAGCAAATGCAATAATTAAAGTATACATTTTAATAAAGTGTTCAAATACAAGTTTAAACAATTTATTATAATATAATTTATGGTAATATGTTTAAAATGTGTTCTATTTGGTGTATGGGTCTGGAACGGATTAAGGACTTATACCGTGGTATAATTATTATATTTTAGGTAGGTTAGGGTTAAGATTTTATGTCATATAAAATATATCTGGCCATATAGGCCAGTTATAATCAACAATAAATTCGCAAAACATGATGTATCTCTAATTTTTTTATATTCTTTGGACCCATTAGGGCTATGTATTCTGAAGTTTGCAATTCTCAAAAAATTGTGGAAAAATGTTTATAGAGGAAAAACCGTATAATTTTTGAACTTGTTTCAGTTTCTGCTCGGTATCTTTTAATACATGTATTTTTCTTCAAAAGTTATTCTATAAGTTTCTTAAGAGCATGAAATTTGTAACAAATTAGTTCTACTAGGAGCTCTGCACGTCAATGGGTTACCGAGGTACGACACTTTTAAAATAGTCCAGTTTTTTTAAAAAATAAAAATTTTACTTTTTTACCTTTTTGGGATCGAAATTGCGTCGAAACCATTGATCCTACGAGCAGAATTTATTCAATATAATTTGTAGACAATTTAACTAGCTTTAAACTAAATGTAGAGCGGGGCCTATAAGCCTCGTAGTTATCTCATTCTCAACGTAATTCTCTAGACTTCATTTAAAACTAATTAAATTGCCTACAAACTATATTCAATAAGTTCTGCTTGTAGGATCAATGGTTTTAACACAACTTCGATCCAAAAAAGGTCTAGGACTAAAAATTTTCAATTTTTGAAAAATCTGACCTATTTTCAAAGTACCGTACCTTGGTCACCCATTAACGTGCAGAGCTCCAGTTGGGTTTAATTTGCAAACAATTTGCAACAAATTTAATGTTCTTAAAAAACGCATTGAATAGCTTTCGAAAAAAAATGCATTTGGTAGGAGATACCGAGCATAATCTGAAACAAGTTCAAATATTTCACTTTTTTCTCTATAAAAATTTTTCCACAATTTTTGAGAGTTGTAAACTTGAGAATACATAGCCCTAATAGGTCCAAACTACATACTAAAGTCAGAAATACATCATGTTTTGCGAATTTAGCTATTATTTCTGTCGATTTTGACAGGCCTAATAGAAACAAAATCATCAAAAGGAGCTTATTCGGCAAAAAAAAAATACGTAATACGTTATCAAATATTAAACATTATTCATGAAGTTAGAAGTAGAAAACAATATTTACTTTTCCTTGAATCTAAGTTTTATAACTTAAAGTTTATTTAACATTTTTTAAGTAATGAATCAAAAACTTTATATGACAACTTATTTATAGCATAAACACAATTTCAATATTAAAATTATTTTACCATTCGCAACTATATCTATTAAATAAACTCTTTCATTTTTAAAATACATATATGAGAATAAATGTTAGTTGCGAGAATAATCCATATTTTCAAAAGTTTTTTAATTAAATATGATTTATCATATGACGCCATACACAAATTCGCCGCTTGAGATTTGAATTTTTATACACATACATATTCCGATGAAAAATGGCTGTAAATAGTTTATGACAGGTCAAGGGTACACCACACATTTCTTGACGTTAGTTTGGAAGATTTATAAGCAGCTCTAATTGCTTAAATTGTTATAAACGAAAAATGAAAATATTAGATTTAAAAAAAAACTATAAAAATTTTTAAATAAGTGACAAATATATAATGAAAAATAAACTTTGAAATATACACAAGCTTTTAATTGTGATTAAAAAGCAAAATCAATTCCTTGAATAAAGCCTGGAGGCTTTAAAAGCCCTCTTTTCAATTTGTATTTACACCCCTTTTGTAAAATAAACAATATTGAAAGATGGTGTTTAAAATTCGTCCCCAGTTTCAAACTCTATTAAATGAAAGTTAAGCACTTCCATGGGCCCTTTTGTTAAAACATTTGTATACGTGAATTTATTTTCATTTAATACAAAATACGAGATTAATCAAAAGCATTATTTTGTGGAACGAGACAGAAGTTGGTGGTGTTATTTTATAAATTTCAATACATATATACACTGTTGAAAGAACCGATAAAGTTTTCTTGTCAGATGTAATAAACAATGAAGTTTGTCGCACTAAATGTTAAATTAGACTGATGCCATCTTTTGAAAGTTGATTTTCATTTGAATATTCAGTAATTTAGGGTATGTTTTTTTGATTCAAACATTTGGTTCTGTAATCGTAAAGGATTCTATCGTGAAAATATTTGATTAACTATGACGTTATAGGAGTTTTGTTGCAAAGAGCGCCTACATAAAACTCAGTCAGATTCTTTACCCACCTTTTTGGCTTTATAAATGGACATTGTCTAATAACATTACGCCCATACGATTATATTTTAAAATCAATTCAATGCGTGACATTTACATACATAAAATATTTAATTATATTTCCAAAATTAAACTCTCTCATACATTCGTTTATAAATGTATTTATAATTTTTAGCAAATCTCATTTCTTTTTTTTCAAACCTTTTAATCATCATATTAACATTTTGGAATTTTGCATAATTTAGCGGTGACACTTGTTCATGAACCTAAACACCTGTTAAAAAAAGTAAACAACGACAATGAATAAACTGGTCAGGGTCTTTTCAAACTCAAATAACTAAGAAATTTCAAATAGATGTGTGTGTGTTATATTTTATGAGAACACTCAGGCATGAAATTAAATAAAATAATAAATTAAAATTTGTCTTATATTACTTCTTGTTGACACCCCAATAAACAAATATTTAAAAAATTAATCAAATTTTACAACCTATTAACTTTTGTTCCACTTAATAGATTTAAAAAGTTAGATCTATCAATTAACTCTTATTTTGTCCTACTGTTAAATGTCATTCAGTTAAATCATTAAATTCATAGAAAACCACATTTTATTAATTGAAAAATAGAAATAAATATCTTACTGAAGATGATTTGTACAAATAAGGTTACATTATAATTAAATTTTCTAATAACGTTTTTGATTCATTACTTAAAAAGTTTTTGCCTTTTAATTTTAAAACTTAGATTAAACGAAATGTTATATTTATTTTTTAACTAATAGAATAGGTTCTCAATTCTTGACGAATGCTTTTCTATATTTAATAAAGTATTACGAATCCAATCAACAGCACTCAGATTAGCTTTAGGAGCATTTAGAACGAGTCCAAAATCTAGCCTACTAGCGGAGACAAATGAAATACCCTTAGAACTCAGACGATTAGAACTCACTCTTAATTTCATCCCTAAATTAAGCACGCTAGAATCACATCCTCTTGACAACAGTAGCCAAATTCCCTATAACCCTTCTCATCCAGTCCCTCTGTTCAAATTTATGAAAAACTCCCTCCAAATATGTGAAGCCACTAACATTCGAACAAGTATTCCCCATATTAGCTCAATTCCCCCCTGGTCCCCCATTTTTACTAACTTTGATTTATCTATCCTTAACCAAATTGATAATAAACAAAACACCCCCACCGCTGTCTTTATAAATATGTACCACTCAATGACCCAAAAATATCCCTCACATACAAAAGTGTTCACAGACGGATCAGTTTTAAACGGGAAAAGTGGATGCTCAGTGGTTGTTAATGATGAAACATATAAATATCAATTACCCGACACTTTTACCATTTTTTCTTGTGAAATCTATGCCATTATTAAAGCATTACAAAAAATAAATGAACTGGGACTAAATAAGGCATTGATTTGTACTGATTCGAAAGCAACAATAGATGGTCTCTCCAACAGAAACACCAATAATGAAATTGTTCAGGAATGCCAAAACATTCTCACATCCCAAGCAAAAATAAGGACAATAACAGTAGCCTGGATTCCGTCACATCAGGGAATAAAGGGCAACGAAAAAGCAGATGAGGGCGCCAGGGAAGCAACAAGCGAAGGACAACGCATCGAAACCCCGACCTCTTATAGAGACTACAAACGTTCCATCCACAACCACGTCATGATACGGTGGAACTCTGAGTGGAAAACAATGAACACCAAACTGCATCGAACCCGAAGTGATGTTTGGGAGAAGAGGCCGCGACCTTGTAGTAGGTCTGACCAATGTATCCTGGTTAGGCTGAGGATTGGACACGCCGCATTTTCCCACCAGCACCTGTTAGAGAGATCCAATCCAAAACAATGCAGCCGATGTGGCGAACCACTGACAGTCACCCACGTACTCAGTGAATGCCCCTCGCTTATTCAAGAAGGATTCCCTCTTATCAATACCAATGACTACAAGGCTGCACTTAATGATAAAAATCGCATAGAAGAAATTAAGAGCATTTTAAAGGAACACCATCTTCTTGAATCTACCTGAAGACCCCTCCAGATAGACAGTCGCTAAGGACAGCTAATGTTGATGCGACTCAAAACAAAGGAACCAAAAAAAAAAGTATTACGTAAAGTTTTACGAATGATACTTTTGACGATACTCTTTATATGACCAGATAGATTTTATAAGACACTAGCTAATACCCGCTCCTTTCGCTAAGCGTTTCTAAATAATATTAATTGATTAATAGAAACTTTCACTCCAAATATAAAAATTTAGCCATTTTGACAGGAAAATATAAAATTCAAGATTTTAATAGAACTCCATAGCCGAACATTCTTTCCGGCAGGAATGTTTATTCCGTCCAGATAGAACGTTCGTGTATGGCGCACGAGAGAAAATCGTGAAATAAAATCGTACGGCTTTCGCCGAAAATTAGCCTTAGCAGGATTACTTGGAAGGATTGTGTTTCAAAAATTACGCCATTACTGGAACCGCACCTTTCCTCTCAGCTCTTACCCATTCAAGTGGAAAGCGTGTCGTTCTTTCGATTTTAATTTATAACAAGTGGTTTTAAAGAAGATTTTTAACTCCGATTTTTGAAGTGCTACTTTTGAATATGGAGTCACAAGAGCGTTAAGATAAAAGTGACGTTACACGGAAAAAATAATGGTGTTAAATTTACAACAATAAACTGGTAATATTTTTACTGCATTTTGTGTTCACTATAACCACAAATGTAACAGCAAATAACACACTTTGATGTATTCAGCTCTAACGTATAGTATTTTTTACTACCATAGTGTAGTAAATATATGTAGCTGTTACAACTGCTGAGTGTTGTACAATTAACAAATTTTGGCGTTTCTGCTACTGGTCAAAAATTTCAATCATTTTTAGTAGTTCGTGTTGTAAATAATACTACAGTTTTTTAAATACGCTTAACTGGTAAAAATCACCACTCGTGGTGTCATTCTATATAATACTAGTTAATGTTGTAAAATTAAAAAGAAATGTTGTTAAATCTACAACACAATTTTTTCCGCATAGAAATGTGTCAAAACACGTGTTTAAAAAATTTGTTGAAGTATATAAAGCTCACCCAGCACTATGGCCATTAAAAATAAGAAAGTTTACGGAAACAAAAATTAAACATATAAAGGACATCAAGCTCTGATACAGGTATACAAAAAGTATGACCCTGATGCGGACATTAACCAATAATTCTCTCAGCAATTTCATGTTACTAAATATTTCCCAACCACAAAGCCACCTCTTCATACATTTTCTTTTTCTTCTTCCCCTGTACAAGCTGTACATAGCGACAGCCATACTAGTAACGGCTAACACCTTATGTTCCATCCGTAAAACTCCAGGATTAGGTGAGAGGACGCGCTTTTCTTTCACATGATTATAATATTTCCTAACCGAGCGTAAAGAGCTCATACACGAACACTCTCTTCTAACTTCAGTGAACAATCCTGACAGATCGCTATTTCTCGTTAGTGGCCACAAGAGGATTATGAATCCCGACGTGATAGAACGGCATGATTACTTGACAGGAATGATCGCAATGAAAGATTTGCCGTTAGTGGAGACAAGAGGAATGTGAATCACGTCAGTCTTTCTTTCAATATTGCACCAAGCGGAAAGAACGTCAGGAAAGAATTCTCATCTATAGGGCCCTATTATCTGTTAAACTATTTCTTCAATAAGAGGTATAAGCTAGGTCATAGGTTCTAAACACTTTTCAGAATAAAAACCACTTGCTTTCCTATAAGACTTTAAAGGATTTTTTTTAACAAATATCATTACCATCGAGGAAGTCGGCAATTCGGATGGGTTTTTTGTATGAAATGAAAGTAAAATGTGACGTCAGATCTGATGTTTAATGTTTTGAAAGCAACAACGCCTTTCACGTGAAATATTGATATTTTGTAGACAAGAATTGAATTGAATGTAACATTTAGTGCCCCCTCTAAGTGTTTCCTGCATGTGCTTTGCTTCGAATGCATGATATAGCTTTTGCTTTGCATTATAGTGCGGTCGGAGTCGCATCTTGTGCTCGAGGGAAGGTGCAGACCGACCTTGCCGAGGTGAGGGGGCTTAAGTCCGATGTCTCTGCTTGCGGAGTATCGGGCGACAAACGAGAAACACCCTCGCTCTGCCGTGCGTGGAGACCCGTACGGTGGGAAAAGGGGATCCTGGTGACTGAGGGGGCCGGGCAGCGGACCGAGGGAAGCGGCCGCGTTCGGGATGCCCAATACGTCACTTTGGCCCTGGCTTCTACCTAAACGGGGGTCGAGAAGCTAGCCGGTCTCGACTAATCGGCATGTCAACAGTAGGCGAGTGCTGGAGGAGATAGATGGTCTCCGGCGTAACCGCCTGTTCACTGGCGAGGTTCGGCTTGTCCGGACCTATATTCCCTGGGGAAGCCCTGGCGTGTCAGTGGCACGTCCCAATTGAGGCTCCATGGTGGGTGGGGTACCTGGGGAATGAAGTTACGGACCTTGCATATGGATAACGCAACACAAAAAACTGGGGTATTACAGGGGGGGGGAAGGAAGGAGGAAGAAATATGGGGGCATTGGCAGTGGTGGGGGGCGAAAGTCGGACCGCCAAGGCGAATGCGGGGAGCGTTGTGGGGGTCGGTGCGCCAGTGGGTGGTGACAATGTCACGGCTCCACTGGATGAGTCGGAAACCCAGACGGTGGCGGCTCTGGGCGCATTGCGTCTGGAGCCCAAAAGGTGCCGCCAGAAGGAGGAAGGCCCGAGAGGCAGCGAGGGAGGCGGGAAAACCCTTTCCCCCTCGAGTAAGGAAAAGACCGGCAGGAGATAGGGCAGCCAAGCCTGCTCCGACCCAGCGGCCGGGAGGGGGGGCAGAAATGCCACCTGCTCCAGGGGGTGGGAATTCCGCGCTAAGGAGGACGCAGGGCAGGGAGGGGACTGAAAAGTCAACTCCCGGAGCCGCGCCTTCGGGGAAGCGGGTGAGGGATACGCTCTCCACCCCTTCGCCGAAGGAGGGCAGGGTCGCCAAACGTCCTAGGAGAACCCAGCCCGAACAACGGGCTGGACTAAAATACAACGAGGCACTTGGTGCTCTGAAGATGGCCGTTGTTCTGGCTGAAAACCCGGAGCAGCAGCTGTCGGATGAGGAGTGCTATCGGGTATTGCGGGCGATCAACGAGGAGGTCTTTAAGGCGAGCCTCAATGAGAGCCTGGACTTTTTGCGAGGTTACCACACACGGGGTGTTGTATACATCGTATGTGGTAACAAGGAGACCACGACCTGGCTTGAGGGGATAGTGGGGGGACTGAGGCTTGAGGGGCTCGGATGTCTGCGAACCGGTTTGGCGAGGGACATCGTCGGGGCCACCCGAGTCTCGGTTCTCCTGTACACAGATTTCCTCGAGGACAAGTCTCCGAAAAAACTTTTGGAGCTGTTGGGCGAACAAAACTCGACGCTCAAAACAAAAGAGTGGCATATCTTTAGCCACAAAGAGGTGGGCAAAAATACCATCCTTTGTGCGGAGATAGGAAAAGGAGCAAGGAGGGCGCTGGAGGAGAAGAACATGGTGGCACGGTTCGGCCTCAACAAAGCGACCTTCAAGCTGCTGGGTGGGGCGGCATCGACTGAGGATGCGGGTAATTCAAATAAACCTGCAACATAGTCGTGCCGCCTCCGCTGCCTTATGCAAGATGTTTAGTGCCGGGCGGGTCGACGTGGCGCTCGTCCAGGAGCCTTGGTTGGTCTCCGGACGAGTGGCTGGTCTGTCGGACTGCCATGGAACTATCATCGGGGGGCTAAATGCGGAAAGGGGAATCCGGGCGTGCATAGTTGTGCGTGCGGGCCTCGACGCATATACAGTAAATGAGCTATGTTCCAGGGATATAGCTACACTTACTCTAGGACGACAAGGATCGGCAGGGGCGAGGGAGCTACTCTTTTCCTCCGTATATCTGCCGTATGATTCTCCAACGCCTCCGCCATCAGAGGAACTGGAGGACCTTGTTAAGTTTTGCAGGACTAAAAACTTGCAAATGATAGTTGGGACCGACGCAAACTCACATCATGAGGTATGGGGCAGTACCAACAATAACAAGAGGGGTGAGCACCTGCTGGAGTTTATTGGATCGAAAGGCCTTATAATTCTAAATCAGGGGGACGAACCCACCTTTGTTAACAGAAGGAGGAGAGAGGTGATTGACATAACACTGGCTACTCCCCTTATAAGCAAAGAAGTAAGAAAGTGGTATGTGTCGGATGAGATCAGTCATTCAGACCATAGGTATGTGGTGCTGGAGCTGCAAGGCTCTGAGCGGGCAGAGGTGACATACCGAAATCCACGAAAAACAGACTGGACCGGTTACAGGAGGGCACTAGCTTCAAGGACCAGACAACTGGACACTGAAGTGAGGAGCCCCCTTGCACTGGAATATGTCTCAAAAGACTTGGAGAAAGCCATTATGACATCCTACCAGGAGAATTGTCCGCTAACCACACGTCGCAGGAGGGGGGTGACGTGGTGGAATTCTACACTAGAAAAAATGCGGAAACGGACTCGATTCCTCTTCAACTCAGCAAAGAGGACAGGAGACTGGGACAATTATGCCCGGGCCCTGACAGAAAATAACAAAAAAATAAGGAACGCTAAAAGGGATAGCTGGAGGAAGTATTGTCAGGAGATAGAAAATGCTCCGACAGCAGCTAGACTCCAAAGAATCCTAGCAAAAGAGCCTGCTAATCCACTAGGGACTCTAAAGGCCCCAGGTGGAAAATGCACGGAAAATGCAAGGGAGACACTGGAACTCTTGTTCCAAACCCATCTACCTGGTTCCAGGGTGATGCAGCCGGAGCAGTGGGACCAACTAAATGAAGAGGGACTATACAATAGGACCTCTCGAACAGATTGGGAGACTGCGAAGAAGGTGGTTACCTTTGGCAGGGTTCGGTGGGCCATAGAAGTCTTCCAGCCATACAAATCGCCAGGACCTGATGGAATATACCCTGCTTTACTACAGCAGGGCAAGGACATCATAGGCTCGGCTCTAAGTAAGCTCTTCCGGGCCAGCGTAGCGTTTGGGTATGTACCAAGTGCCTGGAAGAGCGCACGAGTGGTCTTCATACCAAAACCGGGGAAGAAATCATACCGAGACCCGGGGGCGTATAGACCAATCACAGTGACTTCTTTTATACTAAAAGTGTTAGAGAAGGTGGTGGGATGGCATGTAAAACACACCTCCCTAATTGAGAGGCCTTTACATCGCAACCAACATGCATATCAGGTGGGTAGATCATGCGACTCGGCCTTGCACCAACTGGTGACAAGAATTGAGGAGACGATGACCTTCAAAGAGGTGGCGATGGGGTGCTTCCTCGATATAGAGGGAGCCTTCAACAACACCACATATGCAGCAATGCTAAAAACAGCAGAAAGGCATGGGATAGAGGATACATGCAGAAGGTGGATAAAGTCTACTCTGCATGGAAGAACAGCTCATGCAACTTTAGCCAACGAGACGCTGAGGGTTGTGGCAACGAGGGGCACAGCTCAGGGAGGGGTGATCTCCCCCCTTCTGTGGAACCTTGTTGTGGACGACCTCTTGGATAGGCTGAATGGTGAAGGATACTACACCCAGAGGTATGCGGATGATATCTGTATACTGATCCGGGGGAAGGATCACAACACTATCACAGAATTGATGGCCGGCGCGGTAGGGGTGGTGGAAACATGGTGCAGGGAGGTGGACCTCAGTGTCAATCCCTCTAAGACGGTAGTTCTGCCTTTTACTCGGAGGAGGAAGCTGGAAGGCTTAATGCCTCCAGCTCTCTTTGGAGAGCGGCTACAATTCTCAAAGGAAGTTAGATACTGGGCTTGACACTAGATAGTGGATTAACCTGGAGCTCACAACTTAAGAATATAGTGGCCAAGTGCAAAAGAAACTTGATGATGACAAGGAGGGCACTTGGCCAAAGATGGGGCTTAAGGCCGGAAATCATGAGATGGCTATACACTTCGGTGGTGAGGCCGTCCGTGACATATGGGTGTGTGGTGTGGTGGCCCAGGTGTGAGCAGAGCGGGGCCAGGGGTGACCTGACCAGGGTCCAGCGGCTGGCCTGTCTTTGCATCACAGGGGCAATGAAAAGCACACCCACGGCGGCCATGGAGACTCTCTTGGATCTCCCTCCACTTCACTTGTGGGTGGGGGTGGAGGCCAGGCTGAGCTCGCACAGGCTGCAACTGAATGGTGCTTGGCGGACAACTCCGCGAGGGCATGCAAGGATAGTGGACGTCATCGCCAGCCCCCTCATGGGGATGGTAAGCGACTGGATGCCCACTGAATACAGATTCAAGTGCCCCTATATGGTAACCTTAAGGCCATATATGGGGGGAAACAGGGAACCAAATGAAATAATGTGGTTCACAGATGGATCGGTTATGGACGGAGGATCTGGCGCGGGGGTAGTGGGCGGAGAACCATGGGGGCGCATTTCAGTGCCGCTTGGGGACTCGGCCACTATTTTTCGAGCGGAGGTCACGGCCATTGCCATATGTGCTAGAGAGAACTTATATATGGGCTATCGGAATATTAACATACGTATTCTCTCTGACAGTCAGGCAGCGCTAAGAGCGATTGCCAATACGGTGATTAGCTCAAAGCTGGTGCTGGAGTGTCGGCAACTCCTGGAGGACCTGGCAAAGTACAACCGAGTTAAACTTGGTTGGGTGCCGGGGCATAAAGGAGTCGAAGGAAATGAAGAAGTTGATGCTTGCGCAAGGGCTGGTTCGATGACCCCACTCATGGGCCCAGAGCCTGGAGTGGGGATCACCAAATCTGCTGTCAAAAGGGCGATGAAAAGTCGACTGAGACGGCAGCAAAACAAATACTGGCAAGAAATTCCTGGCCAGAGGCACAGCAAGAGAATGATGGGGCAAATCTGCCCCTCGCTCACAGCTGAGGTATTACGGCTGGGAAGGAATCAACTCAGGACAATAACAGGACTGATAACCGGACACTGTGGACTGAGGAAGCATATGCAGACTATTGGGGTGTCTCAACGAGACCTCATTTGCAGATTGTGTGGGGATGGGGAGGAAAACGCGACCCATGTCATTTTTGACTGCAAAGCCCTCACAAAGTGGCGACACCTGTATGGGATAGATGACGCCCAAACAGGCTCAACTCGCGCGAGCTTAGTACAGGGACTGCTTCTGCTAGGCAGAATGCTGAACCTGGAATAAGCAAGGATCCTTGCATAGCAGGGATGAATGAGCAGAACAGGAGTACAATAAGCCTTAGGCTGCAGTGCGGGGGGAACGTGCCCTAACCTGGTTTTTCTGCTATTGGAAAAAAAAAAAAAAAAAAAACATTTAGTGCGTTTATAGTAATTATCTGATCTTTGGTGTAATGAAAACGATACATTTCATCAATTTGATGCAATTAAAGCCAGAAGTCAATTGCAACAATTCATCTCAATTAATTATAAAATCAAGTATTGTACATAGATAACTATTATACAAAAACTATTCTGTACTATATGACATAACTATATCGTCAGCGCATATAGCCATCAGTAGCTGAGCGCTTTTATCTAAATAAAAAAAAAAAAATTGCAACAATTCAAAATATATATTGAACTCTGCAAATTGATTGCTAACATTCTATTTGTTATTCAATTCTATCTCTATTATGGTATTTTTGGTAACGTTTACGTTGATTTAGTATTTCGAATTGAACATATGCTCTTATTAAACTCCTAATTTTCATTTACGACTTTAAATTTTGTTTTTTATTATTTATTTTAACGTTGATTGTTACCTTAACAGTGAAACTGTGAACGTTTTACATGAGAACGAACGAAAAAAAATAATTAGATACAAATACGTTATCATTTTTAGACGAAATCGGGTTAAGAAAAAAACAATTAAGAATTGATAATCTTTTGGTCAACTTTTTTTTAGCTAAAACGAACTTAAAAAACACAATTCAATGAAAATTAAAAAATGAAAACGTGTGTGAACGACTAACCAGTTTTAAAAATTAATCAAATGCACAGTTTGCCTTTTTCTGACTCACTAAATTTCTTACAAGTTGCACTGTTTTACAAAACTGTTGTAATTCAAATGCTAAACAATAAGAATTTCATTTTTCACTCTAGTGAACTCTTGATAATTTGAATTCCTGGAACTATAAATCTAAAGTTAATTTAAAGGTGGTTATTCTATCTTTTATTTCTTACGTATCTTACTTATAGTTTTACTTATCCATTGTTCGATTCATTGAGGGTAAAAATTGAAGTAATCAGGAAAACTTCTGCAATGAATATGATTTCAATCTATAAAATAAATATTCAAGTTCCAAATGACACCCGTAAGAATAAATAATCAAAGCATAGTTTAACTTAAGTGATCCCGATGTGGAGTTTAACTTAAGTGATCCCGATGTGGAGTTTGACTTAGAGCGGTGAAGCCGTTGAGAGTTCGATTCAGAGAGGTAAAAATACACAGAGTTACACAGGGATGAATTGAAATTAAAAAAAAAAAATTAACTTATCCAGGGTGCAACCTTTTTAAGAGCTTCAAGTATGTTAAATGTAAATTAGGAGTTATATTCCATTGAAAGATGACTAAATGCAAATAGTGAGAATAATAGGCACGTTAAAGACCAAGATATTTGTTATTCTGGAAATAGTACGATTTCTGAGTTAAAGCTGTTATATTTTTATGCCAAAATAGCTGAATTTTTGTTTATATTTTGCTAAGAAGGTTTTTATTAATCAACCAGTTTAATTAAGTAATGTCCAATGAAACGGGCAATTCTTAACTTTTCCAAATATTTTCCAAGTTTAAATAAAAATAAAAGTGGTTGCGTGTACTTATGTACGCGCGTGAGAAGTTATACTTCTTTTGCATCATTAAAAAATAGTTTTTATTAGTTGCATTTAAATAATCAATTTTAAAAAATTGTAAATTAATATTTAATAATAAGATATAATTAGTAAACATTAAACTAAAAAAATAGTATTTTAATTTATATCAATAAATAATATCCAAAGGAAGCTGCCAGATGTTTATAAAATTTGTCAGGATCATTGTTCTGATAAACAATTCATGCATGCCATGAAAGCGAAGCTCCATAGAAATTACGAAATAAAGTAAGTAGCTACTTTTCAAAGGAAATGTTTTAGTTTTATTCATGCCGTGTTTTACTAATTTATTATTCTAAGATGGTTGAATCATTTCAGAATCCCAGATTTTGTGATAACTAAGAATATGCATGAAATGCAGACGCCATTTTCATCACAGCTACTGCAAAATTTGAGAAAAGTTATAACTTATTTTTTACTAATATGTGTCATTTGTATATAAAATTATTTTTAGTTTAAATATAAATATAAATAAATAAATAAGTAAATAAATAAAACAATAATTCAAATTACGTGCGCCAAGAAATCAAGTGATATTGCGGCCACTCTCATAATTTTTTCATAACGCGCCTAAATAAGTATAACTTCAAAACAAAAAACAGAGGAAGGAATGACACCATAGGATTTTATGGTACAAAAAAATATGAAATGATTTTTAGTATAATAAAGTATCGATTTTGACGATATCAAAATAATGATAAAATAAAATAACAAGTTATTAATCCAAATTTTTTCACGCGATTCTGAGTTGACAAATATATCCAATAAATTACGTATAAATAAATGCTTTAGGTACTTCAATTGCATTTATCATTCTGTTATTATTATATAGCTTACATCAAGTGTAAAAACGTATTCTGTCGCACATTCTTTTACTTTATTTTTCAGTATATTTACAAATCTAATTGATACGTTAAAATCTATACAAATGTTGGTTATTTATAAAAGTTAGTTTGACCGTTCGTCGGTCTGAAATCTAATTAATTACGAGATTTCGCTAATGTCAGTAATTCATTTGTAAAACGTCATTTATACACATCGCAAACATATAACTTTAATGATCAAAACATTAATGCTATCTCATGAAGATCATTAGATCGATTTTATTATACCTATAGCATAAACGAAGGGATGACTTTACAAAAGTAAAATACAGAATGGTAAATGAGTGTATATCATTTGTGCAATCTTCATTGTCCGCATATATAAATGAAACGTTAAAATTTCTTCCCATTTTTTTCTTGAAGTGGAATTTTATAAACGTGATATAATTTTTCATATAAGTAATTCCTTCGTAGTAGTTTGTTATCGTGATTTTCGTGACTCTTTTCTCGAATTTGATGAAAAATATTGCATACGCGTGACCATTTTTTTACTATAGTTAATGGTTTATTTGCAGTTTGCAGAGTTTGGAGATTTTAATTATTGTTGTAAACAAAGAATTATGTACTTATTTGAAAAAATGGTTCGTGATAAAAATTTAAATTGAATTCTTTAAAGGTCATTAAAATTGTGACTTGATAATGATTTATTGTCACAATGGATGTACCACGTATATCAATGAGAAATATTCTTAGGAATCCTATTTTCTTTTTCGTTGTATTAATTCAATATTTGTTATTTCATTTGAATAATATCTTGATAAAAATAAATTACGTTTGAATATTTATAATTAAAATAGGCAAGTGTAAGATTGGTTTGTGCTTTGAGTGTTCCATAGATAATCATTTATTACAAATATTAAACTGAAAATCAATTTTTAAAATTATACTTCATTAGTGAAATTTTTAAATGGGCGGCCATCTTAAGACAAAAATTAACAGAATGAAGTTGGCCGCAAAACAACTCGGTTTTTCTAGCTAGGCGCGCGTAATTTGAATTTTTGTTTTATGTATTAACTTATTTATTTATTTTTATATTTAAATTAAAATAATTATATATACAAATGACACATATTATTAATAAATAAGTTATTACTTTTCTCGAATTTTGCAGTAGCTGTTTTACTATTTGGAGTTTAGTGATGAAAATGACGTCTGCATCGCGGCGCGGTTTTTGGAAGCATTAGTAGCGTTCTATTTATCCATCACAAATTAACAAGATGAAGTTGGCCGCAAAACCGCTCGGTTTTTCTAGCTAGGCGCGCGTAATTTGAATTTTTGTTTTATTTATTTACTTATTTTTAAATTTAAATTAAAAATAATAAATTCTTTAAATATATATTTTATCTTTTATTTAGAAAATATTTATTTGGAGTTAAGTGATGAAAATGACATCTGCATATTCTTAGTTATCACGAAATCTGGGATTCTGAAATGATTCAACCGTTTTAGAATAATGATTTAGTAAAACAAGGCATGAATAAGATTAAGAAATTTTCTTTGAAAAGTAGCTACTTACTTTATTTTGCAATTTCTATGAAGCTTCGTTTTCATGACATGCATGAATTGTTAACCAGAAAAATGATCCTGGTTAATTTTGTAAACGTTTTGCACCTCTCTTTAGATATTATTTATTGATATAAATAATTAATTTATATAATTTTTAAATATATATTAAATATCATGTGTCATATATCATTTGAATGCAATTAATAAAAACAAATTTTTAATTATGCTAAAGAAGTATAACTTCTCACGCGCGTACATAAGTTCACGCAACCATTTTTTTGTTTGTTACTTTTGTATTTCAATTCTAATAAGTTTCTAATTAAAATTTGTACATTAAATTGTAGTGACTAACTTGTAGATGTCTTGTTTACGTTTTAATCGCCTCATCATCGTCATGTCACTGGGTAGAGATTAAAAATTTGAGTTATTAAATAAATTGAGGGTCCAGTGTAGGTTCAGAGGGTCACTAAGCTGCACAAACATTGAGCTACGCAAATATTAATGTTATCTTAAAGTTTATACAAAGCATAAAATTACTGAAGCTTTATACAACTAACGTTTAAAAATAACATCAAATCAAGCTTTTGCACATTTTGTACCATGGATGGAACTTTTTAAACGTTGAAATAAAATTACTTACAAACTCAATGCTTGACATGACTTTATTTATGACAATATTTGGCTGTAGTTGGACTTATCTATAATCAAATTACTTGCATATCACGTCAAGTATTGAATTCCTCTAATTAAAACACCATCGTATTAAAGATAACCTAACAATATAACAGAATTGAATTGTATATCATGTTTGAAGAAGATAATAATTTAAAATATTCAGATAAACTGAAGATAAAATGTTCAGTTCAGATTTGAAGTCATGATCTTCAAATTGTGAAACTTATCCCCACGTATTACTAACAAGGGGACCTTAGAACGTACGGGTCACCGATTTCAACCAAATCTATACCACATGTAAGATGCACCTAGGGGTGTTACAGGTGCAAGAAATAGGACCCACTATTCAGCCGTTTTCGAGAAAATGCAATTGGAAAATTTTCGATAATGTTCAAGCGTTCATATAGTCTGTGTTGAACCCAAAATCAAGTAGCGCTTAGCGTAGTTGGCAAAGTCTCCGTTTCGCAACCTATGCATCGCTGGTTAGAATCCCAGTGCTTGTTTTTATTTTTAAATTTTATCATTTCTACGGTGACTGGTACGCGATTACGTTAATTTTTCTGCAAGTAAATAAATATATTTCAATCATGGTGTTATAAGGAAAAGCGAGCAGGTTTATTTATTTATTTTTGCCTAGATTTGCCTTTTTTCAGCGAGCTCTAGCGATCAAACTATTGAACTTGGAAAATACTTATAAGGATTCTTTTTGTAGGAAATTGTATATACTTTAATTTTACACAGAAATCATTTTTTCAAAAAGCGCATAAATTTATGACTTTGGCCTTAAAAAATTAAAAAAGGTCGAAAATGTTCACCTGATTTCCAAGTTTTTCTGTGGAGCCATATCCGTAGTAAGTAGCAAAATTAAAAAAAATACGGATTTAGGGCCCCCAAAAACATATATTAAGAGTGAAAAAAAGAACTTCCATAATTTTCCTGAAACAGGCACTTCCGAATACGAGCGCGACGTGCCTAGTTTAACATGAAATAACTTACAAATTCAATGCTGCATTTGGTTTAAAACTTAAATTATTAGATTTTTTTAATATTAATTGGCCAACAGGATCTGGGTTTTATTATCCAATTTGATGGCTGAAATTAGGGCATGGTGGAGATCTTTCCCATTGGAGGAATCCTTTTATGAATGAATTTGGTCATTTGGCACTTTCCTCATATTATTGAGTACATTTGAATTAAGTTTGACTTCGTTTTTAGTCAATATTTAGTCAATAAGCTTGAAAATCTAATTAAGTAGGTTAAAAATCAACTTAACAGGCGAATCTCTAGTAAAGATAGACATTAAAGTGATTCCATAATTCTTTTTTTTTTCGTTCTCTGATACATAACATTTAAAAAAGAAATATAATAAATATACTGAAATAGAAATTTTATTTCAATTAAAATTTCCGTACTGAGAAAAGTTTATAATTTAGAGTATTTCCTTTTCGTTTATAAACTCTGAATTACACATTTTTATAAATTTGTAAAAAAATATAATTGCTTCAATGCTTTTGGGGTGAATAAGACATATTATAACCTACGCATTGCAATGTTTTTGAATAAAATAAAAGCAAAAAACGAAGGTGAAATATTAAACGTTACAATCACCCATTCCGAATATGGTGTGGCGACTTCAGTCAACTGTTCCAGCCAATTTGACACCAATTCATATATAAACTATATATAACATATATATAAACTATTTTGACGCACGTAGGTTTTGCAAGAAGACCTTCTTATAAAAAACGTTAGCAATAAATTCATTTTGGTTCCATGCATCTAAGAATGTATATTAAGATCATAAATTATATCAAAAACGTTTATGGTCATTAAAACAATTATTACATTCAAAAGGGTGCTAAGCAGATAATTAGACAAACCATTGATAATTACATACTTATACCCTATTCGATTAGAGGGTTTTGTATTGTTTGTGGCGAGTCCTAATGCTATATAAAGGACACGATAATGGACTGGAATTAATTCAATCTGTAATTAACGTTAATTTAAAATAAACACTGTCTGCGTATAGATAAAGTGACTAAGTCTTCACCTAAATGAATATATACAGAAAATCACTGACTGCAATGTTTATGAATAAAATAAAAAACCTTTTAAAAATAATTTGAGTCTTTTCCAGTTTTAAAAACTTTATGAAGACAATGAAGAAAATAATTCACTTCCAAATGAAGACTAATCTCACTTCATAATACGTACAAACTAAATGTTTAAAACAGTACGCAAATCTATTTAATTTTCTTTACGTAACTTTACGTATTTATGCTCAGGATTAGCGTATTAGATTAGAGCAATTAGTGGTATACTTTTCCAGGCTCTTCATTAACTTCAATTATTTAAATCGTTTTCATTATTCTACTTGAAATTAATATTCATTTTATTTACTTATTACATATTTTTTTATATGAAAAAAAAAACATTGTTATGATTACGATTTCAGTACTTACTTATTTTTATTTATTACAATACCGATAAGACATTATTTTAAAAAAGATTTAATCAACTTAATTAAATGTTTAATTTTTTTCTTTTCGTTTTAAGTCGCTTAAACAGGATGGTCATTTCACGACTTTGAACAGTTTGTTGTGTCTATTAACCACATAAGGGTTTACAAGTTTATCACTTAAAATAGGTTTGTTAAAATTTGTTTATTACTTAAAAGCAATTATGTTTCAAACAAATGCCAGAAATAATGTTTTCAAGTAAAAAAAAAACTGAACGATATTTTCTTACTTTGAAACTGTTCATGTTTTGGCATATCAAATATTGTAACCTAAATATAGGTTTAAAGAACTATTGCCCAATCGCGAAGTAAGCTTTCCAATGAAAGCATTAGATTTTCTAGTTTTTATCTTGATAAATGTCGGGATGGGCTTTGAAATAAATTTCCAAACAAATCTTTGCTTTTACTTCAGATTGATTCAAATGCGGTTTAGTTATTAACGTGAAATTAAATTACCTGGAACTGTATTTGAAAAACGATGAAAAGAAATTTTAACCATTTTGGCGTTTTGTTCTCAATGTATTTTCACCGAAAGCCAGAGTACGACTATTTGATTTGCAACACTCAAACAAATCACAGATTAACTTTAATAAGCACTGTTTTTAGTTTTCACAGTCAAAATGTTTAGGTTTTATCAATTTATGGTGTCATATGCAATTGGAGTACAGATATAATTTTCGTAACAAGTGTAAAAGAACTTTGAGCATAGTTATAATTGAGTGACCTAATCAATGCATATACATTGTGGCTAACATTTAAGTACTTCTGGTTGCCTATACTACGCATATATAATACATCTTTACATTTTTTTGTTTATTGTTTTGTCCCTTTTTCATCGAATTTATGTTAGAAGATTAATGAAATTTAAAATTAAAATTGATTTTTTTGTTCTTTTGTCATACTGTTTTCATAAATCTTTAGTTGAAATTGCTAATTCGATAATTTAAATAGAACCAATTTTTTTTCTTTTGACTAATTTATGTGCTGCATTTGTTATAATTAATGAGTCAATGCTTGACTTTATTTCAAAGGTTTAATTAAATTTTACGCTACTTGAACTAAATTTGATTTTTAATCAAGTCAAACTTTTAATTTGCAAATCAAGTAGAATTCATTTTAAAAAATGTCCTACTATTGGACTTGAAGAATCCTCATCAATTGCTGCTGAGGACATTATTTACAATACGTAAACAGAATGAATAATGACAAGTCAAACCGAACAATGTAATAAATACCTATTGGAATTTCATTATTTACTACATTTTTGTATCATTATAATTAATATAGTTATACTTTATCATTGGAACTGACAAACACCTTAGGCTCAACCAATGCCTTAGGCTACGGTAGTATTATTGTACTTAATGGTTTTTAAATTTTACGAAAAAGGTTCGATGCGTTTTTTTTAACTAAAACAAGCATTTTACATAAAATACATAAAGAAAGAACTACTCAAAATCTGGAGACATTTATGGAACCGTTCACTTCGTTTTTATTTAATTTAATCAATGACACAATTAATTAATAATGAATAATAATGACATAATAATTAATTAATGAACCCTGAGAGTTTTGGAACTTTACACCTTTAAAGGGTCATAGAAGGAGGTTGTCCTTTCTCACTGCAGAACTAGCCAAAACAAGATATAACTTAGGAAATTCTTCGATAGGAGCCAAGAGTAAAGAGCTACTTATATATTCCAACACCTTTTGTCGGAAAATAAGGAATTAAAAACATCCACCCAAAAGACATATCAATTTAGAGTTTCTGAATTTTCCTAACATCTGGAAAATAATTAAGGAAAGCACTTGTTACAACAGGGATGTTACGGAGGTGGTTTTATTGGAATTTCTTTGAATTCTAGTAGGAATTTTTGATTTTGTTTTATCGGAGTCGGAAGGTGGCCGTACAGGTGGTGGCTGAAGAAATTTGTTTAAGACAAATAATATCATTAAGTATATAGTGAAATTATTTAATTAGAAATAAAAATAATTGATAAACATGTAATGTAGATGATGAACGTAAAAAATATCATGATTCAATAATAGTTACAAACTAAATCGATTTGACCCCAAAAGTAAAATACTTTGAAACAACAGAAGCGTTGCAGCTTTGTCCCAAACCAATTTATTTCTTAAAGGGCCATAGATTAAACCAGGGCTACCCAAAGATTATTGGCTTATTACCGACCCTGGTGGACACGATAAATATTGGCGAACAATTGACATTAAAAGACTATTCGTTAGGCTTTGTCCTCCCATTTGACAGTGTCGGAACCGAAGTAGGACCCGGAGGTAAAATTACGATCAAAAGTTCCAACTTATCCCGAGTCGAAATTTCAGACCTCTTTTGGCCCTAAAATGGTACTTTGACCCTCTTTTGGGCCTCCAAAGACTAAAATAAGCCTCAGATAGACCTTAACGATTCCATCGTCTTCATTTTAACCTACATGAAATTTTTATTATATTTTGTGAACATATCGTCTCGTCCTTAAAAAAGGTTTATGATCATAAAACATAAAATATGGTTGTAAATTTCCTTTTTTTTTACAACACCTATTGCAAATATTATTTACTAATAACCCAAAGTTTTGATATCTATCTTTCCTTTACTTAGATGCTTAGTATAATATTGTGTATTCTTGTATCATTTACCAGTTTGTCCCTTAATCCTGTTCACTCTGGTTTATTTTTACTCAGCTTTAGTCTCTTGTTAACCGTTCGAGTGCTACACGAGTTATTATACAACAATTGAATAAACTTATTTCACTATTTCACTATTTGATTATTTTTCTATATTGTCTATATCAAAAGGCCTAAAAGTGTAAATGTAAACAATTTAAAATTGAAAAAACCGAGTTTAAAAGAAAAAGTGTGAAAAAATTTGCTTTAATTTATTATCTTGCAAGTAACCAGAGAGATGTTATATACAATTAAATAGAATTTCTAAATAAATACACATGGTTGGGAATATTGTGGATTATAATAAAAGGAAATCCTGGAAAAAATTATGGCAATGGTGACAATAAAGGATCTGGTAAACAAGGACAAGGAAGTTAAGAATTAAGAACTGATATTTGCAATATTCTTATTACTTTTAAATTTATCGCTAATATTAATGAAACTTGTATATTTAATGAATAAAAAAAACAAAATATTAAAATAAAAATATTATTCTTTTTGAAAAAAAACCCTACCAATAAAATAATAAAAGAGAGTGACAAAGAAAGAGCGAAGAGAGAGAGAGAGAGAGAGAGAGGTCTATTTGAAGATTTTTCTGTAGACCTCTTTTGAGCCTAAACATGGTATTTTGTCCGATAAATGCCACTTGGAGGTTCAAAAGAGGTCTAAAATTCAAATGCAAATGGTCATGTTTCAATCTACTTGAACCTTCTTAGATTTTGAGGTCTAAAATAGGTCTAAAATTTCGACTCGGGGGCGAGTCAGAGTCGAAGCTCCATAACATCCCTAGTTACAACCTCCTAGGAAAATCTCAATTTTTTATCAAACACTCGTAAAATAACCAAGCAACTGGCGATAAATAAAGGGAAGAAAATTTCATAAAATTTTCATTAGGTATTTGAAATTTTTTTTAATACGACTCTTTGCCGAAATTTTTTCTTGTTCATTAAAAGAATTAAAATCTATTGAAGGTAATAACAAATAACGCTAATACGAGTAAAATACTTCTACATATTATAGTCAAAACATTAATTTAGAATCCTCCAATCTTATCTAAGAATTAATAAATCTACCAACAAATTATTAGCATGGCCATTTATAAAAAATGATCAAATTTTAACATAAAAATGAAAGAAGTTACTAGGACACCGTTATTTATTATATGGATGAAGGTCTCGTTAACCTTCACTCGATTTATTTAGAATTAAAAATGTATTTTATATACCTACTGCGGAAGTTTTATTTCTGCTTTAATAGGTAATGCATTTTTGTTAGAGTATATATATGTATATAGTAATTGATTTATGAAAATTGTTCATGAAAAATGAGTTTTGTGAATTTAACACCTGTGTTAAATTAAAGATTTCAATTTTTCCAATCATTCTTGTTTCATTCCACGTTATCTTTGTGTCACATAAAAAAGGCGTCGTTTCTAAATAAAATGAGTTTTGAATATATTTTTCTGAGATGAATATTTAAAGAACGTAAAACAAGCAAAATGCCGTCAAATCTTTCATCTTTGACAATGACAATTTTATATTTGCATCTGTGTTTTTCGAAGTAATTATTATCTTTTTTAATATTGTAGGTGTTGATGTGCGACATGTAAAATCGGGGAGTGATGACGGATATAACGGGGGTTCTCGGGACCGATATTCCTCTACCGCCGGTCCCTCCTGATTTACAAGTGGTGTCGGTTCGACGTTTCGAAGCGACGTCTCCATCAGAAGAAAATCGTGAATTGGTAAGTTTTCTTTTTTGTATCAATGATTTTTTTCAACTAAATGAAATTTGTGCAATAAATACTTGCATATTCATCAAAGTGGAACTTCACATGCCATTTCATGCATAAATGAAATATTTTTATTAATGTGAATATCAAGGTTAAATTTAAATCACGCACAATTATTGCGTACTAGAAATATTAGAACAGATGGATATTGTATAGGATGCATTTCATACTATAATTAAAATTAATGTATTAACATATTAGGAGTGGTTCGCGGTAAAATCAACGTCATTTTCCCTTTGTCATTATAAATTTTATATTTTCTGACATAACAATAGAAAAAGTGGTTAAAAACATAGAAATAATCCACCTGTAACAACAATATGACAAGGTCATGTAACAATAAACCACGTCACAGCATTTCACTGTTGTGACGTCCATCAGATATGTCACTGTTGCATTTATTGTTATACAAAACAACACAAAAATATTTGAAACGGAAAAGAAAATGCAGTCAAAATCAAATTATCATGACATCTTATTAATATTAGAAACTTGAAAGTTTGTAAGTATGGATGTTTGTTGCTCTTTCAATCAAAAAGTACAGAATGGATCTGGATGAAATTTGGCATAGATATAGATAATAACACAGTTTAACATGTAGTATACTTTACATCCAGAAAAATGTACGGTTCCCGTGGGATGGATATTGTTTTGTTTTTTACAGAGCAAAAGATTAACTTCCTTTTTTGTAATGTGGTAGTTTAAGGGTCAGAAAATTATATAGATTACTTCTTACACCGGAATAATAAACGGTTCCCATGGGATGGCCAAACAAATATCTATTCTATAAGAACCGTGTTATTAAAAGCAGTTTTATTAAAATCCACGAAATAGACTTTAGAGTCTTAACTCATTTTCGTTTATAAGATTTGATCTGCTTTTTAATCAGGAGAAATATACTATTCCCCTGGGATAGATATGTTTTTTGTTTATCTCAGAGTTAAACATTGATATGATTTTTGCAATGTGGTAATTTGGGGGAGAATGATATAGTTCACTTTTAAGGCTAGAATAATGCATGGATTCCATATAATGGTAAAACAATTATATCCTACAGGAACCGTACATTTAAAAAGTTTTGGTAAAGTTCGTGAAATAGAATTTTAACGCATTTTATACGATAACGAAAGATGTCTCTTAAAAGTTGAAATTAAAAAGTTGACAATTTTTACTGGAAAATAAATATGAATTTCAATTTAACACCCGATAAAATTAATAATGAAACTTTTAAAAATATTTGAATTTTTTCATTGTTTATTGTCGAAGATATTAATTAGAAATAAATGTATTAAAATAATAAACTAAAAATTTCAAAATCTAACAATTACTTAACGGAATGAATTTTAATGAAGTTTTGCTAAAGATCCGGTAGGATTGCTACTAATCTTTTCTTTTAAGGGAACATCCATTAATTACGTGAGGCGTTCAGGGGCCGATGGGGTCGAGCCGAATCTCATCTAATCTTACTTTGGGGAAAGGGAAAGTCTCGCAAATATCAAGTATTTTTTTGTTTTGAAAAATACCACATTTGATTGCGAGTTGAGGGAAAGATATATGCCAAATCTCATGACATTTTACCAGAGGGGAGGGGATGGAATTTCAAAAATCGCAAAAAATGCCTGCCCAATTAATGGATGCCTCCTAAGATAGCTGTACGGTTTTAAATGACATTTGGTATTAACAATTTTCAAGTCCTAAAGGAAGGAATAGAGTTACTTTTTTACTAAAAATCGTATAGAAGCTGATACGAGACAGCTAACATCTCTTTCTTGAAAAGTAGTTTTACGAATTTTCATGAACTTTCTTTGGATCTAAAGTCTGAAAGTATCTATCATTTTTTTTCTGTCAAAATAGATTAATTTTTATATTTCGCTATGAACGCAGAGAATCTTTTAATCAATCAGTTAACTTTAGATACACTCAGCAAAGCGAGCGGGTATCAGCTAGTCTTTCATATTTGCAACACGTCGCACATCGAACTATGCCAAAGATCTACACAATAAAAAAACTACAAATAACTTTTAAATGTTTTAAGATTTATGTTCACCCGCAGCAGATGATGGTCGCTTAGATTTCATGCATTACAATTAAATTATTTTCTCTCGTAGCACGAAACAATTCTACTAATATGTGAACAAAAGGGATATTATAGCATTTAAGTAGCTTATCTAAAGCTGTTTAACACCTGAAACTTGGTCTATGTAATTTATATAATAGGTTGCACGTGGATGTGTTTCTCATGAATCCCTGGAAGCCTTAGATTCTGAACACTAAGAGTAATTGCATTTAATAAAGTATTGTAACGTTTTTACGGGTTCGTTGGTTTGTGTATAATGACTACAAATTTATTTTAAACAATTGTTTATTTATTTATCTAAGACTTATACACTACAACAATGTTCACTGTCAACAATAGTCACAGTACTGTTTATATTTCACTATTACACTGTTAACTCTATTTACAATGTTTACAATAATCACAATTTATTTATACTCGCGATTCACTATTCACTTTATTTAACAATGCACTGATCACTTTTACACTAAGCACTTCGAGGAATTTATTTGAATACTGTCGATGAACACTCGATGATTTATGTTAATACTCGTCGAACATTTATTTGAATACTGAACTGTTGGCTCACCTTTCGGGCCATTTATAGTAGCGATCACCCGTTTCTAGATTTTTCGATTGGTAATCTTAGCGCCTGTCTTTCTCTCCTTCATTGGTATACCAATGGAGAGAATTCTAGAACAACACGTTCTTCGTCTCATACTTTGAACTGTTAATCCGTGGTCATAAAAGAACTTTAGGTGGTCCATCCTTTTGTGCAATTCTTATTGTTGGTTATTGGTTAATCCTCGACTTTCAGGCGCCAGACACAAATGGGTGTCTTGGATTTGTGACACTGCCCCCTCTTTAAAATCCTTTCGCCCCGAAAGGTATCCAGGGCGATAGCGGCAACCCGAACCATAACGGCAGCCCGATGTTTGGTAAAAGAAACAGTCCACAGTCTTTTCTTTTGATAATGACGAACGGCCGTAGCAGCATACCAGGACGTGAATACAAGTAGACCGGAAAATCACTTCTATCATGGTACGTACTATCCTCCAATCGGCACCGTCGAAAGCACTGGTCAGCTTTGGGATCGCCACCTTCCTGATGTGTTGTCGCAGTAATTCTTCCTTCAATTCATGTAACGCGTTCCATAGAACTTGATATCCCTGTTTCTTGCCCTCCTTGGTCCGTGTCACGAGATAAAAAGCCTTCCTGGTGTTTCCAACTGGGATCTGAAGTGTTCGACCCAATCGAGGATGTTGATTTTGAAGTTCATCGACGCCTCCATATTTCGTCCGGAACACGGCAGCTACTCCATGGGACATATCCAAATCAGTAGAGACGCAGTGAGCAAGAGAATACTCCGCAGGCACTCGGAATAGGTCTTGATTCCGTTCTTCTGTCACACTATATCGGATTGTTCGAGTCCCGGAGAATTCAGCCATGAACTCTTCGAAAGTCAATTCCTTTGACGCTCCCATAGTTCGTAAGCGGGCCTCCTGTGTCGGCTGATTGTCGTCTCCGTTGTACGGACTTAAGCGATTGAAGTGAATCACTCGAGGTTTTCCCTTCGGCTCCTTCTTTATTCGGTAGATGATGTCGTTGATCCGTTCGATTACCACGTAAGGACCTTCCCAATAAACTTGGAGTTTCGGCGATAATCCACGTCGTCGTTTCGGGTTAAATAGCCACACTTTACTGCCAGGCTGGTAGATCTTTCCGTTGACACCGGAGTCGTAACGGTCTTTCATCCGATCGCTTGCATTCTGGATGTTCACACGAACACGCTGATGTATGTCGTCCATTCGGTTCCGCAGTTGGGTCACGAAATCTTCTCCAGCAATTTCTCTTCCAGGTGGGCATCCAAATTGTAGGTCACATGGCAAACGAAATTCTCGACCCATTATGATCCTGGCCGGTGTTTCTCCAGTTGTTTCCTGGACTGATGATCGATACGCCAGAAGAAATAGGCTGAGGTACTGGTCCCAGTCTCGTTGATGGTCAGAGACGACTTTTGATAGGTATCGGTTGATGGTTCGATTCATCCGTTCCACTAATCCATCTGACTGCGGGTGTAATGCAGTGGTCCGAGTCTTCTTGATGTTCAGGATTCGGCATACTTCTTGGAACAGAGTAGATTCGAAATTTCGGCCCTGATCCGAATGTAACTCCAAAGGCACTCCAAATCGGCAAATCCATTCCTTGACCAGTACATCAGCAACTGTAGTCGCTGTTTGGTCCGGTAGAGCGTAAGCTTCAGCCCATTTGCTGAAGTAATCCATTACTACCACGATGTACTTGTTCCCTTTGTCGGTTTCCGGGAATGGTCCAGCTACGTCGATAGCGATCCTCTCGAATGGACTTCCTACATTATACTGTCGCATGGCGGCCTTCTGCCGCCTCTGTGGCCCATTACTCGCTGCACAGGTGGTACACTTCCTACAATATTCCTCCACATCCCGTCGGCTATTGACCCAGTAAAATCTGTCCCTCACTTTCATTAACGTCTTTGTCACTCCAAGGTGCCCTCCAGAAATACCACAGTGGATTTCCCTCACCACCTCTGGTATCCTACAACGTGGAACAAGAGTCTGTCTCCACTCTTCTTTTCCATCCGCATTCACCAGCACCCTCTTCAGGAGTCCGCCGTCGACAACCAGGGATTCCCACTGAGCCCAATACGCCTTTACATTTGGGGAATATTTTGCCACCTCCTCCCATGTAGGTTTACGGTCCTCTTTCTTCCATTCGAGAATTGGTTTCATATCCGGGTCCTCTTCTTGATCCTTTTGTACATCGGTCGCTTGCCAGTCGTCCGCTACTACGGTGGTTCTGTAGATTTCGGCATCGCGTTCTTCCGTCCTGGTACAATGCTTGCAATTGTCAGGGCATGGTCGTCTTGACAATGCATCAGCATTTCGATGCGATGTTCCAGCTCGATTTTCGGTGTTGAAGTCGAATTCTTGAAGTCGTTCGATCCATCTGGCCACTTGTCCTTCGGGATTCTTGAATTGCAGGAGCCATTTCAGAGCTGCGTGGTCGGTTCGTAGCAGAAAGTTCTTTCCGTAGAGATACTTGTAGAAATGCTCGACTGCTTTGATTACTGCCAGTAGTTCCCGCCTCGTTACGCAGTAGTTTCTTTCCGGCTTGGATAGTGTCTTGCTGAAGTATCCGATGACTCCCTCTTCTCCATCCTGTATTTGAGATAGAACTGCTCCAACTCCTACGTTGCTGGCGTCGGTATCCAAGATGAATTTCCCCGATGGTAGTGGGTAACTCAAAACAGGAGCCGTAGTCAGAGCATGCTTCAGCTTTTCGAAAGCATCCTGGCAGATGTCCGTCCATTCGTAATGATGTCCATTTTCGGTTAATTTGGTCAACGGCTTGGCGATGTTGGCAAATCCAGGTACGAAACGTCGATAATATGTGCAAAGTCCCAAAAAGCTTCGGATTTCGTGCTTGTCCTTCGGTACTGGCCACTCCTTCACGCTTTGGACTTTCTCTGGATCGACTGCTACTCCCTTATCGGATACGATATGGCCTAGATATTGGACCTTGCGTTGGAATAAATGGCACTTCTTCGGGCTCAACTTTAGTCCAGCTTCTTGTAATCGTCGAAATACTTCCTCCAGGTTCTTCAAATGCTCCTCAAATGTTCGTCCCACAACGATGATGTCGTCAAGATACACCAGGCAAGTCTTCCACGACAATCCTCTCAAGACAGTCTCCATCAATCGTTCGAATGTCGCAGGAGCATTACAAAGTCCAAATGGCATAACTGTGAACTGCCATAATCCCGAACCAATGGTAAACGCAGTTTTCTCTCTGTCCTCGGGTGCCAATTCTACTTGCCAATATCCACTCTTCAAGTCAAGGGTCGAAAAGAATTTTGATCCGGCCAAAGTATCGAGGGTGTCATCTATCCGAGGAAGTGGGTAACTGTCCTTCTTCGTCACGTTGTTCAGTTGGCGGTAGTCCACACAGAAACGTGTCGATCCATCTTTCTTCTTGACCAAGACTACCGGTGAAGCCCAAGGTCCATTCGATGGTTCGATTACACCATCGCTTTCCATTTCGGCTATGATGTTTTCAGCCTCTTCACGTTTTGCCAATGGTAGTCTTCGCGCTGGTTGTCGGATTGGATTGGCATTTCCCGTGTTGATCTTGTGTTTGACGATGTTGGTTCTTCCTCCTTGCCCATTTCCAATGTCGTAGACGTTCCGATATTTACCGAGGAGTTCCCGCACTTTCGTTTTCCGATCCGGCGTCATTTGTTGGGTGGATTCTGCCAATAACGTTGTCAATTCACTTGGGAACTTGGTATCCGTATTTTCTTCCGTCTTGACCTGTCGGACTACAGACGAAACCGGTGTGCAGTAGCCCAAAACGGTGCCCGCCTTTATCGTCATCGGGCAATAGTTGGTGTTCATTACCCGTACCGGAATTGTTTGCAACACACGAACCAGGGATTTTCCAAGTATCATCCCTTTCCCGACTTCAGTATCATGGGTTTTCGGCTCGAACATCATGATGTTTCCATTGGCGACTCCATTCTCCACAGTTCCTTCCAGGATTGTCTCGCTTCGTTCTGGTAATGACACACCCTCGGCCAAGACGATGCACAACTTGTTCTCATCCCGACGGTGAAGTACGAGTTCTTCCGAATTTATTTTTAACACACCGCGCTTGAAATCCAGTGTGAAGCCCCGACTTCCGATGATGTCCATTCCAACGATGAATTCTTCGTCGATGTCCGCTACGAGCACTCGATGTTCAAAGCTGGTAGTACCGATAGTAAGAAGGACGTCGACTTCTCCGTGGACGGTGGTGGCTTGTCCATTTGCCGTTCGCAGTCGCCATCGTGATGGTGAAAGGCGCTTTTTCGCTACCACGTCTTTTCTTACTACTGTCCTCGTTGCTCCTGTATCCAGCAGGAGTTCTCGTTGTTCTCCATCAACACTTCCGTCGACAAAAATACTGCTGGACTCGTGTCGTATTGCGGCAACAGTCGCTTCCTTAGTTTTTGTTGAGGTCTGTTTGATTTGGGTCGATGATTGCACCAAGTTTCCACAGCCACATCTCACTTCCTTGGCTTTTCGTTTGGCTGGTTTCCGGCTTTCCATCACGCGAATCTGACTTGTTCCATAGACGATCATATTTGTCGCTTCAATTTCGAGAGCACGGGCGAGGGCTTCCGTTAGGCGGGTTGGCCGAGCGAGAACCAATGCCCGGCGGGTTTCCCCGTCCCGTACTCCGTCAACGAAAGCTTGGACGGCCAATCTTTCCACAATATTCTCCGGTGTTCCTGGGTAAGCAAGGCGAGCCATTCGGGCCACATCGGCTTCGAACTCTTGTAATGACTCTCCCGCCTTCTGGACCCGGTTCTTTAGCTGTGTATGGAACACATGCTCGAGGTGAGTCTGCCCATATCGCATTTCTAATCGTTGGACCAGCTGTTCGTAATTGTTCATGTCATCCGGGGCCACGACCTGGAGGATATTTAGTGCATCCCCGGATAAGGAAAGCACAAGATTAGTCGCCTTTTCTGCTTGTGTCCAATTGTTATGCCTGGCCACAGTTTCAAACTGGGCGAAAAAGTTTGCCCAAGGAACTTTCCCATCGAATGTTAGCAGCTTTACCAGATTGTGACCACCTGAATTCGTCGCCAAAGGTGCCCTTGCAATGTTTTTATTTTCACCAACGATTGGGCTCACCTCAAATTCCTTGAATTTCTTTTCGATGGACTGGAATCGGTCGTCGAATTCTCCCTTGATGTTGTCGACTTTCTCGTCAAGTTTCTCCCTTATGTCGTTGACTTCTTCGCGGAATTTTTCTTCCATGCCGTTGACTTCTTCGTGGATATTACCAACCTCTTCGTCGAGTTTCCTTTCGATTTCGTTGAATTTGCTTTCCATCGTTCCCTTTAGGTCCGCTCGGAGGTCGTCGTTGTTCTTTTGAATCGTTGCCCTAAGATCCTCGCTGTTGGCATCGATCTTCTTCAATTCAGCTCGCAGGTCTTCATTGTTGGCCTCAATTTTCCGTTGTAGATCCTCATTGTTCTTCTTCAGTTCTTCATTGTTGGCCTCGATTTTTCGTTGTAGGTCTTCCAACATTGTTTCCGACGACTTGAACAGGAACGTTTCTGGATCATGTCCTTCCGATCTGAGGGCCTCGGCGAGTCGTTCCTTGAGTACCGTTTTCTTTCCTTCGGTGCTCAGCTCCCGCTCTTCTAATTGTTCTTTCAATTCCGAAACTTTCAATTTGTCCAACGTCGACATGTTGAATTTATTTATTTTTTTTTATCACTTTATCACTTAATTTATTTTATGTCACACAAACCCCACACCTGACACCAATGTAACGTTTTTACGGGTTCGTTGGTTTGAGTATAATGACTACAAATTTATTTTAAACAATTGTTTATTTATTTATCTAAGACTTATACACTACAACAATGTTCACTGTCAACAATAGTCACAGTACTGTTTATATTTCACTATTACACTGTTAACTCTATTTACAATGTTTACAATAATCACAATTTATTTATACTCGCGATTCACTATTCACTTTATTTAACAATGCACTGATCACTTTTACACTAAGCACTTCGAGGAATTTATTTGAATACTGTCGATGAACACTCGATGATTTATGTTAATACTCGTCGAACATTTATTTGAATACTGAACTGTTGGCTCACCTTTCGGGCCATTTATAGTAGCGATCACCCGTTTCTAGATTTTTCGATTGGTAATCTTAGCGCCTGTCTTTCTCTCCTTCATTGGTATACCAATGGAGAGAATTCTAGAACAACACGTTCTTCGTCTCATACTTTGAACTGTTAATCCGTGGTCATAAAAGAACTTTAGGTGGTCCATCCTTTTGTGCAATTCTTATTGTTGGTTATTGGTTAATCCTCGACTTTCAGGCGCCAGACACAAATGGGTGTCTTGGATTTGTGACAGTATCTAAGCGAACCATTAAACAAGAATTATGTTTTTTAAGCAACAACAAAAAATTGCATCTATAGTTTAAACTGGCATGAATGATTTGGTGAGTGTTGCAATTATTTCGAAAAAAATTAGATCTGTCACGGTCAAGACGTTTGTGGTCTATAAAACAATTATGTTTCTTGTAAAATCTAATGCTCTTGTAAAATGCAATTTTCGTCATAACCATTACGGTTTTATGACCGGATATTTTAGCGAGATTTTGTTTATTGGATATGTTTTTTTACGTAAATGTAATCGTTACATAAAGGATGGAAATATTTTTATAGTGTAAACCAACGTCTTTTGATTTGCATAATTGCAAATATTTTTGAAATATATTATTGTGGTTTTTTATTATTTTTTTTCTGTATTTTTCATAATTTTGTGAGAAAAACCTTGAGAATAAATTTACTGTACGATGACTATGAATGACATAAATGTATTGTTAAGTTAAGTATTAAGGTCTTAAACTGTATTTTTAATAAGGTTATTAATCTTGATTCCTTTCAAATAACATAACTGCATTGCTAAACATTTAGTTTTCATCGAGTGTCTGAAAGTACGATCAGTTTTAAAGTATTTAAAAATAGTAGTTTGGGTTTGATGTGAGTTGATAATATTTTTTAGCTATTTATATGATAGATGTTGATTTAAATCAATTACCTTCCATGTTTTAATTAATTGCGACCAGTTGATGAAAATATATTTACTCTATTTCATACTACTCATGTTATAACTGAAATAATTATATAGTGCACATTTAGAACATGTCTAAAAGCTCTTACATCGTTCCTCATTTACTTCTTGTCATCAAGTTTGAAACTTGATATATATGAATGTATAATTCACAATGGATTTTGAAAAATAAAATGAAATAATCAAAGAATAATATGCTTCAATCTACTTATAAAGTGTAAAATTGTTATTAGATGTTTTTAACGTTAGTGACTACAGATTTATTAAATTAAGTACCTAGTAGGATATTTTGCAATATATTAGGTTGGCAAGAAAGTACTTGCGGTTTGCACCAGTAGTTAGCGTTATGTTTGCTTCGTTATTCTTTTGTCAATGTTAGAATATTTTTTCTTTAAAGATTTGATAGTCGATACCTTTAGGTTGCTATAGAAACCAATTTCATCTAAGTTTTTATAGAACTTTTAATTTATGGTCAGTTATAACATGGAGTGAAAAAGTATTTTCGACACATTTTACTTTTTTATTTTCGTAAAGGCAAGAAAGCGGCTAAACCTCACAAAGAGATATGTAAAGTTTATGGTGTTGATTGTTTAACAGAACACACTTGTTAGAATTAGTTTAAAAATTTTTGTTCTGGGGATTTCTCACTGAAAGATGAACAACGTTCTGGTCGACCTTCTCAAATTGATGATGACAAAATGAGAGCGATAATTGAATCAAATCGTTACTTAGCTGTGCAAGAGATTGCAAAACAGTTCAAAACAGTTAAATATATCACACACACAGCAATTGAAAAGCATATAAGACATAAAGGACACGTTAAGAAGATCGATATTTGTGTTCCGCACGAATTGAAAGAAAGTCACCTAACACAACGAACAAATGTTTGTGATACGCATTTCTAACGTAATACAATCGACCTTTTTTTGAAACGAATTATCACTGGCGATTAAAAATGGATCTTATACAATAACGTTAATCGAAAACCATAAGCCCCTTTCTTGCCTTTATGAAAATAAAAAAATAAAATGTGTCGAAATTGCTTATTTTTTCACTCCATGTAAAAACTGACCGTAAACTGAAAGTTGTAAACAAAATTACACAAAATTAGTTTATATAACTACCTGAAGATATTGACTACCAAATCTTAAAAGAAAAAAATTCTAACATTGACAAAATAAATAACGAAATAAACATAACGCTAACTACTAGTGTAAACCGCAAGAAGTTTCTTGCCAACTCAATATACTGGGTGATTTTTTAAGAACTTTCGGATTTTATAAAAAAAAAAACACATAAAATTTAGAGAAGTCTATAAAATATGTATGAGTCGAAAGAACGATCTATATAATCCAATGTTTAAAGATGATTTCATGTAAATGATAACCGCGGCTGTACGCCTCAAATGGGCCTAAACATAGCCCCACAAAAAATAGTCTAAATGCGTTAAACCGCACGATCTAGGCGGCTAATTTACCAGCCCCAAATGTGAAATAAAATGTTCACTGAACTAGCCTCTCAATTGGGCTATTATTTCGCGTGCTGTGTGGCATGTGGCACCGTCTTGTTGAAACCACATATTAGCCAAAACCAGCTCTTCCATTTCAGACAAAAAAAATTGTAAGTATCGCAAGGTAGCGCTCGCCATTCATAAGTAGTAACGTTCCCACCTTCGTCGGTTCCATGTGCTTTGATCCCCATGACAAAATATCCTCAGGCAAAAAGTCCTCATAGAATAATTGCAAATCGTATTTGCAGCATAATTTTGATAGTAAAACATTTAGTTTTGTGAAAAACTTTGCGGTGTCAAGAAGTAGACATTCAGTTAATGAATGAAAATCGGGGTTAATGTCCAATAATGTAAATTTGGTGCAAAATTAAGTCACAAAATTCCGAATAGCCGCCTCAGATGGTCGCCCAAACTGACCATAAAATGGAAGAAGTGGAAGATTCACTTTCTTAACCGAGCATGAAGGTTGATAATAAAATTCTAAAATCTACAATCGTTGTTCGTTTGTAAGTCGATTCATGGTTAAATTATAGACCAAACTGAACATGTTTAACAGTAACATGTTACACGAACCAAAAACAGTGTTGACAAAAATAAAATTGCAAAAAAATCACTCAAATTTAGAACAATTAATAAAATAATTAAATCAAGTTGGTACCTATTGAATTAATTCAATGACTAAATGTATAAAAACACCGACAAAAGCTTTACCTTAGGCGGATGCCTTAACAATCTACCGCTCTGACAAAGGCTTACATAAAATATACCTATAACCTTCTTCAGAAAAAATTTAATGTTTTTTTCCGAATGATGCAACAAAACTAGATTTAGATTAAGTGCTGAAAATACTGAACTCATGATCTTTTGCAAAAACTACAGTTAGAACAATTTTAGGCCCCACTATTACCATTGCATAGAGTAAGAATACGCCAAGTAGAAAATCTTACGATACTGGGAATGATTTTTGATGAAGGACTTAGACGGAGTAGGTTCATCGACGTCTTAAGGGGATAATGTCATCAAAGACTGGGAATAATTAAAACGCTATGATCCAATAAATAGGGAGCAGATTCCCAGATCCTAAGCCAACACATAAATAAAACAATAATCAGATCTAAATTGAATTATGGGGTAATAGTAGGTATACAATATGTCAAACAGATTATTATTATATACAGATTATTTTTAAGAGCATTTAAATTAGTCCAAAATCTAACTTACTAGCGGAGGTAAATGAAATACTCTTAGAACTCAGGCGATTAGAACTTATTCTTAATTTTTTCTCTAAGATAAGCATACTAGAACCATATCTTTTAGAAAACAGTCGCCAAATCCCCAATAACCCATCCCTTCAAACAAGTATTTCTTATATTAGCCCAATTCTAACCTGGTCTCCCATTTTTGATAATTTTGATTAATCAATTTTAAATCAAATCGATATGAAAAACAAAACACCACCAGCACTGTCCTTAGAAATCTATACTATTCAATGATCCAAAAACAAATCAAATTAAAGCATTTGTTCAAAGATCTATGTAAAATAAGAACTAAAAATAAGGTTTTGCAACATCCAAAATAATTTTACATTCAGTTATGATAAATTCGTCACGTATTGATCTCAAATTGATCTATACCGTATTCATAACTCAACTTTCTTTTTTTTTTATTTTGCAACCGATTATTATTTTCTAAATCGAATTATTTATCGGTTTGTTGATTTCTTAAAAATCAAATTGAAATTTCAAGATTCTGTCTAACCGGAAATATAAAATAAAGTACAACTAATTTATTCGTGTAATTAACACAATGTGGAAATAAATAAGGTATATGATAGGCTATCTATGGCTTATCTTCATTATTTAAAGAAGGTGGGCGGGAAATTCAAACAACAACTAATGAATAATTTTCATGGAATTTTCATTCGCATCTTATATATATGGAGAAAATAAATATGGCTCGCTATAATCAATTAACCAAAAAAAATTAATTATCATTCTGTCATTTCAAAAATGAAGCTCAAATGTGTGTTCACTTTCGTCTCACGTCGCATCGTTCAAATTTCCGACTGACTCATCTATTCAGAGACCTTTCGAAACTTTCCTAAATGCACACACCAACGATGCATTGACATCTTTTTGTCGCTCGTTTATATCACCACTGTATTTAATTGAGCAATTGGCATTTAATGAATACATTATTATGTACATCTTTGATGAGTGCATTGTATATTCAAGGCATGCGATTTTCCATTGGGTTGGATTAAAATTAGCGAACCGATCGCTGCTCGAAGAAAAGAGAAATATTTACGTGACGCTATTGAATTTTTAACTAAAACTTGATTGAACTTAGTTGGTCTATTCAAGCGACGGCAACCATTTTATTTTGCTTTTAATACGCTTCAAGAAACTTTTTGATGCAATTTCTTAAAAAAGTTTGATTAAAACTATCCGACTAAACGTAATTGTTTAATAGCGAATATCAAGTTGTTAGAAAATTTCATTAAATTTCAATAAAGACTAAATAGAAGCAGTAGAAACTGCTTGAGTTGCTTTAAAAAACGATTTTTAACAGGAACGATGAACGGTGAACGTTTTTAAGATTTTATGCAAGTCGATTAGTTCAATTTCAGCGATAACTCTTTAGATTTCTGTTTGTAGAATAGGGATTCATCAAGTCAAGTAAAAAGATCTTATTTGAAATGAAAAGTGCTTGATATTTTGACTGGTCAATGTCATATCTAGGAAGGCAATGTTTGACTTGATTTTACGATTAAATATTAATTTTTGACTAGAGTTTACCTTTCATTTCCGTTAGCAGAAGGCTAGGTTAGGATTCGTTCCTCCCGCACTGCAGCCGTAGGCTTATGGTACTCCTGTTCTGGTCATGTATCCCTGTTGTGCAATGATTCTTGCTTATTCCAGGTTTAGCATTCCGCCTAGAAAAAGCAACCCCTGTACTAAGCTTGCGCCTGATGTGCCTATTTTGGCGTCATTTATCCCATACAGGTGTCGCCACTTTGTTTGGGCTTTGCAGTCAAAAATGACATGGGTCGCATTTTCCTCCCCATCCCCAAATAATCTGCAATTGAGGTCTTGTTAAGACACCCCAATAGTCTGCAGATGCTTTCTCAATCTACAGTGTCCGGTTATCAGTCCCGTTACTGTCCTGAGTTGGTTCCTTCCCAGTCGTAAAACCTTAGCGGTGAGCGAGGGGCAGATTTTCCCCATTATTCTCTCGCTGAGCTTCTAATCAGGAATTTTTTGCTACTATTTGTTTTGCTTGTCGTCTCAGCTGACTTTTTATCGCCTTTCGACAGCAGGTTTGGTGATCCCCACTCCAGGCTCTGGACCCACGAGTGGCGCCATCAAATCAATTTTTTTTTTGTTTTAGAAGAACGCAAGCACCTTTACCTAATACTTGTAACAAAGAATTTGAACAAATCAAAATTTTCACTTAAGCCTTTTTTAGGTTTGGTGTAACGATTTGAACTTTATAATCAAGATTCCAGTAGAAAGATAAGTTGAACTCCTAAATAGCTTTCCAATCGTAACATAGCGATTAGTTGTTCTTTATTGTCATTTGAAATTACTATTTGAGGACGTTCCTCTTTTGACTTTCGAGTATCTAAAGCCATCAATAATGTTCCGTCCTTCCATATCTTATTTAGGAAAACAATTTTGATGACGTCCGCACGCTCTTTCCGTTTTTTTTTGTGCTAATCCACTGAATTGACGATTTAGTTATAGAAAATTCATCAATACTGTACCCAAATACTTCAGCAGCTTCAAGAATAAATACAGAATCGTTTATGCTTAACTGGCATCTGTTTAGCGCTACTGCTAATTTTGGAGTAAAAAGAAAACCTTTTCGCATCTAGCCGTATTTCTTCTACTGGGTTGTACTACGAGGAATCGAGGCCTCAGTTAACACGTTTTTTTATACGTTGGGGTCTTCACTGGAATTGAAAAACAAATCGTTTTTTTAGTGCTTCATGATAAAATCTCAAAAAACTTGGCTCAAATAAATATTTAGCAGGTCGAATTTCTTCTTTAATATTTCTAAGGTTCGATCCTTTCTTTTTTGTCTGTCATTTTTTTTACATGCCAGCTAAGTGCCAGGTTGACCTAGTTCTTTTTGGCGTTGCAAGAACGTTCTATTCAGCGCATCGGCGTGTGCAATGTCAAACAAATTATCTAAATTGTTGCCAAAATGTTGTCGTCGCTGCTTAAATGTGTCTTGCATTTTCGTAAGTCCCTCCAAACTTGATAAAAAACTTACAGCACACAATTAGGAAAAGCTTAAGTAGGCCCCTCTTTCAAAAGATAACACATTCGCGAATTTCAGATTGCAAGATTGCAGATTTACAATCAATTGAACAGTAAGATTCACTTCATGAATATCTATACCAATAATAATAATGAAAATTTCTGCATTTTGAATACCTATTTAATAAAAACGTTCCGTCTTACTTGCGCGAGCGAATACAAACGGAATCAGTTTTCTCAGCTGAGATTTTTATTTAATCTAAAAAATGTAAGGTGTTTTGTTTAAAACTCTTTATTACCTACATTTTCATATGTTTATACTAAAAAATAAATGCCATTTTCATTGCACTTTTACCCAAAAAAAAACATTGTTTGTCCAGGGTTCACTTGAAAATGTGTGTTGAAAAAGTTATTAAATATTCCAACTTACATTATAGGCTACTTTAAATTTCGAATAGTTTTCCCTGTCTCTTTGTTTTTTTGGCAAACTTGACAACGGCTGGTCCGATTTGGACGAGATTTTCATTACATGTAGTAAATATTACAACAAGTGCTATTAAATACTTTTTATTCCGAAAAAATGTTGATTTTCTGAGCAAAAAAATAAAAACTATAAAAACTGCGCAACGAAAAACATACATCGGCAGGCAGCTGTGATACAATGTAGGTAATTATACATATCATATAGCAGAGATGACATGATTTGAAACTAATTTATTATTCTAATAAATTAATATTTGCAAATTTGAAGAGTATAACGATAATAGTAGTAAAACAATAAGTTGAATTCCTAGAAACCATAAATCCATAGTTAATTTATAGGTGGTTATCTTATCTATAGTTCGGCTCAGTAAACGTTTAAATTATCGAAGGAATAAATTTATTTATCCATTGTTCAATTCATTGAGAGTAAAACTAGGAGTAATCAAGAAATCCTCTGCAGTGAATATGATTTCTTTCTTAAAAATAAATAGCCAAGTTTCAAAATGATACCCATAAAAATAAATAACCAAATCAGACAGTTCGACTTAGGTGATCTCGATTAGGAGTTGGACTTAGAGAGGTGAAGCGGTAAGGAGTTCGATTTATAGAGATGAAACTACGCATAGTTATAAGGGGATGAATTGGAACAAAAACATTATTTAAACTTATTTACGGGTGTAACTTTTAAGGAGTTCAAAGTATATCAAATGTAAATTACGGATAAAAATCCGTTGAAAGATGACTGAACTGCAAATAGTGAGATTTCTAAGTAGGTAAAAATAGGAACATATTTATTACCTAATCTGGAAAATTTACGATTCCTGAGTCATAATTTTTATCTTTTCATGCCAACATAACTAAAATGACTTTTTATATTTTGCTATGACGGTTTCTATCAATAAATCAGTTTAATTTAGCTATGCCTAGCAAAACGGACGAGAATCAGCTAGTTATAAAATAAAACTGCCGATACTTGCGATCGATGGATGTTAAGAACCTGTAATTTGATGTTTAATATCTTCTATTAGAGAAACTAAAATACTAAAGAATATTATGGTAACATATTGCAGTTACAATGGAGTTGTGCAACCATGTCGCAAAACAAACAAGAAGAAGACTAATGAGAATGCAATATGTAAGACAATGAAAAATATCTGGTGCGAGGCGTCACACTACTTTCTTTTACATTTATGAAAATACTCGCTGTTAGTTAAAACAAATATAAGCACTTTGTAACAATACATATAAACAGTACTATATGCATACAACATAGATGCATACGGATACACGAATTCCTAAACTTCATCCCAGAACCGCCCTATTCGAATTTTCCCAGGAAAAAGTTTCAAATAAAAGTTGTAGCCACTAATGAGTCTAAAAACTATAGAAAGTTTAGAGAAAATCATTGGAGCCGTTTTCGAAAAAAATTGAAAAAGCTCAAAAACTCCAAGAGTAAAGTAGAGCTTTCGGTTAACCGATTTTAACCAAAAGCTTCGCGGCACAACTAGGTATAATATGGAGGCTAGATTCCAAGTTTGGTGAAATTCGGATAAAGCTTTCGATACGATATGGCTGTCACACACAGACATGTTTCTAAAAACCACTTTTTTAGACTCAGGGGACCTCAAAACATGTATTTCCGGTGAAAGCTCGAATTCAAAAATTCGACCCGATTACAATACTTCCTTTACTATTAAGTAGTAAAAGAAAGTAATATGTATACACTATACAGCTTAAATATATGTACATATGTATACATAGGTATACGAATTCCGAACCTTCACCCCAGAACCGCTCTTATTCGAATTTTCCCAGGAAAAAGTTTCAAATAAAACTTGTAGGCATCAATGAGTCAAAGAACTATAGAAAGTTTAAAGAAAATCGTTGGAGCCGTTTTCGAAAAAAATTGAGAAAGCTCAAAAACGCCAAGAGTAACGTAGAGCTTTCGGTTAACCGATTTCAACCAAAAGCTTCGCGGCACAACTAGGTATAATATGGAGGCTAGATTCCAAGTTTGGTGAAATTCGGATAAAGCTTTCGATACGATATGGCTGTCACACACAGACATGTTTCTAAAAACCACTTTCTTGGACTCAGGGGACCTCAAAACATGTATTTTCGTTGAAAGCTCGAATTCGAAAATTCAATCCAATTACAATACTTCCTTTACTATTAAGTAGTAAAAGAAAGTAATATGTATACACTATACAGCTTATATGTACATAGGTATAGGTATACGAATTCCGAACCTTCACCCCAGAACCGTCCTTATTCGAATTTTCCCAGGAAAAAGTTTCAAATAAAAGTTGTAGCCACTAATGAGTCTAAGAACTATAGAAAGTTTAAAGAAAATCGTTGGAGCCATTTTCGAAAAAAATTGAAAAAGCTTAAAAACCTCTAGAATAAAGTAGAGCTTTAAGTTACCCGATTTCAACCAAAAGCTTCGCGGCACAACTAGGTATAATAGGAAGGTCAAATACCAAGTTTGGTGAAATTCGGATAAAGCTTTCGATACGATATGGCTGTCACACACAGACACACACACAGACACACAGACACACACACAGACACACACACACAGACATGTTTCTAAAAACCACTTTTTTGGACTCAGGGGACCTCAAAACATGTATTTCCGGTGAAATCTCGAATTCGAAAATTCGACCCGATTACAATACTTCCTTTACTATCTATATAGTAGTAAAAGAAAGTAAAAATTGGCAAACTGATTATTATTGTCCGAAATTGCATCCAATGTTTAAATCAGCACGGGTTACCCTGCTTGTATTGACATAAACTTTTATTTAAAAGTGTTTTGACCTTATAAGAAAAAAAAGAAGGGGAATCCGATATCGTGTCACGATATAAAACTTTTGTAGGAATAATGGGAAGACATGAAACTTGAAGAAATGTAGTTTCAATGGGACTTCAAAGCCGAGTCATACATTTGGCACTTTGAACCTTGAAAAACAATGAAAATTTCCTAATTAAATAATAATTTGTTTCATTATTTAAGCGATTGAACTACCACCTCTTGTAAAATCAATTAAATTTACTTAAATGCATGTTATTTAATAAATTACACGCATATTTAATTTTAAAATTTCATAAGAATATTCTAGCAAAATGTTCTCATTCATTATTTTGTAGTTTTTTTTAAACATGTTTATTAAATGCATTTAATCATTATTAGGATTTAATGTGGCTTCACATTGATGTTCACAAAACGAGGATAAGAAGCGATTAACAAATAATATCGATATAATCATCAGTTGTGGCGCCAATGCATTCTAGGTAATTCGAAACTCGCTTTTAAGCCAGAGTGTCTGCCTCGTTAAATGCAACAATTAGAAAATCATCACCGCCAAATTATCACTAGTATCCATAAAATGTCCTTGATACGAGAAAACCCTCTATTAATTGTATCAGATTCAATCCTCATCACCTAATATGATTGCTTAATGAATTAAATGAAAGCTACAACATATAAAAATAGATTTGAACATAATTTATAAAACAAAAAATTATAACCGTCTCAATGTTTATCTGCTATGATTTATGAAGACTCAGTTTGAATGGGAGTGTTCTTAAAGAAAATTACAACCATTTGTTTGGGAAAATTTTCAAAATAAATATGAAGAAATATTTGTTATAAAAAGTAAAAATAAAAAAAATTTCTCAAACAAATAACGTTTGAAATTGTTAGTGACAATATTTCTAATGTTATGTTACATTACACTTTATTTTTATTAGCCGAAATATAAAAAGTTTGACGCAAGATCGTGTAATTCCCACGATGTTTTGTCATCGTTTAAGTTTTTATGTTTAAACGTTTGCCCGGAATATACAGTCTATCTAATTTTTTTCTTCTCATTATCATAAATTTGAAGTTCTTATATAGGATGATAATAATGAGATAATAACAAATAATTAATTTAAATACGAGTTGACTTTTGTAAGTTGTAAATGGTGAATATCATTTTTTTATGAGTAACAGCAGTTTGAAGAGAAAGGATTTTTTGTTTTAAAATAAATTGTCAATAACCGGTGATGTAATAGACATAAGTATTGATTGTTGCAACATTAGAATGTATTTCCAATTAGTTTCTTAAACAATTATAAATCGAGTTGCATTAAATCTACACAACTAAGACTTGATTTATTTTCAAGTTCTTAAAACTACTTTAGGCATCTTACAAATGTTGATTTTAACTTTTTTCTTAAAACGTCTTGCCTTAGTTACAACTTTATAATCAAAAACCGCAAATTTATGATGAGATGACATCATAAAAAAATAAAAACTCTTACTAATCAGATAGAAGTAGAACTTTGGTTAGTTTTTTCACTACTTGACTCGGTCTTAAAGTCTTTTGACCTAAATTTGACATAGTAAACAAGACAAACTCGAGTGAAATATTAATATTTCCATCAAGTCAAGCATTGACTTCGGAAGTTATTTAATTTTAAAAATGTTAATTTTTTTAATTTTAAAAAACTACTACCAGTAGAGATTCACTACTGGAAGTGGTTTCAAAGATTGCTGACCTAATTGCTTACTTGATCAAAATTTGACTTAAAATCAAGCAAAAAGTTAACATTTCAATAATAAATCTATCAGTACTTTAATTAACATTTTAAATTTTAAGCAAAACTTAATTGAAAAAGGTCCAACTACTGGTTTTGGATAAGTCCTAACCAGCAATTACTTATATTTAAACTTATTTAACAACTTTTAGGAAGTCCTAGATATGTAAAAAAATGTCAAAACTTGTTGTTGGCTAAAAGAACATAAATAAAGCTCAAAATTCACAGGAACCATTTTTATCTTTTACATATTAAAAAAAATTATTGGTTATTTACCAAGCTATTTTAAACAATACAGTATTATTCCTTATTCAATTAAATGCATTAAATACGTTGTGCATTTCATATAGATCATAATTGCCCTTTACAGCATATCATAAAAATTGATATTTTATAAGATATCACAGATTTAAAAAGCGCTGACAGAGCGACTGGATATTGTACGTCGTACGTATTGGCTGTTTTATTGCTATCGTTTTCTTATAAATATAAAATGTTATGTTGGCTCTTATTTAGGACAAAAACTCGAAAAATTCTACATCAACAAGGTATGTAAGGTACCATTGGACTCTTAAAAGCGTACGGTTGGTCACCCTACATAGGATAGCATAATTCAATTGAATCCTACAGAAACCGTGTATTTACGGTAAGTTTTGTTAAAGTTCGTGAAATAGCATTTAAATGCATTTTCCTCAAGAACGTCTGAACAAATTTACACAGTAACGAAAGAAATCTCTACAAAGTTTAAATGAAAAAAATGACAAATTACTGGAAAATAGATTATGAATTTCAATTAACACCCGTTAAATTAATTATGAATTGTTCATTGTCGAAGATATTAATTATAAATAAACTTATTAAAATAAAATACTAAATTTTAAAATAATTAACAATTACTTAACGGAAATAATTTTAATGAAGTTTTGTTAAAGATTCCTCAGATCTTAACATCTTCATATTAAATACCATTTGTCCTAAAAAATGCAAGGTTCCTGTAGGATAGCTACGAATCTATTCTACTAAAATAGCTGAACGGTTATAAATGATAATTAAAATGAAAATTTTTCAAGTCTAAAAGACCATTTTATATTTAAAATTGTAATGAACCTGTAAGATAGCTAATATTTCTTCATAGAATAGTAGTTTTAAGGATTTTGATGAACTAACTTTGGATCTAAAGTCTGAAAGTATCTATATCATCTTTTTCTGTAAAAAGAGATTAATTTTTAAATTTTGTTGTCAACGTAGAGAATCAATTAAATTTAGATACTCTCAGCAAAGCGAACGGGTATCAGCTAGTCTTAATATAAATGGAACCATATGTAGGATACAGCCTTTATCTATAGACGAACTCTTACCCTCTTTGGAACCCCCCTCAATTTGAATGTTCCCAGGAAAAAGTTTCAAATAACAGTTGTAGGCATTAACAAATCTAAGTTTATAGAAAATCGTTAAAGCCATTTTCGAAAAAAAAAAACTCAAAACCCCATAGAAAAAAACCAAAGCTTTCAACCAAAAGCTTCACGGTACAACTAGTACCTTACAGTCTGTAAAATGAAGGCAAAACTTCAAGCTTAGTGAAATTTGGATAAAGGTTTCGATGCGATATCGTTTTATATTTATCGTTTAATATCTTTTTCGATTTCAGGTAACCACAAAATTTTTATTTCAGACAAAAACACAAAATTGAAAATTTGATCCGATTACCATACTTCCTGTACTATGTAGTAATAAAAGAAAGTATTAAGTTAAAACAAACTAACGAGAAGGAAAATCGGAAAGGAATTGTTCCAGATTTTATTGGGGCTACGGTAGATAAATACAGAAAAAGATCTGTAAATAGTTAGATAGAAGACGGTAAACAGTTTTAATTAGGATTAATTAGGTTACGTTACGCGTTCATATTTGTTCTATCAGATTCAAAGCGACTTCAAGAATAAGTTTAATTATTTTATTTAGCTGATAATTTATTAAATTATAAAATAATTTAATTAAGTTTTAGGTTTTTAAGGTATTCAGTACTTCAGCTAAATTTTTGAGGTTTTGTACTGTTAAACTAATCGATTGCAGATTTGTATTATATACGTTATAAATTTATATTTTTCACGAAAAATGACGTTGAATATTCATTTCGTTCCTTTGTGAAAAACAATGAACTCATTAGTTCTACAATCTTTGAGCCAGAAATTAATCCTACAAAATAAATACAAATACAGACAAAAGGGAACGTGAAATTATTTGATTCCTGTTTTAAAACCAATAAATATATTACTAAGGCTTTACAGTAGGAACTAGCAGGTTGCCACTCAATGCTAAAGGATTGAGAGCTTATTTGACCTATCAGTTCTGAAACCCTGAACCCTGTTCTAAAAAAACCAACTCAATTCATTTTGACCGTAAAATCTTCAAATTTGCCTAGATATTTTTACTGTTCAACCACATTTAGTGAGGATCTTATTGTTATGCAACGCACGTTATTCACAAGTAAACCAATTAATTTAAAATTTATCCTGATTTAAACAATAATAAACCTTAATAAAATTTAAAAATTTATTGTGTTATTAACCCTGAACTGATAGTTAAATAAGAAAGTGTAGGGAAAACCCTCTGGTAGGAACCATAGATTTCTCCGGGATAACAATCAATATATTCAAGCTGCGGCTTATAAACTCATTTTTCACGAAAATTTACGTTGAATCGTTACTTCGTTCCTTTGTGAAAAATAATGAATACTTTTATTCTGCAGGAACTATCCATTTTTCCAGTGTAAAAAATACTTTTTTATTTTTCAATAAAAAAAAACACGATAAAATATTATTGAAATCCATTAAAAAAGGATATCCGATTCTCAAGAATAATACGTTGTCCAGAATAAAATAAGGCCCATGTTTTATTCTGGTGTATAACGTATATTACTGTAACGTTTCATCAAAATTCGAGCAGTAGTTTTTGTGTGAAAAACTACTAAATATCCACATAAACTTTTACATTAACAATATTAAGAGGATAGAACGAGATAAATGGACACAAAATGATAATTTACCTTTGAAAATATGTATATTAAAATATTTCCATTTTATATTTCCATTCACATTTATTAGGAATATTCTGTTTAATCCTGAACTTATCAATATTTTAGTACCTTAACATGATACAAAAGTATAATGTAAAAATAATAATAAATTGATTAAATAAACATTGGTTAGAATACTTTTTACTTACTTGTTTTTACAGATTTTTCATTGTTAAAACAATATATACCATATAACAGTTTACTAATATTAATTAAGAAAGTAAAATATTTTTTTCTTATCATTCTGAACATATTTCACATCAATTTGCATTTAATACTGAACAATTTTTTCTGGGAAAATAAAGTAAAATAAAGAAAATTTACCTCTATATTTTTATTGATTAAATATCTGATTATATCGATATGTATATTTGGAAAATAATACTATGAAGGTAAATAAACGTGCATTAGGGTATAAACAATGGAAATGTATTCAAGCTTCGGTAGTTATAATTATAAATAATTTTCTTTGTTCCAAATAATATTCTCGATGGGAAATATGATATATGACTTTTGTTGGTAGATTTGCGGTTTCGCGCATTCCATTTCCTGATATTTTGGTGCACAAATAAACAATGGGGTAAATTATAAATCGAATATCAACACGAAAGTCAATTGAAGCTTAACTTAAAAGATTCAAGCTAAACTTATATGAGTTCATTTTTCCAAATTGATACAGCCATTGTTATCTTTTTTCAAAGAGAAATTTTTTTTTTTGAACTTTGATCTTATTAATTTCATTTTTGACTAATAGAATACGATTGTGATCAATTTGAGTTGGATAGAAAATGTTTGTGGTCAAATATTAGCAAAGTCATTGAGATATTATTGAAAATAGCCGAATGATATTTTAAGTGAATTGAAATAATTGGTGATTTCTTATTGGAGATTAAATAATGTTGACTGTTTTAGGTATGTATCATAATAAAATACCTTAAAAATAATTTTTATGTCTCATTTTCTATTTCGTAATTGTGTTATGTCATCTTTAAACGACTGCTCATTACGTATTAAATTGTTCACCTATTCAAATGCAGGTGTTATTGAAAAGTCCTTGAATTTAAACATTAGTGAATCTAAAAATTGTATGTAGCATAGGTACGTGTGTAGATTCAATAGCTAAGTAAAATGAGCAAATATGTTGATGTAAATGGAAAGTGAAGTCTATGTTGTTCTGTTTGGGACAAGCGGACGGATTCTGGCAATGGTTTAGTGAAAAAAAGATGAAAAAATCATGCCGAAGTGTATTAGTGAAACGTAAAAGTATAGTAGAATGAATGGTAAAGTCTAGGCGTGACTTCCACAACAGTAGAGAGATTGTGATGAATGATGGAGTAAAGTACCTTCTCATTATTATCATCGGTTCTAGTCTTGAATTACAAACGATTCGTGAACGTTGATTTTTCCGCGACTCTTTTTTCTTTAATAAAAAACTCTTCGAAACGTGTGCGTTTATCAAGTGGAAATGTTGCCTCTTCATAAAATTTCTAATAATTGTTTTCTAACGACAAATATTTCTTGCTGAAAACTAATTTTAATGAGCTCATCTATTTTCATTTTGAAAAATTATTAATACTTCTATTTGTGTGATAATTAAAACATTTGAAAACGAGGGTAATATTTGTTGAGGGTTTGGTTTGGCGCACAATTTGAAAAGTTTAGTGTTGGTGGTTGTTTTGATAAGGGAAATTTATGACTGTGTGTGTGTGTTGTTTGGATCGCATCGTATTCGAAATTGAGGTGGAAAATGTGCGAATTAATATAAATTTTCCACATAAAACATATAGTAAGCGAAACATCCTCTCTTTCATTTCCCTGTGTGTGCACGAAACCAACATCATTTTTAATTGGATTGTGTTCCTACTTTTCCTACAGGATGTTACAATTTATTTTTAAAAAAAATCAATAGTTATCGTTAAACAAGCTAAATGCTATCCTTGAATAAGACTTCACTTCAACGTTTTATGTTTCATAGTTCACCAATTAAAATGTATCGAAATTTTTTGTTCAAAAACTTTTTTATTCATTAATTACTAGAATGAAATTCTATCAATTTTTATTGTATTTTGGTTTGAAATAAACCAAAAAAATATGTTTGTTATAATGTTTCGCAATTTTGATCTGAAAACTCTCATTATAGCACTTGAACATTTAATAATTTAAAAGTTGAAAATTTAATTCAATATTAAAATTATAAATTTTTAGTTTTTGAAATATACAGTTTTATATGTTACATACTATGAAAAATGTCATCCTGTTTTCTTTAACCTATATAAAGTGCTAAAAAATCTATAATTACACATATCACAAATGAATGTTTAATATCAAAAGCTCTTTTATTATAATAAAATAGTACTTACCTAACACAAAAAAAAAAAATCAAATTTGTAAAAAAAAACTAATAAATTGGGGATAAAAGCCAAGATTTATAGCTAGAGCACCCCATACCTTTAAAACAAATCAATTTGTAGGGATGCTAATTTAATTAGTCATAATAGGTTTATTTATTTCAATTTTTAGATAACATTCAGTCAAATTTAAAAAGTTTGATGGTATCTTAAAAATTCGTATTCGAAATCATTTACGTTTTTCTTATAGTCTCCAATTTCAAAAGAGGTTTTGACTTTATTATTCAAATTTGCCTCGCCTGAAATCTTACTATCCTGGATTTAAATTTTGAATACTTTTCTTATAAATTGATCAAGTCGAGTATTTGGACACTTAGTGTAATGATTGCAGCTTAATTATCAACCGTTCAACCTAAAAGCAATAACTTTAAAATTAAATGTTTGACTTGAGTGTTTATTTATTTAAAAGTCAAAATCCTTGTAAATTAAGTTAAAAAACTTAAAATTAAGTATTTAAAAAAGATGATAGATACTTTCAGGGTTTAGATCCAAAGAAAGTTCATCAAAATTTGTCTATTTTGTTTACCTTTCAAAAAAGAGATGTTAGAATGTAAGCTGTCTCACATCAGCTTCTATACGATTTTTAGTAAAAAAATACCTGTATTCCTTCCTTTAGGACTTGAAAATCGTTCATACCAAATGTCATTTAAAACCGTTCAGCTATTTAAGGGGGCATCCATTAATTGATCAGGCGTTTTTGCGATTTTGCCTGCAATCTAATGTTATATTTTTCAAAACGTGTGTTTTCTTTAAAAAATACGTAATATTTGCGAGACTTTACCTTTCCCCAAAGTAAGATTAGATGAGATTTGGCTCGACCCCATCGACCCCTGAACGCCTCACGTAATTAATGGATGTTCTCTTAAAAGAATAGATTAGTAGCAATTCTACCGGATCTTTAGCAACACTTCATTAAAATTCGTTCCGTTAAAGAATTGTTAATTTTTTTGAAAACTTTAGTTTATTATTTTTGAATACGTTTATTTCTAATTAATATCTTCGACAATGAACAATAAAAAAATTCAAATATTTTAAAAAATTTTGATATTAATATTATCGGGTGTATTTTCCCGCAAAAATTTCCAATTTAATATCGACTTTGTAGAGGTTTCTTTCGTTATTGTGTTAAATTGGCCAGGCTTTTTCGAAGAAAATGCGTTAAAATTCTATTTCACAAATTTTAACCGAAACTTTTTAAATGTACAGTTCTTGTAGGATATAATTGTTTTGCCATTACATGGAATCCATGCATTATTCTAGCTTTTAAAGTAAACTATAACATTCTCCCCCAAATTACCACATTGCAAAAATTATATCAATGTTTAACTCTGTGATAAACAAAAAACATATCTATCCTACGGGAATAGTACCTACATCTCTCCTGAGTAAAAAGTAGTTTAAGTCTTCTTAAGGAAAATGAGTTAAGACTCTATTTTGTGGATTTTAATGAAACTGTTTTTAAATGCTCGGTTCCTATAGAATACCTTCTTGTTTTACTATCTCATGGAAACCGTTCATTATTCCAGTATAAGAAGTAACTTATATCATTCTCTGACCCCTAAACAACCACATTGTAAAAAAGTAAGTTTATCTTTTGCTCTGTAAAAAACAAAAAACAAAAATCTTTCCCTGGAAACCGTACATTTTTTCTGGATAAAAAGTATTTCATATATATCACCGGATTATAATCTATATATATGCCAAATTTCATTCAGATCCATTTAGTACTTTTTGAGTGAAAAACCAACAAACATCCATACATCCATCCATTCTTACAAACTTTCACGTTTATAATATTAGTAAGGATTTACACTGTCGTTTCATATATCACTCTCTATTGTTACACTTTCGAGCATCGAAAGATATAGTTCTGTCTTATACTCTACAAATCGTATCTTTCTTCTTTCTTGTGTAACGAAATAGCTAAATGAATCGTCCTTTGAAGTTTCCTATCAATTTTTGACCGTTTATCTATAATCGAACCGCCACCACAGAAGTTTTTTTGGTGACTTAAACAACTAAAAATTTCATTCATTTATTCTAAAATAAATTGCTTTGATATGATTAGTAAATATTCATAATTTGACTTAAATTCGATTTAAAATCAAGTCCAACTCAAACCAAGTGTTTTTATTTTAATATAATTAAGACAAGTAAGGCAATGCATTTGCAAGTTATTCAATTTTAAATATAAGGTTCAATTCATCGCTCAAAGTGTCCAAATATTTGACTAAATGAAGGTCCCTAATGATGGAAAATAAAAACATATGGCTATTTTGATTTGACATAATCAATGGAAATTGTTTAATCTATTCTTTAAATGGTAATTTTTTATTGAAATTTAATAAAAATTTTATCTTTTAAATTTTTTTTCGAATCTCATTACAATGAATTTGAGTATTTTATGCATATAATAGTTGGTTGGGTTCAATCAAAAATATGCATATTAGGAATATGTAATCAATGACATATTATTTTATTACATAAAAATTTATTTTTAAAATGCACAAAAAACCACATTAATTTTCATAAGATTTGAAATCAAAACATGAAATATGTCTTAAAAATAATCTTTTTAGTCTCCTATATTATAGACACTTGAAAAATTTCAGCACTTAAAAATATATGGTGAAGCAGTTTTTTCGCTTAAAAAGTCAAGAGTAATATATGGGATACCTACTAATTTTTTCGTTGGCTCAAAAATTTTTTTTTTTATTTTTGCCAAACAAACGTTTCAATATTTGCTAATTTTCGTTTATTACTTATTTACCAAAAGAGTAATTATTTGTCGTGCAAATACTGAAAATTGTTTTTTTGAAATTTCAATTAAAGCGTAGTTGGGTTGAATATTTACATGCATGCCAATTTGGCAGAAAATATATTTTGGTTTTAAACGTCCAATTGCGCCACATTGATGTGTCCCCGTAACAGTTGCCTTCAACTCGCCGAGAAATGAAACGGTGAGTTGTGTCATTTGTTCTTATCTCAGCATCCGTAATAAGATCTATCGAAACTAATAATTATCATACAGTATTAGATTACCCAAAGACCTTCAATCGTACGCGATTATCAAATCTAATAAGAAAAATCTCCAATCAACTTTTATTTAAATTTATTAAATTTTCAAATTTTAGCACTTTCTCGATAAATATTAAACACATATTAACACGTTTGAAGATTGTTTGGTGTTGGAAAATTTTAAATTCGGCCTTCCTAAGACATTTTCATTGTTAAAACGATTAACTAATCTTTGTTTTTAAAAAATGATTACAAACGTTTTGTGAGTGTATGTTTTATAGGTCACGTAACGTATTTATTCATCGTTAACAATACGTTACGTCATGTGTAAAATCAAATCGTTAAATAATCATATACATATACAATACAATGAAATTTGTGGACAAACGTAAATTGGACACCGATATGCTATGGGCTCTCGCTGAAAACTTTCAGTGTTGGAGCGATCGACCGTACTTGAAAATTAATTGTAATTTTCAAATAATTTTATGTTAATGCATTTCAGTCTGAATGATTGTGTGCTTATGGACTACCTAAATTCATGTAGATTGCTATTTAAATCCAATGAATAATGTAATATTAATATTGATATTGTAAAATGTGAACTATCATAGAGCCACTCTTACGATCATAAATCTAAATGATCAAATATAAATTTTATATTCCTTTCCTTTGAGTAAGAATTTGCATTAAATCTTTTATTAATAGAAAATTATCACAAAAATTGGTCTCTAAATTTTTACAGAATTTAATATTGATTTTATCACGCAAATATTATAAAAATAGATTCTTTAAAAAGTAATTTAGTGTAATATAATTAAAAGATTTACATAAAGGCATTAATTCAAGATAAATATTCAACAAATATTGAAAATATCCGGGAATTAAATTATTTTGTTAGTAAAATAACCAAAATTTATGTGACACATGAAGCAAATTATATAATTAGCACGAATAGCAAACTTTAATTACCATAATTATAATGATTTTATTAATGATTGAACATATTTTATGTTCAGTTAAGTGAATATTTAATTATATAATATTTTTATGGGGAAGAAGGAATAGGCATTTTTATTTATCGAAAAAATAGAAAAATTTGTTGTGTGGTTTTACGAAACCACGATGCAAGTGAATTTTTTTTTCGGATTGTAGGCATTTAAGTAGGTAACTGAAAATGTTTGGAAAAATATTCGATTTAGGGTATGAAAATTAACGATATAATTGTTTTCTAGGTTTTGCTTCTAATTCCATTTGCTACGTCTTCGGCACAATTTTTTTACTACTTGCAACTAATTTTGAATTTTCATTATTGATATTAATACTCGAATGTTATTATTGAATTTGTTGATTATTGTTAAATCTATCATCTGCTTGTTGTTATCTATTGTAAAGTTACTTCAAAAAAACCTATCTTGTTCAATCATTATTAAATAAAGTTTGTTGTGGCGAAGAAATTGTTTCTAGACGAAAGGGCTAGACACTAACATAAACATCATACTAAACAAGCTGCTTCTGCAGCAGCAGAAAGTTCTAATAATTTTAATAAATTCACTATAAAAATTAAGTCATCTCACCAGGAGCCTTTTCCTGTCTCTATAAGCACGAACTCTGTCGGTAGTCTTTCTCTTACGGCGTAAAATTAATTCACCGTCGAATATTTTTGCACTATTTTCACTAGCCATATCTTGTCTATCACGATCAAGTGAACAACAATATTTATATCAATATACTGATCAAAACACACAAATGCCAAAACAAATATGATTTACAATCATTGACAACTTATAATATACTAAAATGTTGTGATGGAGAGGAAAATAGCCATTCAGCCATATAACTCGCGCAACAACCCTGGTAAAACGACATGGTATATAGCTAACAATGTGTAACGAGCGATCTGACGAACACTTGCCGATTACCTACCGAGAATGTAACACACATTAAGCGACATGCTAAAGACAGGCCAAAAATTTGAGACGATATATAAAAAGTTTCACTTTAAAAATATTAAAGTTCTTTAACATTTTAGACTCAACAGAAACATATTCTCGGTCATTTTCATTTCCCAAGAGCTTTTTAACGATGATTTGCTTGAATCATACCCATGCTTTTTTCTCATTTTAGGTCATTGTGGATTCTTTAACGTCAATAATCATTTTTCTAATATAAGGTTCGACAAAGACGCTTTCTTTTGGTTCATTAAGCTTCTGAAAAGTTTGAAAACTTAGGTGAAGCTTTTACAAACTGTTACATCAGGTCTTATCTCAAATGTAGAGATGATAGAAGTACGTTTTTAACTTTAAGGTTTTGCGTTATTTAATTATTTATATTTAATAAATTTAACTATAAAATCATATTTGGATTCAAATACTTGAAAAAACAGAATCATTCAAAATGTTTTATAGTATTTTAAGCAATAGAAATCGAAGAAGAATAGAAAAAATTGCTATTACAATATCCATTTGCAACATTACGCTTTGTTTTAAAACCTCTTTAGGCTCTTTGATGAAAAACTCACTGTTTTTATGAATATACATAATTAAAATAGAGTCTAAAAATTAACCTAATTAATTTAGTTAATATGTCTTTACTCGTAAGAATGCTGAGTTTTTCATCACAGAACCCGAAGAAGCTTATAAATAAAGAAAGGAAATAAATGAGGAAGAAAAGGGATAAAATACGTATTTGGAAATTGTAAATACCTACCTAGCGAACGTGAGCCTTTTTTTGAAAATGATGTTAGAAAAATCTTCTACTTAGTTTTTTTAATGCGTCTGAACAGCCCAACAGCCGTTTGTTTCGGATTTAGATTACCCATGTAATGTTTCATGCTGTTTATGTATGCTCCTGCACCTAACTAGGAAATGTAGGACAAAGATCTGGCATACCTCGTATGCTTTGGGATGTCCTCCTTCTAAGAGCCAGCCATGGATTATTCGGTATCAGGCGTTTTGATTCCCGGACAACATATCCCTCACAAAATATCCCCATGACAAAAATATTTGCAATAAAATATTTCATGTAATTTCAAAATTTCCCAATTTTCTGATAAAAAAACGCTCTTTGATTAATTCCGTGGAAAAAAATTTTTTTGATCTCAATAAATAAGATTTTTTATTGAACAGTTTTTAGCAAAAACATGTTAAATGTTCCCCCAATTATTTATTGAAATAGTGTTGAATTAACCCTTATGTGTTTGTGTTAAATCCACAAAAATTGTGTAAGTTAATGCCAAAGGGGTCGAAGGAGTCTCACTGGTGGGGGTTTGAGGAGCCCCAACAAAAGAAATAATAGTCATTGTTCGTTTATCCGATTTTCATTCATTGACTGAATGTGCACTTCTTGGGACCGCGAAGTTTTATACAAAACTAAATGCCCTAGCATCAAAATTATGCCACAAATACAATTTGCAGTTACTCTATATTTTGTCGTGGGAATATATTGTCCGGAGATCAAAATGCATTTAAACGATTATTCGAGTATGACCAGTCCGTAATCTCGACAGCGCCACCCTTCAGTAATGAACCCTTTTTTAAACAGATCTCTGCTCGAGTTTTTCTTTCTTCGCCAATCCTCATTTAATATATTGCTGTACTATTGCAGTTTGTAGTAGACCAAGTTTGTCTTTAAATTGTAGCTATCCATAATTTTCTGGTAATTAGTTTTAGTACAGTTATTTGGTTATAGAATGAGAGGTAACTTAAAAAGTTTTCCGGAGGTTTTAAAAATTGACAATTTTATAGATTTCGATGTGCTCTTTCCGACGTTCAACGAAATATTGTTAAGAATTTTTAAATATGGTGCAGCAAGTGACCGAGGTATTTAAGATACGAGGTGGCAAATTTTAAAGTCGGAAAGAGCACATCGAAATCTATAAAATTTTCAATTTTTGAAACTCCCAGAAAACATAAAGGTGAAGCTTTTGGATGACTGGACTATTTAAGATAAATTGAGGAAAGTCTTGGACTGTTTGGTTTGTTTTGGCAAATTTGGAGTTAGAGATAGTTCTTCAGATAACGATGACTTGGAAGATCTAAGTAACTGATGAACTTCAGATTTAGCTATTTTCTTCTTAAGAGTTCAACTGCCTCAGAAAGCTACCTAAGTATACTCGTTGTAAGGCATGCACGGTTGATTCCAGTAGCTATTTGGATTCTTAAATTAAGAATTGGGTTCAAGCTGTTGATTGGATTTTATTTGGTTGAGGCATAAGCAATGCACCCATTAACCATAATCTATTTTCGATCGTATAAGCGCACGAAAGGCATCCATTTAGGTACTTCAGATCGGCTCCATTGTTTCTATAATTCAAAACTTTTTAACAGTATATTCTCAAATAACAGGTCACTTTTTTGTCGATCTTAGACCCAGAATTTTTTTGTGTTTCATGGTGATTTTTTCCCAAGTCTTATTGTTTTAGTAGCAGAGAACAGACCAAGTTCATTTTAAAGAATTTTTTCTGCAATTTTCAACGGTGAGGGATCTTGTAAGAACGTGTTTATTAACTCAAGCAATAACATCGTAAAAGGTCACTGATAAGAGTGGTGGGCTAAGAATAGGTCTTTGTGGTACTCCATTACAAAATCATAGGTGTTGAAGTGACCATTTTAAACTCAAGTCATCATCATTCATAATTTTGAAAAATATAATTGGTAAAATTATTATTTTTTTTTACAAAATCTATTTGTGGGAAAATTATAGCTTAATATTACCTAGATAAGTTTGTTTCACACACAAATTTTATTTAAAACGAGTTTGGTTTTTCTATTATATTTTCTTAACGAATATCATTTTTGACATTATACCTGAAATAAAAATAATTTATGACACGGTAAATATTTATTTCATCCATTTTTCCCTAGTAAAACTTGTTCCGGTTCCGACTAAAAATAAGTAGATAAATTCCGTATTTTGTGTGTATGATAATAACGAGCGTTACATTTGGGCTCATCTCGTCGTTCCACGTTCTATCTGTCTGAAATAAATATACGTATAAAATATAACAGTGTAATCTCCCCCTCAATATAAATTCGTCGAATTAAGCTCAGAGAGGATGTTTTTATAGTTCTTTTTTGAAATGTGACGCAAACATATTAAAAAAAAAAACGTTGCGATAAAATTTTCTCTAGTTTATACCAATAAAATTTATATGATATGATCTTTAAAATTATTATTTTAGTTTTATTTTTCACTAAAAGCGATCTGTTTATTGTCGGGTGTTGGGTAATAATTGCATATATTGGTAGTGAAATAATGCAGCAGTTACGTTTGATATTTAGATAAAATGCAAATAGTGCTAAAAATTTACATAAAACATTTGTCGTATTTTTTTCTCTCACCGTTTTACGCAAATCCTCTTTGAAAACAATACGAGGTGTTCGTAGTTAGAAACTTGAGATTTTTTTTTTGTTGTTGAATGATATATTTATAGTACGAATATTTACTTTTTACGAAAGACGACCTTATATTCTAAAATCTATACAAGTATTTGTACCTATATCTACACAGGTGTTTGCATGTTAATCGTTCATCTTAACAATGAAACTATTGCAATTGCATATTGCATAATTTGCACAGAATACCGCCTTTTACCTATGCAAATTATTTTGATGTGTTGCAGTTATTTTCTTGAATATCTTGAGAAAGTATTGAATGTGTTATTTTGAATTTATTCACTCATTAAGTGGATGAACTCGAGCTTTTTTGAACAATATGCATTTATAAGACAATTTATGGAAGTGAATCCGGTATTTACATTGTTTCTTTGATTTTATGAGAAATTATTTCTCTAACAAATATTTTAATAAAGTTTAAGCTAATAAAAACTTCGGGCAGTTCATAAGCGCCAACTTTACGATTCCAGTTCTAATTAATTTGGCGGGTAAATTTCATTCTTCTTTGCAACTAGTATAATTTAATTTTATGAATAAAAATAGTATTGAATTAAGTAATCATTTTTGGTTGTTAATTTTACTAATATTATAAACGTGAAAGTTTGTAAGTATGGATGTTTGTTGCTCTTTATCTCAAAAAGTATTGAATGGATCTGAATAAAATTTGGCATAGATATAGACTATAATTCGGTTTATCATATAGTGTACTTTATATCAAGGAAACATTTACAGTTCCCGGGATAGATATTTTTTTGTTTTTTACAGAGCAAAAGATTAACTTCCTTTTTTGTAATGTGGTAGTTTAGGGGCCAGAAAATGATATAGATTACTTCTCATACTGGAATAATAAACAGTTCCTATAGGATAGCAAAACAAGTATTTATTCTATAAGAACCGAGTATTTAAAAGCAGTTTCATTAAAATCCACGAAATAGAGTCTTCACCCATTTGCTTTAAGAAGATTTAATCTACTTTTTTCTTAGAATAGATGTACTATTCCCGTGGGATAGATATGTTTTTTGTTTATCACAGAGTTAAAGATTGATACAACTTTTTAATGGGATAGTTTGGTGGAGAATGATACTTTTAACGCAAAAATAATGCATAGTTCCCATGGGATGGCAAAACAATTATATCCTACAGGAACCGTACATTTAAAAAGTTTCGTTAAAGTTCGTGAAATAAAATTTAAACGCATTTTCTTCCAATTTTACACAATAACGAAAGAAATCCGAACAAATTTGAAATGAAAAATTGACAATTGTTACAGGAAAGTAAATAGGAATTTCAATTTTTAATCCGATAAAATTAGTAATGAAATTTTTTAAAATAGGTATTTGAATTTTTTCATTGTTCATTTTCGTTGATTTTATTAAGAAATAAACGTGTTAAGATCATAAACTAAAAATTTCAAAACATTTACAATTTCTTAACGGAACGAATTTTAATGAAGTTTTGCTAAAGATCCTGTAGGATAGCTACTAATCTATTCTTTCAAGGAAACATCCATTAATTACGTGAGGCGTTCAGGGGCCAATGGGGTCGAGCCGAATCTCATCTAATCTTACTATGGGGAAAGGGAAAGTCTCCCAAATATCACGTTTTTTTTTTTGGTTATTTATAGTCGCTTGGGACGTCCAAAGTCATCAGCGACTTATCTAGTTCAAAAATTCTTACTTTTCACTCACTCATTCATGTTGAAGCACAGTTGCATTCACCCTTGATCACATGTATACACTCACGAGTCACATTTCACTCATAAAGTTTTATAGTTCGTTGAGGAGGTTGGCCTCTCTGAGGAAGTTCAGGCATGTTGAAATTCCCTTCTCGGTATTCAAGCAGCCACTTAGGCTTTGTGGCACCGACCACTTCCGTCTGAGGTTCTCCGTTTCATGACATTCCATCAGCAGGTGTTTTACGGATATATCGTATCCACACCTGCTGCATCGCGGTGCTGTCCTGCTGAAAAGGTGAAAATATATGCAAATCTCATGACATCTTACCAGAGGGGAGGGGTTGGGATTTCAAAAATTGCAAAAAACGCCTCGCGCAATTTATGGATGCCCCCTAAAATAGCTGTATGGTTTTAAATGAGATTTGGTATGAAAGATTTTCAAGTCCTAAAGGAAGGAATACAGGTACTCTTTTACTAAAAATCATATAGAAGCTGATGTGGGACAGCTAACATCTCTTTCTTGAAAAGTAGTTTTACAAATTGTGATGAACTGTCTTTGGATCTAAAGTCTAAAAGTATCTATCATTTTTTTCTGTCAAAATAGATTATTTTTTATATTGGGAAGGTGGGAATCTTTTAATCAATCAGTTAAATTTAGATACACTCAGCAAAGCGAGCGGGTATCAGCTAGTTTCTCATAAACCCGAATCAAAAGAAAATTTAATTTTACAATAAGCTAAAAAAAGTTTTTAACACAAGATTAACTTGTCGTAATAGCTCAATAGACTATAATCCGATAGGCAAATCATATGTTGTTTCATTAATTAAGTTTATTTAAGTATCATGTAATCAATTCATATTACATATTCATTTTGGTTTAATCGCATTAGAATATTGGTTCAATATTAGTCTACGAAATGTACACGTAACTTGCATATCACTATTATTGATTTCACCAGAATTGCACAATTCTTGTTGAAATTGATGCTATAATGTAATTTTGGATAGGTAAAGTAGAGAAGGAGCTTCATAAATATTAATTTGGAAAATGATAAGATAACGATAATACTGATAATTTTTGAGAAATAATTTTTTGATTCTTGCATGCTTCAATTAAGTATTTTCATATAGATAATTGTCGTAAATGTCAAGATATTTCATGGTCTCGTATTACATCATTGCGAGGGCTTGGTTCTTTCGAATTTATATCGTTGGAAAAAGGTAAAGAAAAACATAAAATCGTTTCTAGTCAAAATGAGTTGTTCATTCTCAGCTTATATTAGGATACGAATATATAAGTACAAGTGGAGCACGTAGCGGTTGAATTACAACACAGTGCATACGCGTTTTTCGTGCCCAAGATTTTCGTATCCCTTTGGAGCAATAGCCGTAAAACTTCTATAGTAAAAACGCTTCAATCAGCAAAACAATTTTATGGACGCGAATTATCTTTTTCTGTTAACTTCAACTTTGTTTTAGAAAGACTTTTTACGAAATATTTTTTTTCGCACAGATAAAAGTTTTTGATTTATTTTTCTGTCAAAAATTGGAAAGTTTGATAAAAAAAAATATTTTTTTTTATATCGAAAACTTTTATCTTTAAAATATAAAAAAACTTTCATGGCTCAAATGAAGAGGCAACATTTGTGAAAATTATTTCTGAATTGTTTAGTAAAAATGTTGGTACATAGTGTTCTTATTGTTTACAAAAATGTGGCGTATAATTATGGAGCTTAGAGGATGATACGGTGGAAAGTGATAATGAGAGGACCACAACAATGCTCGTAGAGGGCGAACATTACGAGTGAATGGTTGTGATAGTGTTATTAAAAGATGACGCCATCAGCAGTGACCCCCCTGTGCGCCCTCCACGGACTCGTTTCCGTCCCCGAGTCACATATATCAGTTGTATACGAATAACACCAACGTTTTGTGATTCACAGGTGGAGAGTCCTGACCAAACTTACGCAACCACCAAAGAAGGTATGTACTTTTTAAATTCATTTTACATAATCTAAAAAATGATTAATTTACATCAGAGATGTCCAAACTTCTTAGTTCAGAAGCATCAGAATATATTGAATTTTTGTAAATAAATCAAATATCCGGGGGTCGTTTAATAAGTCTAGAAAATTTAAGAAACGCACCTCAGATCCACTTTACGTGGATTAATTACGTGGACAAAAATTTTTTGAGCTCAATATTTAAGATTTTATATTTAATAATTTTTAGTAAAAATTTGTTAAATTAACCCCCAAATATTTATGGCAATAGTGCTATATTGACTCCCATGTGTTCGTGTCAAATCCACAATAATTATGTTAATTAATACCAAAGGAGTCCTGGGGGTCTCCCTGGCGGGGGTTTCTGACAAAATAAATTATAGTCATTATTCTTTTACCCAATTTTCATTCGTGGAATGAATGTGCACTTCTTGGTACCGGGAAGTTTTACATAAAACTAAATAAATATTCCATGAGGACTTTTTTTCTGTGTACATTTTGTCATGGGGATATTTTGTCCGGATATCAAAACGCATTTATAATAGTGCCACTAAACGCCACTTTTAAATAAATTTAAACATTGCCATACATCAAAACAAGGTGAATATTGTTTGGGATATCCAGAAAAGGCGAATACATTCTAAATAATCGATAAAATCCACAATACGGTGTTAAACGATCGGCAACTTAACGTGTGTGAGATAGTTGAGACCTTAAATATATCACAAGGGGCCGTGTTTTCAATCTTAGACTAAAAATTGGGTGTGAAAAATGTTTCGTCAAGATGGATACCGCATGACGCAGTCTAGTGGCTGAGTCTGAGACTGTTTTGGGGGCTTTTCGCTGTAATTCGGAGATGAGTTTTTGCATCGTTTCATATTTTTAAATGAAACATTGATACACCACCGCCAACCAGACACAAAAAAAAACAGTCAAAACAGAAATTTTTAAAGACAAAAGTGATCTGAACGAGATGGTAGAATCGTTTGGAAAAGTTAAGACTACAATTTTTTTTGGGGTGCAAGAGAAATATACAACATCGATTACTTGGAAAAAGGACAATCAACAACTGGAAATTGAAACGTGTTGGTATTGGAATGGATTAGTGAAGAAATCCAAATTAAATGCCCTCATTTAGAAAAAAAAAAGTTATTTTTCATCAAGACAATGCACGGTCCTATACCTGTGTAGTTTTAATGCCTACAATCGTGGAATTAAAATTCGAGTTATGATCATATCCTAAACTTTCACCAGATTTGATCTCTAACGATTATTTCAATACCAAATTTAAAAAAAAATGACTTGGCTGACATCGCAATGAACGAAAGAGTCATTCCTTAATCAAATACCTTTTTTCAAAGACTTTCCAAAATCTTCCTTTTTAACGGGTTAAGAATTTTTGAAAAACACCTGGAAAAAAGTGTATAGAGCAAAATAGAGATTATGTTGAAAAATATAAAAATGTTATTCGTAATATGTACTTTGTTTTTTTACATATATTTTTCTAAAGACTTACTGAATGACCCTCGTATTTTGATCTTTCTGGTATTGACACCTAAATTGGCATCTACTTAAATCTTTTAAAAGTCGTTTATTATCAATTAAAATTTCGTGGACCAGATTGGTTCTTGCAAGTAGGTTTTAGCCTGTAAGCCGTAGTTTGGAGACCCTTGAAGTTGAAAGATAAAATCTTTGAACACCCTAATTTCAGACACTAAAAGTTTTATTCTTCTTAAAAACATTTTCGGTTATTTTTACCGTATCTGGCCAAGCTACTTCAAGTAGATTTTACTTCAACTTACAGAGTAAATGCTTGACTAAATTTGACTTTTAAATATAAATATTCTATTTGAGCTCGACTTAACTTTAAGTCAAATTTAAGCAAAGCAACTTGAAAATCTAATCAAATCGCTTTGATATTAAGTCAAGTAACAATGAAAATCTAATTTGAAACTATGGATTTATCAAGTCATCTGAAAATTTTATAAAATGAATTCTAGACCACGGTCGATAATTTTTGAACTCAAAAAAATTATAGTAGGATGAAACCCATTAGAAAAGAAAGAGGGTATAACAAAAATGAAAGGAAAAATAAATTACGGTTGATTTGAAAAGGGGAGTGTTTTTAAGGGTAGAAACGATTTATCTCGATTTCCGACAAAACTACAAGTCCTATAAGAAAAAGTTGAGTGGCAAAGTTGTAGGTATTAAGAAGATCTACAACTTTTGTGCAAATACTTTTTTCACATAACCTCAAAATTTATTTGAAAAATTACAAAAAAAATTGTTTGTAAAAGATAAATATTAAAATCCAAAAACTTGGTAATTTGAATTTTTCACAAAAATTTTGAGGTTATGTGAAAAAAGTATAAGTACAAAAGTTGTAGATCTTCTTAATATCTACAACTTTGCCCTTTAACTTTTTCCCATAAGACTTGTAGTTTTGTCGGAAATCGAGATAAACCGTTCTACCCTTAAAAACACCCTCTCCCTCTTTTTCACTCCCCCTGTAATTTATTTTTCCTTTAATTTTTGTTATATTCTCTTTCGTTTCTTATGGGTTTCATACTACTATAGTTGTTTTTTTCACTTTTTACCATTTTCAAAGGCCTTAGCTCTGGTCTATTAAGTTTAATTTGTATTTAAGTTTAAGTTTAGGTTTTAAAATTAAATAAAATGCAAATTCAATGCTAGAATTGATATTTAAATATTAACATTTGGCTTGAGTTTGACTTATTGTTAGTTTTGAACCAAATTTGAGGCGAGTAGCTTAAAAATCAAGTGAAATAATAAGTTCTTAGACAGTTTTTCTATACTAAAAGCTTTGTAAACTAGAATTCAATTTTTTTTGTGGTCCGACTGAGAATATTTTTTTTTGCAAGCTCCAAATAAATATGGATTAAATGAATAAATCAAATGGGTACTACAGGTAGCTAATGTTATTTATTAAAAGCAATTAGAACTTAAACGTTTTAAGACGTCTGTTAGAGAGCTTTTTAGTTTCATGCTTATATTAATCTAATAGCCGCTGATTTGGAGTTTGATATTTTGCCTTGTTAGTTAAGCTTTTAAAAGCTTTAAAGAGCTTATAATAAACGTGGAGTTTTAAGAAAAAAATATGGACGAGACTGAAAATATATTTGCAACTAGCACTGAGTAGATATTGCCTTTAAATTTTATATTTCATTTATTATTTATGTGTCATTAATAATGTAAATACCTACGTTGCTTGATAATACCTTAATTATTATCTTAATATAAGTAGCCAATCAGAAAAGTAAAGGTCTTAAAAAGTTTTTATACTTTTTGATAATCAGAATCATTTTTTTTAAACTTTTTGAAGTTATTCTTCGTTAGGCGCGTTATGAAAAAATGATGATAGTGAAATTTTTAAATGGGCGACCATCTTGAGACAAAAATTAACAAAACGAAGTTGGCCGCAAAAACACTTGGTTTCTTATCGCGCGTAATTTGAATTTTTGTTTTATTTATTTTTATATTTAAATTAAAAATAATTATATAGGTACACAAATGACACAAATTATTAAAAAATAAGTTATTACTTTTCTCGAATTTTGCAGTAGCTATGATGAAAATGACGTCTGCATTTCATGCATTTTATTAGTTATCACAAAATCTGGGGTTCTGTAATGATTCAACCATCTTAGAATAATAATTTAGTAAAACAAGATAAGAATAAGATAAGACATTTAATTTGAAAAGTAGCTACTTACTTTATTTTGGAATTTTTATGAAGCTTCGTTTTCATGCCATGCATGAATTGTTAACCAGAAAAATGATCCTGACAAATTTTATTAACGAATGGCAGCTTCCTTTGGATATTATTTATTGATATAAACTAAAATATTATTCTCTTAGTTTTATTTTTAATAATCATATCTTTAAATATATAAATTATTATTATTAAATATTAATTTACAATTTTTTAAAATTGATTATTTGAATAAAATTAATAAAAACGAATTTTTAATGATACCAAAGAAGTATAACTTTTCACGCGCGTACATAAGTACACGCAGCCACTTTTTTTTAACGTTAATAAGCGACTAATAGCGTGGAAAAATTTAAATATTACTAATGACGATTTTTTATTTGTACACTTTCCTCCATTTTGTCATTTCTTCCTTATAAAATATGGTTTTAGTTTCTAAATTTCTATTTATATTCGTTTTTTGAAAAAAACCATAATTTCAGTATTTACATTTTCACTTTTTAGTACTGTATGTTTTACCGATATTGATGCCATATATTTTATATGAAACTTGAGTAATAGTCAAATGAAAGTTTTATCAAAATCTCTTAACTTAACCCAAAGTACCTACTTAAAAAAATGTAGTGTTAAAACAGTAATTCTTAAGTATCATAATTAAAAGGTATGGCATCCGTTGAAACAATTATACTCTTAGTTTAGTTGAGAAATTTTTAAACACCGTTAAATTACGCTCTATTTCACTTCAACTTGTAATGAATATATTTACATATTATATTCTATAAATGGCATGATTCAACATTTTAATTAGGTATTTAAGACGAAGATATAACGCTTACATGTATTTTAAATGCAGGCTTTTAACAGATTAAATACGAGTTTAATGTTTGTGCATAAGTATATAAATTCATTTTTTGAAAAGTTGGCTTGAAAAATGTGTAAAGCGTGCTTCTAGCAAAAATGCATAAAGAATTTATATCGTTCAACCGAATTATTCATAGATATGAAAAATGTTTCTTATCGATTCGTTTGATTTGGAATTAAATGTAAATTGCATCACGTTTCAAAGATCTGAAAATTTAATTCATTTCATAGGCAAAATCCCATCTTTAAGCGAGCAATTATTATTTATAAGATGTTTAACTCTTGCGTCTTAACATTGCTTAGTTCAAATAGAGAAGAAAACTGTTTTGCATAGTTGACGTGCTTGTGTTAATCTTTCTTAGATTTCGATCGAATTAATTGCAATCAATATGAGGGGCTCGACATTTCGAGAAAAATAAGAGCCAGTTAGGATCATATAAAATATTTTGGTATTAGTTGCCACTATAAAAAATTTAGTTTGAAACCTTAAGAAGATATTATTTTTGATAATGACCTCTTTTTTTAAATGTAGAAGAATGGGTGACGAAGAAAAAAACCGAGGTGACGACGACACGTCAAATCGAGACGCGGGTAAAGCGACAGGTGGTGTTGGAAGACGGAAGGGTGGTCGAAGACAGCGGCCCCATCGTGACGACGAACACGACGGAGGACACGGAAAAACAGGAGCACGAGCAAACTGAGGTGTGCACTTAATTATTTACGATAACACTAAGTAGAAAGAAAAACAAAAATGATAACGAATGATTTATGATGAAAATCCCCAGTTGAATAATTTTTTATCATTTTTTAAAGTACCTATGCTAACATTTATCATCCTTTATTAAATTTTTTTAAGTTTCTTTGCATAGAAATCCATCAAGATGTTTAAAAGGATTCAATAATTTATAAGACTTTATTTTTAGTTTTGCAATGTTATTAACTAATGATTTTTCTATAATACACAGAATTGTATATACAACATCAAAACGATGGTGGACAGTAAATTCTCGATAACCCGAACTACCAGTGACCATAAAAATGTTTTAACTAATATATTGTTTGGATTACCAAACGTTTGAGTTATCAAAGAATTAGGGAAATTCTTTCGTTGAGGGAAACATTTGGAATTATCGATAGTGAATTTGATTTCAGTTATTAGAATAAGTATCACAGCTTCAGTCAGAATAAATAACCAAACCAAAAAGTTTGACTTATAATGGTTATATTGGTTAGAACCCCAAATCATAGAGGTGGATGATTCCACGAGACGTCTATTGAGCTGGCATTTTGAACACATTGGACTCATATTAGTAGAAGATCCGAACCAACATCGACCTTCACCGAGTTGATAATAGAATGAAATATATTTTATCATGAATTTAGTAAGTTAGACAGTATATTAAAAATGGGTTGCCTAAAAAAATCCTGGGCTGGCTATTTTTAATTATTAAAAAAATGATTTTTAATAAAATATTGCAACATCAAGATAATAGAAAAAATTTTATATCATCACAGGTGACTGCGATGTTGGGTCCTTTATTAATATACATTATACTTACCTCGGATCTCTCTGTCACACATGTCCACGCGTATTAAATATTTAAATCATTAAAATTCGTTAATCCTTAATAGGACCGAACTTTTTGCAGACCTATATCAACGTGTTCACAAAAAAACAGCGCTTATAATGATATAATTTTTTTCTATTATCTTGATGTTGCAATATTTTAATAAGAATAATTCAAAATAGTCTGGCCAAGATTTTTTTCCGCAATCCATTTTTAATATTTTTTCAATATACTAAATTCGTGATAAAATATATTTCATTCTATTATCAACTCGGTGAAGGTCGATGTAAGTTCGGATCTTAGACTATATTAATAAGGCTAGAATTTTGATGTTTATTTATTGCAACTAAAATAATTTTGTTGCTCCAGCTATTTCGACAAATAAGGCCAATGCCAGATTAATATCAAGTCGGCATCGTCACATTGTAAATCAAGTGAAAATAAATAATAATTATTACAAAATGAAAAATCGACTTCAAAATAAATAAAAACTCTTAAACAAAAAATGCACTAAAAAGTAAAAAAAAAAACAATTGCGTACCCTTGCAGTGTCTACAACTATATATAACTAAATTATTAGGGTGATATAATGTACAACTAATGTTAATTTTGGAGTTGGTGTCAGCCAAGGAAATACGACTATATTAGTAATTAGCAATAAACAAAAATACCTTATGAAATTTATTTTTCAAATTAAATTTTATACAATATAAATACTAGTACTGTGACAATATCTAGCTACATAACAAATACAAAATAGCAATAACTAATTACATCTTTTTACAAATGAGCATTAATATTTATGTCCTTGGCTGACACCAACTCTAAAAATAACAATAATTGTAAATTATATCATCCTAATAATTTGTAAGTTGTAGACACTGCAAGGATACGCAATTATTTTTTTTTTTGCTTTTTAGTGCATTTTAGTGCAAGATTTTTGAAGTTATACTTCTTTAGGCGCGTTATGAAAAAATGATGAGATTGAAATTTTAAGATGCGCGCGCATTTTAAGATAAAAATTAACTAAATGAAGTTAGTCGCAAAACCAGTGGGTCTCAAGGCGCGCGTAATTTGAATTATTGATGTATTTATTTTCTTATTTATTTATTTTTATATTTAAATTAAAAATAATTATATATAAAAATGAGACATATTATAAATAAATAAGTTATCACTTTTCTCGAATATTGCAGTAGCTGTAATACTATTTAAAATTTAATGATGAAAATGACGTCTGCATTCCATACATATTCTTAGTTATCACGAAATCTGGGATTCTGAAATGATTCAACCATTCTTAGAATAATAATATAGTAACACAAGATATGAATAAGATTAAGACATTTACTTTGAAAAGTAGCTACTTACTTTATTTTGCAATTTTTATAAAAGTTCGTTTCATGACATGCATGAATTGTTAACCAGAAAAATGATCCTGACAAATTTTATGAACGTCTTGCAGCTTCCTTTGGATATTATTTATTGATATAAATTAAAATATTATTCTCTAAATTTTATTTATAATAATTATTATATTACAGTTTTTTAAAATTGATTATTTGAATAAAATTAATATAAACTAATTTTTAATAATACCAAAGAAGTGTAACTGAGTGTACATAAGTACACGCAACCACTTTTTTTATTTATTTTGAAGTTGGTTTTTCATTTTGTTATAATGTTATTTATTTCTCGATTTTTAGTGATCTGAAGTTTGTTAACTGATTTTATTTCTTTGAATATGGGTAGATCTATTAAACGCTCTATTTACATATATGAGGCAGCGCCATTTAAAAGTTAAAAGTTACTACTTCATGCCCTTTTACTCTTAAGGGTTGAATTTTTTTATTTTTATTTGTAATGGAAGTACTAAGCGGAATACTCTTTCCAATAAAAAAAATCATCAAAATTCGATGATTCAGTTAAACGTCACTATTTCATCCCCTATTTTCAAATTTAGAGGGTGGATTTTTTTCCTCAATTTGAAATGTAATCAATTTAAAGGTACAATGTACGAAATAGAAAGAAATTATCGAAATTGGGTTAGCCAGGAAAAATTTATAATTTCATCCCTAATTTGAACCCATTATGAGTGGAGTTTTTCATAAAAAATGGGTATAATATTAATTAAAATTATGTTCTACCAATAAAAAAAAGAATAATTAAAATCGAGCTATCCAAAAAGAAGTTCATATATAATCCCTTAGTTTTCAACACCTTAAAAATGAACGACTTCCTTTAAATTAAAATGAGATCACACGGAAAGCACCAACTTTCAAATAAAAAAAAATAATCATCAAAATTGGTTCACCCAGTCAAAAATTCTGAGATAATAAACATAAAGAAAAAAAATACAGTCGAATTGAGAACCTCCTCCTTTTTTTGAAGTCGGTTACAAAATATGAACTTACCTGAATTTCTTGCTAATTAATTGCTGAAAGTTTAAGCAAAAAATAAAAATAAACTTCAAATGTGGATATTAAGCTTGCATTGTCCTAATTTTTATCGAAATGGCTACAGCGACAACTTTTTTTGCGTAAAAAAATTAGCATCAAAATTTTAGCGATTTTTAGTTTGATTCCGCTATGTTGACAATGCCATCTTAATGGACATTTCGACGAGGCTTTTTCCTGTAATTCAACTCATGTAGGTACTAAGTCCGAAGAAAAATGGTCGACTAATTGAAGTGAAAATAAACAGGGTTAGGTAGGAACCGAAGAAAACTATTCGACTTATCGAGAGTTCACTGTATTTACATTGTCAAAAGAATTCCTACGTTATTTCACAATTTTAAAAATATTACAAAGCTTTTTAATTAAATTGATCATTTCATACGAGAGAAAAAGTTAAAATCTACAAGGGCTTCATATTAATAGAGGAACGAGAAAAATTAAAATAAAAGAACAATCTTTTATGACGATGCTGTTGAAAATATGTTTATTATACTACGTTATTTTGCGTTTCGTTCATTATCTTGTTTCAGACTCGTCTGAAATAAGTCTACTTTTGTAATGATTTTGTCAAGTGTTGTGTAATAATAAAAGATTTCTGAGGGGTATTTCATGGAACTGTGTAATATAGTAAACGAGATCATATCTCCTATTATATAACATTACTTTACTTCATACGAGTGTTTAAAAGAGCGTTTATGCTCATGCCGTTTTCATACAAAATAGAGATATAAAATATAATGACATGAATAATGACGACGAATGAAACGTGGATTTCGTGTTAAAAATATTGTATGTATTTAATATGTATATACATAGAGAAATCATAATGCGACAGAAACTTGTTTTAATAACTTGCAAAACAAAAAGATGCTGGGTGTCGGAGATAATATAAGTCGTGTATTTCTCTCAATATTTTTAATTATTATTTTCTCTGTAGCGTCGCAAGTTGGGGGAGGATGGCGGTGAAAAATCGGATGTGAACGGAAAGGAGATATTGGGGGATGATAATCTACCCGGAAAAGGTTGGGTTGCGGTAGCTGAGGCGCCTTTGGTCGAGGGTGGAGCAGCCGTCGTGAAGGAAGTAAAAGAACGGCGAGTGCTCTCTCGGGAAGAGACACAGGAGACACGTGAGATTGAAGACGTGCAACACCTGGGGGATATCACCGATGAGGTACGTGAACCTATAACACATTTCACGTTTTTTAGACATACCTATATTAGAATTGAAATTTTTACATTATTTTTTATATATTTTATGCCTCATTAATTACAGAGTTAACAAAAAGTGACTCGAATGATTATCATATAATAACATATCTATATGAGCATTATTGCTACATAAATAGAGTAGGATTTCTGGACCCAATATTTCTTGAAACAATTATTTTGTGTAAGACAACAATCTGTTAGTAATATTATCATACCTTCAACATTAAGTCGGTTTTAAACTTGACGTTTTAATCATAGAAAGTAATTAACTTTAATTTCTTTTTGTAAGAAAATTCTAAACAAAGAAAGATTTAACACTTTTTATCGAGATAATTGTAAATGAATGATGGATTTATTAACTCCTATCAAATAACTAAAAACGGTGTTTTTAGTAATATTGCAAGCATAATTAGCCCCTGAAATTTTTAACAAATATTAAAGAAGATACAAGACGCTGGAAATTCTCGCAATGTAACCCCCATATATCAATAATGTTGTACAATTGATTGGAGAAGGTACTAGTGAAATTTTAAGATTTGCCTTGATTAAATTATAAATCAAGTAAACCTATCTTGAAAAATAAGACAAATTGCTTAAAATTCAATTAATGATGAATTTTTAATAAGTGAGTGCTTAATAACATTTTTTTTTTTTTTTTTGAAAAATAACCAAATGTCCAAATAATTGTTTTGATGAGTCTTTAGTACCTAGTATAGACCAGGGTAGATAATTTTTGAACCCAAAAAAATTATAGTAGGATGAAACCTATTAGAAAAGGAGGAGAATATAACAAAAATGAACGGAAAAATAAATTACGGTCAATCTGTGGGGGGGACGTGGAAAAGGATGTGTTTTTAAGGAAAGAAATGGTTTATTTCGATTTCCAACAAAACTTCAAGTCCTACGGAAAGAATTAAATGGCAAAGTTGTAGGTAATAAGAAGATCTACAACTTTTGTGCTAACACTTTTTTCACATAACCGTAAAATTTATGTGAAAAATTCCAATAACCAAGTTATTGGTTTATAATTTTTATCGTTTACAAAAAAAAAACAATTTACACAAAATTTAGAGAAAACTTATCTTTTAATGTCCCAAATATACTGTATTTTTTATTTAAAATATTTATTTTTTCACCTTATAATGACTTAATATCGAAAAAGCACTCTTATTTTCAATCGAAAATTTTCACATCAAAACATCTGATTTTTTTAAAAAGTCGGATAGTTTTTTGTTTGTTGAAACCTCTACTTTCTGATGGTGCAAAAAATTTATACATTACAATGCTAAATGTTCTCAGAAAATGCAATAATTAAAGTGTAAATTTTAATAATTGCTCAAAGTTGTATTTGTACAATTGTATTATGTACGCACCTTTCTTTTAGTTCCGTGGTTCTTAACTTAGGTTCGATCGAACCCCATGGGTTCAGTGACTTAATCTTAAGGGTTTGGTGGACGTCAAGATACATACCCAACTCATACAAGGTATACGGATATATACATACCTGTGTTTTTAAATTTGAAAATACCATATTTTATTTTTCCAATTAAGAAGGGTCTGGTGAATATGCATGTGAAATTGGTGGAGTTCAGTACTTCCAAGAAGGTTAAGAACCACTGTTCTAGTGGAATCCGGCGCTTAAATACTATCCTAGCTCCCCTTAAAAATAAGCCACTGAATGTTTTTTTTTTCAAATAAGATTTTTTTTAAATAATTTTTAAATATGTCGATACCTACGTTTTAATATAAGGATCCGGAGAATTAAAATATTTCAATTATTTTTTAATGACACCTCGGTATCAAACTTGCAGAGCTTATTTTACCTGTTGTTTTAAAGGCATGCTTAAGTACATTTTAACAGCATCTATTTTTAATAATTGAAGCAACCAATTTTCAAGAGCTAATCAATACTAATTAACATATCAAATAGTGTCTGTAATCGAACAACATCATAACGTTTCTATTATATTCGAATGTTCTTTTCAATTTTGAAGAAAAGAACAATACTACTTACAATTTGAATTGAGCCAATCATCGAGTTGAGGTTTTAATACCTTTTTGAATGAAAATATCGCTGTTATATTCAACGCAGTGATTGTTTTCTGTTAATTTCTGGCTTTTTATGTTTTGTTGTGAAAGAAAAATGGATATTCAATGACTTTTGCTTCCGTTTGAATTCGATCGATCGTTACTTAAGTATAAAAACCGGAAAAAATAAACAAAAGGAAGAGAGAATCGATTCAGTTTCGAAAGTGGAATTGGAGAATCGAAATTTCGGGCAAAACTTTGATTAATTAATGAATTTTGGCTGTCAATTCTTGTGTTTGTTATCTATCAAACATGAACTTTGCCAATTTGGTTGAGATGCAATGAAATAGGTATAAGAAGTTTCGGGAACGATAAACAGCAACTGCAAATATTTAATATTAATGTTTAATTGAGCAAGTTTCATGACTGTCAAAGAGTAGTTACGAGAGTTGAGAAATGCGATGCCGTTTATTATCTATTCATCGGGAAACAATCTATATGTATGTAGGTGTGAAATAACGAAGTTGAACTGAATAGGAGTCGTATATGATATAGTTGCAAGTGCAATCAAGCGCCGCATCGCCATTATTTAAATAAAAACGTATTGCTCATTTTAAATATTAGCTCGAAAAAAAATATTACATATTCAAGTTCATTCTTGGCTCTTTGTTTAATAAAATGGTGTTGATGACCTCCCGATTCTTTCATCCACACATTCCTCGTCCTCATCTGTACAGTTGTATTCAACATACGCGTTGAACGCCATCGAAGGCACTAGATTAAACGGGAGAAATACAAATCTATTTTAGTATTTCCGTCACGATTTTCTATTGAAAGCATAAAATTTCCATTAACATGATACTAAACGAAAATTTGTTTAAAATTATTTTCATCAAATTTTTCATATATCTTATACAGTGATTGCTATACTATAATATTATTATAAATTGATATATTATTTAAATAGTAATATAAGTTTAAAGATTGTGAAGCAAACGGACGGCTGAAACAACTCTGCACTTTTACCGTTTATGGAATGTTTTCTGAAAGTGAATTGCAAGACAACCTTGAACTTTCTATATTAGGTGAATGGAATTCACACCTTATGGATGATTTTAATACTTTAAATAAAATATTTTAGTTTGAAAAGTTGATAAAATCTGCAAGAAATTCAATTTTTTCTGATTAAAAGTTTGATATAATCAATTAAATTAAAAATGGGAGCGATTCTTTGTAGAATTGCAATCATACAATACACATAATTGGTGCATATAAACAAAATATATCAAAATTTTTATTTAAAATGGAGCAACTTTTGATTTAAAGAATAATGTAGAAGCACATATTATAATAATGCCAGAAATGTTGTAGATATTTTACACTCGCTATTTCCTCTACGGCTTTCTCCGTATTCAATTGGAATGGTATTTGAGATATGTTATTATCTAAATAATAGGCAATCCATGTTACGTGGCTAACACAAGAGAAAACATATAAACTTGCATAGGTTAGAGATAAATTTTTACCTATGCATATATGCACATTGTATATATATACACATGAAAAACGAAAAAAGACAAAGGGAAAATGAATGTTTAATACAACTTCTCTTATTTTCAGTTATCTTTTACAATTCATATTCATTTTTCACCATCATCAAGTTAGATTAGGATGAACAAAGATGTAAACATTTAAGTTTATTAACTATAAATTATCTTTTACTATTACAAACAAAATATTTTAACAGAAAGAAAAAATCACGATTTATTAACTTCCGTTAGCAGAAAGCCAAGTTAGGACACGTTCCCCCCGCACTGCAGTCTAAGGCTTATTGTACTCCTGTTCTGCTCATTTATTCCTGCTATGCAATGACCCTTGCTTATTCCAGGTTCAGCATTCTGCCTAGCAGAAGTAGTCCCTGTACTAAGCTCGCTCGATTTGAGTCTGTTTGGGTGTCATCTATCTCATACAGGAGTCGCCACTTTGTGAGGACTTTGCAGTCAAAAATGAGATGGGTCGCGTTTTCCTCCCCATCCCCACACAATCTGCAATTGAAATCTTGTTGAGACACCCCAATAGTCTGCAGATGCCTTCTCAGTCTACAGCATCCGGTTATCAGTCCCGTTACTGTCCTGAGTTGGTTCCTCCCCAGCGGTCAAACCTCAGTGGTGAATGAGGAGAAAATTGTTAAGATTCTGACTGGGAATTTCTTTCCAGTATTTCTCTTGCTGCCGTCTCAGCCGAATTTTTATCGCCCTTTTGACAGCAGATTTGGTGATCCCCACTCCAAGTTCCGGGTCCACAAGTGGGGTCAACTAACCAAACCTTGCACAAGTATCAGCCACTTCATTTCCCTCAACTTCCTTATGACCCGGCACTCAACCAAGTTTGACTCGATTGTGCTTTTCCAGATCCTCCAGGAGTTGGCGACACTCCAGCACCAGCTTAGAGCTGATCGTTGTATTGGTGATTGCCTTTAGCACTACCTGACGGTCGGAGAGAATGAGTATGTTCTTATTCCGAAAGCCCATATTCAGGTTCTCTCTGGCACATATGGCAATGGCCATGACCTCTGCCTGAAAAATAGTGGTCGAGCCCCCAGGTGGCACTGAGATGCGCCCCCTTGGATCTCCCCCCACTACCCCCGCGCCAGATCCTCCGTCCATAACTGACCATCTGTGAACCAAATTAATTTATCATTTGGTTTTCTATTTCCCCTCAAATCCAATCCTTAAAATTATTTCAAATACCTATAATAGCAATGACATGGCCAATAAAAAAATATTCCATATGCAGGTTACCTACGATTGTCGTTCAATTCCGAAGAAATATAAGAAACGAACCGATAATGCATGAAAGTTGTTTATTTTTCAAAAGTATTACGATTCAGTAGAAAAATGCTAAATTTTCCGATTTATCGATCGCGTAGCTTAAACTTTATCATCGACTAAAACCCAGAATAATGGTTTATGAAAATAAAAATTGGTTGTCTGTAAATTCGGTTTTCCGGACGATAGTTTTACGTGATAACGTCATAAAGAACACCTAATTGATGAAAAATTGCGTATTTTTATGAATTGAATTATCATCACTGAATTATCATTATTTTGTATAAAACAAAGAAGGAGTTAATTGAAAATTAACAATTTTTTCAAAATAAAATCAGACTGAAAATTATGAAGAAAAAAATCAATTAAATCTTATTAAGTAAATTGTAAAAGAAAAACACAAAACACGTTAATAAAAAATTAAATTTCACTGACTTTGGACTTAATTATTATATTTCACAAATACTATTCACTAAAATTCACAAAACAAATTATAAATTAAAGTAAAAATAAATTGATAAATGAATCAGCACGAAATTGTCCTCGAAGAAACTTCAATTTGATCCACTGATGACGAACGCATGGCGTTTGAAATACGTATCTGGAGTTACAAAATTAACAAATTGGTTTTTTCGTTTTGTGATTTTTACATTTATTTTTACTTTAATTTATAATTTGTGTTGTGAATTTTAGTGAATAGTATTTGTGAAATATAACAAAACACGTTGTCTAGTATTCAACAATAATATCGTGCCTCTCTATCATTTGTATCGCGTTCTTGCTTGCACGCATAGGCTCAAATGGAACGTGATAAAATGGACGTCCTTTTTCAGACTGGCTGTCGTAGTTCATCAATTTATAAGACGTTATCACGTCAAAAAGTGGAAAAAATGAATTTTAAATAGTGATATATCATTTATATTTGAAAGGCTCAACACTAAATGAAATCAAAGCTTAGTTGAATGAAGTTCATGGACATCTATTCTTGCGTTTGCTAATGTTTATAATGGGGTACATAAATTTAAACGTAGCTGTACATCGATGAACATTGTTCAAGATGTCCAGAAGTCCAGAAGATGTGACTACATCAGAAAAAATCTTAAAATTTACAAAATGGTGATAAGCGATGATCAGCGTGTGAGATAGCTGAGGCCACAGACATACCACAAGGGACCGTATTTTTAATTTTACCCTAAAAATTGGGTGTGAAAATTTTTTCGATTAGATGACTTCCGCTTTTGTCTAAAAGAACATTAAACGCAATCGTGTGGATGAGTCTGAGGCTATTTTGGCGTTTTTTCGTCGTGATTCGGATGTGAAATCTACTGTTAGGTTATGACTACAATTATTTGGGATCTAGGAGAAATTTTTAAAATCGATTCCTTTGAAAAATGAAAAATAACAATTGAAGAGTATTACACCACATTATTGCAACGGATTATTAAAGAAATCAAAATCAAATGTCCTCAAAAATTTTTATTGTAGAATTGAAATTACAATTGTGAAGAATTGTTTGCAAAGTTTATAATAAAGCTTGGTGGACAACGGTTCGGGGCAAAACATAGAAGTTCTGAAATCGTTTGAGCAGGTTAAGAATGTCGGATAAACGTCTGGAAAAGTGTTTTTAGCCTCAAGTAGAGTTTGTTGTAAAATATAAAAAAATGAACCGGTACCCAAAATATTTTTTTAAAATATTTTTTTTGAGGGCTTATTGAACGATGGAGGGATTATATATTTTAGGATAGGGTGCCTTAATATAATGTTTTGGCTCTGGGCTCTGGTCCTGATGTGTCCTCGAAGTTAGCTTGGGATTCATAGATGCCTTTTTTAGTTTGGGGTTAAAGAGATGATGTGTGATGAAATAAAAATAGTAAAATATAAATTACTACTGAATTGCACACTTTGATGTTTTTAACTTGAGTGTTATCTAGAAAAATCTGGATGTACGTTTAATACTTTCCAATAATTAAACATGATTTTTGTATTTAACTACTTTTACCTATGTACTTCTAGTTCATAACAATCAATTAAAAAAAACATTTCTAGTATTTTATAATTGAACATTTTAAGCTACAAAAATCAGTATCCTTTATTTAAAACCCTTTCTATCGCAATGAGATTAAATTAGAAAGCTTGACTCAAGAATTTATTTTACATAACGAAAATGAACTAAAGTCGGTGAAAAAATATTCCGGTTCTGTATAATCAGATGATCGTATGCTAAAGGTAAATATAAATAATAAAAAAAAAAACGTGGTGATTGTTGATGCTGGAAGGCGCAGAGTGAACGTTGTTATCTCCTCGAGAAGAGACAAAAACGTTTCCCGTCTGACCGATCATCGAAGTCTCAACGACTCGAAAACTTTGTACTCACCATTCACAAACCATTGGTTATACATCAGCTCATTTATTTATTAAACACTTTGAAAATCTCCGTATTGTCTTAATACTGATTTTCTCCAACCTTCAAAGGTTATATACAGCAACTTGGGTTCATGCTTTCACTTTTCAAAAAGTTTTCGTTCACCTCTCCAAACAATGTCCATTGTTAAATGTTTGGTCTTACCTGTAAATTATTTCCAGATTTGTTGCGTATCATTAGCACATTTTTCCCCACAAAAACTTGACCAAAACTTAGCCATTTAAATATCATAGAAAGTATTTCATTTTCTCACACATATCCGGAACTATAATTCTTTATTAATTAGTATGCTTCCTTTATTATATTCTTTATATTCTAATTGATTATTTATTGCGAAGCATGCACATTTTTGCGTTTTTTTAAAATAATTACACAAACCACAAAGAACAAAACCAACACCTTTTTGCGAACAATTCATTCACATTTATAATACAGGAAAAATTATTAGGTATTTATGTCAGTATATCACACAAAAAGGCATTTTCATATAACCGTTACGCCAAAGGTAAAAAATTGAGTTTATTTGCTTCATTGTTCATTTTATAGTCTTAGGGTAGATTAGAACAATGAGATCGGAATAAATTTGAATTTTAAATAATAAGATTAAATATTTTTATAACAGTAAAAGATTCTGATCTAACTGTTTTTTTTTTCTAATTAATTCCCAAAATGATGTTTCTATGTACAAATTAATCTAATTTACATTAACATTTAAAAACAAACTTGATTTCGATAAAATCACTTTAAAAGAAAACAAATCGAATGATTATACAAGTGTAAAAAAACTGACGCAAAGATGCATTTTTTTCTGGTTTGTTAATGCTTGATTTTTTCTATGTCTCCACCATGACATTTATCTTTATTTGACTTGTTTTAAAATTGAAAATACAATTTATCATTTCATGCAAGAAGTGAGACCTTAAATAGAAACCAATCAGGAAATATACATGTTGAAAATGTAAAATTGCTGTACATTTTGACCTTTTGGCATTGAGTTTCTGTAAATGATAGTCCATAAGTTTTTGCTATTTATACATATACATATTATATAGATTTACATAATATTCCAAGGAATGACATAACAAACCGTTAATAAAAATTGTTAAAAATTTTCTTGTTATATGCTTGGAATGTTCATTTAAAGTACAAGGTAAAATTATAAGAATACAAATCACAAAGATTGTAACGGATTTTTCAAAAAATTGTTGTACTTAAAGTACCTATTAAAGTAGGTTTCATAGTAAATCTGTAATTTTAAATTATCTTTACTAAAACTCTATGCAGTAGAGGAACCCATTCCTGGGAATTCCCGGGAAAATTCTTCAATTTTTATTTCCCAATTCCCGGGAAAAATATAACATTTCCCGAAAAAAAATGATTCATGTCGATTGCGATACCGATACCAAAATTTATCTTTAAATAACTGTAATTGTCGTAAAAAATATAAATTTCATAATCAAAATATTAACATACTTATCAAATCAGCATTCATCACTTTATAAATCAAAAAATCGCTTACCAAAAATAAATTGAATATTTATGTTACGTGGAAAAATTATAAAATGCCATTATATAAATGCTGGAAATATTACTACAAATCTGCAAAAGAAAGTGGATGCTTTGATGACTATACATCCATCATTATATGTGGGGGTATATTATCGGTACGTGACATTTTGGCGCGGGACGTTTTGACGCAGGCCGTTTTCTCACTGAGGGTTTCCTTACATTGTACCGTGATCCTAAGACTTTGCGGCGGTTGTTTTTTATATTAAATTTCGGTTTCCCATTTAAAACATCAGTGGTTTAGTGGCGCCAAAACGTCCTGCATCGGTATATATGTATTCTCTAAGTTTGTTCCAATTTTCTTTTTGGTGATGTTCAAACATTGATCAATAGACAAAGAGCAAAACAAAATCGACCAAGAGACAAGAGTGAGTGAAGAACATAAATTGGCAAGTTCGCTTGAGTTACAAACCGGTTAACCAGTGATTAAACATTGCCAAAACAGTGTTGATATAAGCGCTTGTCACGAAAATATACGGGCATGGATCGACTCTGGCCTAATGCGGTTGAGTGGTTTTAAGCTGAAACGGTTCTTCACTCACTCTTGTCTCTTGGCCAATGTTGTTTTGCTCTTTGTCTGTCGGTGGTGTTTGTGATCGCCATGGCCGGATGATTGGAACAAACCTTCGGTGTCATGCAATTTTTGTTTCAAAAGAAAATCATCTTTGCCTCTCGTTTCTAATATGTTATTTTCATTTTCAATTAAATGAAAATAATTATGTTTTTGTTATATTTTATTGATTATATATTATATCTTACTGAATTTATTTCATTTCGAGTTAAATTTATTTTATTTATTTTTTGCAAAAACAACATTTATTAATTTTTTCCAAAAAAAATTACAATATCCACCTCAAATTTAATATTTTTTATATTTCCCGGGAACAAAAATAACCCTTTACTTTGCAGTTTAAAAAAAAGTTTCATTTTTTGTATGTTATTCACCAATTGCACGTTGAAAATTGGGTATTTTAATTACGGATTTTTTTTTAAAGTCTCAATGATTTTAGAAATCTTATAAAGTGCATAAAATCATGCTAAATTTGATAGAATTTAACAGAATGGTAGAATGCCGACAGAATGTCTTATAAACCGAGCGGGATGTTCTAGAAGTTTCTCGAAGTTGCCCTTTATTGTTCAATTTAAATCGATAGTTCCAGAAGGTTTGACTGTTTTTCAATAAGTAATTATTGAAAATTCCACCTTTTTTCTTTGTACGGCCCATTATTTTCAACCGTCACACGATAGGTTTGTTCCAATCGTCCTTCTGGTGATGTTAAAACACTGACAAACAGACAAATAGTAAGACAACATTGACCAACAGAGACAAGAGTGAGTGAAGAACATAAAGTGGCAAGTTCGCTCCAGTTACAAACCGGTTACCCAGTGTTTAAACATCGTCATGAAAATGATCGTACATAGCTTGAATCTCAGCCTAATGTCTCTTGATTTTTGTCTCTTGGTCAATGTTGACTTGCTCTTTGTCTGTTGATGGTGTTTGTGCATCCCCATAGCTGGATGATTGAAACAAGCCTTATAATACTCAATGATATTACAGTTTTTACTTGACTTGGCTTAAAACTAAGTCAAAGTCAAATCAAATGTTCTTAATTAAATATCAAATCAAGTCAAGCAGTTAGCAAGTTATTTCATTTCAAACTTTCAATTTTAAGCTCACTTCATTTCACAAAATGTTCAGTTACTTTGAAAATATTACTTCTTACAAAATAAACACTTCTCTATAATTTACAACTTAGTACTAATAAATAATTTGTGTTATTGTTTAGTCATGAGTTATAACAAAAATTGGTTTCAACTATGAGAATACCATTAAAATTTATTGATATAGCCAATTTTTTTATGATAATAGATATGGACTTCTAGACTGTACCTATGGATTTGAGTTTATTGCATTAGTAGATATTTTTTTATGCTAAAGAGTTATAACTTTTACAACGTCAATTTGTCTTGTAATTGAAACTTTACTGCTTTATGAATGTTTTTTTTTTAATTTGCATATATAGACACAACTGAATCTAAGTTTTATATCTTTACAAGATGAATAACAATTTGAACTTTTAATCAAGCAATTTTTGCTTGAAAAGATTTTGAAAGTAGCTGATGTATTCTGCAAAAGTATGCATTTTGCGGTAAGAATTAATGTAAATCTGCAGTAAGAATTGAAGAGGGAAAATATTAGATTATGATTTCAGTTTAACTAGAAGTTCGCAAACTTTTTAGTTTTGAGTAGATCTTCCCCTATTTAAATATCTGGTATTAATTTTTTTGTATTTTAATTGTGTTTGATGTGTTGTTTATTGGTTACAATTTGGTGGTATGAACTTCTTGTAGGGCGTCATCGATAAATAGTACTTTGGAAATCACTGAGTTAGAGTTAAAGGCAACTTTAACGTATTGAAGAATTGATATTTCTTAAAAATAATCAATTGTTGAATGTTTTGTTATAACATATTATGTAATGTAAGAAATATTTTGCTTAGATCAAAATGTATTTATAGCATAACATTGATACTGTTTGCTGTTATGAAATATATTTTCACTAAGAATCGGTCAAATAGTCGTTGAACAAGATTTTATCCAATAATAATGCATTTATATTCATAAAATAAGAGTAAGCAGTATTTATATCGAATCAATTGGAGGGAAGAGAAATACAATCACTGCATCACAATGTTTTTAGAACGGCGGTTAGAAGAGATTTCTTGTGGTAGCGCGATGGCCTCGAGTTTAGGCCGCGGTTCTACAGTTGCACCTGAGACGCCGAATCTTACTACACTCAAAGTTTATTCATCTTAAACGTTTATCTCACTATCAACAATAAAAATTGTTCTCTTGATGTGAAAAATTTGAGTGATTAAGTGAGTGTTAAAACTTCTTCCTGGTTTTACGTGTGTTAAGTTTGGAATATGTGATAAAAGTTGAATAGAAAAAAAATATTTTAAAAATTAAGCGATTTAAATGTAAGAAAGGTAACTAACTCTAAGTAATCGAATTTTGCGCACAAAGGAATGCGCTTTTTATTTCAATCGAGTACGTAATGTAATTCCTCGAAGACTTCACAAAATGCAAATCGGTTTGCAAGAATCTTGAACCAGATTGTTAACCGTGAATTTCAATTAAATCGAAAACGAGTTCAGTTTTTTTTTTAAAATTATGATTTTTTTATATATTCATATCACTACACTAATGCTTCAATATTTGAGGCAAGAAAAAATATGCTTTGCAGTTATGAATATTTTAGTAATAGGTTTCTTTTATAAGATCAAAAAGAATAGAAAGAAATTTACCTAGGTTTAAATTTGACTAGAATCATTAAAATATCTTGAATTTTGATGGCCAATTTAATATAATTATGGGGTGGCTAAGCAAATAGCAGACTTTCGACATCGCTTGTAGAAATCTTGTTTTTCTACAAACCCTTTGTAGCTATTAAAATTCTTTTCATGGAATCAAAAAGATGGGATTAAGTTAGTTAAAATGTAAAGTATCGAATTGTTGAAGTCATAAAGAAACATTAATTAAATACCCGTTTTTTTCTAATAGATTTATTTAATTCTTAACAACTGTGAAACATTTTATATTATACAGAAGTATTCACTTTGATCTACTCTCTTAAATCTTACAATTTTACGTGAAAAAGCCGGTCTATCAGGGAAACCTTTTCGACTTTCTTCAGTAATTATCGGGAAAACATTTTTTTCTCAAAATTTACTGCCATATAACAATTTCTCTTTATTTTTTGACAACATTTCTTAAGTATTTACTTAATATCGTTCAAATGAGGCCTTTTTACGAGAAGTGCAAAACAAATATGAATAAGCCACATGGGTTTCACCTTCGATCGCTTGCAAAATATTTATTTTTTAAATTATTATTGAAATAATTTTAATTAAAATAACACCTTTGAAAATTAGCAAATAATCGGTTATATTTTATCCTTACGTCGTTATTAAAAAATAGTAATTATGAAATAGTAGCTGACAAAATAATATTTAGTTATGATCTCCTAAATATTGATGTATGTTGAGTTTAGTTTTTGTATAGGCTCAATTTCATAAGGTATGGTGGCTGCTAGTTTTAAATATAAAGAGTATAGCCGTTTAACCATAAGCCAGCGGGCCCACTGGTTTTTTTGATCGGACGTTAATTTTGTTCTTATCCAAATATACCTCTAGGTGAGGGTAGTACGTATACTTGATATTAGACCGCTACCCCTTCTATTATCGGAGTTAGAGGGGTTACAACCCTTAACTTAATTATTTTTTTTCTCCGAAACTAATAAAGATAACTCAAAAATTTTTTCAAAAAAACATGTACAATAACAATTTCTATATTACATATTTTTTTCGTGCTTCAATAAAAATATTTTAGTAGTAAAAAAATTATTGAAATATTTATGGGGCTGTTTTTATACCTCCCTCTTAGTTGACACCCACCAAAAAAATATATTTTATGTATCTATTAAGTAACTACTTACCACAAAAATTTCCAGAAATTCGGTTTGGTGGAACATACTTTTAAAAAATATAATCCGCACTAATGTTTGGGTAGCGATCAATATTTTTATTAAGACAGACAACAAATTCAAAAAAAATTATAGTTTTATTTTAATTTCTTTTAAAAGTTTTGGTAAATAAGAATCAAATTACACAAAATGTTTAAAAAAATATACATCCTTTCAATTAATTAATCGTTATCACTGTCACTTTCAATCGATGTAACAATGGTTGCTTTCCATTTATTAACACAGAGCGACGCTGCGTTACTCTGCGAAACACTGCAAATTGAAACAGAGTTATCTCAAAATAATACTAGAGCGACTAGAGCAAATACTAGACTGCATTTTTGGGTTTTTTAATACCAACCTGAAGAACCTAAATAATTAATAAGCATAGGGAATCATAGGCAGAGAAGAGAATTCTTCTCTTTTGTGTTGGTAATCCTGGGCAAAACACGGTGAAACACGGCTTTTTCTAGTGTCGCGCAGCGTACAGCCGTGTTCGACATTGTCTTAAATGGAAAGCGCATATACGAACACTGCGTTACACAGCGGTCGCTTTTGGTGTAAATGGAAAGCAACCAATAGCAGTTTGATCGAATATACTAGTTAATATTTCTGCAGGTCTAATAATTTTAGATTATTTTATTAGGAGGTATAAAAACAGCCCCATAAATATTTCAATAATTTTTTTTACTACTAAAATATTTTTATTGAAGCACGAAAAAAATATGTAATATAGAAATTGTTATTGTACATGTTTTTCTGAAAAAATTTTTGAGTTATCTTTATTAGTTTCGGAGAAAAAAAATAATTAAGTTAAGGGTTGTAACCCCTCTAACTCCGATAATAGAAGGGGTAGCAGTCTAATATCAAGTATACGTACTACCCTCACCTAGAGGTATATTTGGATAAGAACAAAATTAACGTCCGATCAAAAAAACCAGTGGGCCCGCTGGCTTATGGTTAAACGGCTATACTCTTTCGTTGTAATGAATAAATATTAAATTTTATTTGCCAGGAAAATGTAAAAATTTCGTATTTAAGGTCATAACATAAAGACATAAGAGTCGTGTGATGGAAAATAAAAGTATATAAAAAATAGTATCCGTTTTGCAGGCTGGTTGGTAGGGTCAGATTATCCATTAAGTAGTGTTGGCGAATTCCTTGTAGCTTCACGTACAAAGAAAAATTTTATTTTTGAAAATACATCTTCCAGTTAAAATTAAATTTAAAGACTTTTATCTAACAAACTCATAACGTTAATATGTTTGCCTTGTTTTTATATAATATTGTCTACATGTTTCAAAACGCTTCGAAATGCATTTCAAATTATTTAAAAAAAATAATTTAAGACCAACTGAACAAGAGATTCATCAAGTTGGGTAACTGGATATTATGTGTAATAAATTGAGCTTAACATTTAAACTTTGAAAAGAAATAATTTTCAAATTCATTGCTTTCCTTAAATTGATATAAAAATATTAATATTTTATATTATCAGCAAATAATGAATTGTATTTGCAAAATAATTTGTTGACTTATTTTTATTGAAGGTTCATTTGAAGAAAGTCCATGATATAATAATTTAAAACCTTCATTTTAAATTATGAAGTAAATGCAGTCCTGTCATCTAAAGTGACTTCAGTTTAAAAATGTTTCGCATTGGAGAACCTGTCTTGTAAATCCATTTATTCACAATCTGAATATCAAAACATTTTTAGGCTGACATTAGGTGCATATTTGAATGCATCTCCTAATTTACGTCTTCATTTTGAGAACTATAAACACTACTTCAATTGAATTCTGGAAAAAATAGACCCAGAAAAAAAACCGAAAAATTGACCCGAAAAAGTTTTCAGGGATACGAACAGTGAGGATGGATTTATTAAATACTAGCTGATACGCGCCCGCTTCGCTGAGCTAATCTAAATTAATCTGATTAAATAATAGAAAACTTTACCCAAAATAAAAAACTCAGCTATTTTAACAAAAAAAGATAATTAGGTATTTCTAGACCTTTATTTCATAGAAAGTTCATGAAAATCCGTTAACCTACTTTTCCAGGAACAGATATAAGCTATCTTATAGGTAGAATCTTTACGTTTTTTTGAATATTGTAAAATATTAAGAAAATTTTAAGCCTTGAGAACCTTTCACATGAAATTTCATATGAAATCATTTAATAAATTTTAGTAGAATGGATTTGTAGCTATCCTTTAGGAAGTATACTTTTTTTAAGGATCAATAATATTTAATGTGTTATCTTAAGATCTGAGGTATTAGGTTTGATTGCCTTAGATTCATAATTCAAGGATATAGTATTAAGGTCACTATGTTTTATCGGCAAGTCTGCTATTTCCCGGGGTCCAAGATCAGACAACGAACTCTTATAGATCTTGCTAAAATAAATTGAAAATTAAGAATATAGTTTTTTGGTAAAAAAACAACGCGATGGTCACATCTAAGTTACTTTTTTCTCTTGAAAAATAAGTTGGCCTGAATTTCTTTTTGTTCTGGACCTCTGCCTAATGGCTTTACCTCTCTTAGTAAAACTCCTAATGGGATCACTTAAGCCAAACTGTCTCTTTTTGTTATTTATTCTTACGGGTGTCATTTTTGAACAAAGATATTTCTTTTTATGAATGAAATCATATTTACTGCAGGGGATTTTTTTCTCCTCCCTCGACAATTCGAACGTTTTCTCAGCCGAACTATTAATAATATATTAATTATCCGTAAATTAACAATGGATTTATGGTTTCTAGGAATTTAACCTATTATTATACTTCTATAATGGTTATAATTTTCAAATTAGCGAACATTAATTTATAAGAATAACAAATTATGTAGTTTAAAATCATGTCGCCTCTATAATATGTTAGTACATGTACATTGTATCACAACTGCCTGCCGATGTATCTTTTTCGTTGCGCAGTTTTTATAGTTTTTATTTTTTTTCTCAGAATTCCAACAATTTTTCGGAATAAAAAGTACTTTATAGCAATTTTTGTAATATTTACTACTTGTAGTAAAAATTTCGTCCAAATCGGACCAGCCGTTTTCAAGTTTGTCAAGAACAAGCAAACAGACAGGGAAAAGTATTCGAAATTTAAAGCAGCCTTTAATGGAAGTTACAATATTTAATAACTTTTTGTGAAAACTCCATTTAAATTGGCTCAGCTGTTCTCAACTTTCCCCTGGACAAACCCTCCCATATAGCACGTAATATTGCTGCAATGTTGCAGGAATATTACTTCGCAACATTGCAATATTGCAGGCAATATTCCTGCAACATTGCTGCAATATTCCTATGTCCGCTTTTTTATGTTGCACGCAACATTGAGGCAACATTGCCTCGTAACATTGAGGCAACATTGCCTTGTAACATTGAGGCAACATTGCCTCGTAACATTGAGGCAACATTGAGGGAATATTGCCTCGCAACATTGCGGTAATATTACCTCGCAACATTGCGGCAATATTGCAGCAATAATACTTTTATTATAAATTATATATAATAATAAATTATATATAAAATATAAAACATTACTGGGAATTTCAAAGGAGTTTATTATTATTTCGTTTTATTTTAAAAAATAAGACAAGTTTAATAATTTTGAAAATTATTACTTATATTTATAAAAATTAAAGTTATTCTACATTTATAAATAACTTATAATATAACTATATACTTAATAAACTATAATGCCTATATAATAAATTAAATTTTTCCTGCGGCGCGTTTAAGCCTTGTATTAGCCTGTGAAAACCACAGGCCAATACCTTCTATAATCTCTTTCTCAGAGGATGTTGTATTAACGGATTGAATTGTTTCTGTAAAAAATGTTGATTAATAATTAAAATAATATTAATTTACTTAAAAAGCGAATTATGTATTTACATTTAATAAGTAACATTTATAAGTAACAGTATAACATTTAATAAGTATAATTTAGGGTTTGGAGAATAATTCATTTAAATTAATTCTTAAAACCATACATTATACTTCTTAAATTTAATGAAACTTATAAAAAGAAACTTACTGATACGTAGTTTTGAAAATTTTTGAAATGTTGTGATTGGCATTTTTTTTTACGCCCTTGCCAACTATATTTAGCAGCAAGTTGATTATCCATTATTTTACTCATTATTATATTTATCACCAGACTTAATTTTTGGCCTCCGCTTGTTTTCAAACGTAGAACCTAGAAATCATAAAATAAATTCAATTACCTATTTGTTAAAACTATTAATAATTGATAATTTTTTGAAATAGACATGTATCTATATTTATTACCATTTTTCTTCGAAATGATTTTTCGCCAAGATTTTTTTCCAATTCTTCAAGTTGTTCGTCGCTTCGAATCGGAAGCAATTGATCATCTTCATCACTATCATCTATATGCTGTGAATTGTTCTGAAGCATGTTTCTAACTTCTAGATTTTTTAATGGTACATCGATTCTCCTAGTTTTTCTTGAGCTCGAGCCCATTCATCTAAATATGAAAAAAATTAAATTTAAAAAAAAAAAACAAACAATAATGAGTTTTTAATTTTTCAAGTAATAGGTTTATAGTTTCACTTCGAGGAAATTAAAAGTAAAATGTTATAAAATTTTGTATAAACCATATACATATATATATATACTTACTTGCACCAGCATACCACTTTTCGACTGTATAGCTCTCCCAGTGACTCTTGTTTAACGGGTATTGTCCACTTTCCAATAATTTATTCAAAGTATTTTGAGACTTTATATGATTTGGCCAAATACATTTTGTTTTATCTTCATTAAGCCAACATGAAGGTACAATTTGTACTCCATCGGAAAATGTAACAATTGAATATTTTTTTGTAAATTGAGACATTGTTATTTATATAATAATTTTATGAATATTCAACACACCAATGTTTTAATGAACGTAGAGTTGAAAGTGAAACTATCCTGTGTCTTATTATGTATCTTATACATGCGGTTGTTTAGGCCTTAGGGCAAGTCCAGGCAGGAAATGCACTTCATAGAAAATTATTGTTCAAATGAGTAAAACAGGTAGTGCTATACACAGTTTGATGTATGAAAAGATAAAGACAATTTTCAATAGAGCCTTTCTCTCTTTATGAAACTAAATGTGTATAGCATTATTTCATCCATTTATCCTAGTTGGAGATCTATAATTTTCTATTAAGTGCATGCAGTATCTGTGTCCAGGTAAATCGATATTTTATGGCATGTTATTAGAAAAACCTTTTCTCAGAGAGAAAGTGTAAAAAGGTATTAAACAAAAACTTGAAAACGCTTCAGTTAATATTCGAAATAAAAATATTAAAGGATAAACACACTGCATAATAAGAAAAAATATTTATATTTGTGCATTTATAATTATTGTAATATTCATTCACCTATTCATATCTCCAATATTGCTGCAACATTGCCAACCGCCTGCATTTGTAATATTACAATGCAACATTCCTGCAATATTCCTGCAACATTGCCAACCGCCTGCATTTGTAATATTACAATGCAACATTCCTGCAACATTGCCAACCGCCTGCATTTGTAATATTACAATGCAACATTCTTGCAACATTGCCAACCGCCTGCATTTGTAATATTACAATGCAACATTCCTGCAATATTCCTGCAACATTGCCAACCGCCTGCATTTGTAATATTACAATGCAACATACCTGCAATATTCCTGCAACATTGCCAACCGCCTGCATTTGTAATATTACAATGCAACATTCCTGCAATATTCCTGCAACATTGCCAACCGCCTGCATTTGTAATATTACAATGCAACATTCCTGCAATATTCCTGCAACATTGCCAACCGCCTGCATTTGTAATATTACAATGCAACATACCTGCAATATTCCTGCAACATTGCCAACCGCCTGCATTTGTAATATTACAATGCAACATTCCTGCAATATTCCTGCAACATTGACGATGGCCTGCAATATTGTAACATTGCAGCAACATTGCAGCAATATTACGTGCTGTATGGGCTGTTACTACCCTGTTTTTTTGAGGAAAATTACAATGTAAATGACATTTTTTTTGTACTAAATATATGAAAATGTAGGCAATTAAGATTATTCGGCAAACACCTTCAATTTTTTAGATTAGATAAAAATCTCAGCTGGGAAAAATGATTCCGTTTTTTATTCGCTAAAATCTTTATCTTATTATTGGTATAGATATACAACTACGAATCGTAGCATAATAACGAAGTTAAATAATTTGGTCTTTTGTAAAACTTCGTGGTTCCTGTAAGTGTGCATATAGTCAAATAGGGGGAATCGTATCGTAGGGCAAACGGATAGTAAGGGTATTTTTTTCCGATTACCATTTTTTGCATTTGGCCCATTATTGTTTGTATGCGAGTATAAATTTCTCCTTTGTCTCTCATTCTAACCCGGCAACGTCCCACCTCGTGGCATACTGAAGAATAAAAACACTAATGAAATTTCAGAAACTAAAATTAGATAGAATTTATAGCCCGGTCAAAATAGACACCTTTGCACAGTTTCCTAAGAAGCTAAACATTTACATGATCATGAAGAATACCATTATAATGAAATTATAAAATGTCCTCATCGATCTCATGACTGCAACAAATTTATTCAAGGTCAAAGTGTTGAAAAATTGGTTACTGAAATTATTTAGCAAAATGGTTAGTTATATAATAAAAATACCTCAGACAAAAATTGTAGATCATGCAGTTATCTACAAAAATTGTCCCTGCATTTTTTTCCCTTAAAATTCATTATTTTTGTAAAAAAGCAATTCTTGAAGGGTCTAGCCGATTAAGTCTATCTAATCGGTGATTTTCTTCCCAGGATAAGGAGAAGTATAGAATAAATAAGTAGAATGGTATTGATCCTATCAATGGAATCCATTATGGACCCATGACGATAGGATTGCGGATCACCAAGGGTTCGCGGACTATAGGTTAGGAACTGATCTTAAGAAAACATCGTCTTTAAAGACTGTATTTAAACTTTACCAAATACCTCAATTAAAAAAATATTATGTTTCCTCTATATGACCAAAATTACCCAAATAAATATACCAAAGTTCACTTATTGGCGCAGTGGTTAGAGCAGTTTGCTCTCTTCACTAGATGCGTCAGTGGTACTGGGTTACTGGTGGTACTAGATTTAAGACTTATGCTCTAAGATTTGGGGACCTAAAGAAATTGTCTGTGTGTAAGACAATCGTGATATGATCTTTGATGTTAAGGCGACTTAAAACACTTTAAAAAAATATAACAAATACTGTATAAAAAATTTAATTCGGAAAAGGACAGAAAAGACTTTGTATAATCAATTAATGTAAATACAACACAAAAAATGTTAAAATAAAAATGATAAATTGAATTTATTGAATTTCAAATTCATATAATAAAGGGATGGGTATTTACTCTTCATATGCAATATTTTTGTGTTAAGTGGAGTCAAACTTTAAAAATATTTTCATTTGAGAATTCAATTTATGTTTCGATTTTTAAATCATTACCAAATACAATTTAATTAAATTTTATGATTAAAAATTCATAAAATTGTGAAACATTTTATCAAATATGTTCGGTTGATAAAACACATAGGTACATATTGAAAATAAATAAAACACCCGCCCTTTTTTATGGGGTTACCATAATATTACAACAGAGGTTGAAGTTTTTAATTATAGTAAAAAAAAATTTTCCGATGGCAAAGTATACTTTGATTTAAAATTCATACAAATGAATAAATTAGATAAGAATATGTATTTTAGTTAGGTAAGTACATCTACCTAATACAATTGTTGAGAGTTAATGACGGAAGAATGATTTTTTATTTACTTTTCCACTTTACTCATCATTCGAGATGACAATGCTTGAACGACTAATTCGATTGAAATGAACAAAGTAATTTTTCCTCATTTCGTAATGAAAATCATAAATATATTCAATTTCCTGTTTATTTATGCAAGCAAATGATCAGGATATAGATCAATTGTTTATGGTCAATTTTCTTGAAATGAATGGCATGGTTAAAAAAATCTATGTGCCCTACTTTGAATGCGTAAAACTAGAAATACTCGATTGATAAATCTACAAACATTCACTTTCTAATAACGATAATTTTTTTAAATTTCTTTGATATAATCAATACTTGGTAGGTCTTTAAACAACTATATATCTAGGATGTTTGCACAATATGAATAAATTGTTAATAATATTTTGTACTATGAAGAAAATTATGTAAAAGCTTGAATTGATGGATTAAACTAAGTATAAGTAACAACAAATAGTTTTAAAGAAACAAGCTTTGAAATTCCCTAAAAATATTTAGGAGCTGTATGTTTTGGTAAAATTACTGGGGTAGCCTCCGGGCTCCGATGCTATTGAAACATAACGAACAATATGCAATATAATCTATTTGCTATTATAGAGCTAATTAGTTGTTTACAGGAATAATACCTATAAGTATATACAATATTTAAAGTTCACTACACTGATCTAAATTTGTATAAATAATGTTAATCCTTTTAATTATTGTAACTTAAATCAAAACTTATCTCGCCATTAAAAATTAAAATAAAACAAAGTATCATAATATTAAATCATGTTCTTCATTAATTCATTAAAAAAAATATTTTCATTTCACTACAATTTTTATCGATTGAAAATATGCTGTTTTATCAGAGATTGTATTTATGAAATGAAAATAAATTCAAACATTTATCAATGCTTAAAATATTAAAATGTTTAATAAATATTTGACCCAGATTTGTATGGAAAGCACGAAAAAAGTTATGTGCATTTGATTTATTTTTATTTTTAATGGTAAATCATTCTTCTTCATTGTATGAATCAATAAGACGAATTAATTCATGATAAATGTGGTGCTTTGTTCATTTATCATAATTACTTAAATTTCTACTACTTTAAAGCTTTTTATTTCACAACAATTAGATTATTGGTTGGAAAATATTGAAAAAAAAATTGAATACTTCAGTGAATGTTTTTAGTGGAAAATAACTATGAAAGAGATAGTGAGATAGTTAGTTGATAGTTTTTGACAGAAACCATTTAGTAACCATTTTACGTTTAAATATCTTAAAAAAATATATTTTAAATTCAAGCGACTTACATTTTTTAACCGACTTCAAGTAAGGAGGAGGTTCTTAATTCGGATGTATTTTGGAAGTTATACAATTTTTGGCGCGTTATAAAAAAATTAACATGATGAAGTTGGCCGCTAAGCCGCTCGGTTTTTTATAACTAAGCGCGAGTAATTTGAATTTTTCTTTTATTTATTTATTTAAATTTAAAATAAAAATGTTATAATTTTTAACATTTTATTAAGAAAATATTTATAACAAATAATTAATAAATATAAGTTATTACTTTTTTCGAATTTTGCAGTAGCTGTTATACTATTTGAAATTTAATGATGAAAATGACGTATGCAGTCCATGCATATTCTTAGTTGTCACGAAATCTGGGATTCTGAAATGATTCAACTATCTTAGAATAATAAATTAGTAAAACACGGCATGAATAAGACTAAGACATTTTCTTTGTAAAGTAGCTAATTACTTTATTTCGCAATTTCTATGGAGCTTCGTTTTTATGGAATGCATGAATTGTTAACCAGAAAAATGATCCTGACAAATTTCATCGTTTTGCAGATTTCTTTGGATTTTCCTTTAGTTGTAAATCACAGTTTTTCACAGTATTTCAGCCATTAAATAGTCATAGAAATACAAATTAACTACACAAAAGGTGACTCGGAAAAAGCGTGTTTAACGTCAGTTTGCTTTTAGGCTATTAGTATGGCGCGTTTTTCTTAGAGGCGTTAGCGGCGTTAGTATCGGTTTATTATATCATCACAGCGCAAGTCTGTAATACTTAAATGCATTTTGGACATTGCCCCGCCATCTCTGTTCAACACGCCGTACTAAAATTTAAAAGAACCGTACCTCTCGTAAAAGTGTCCGCTCCACGACTAAATTATATTCAGTAGTGATTTAAATTGAATATTTGGGTTAATATTATTTACCATTCGCAAGGATTAGTGAAAAAATTGTACTTAAATACTTTTTCAAGTGCTCCAATATAATTGAGGTTAACAATCCATATGTATTATTTATTGATATAAATTAAAATATTAAACTCTAAATTTTAGTTTCATTAATTATTTGTATTCAATTAATATAAACTAATTTTTAATGATGTCAAAGAAGTATACCTTCTCACGCGCGTACCTAAGTACACGCACCCACTTTTTTTAAAAATATTTATTTAACATTTTGTGTCAAGATTTCTGTCTTTAACGACAGCTTGAAAAAATTTGACAAGCTTAGGTTACAATCTTCCAGGACACCCAGGAACCTCAATAAGCTCTTAAAGTTCTCGAGATCTATTGTCTTTTTGTGGAAGGTCTTTTTATGGTCACTAAAGTTCCTTGGTAAATTTAAGAAGAGGCACTCACTGATTGCATGTGTCATTGATGGTTCACTTTCATACTTGGGCCACTTTTTTGGGGCTGTCTTTTCTTATATGTGTTGGTGGGAGAAGGTCATTTGTCCAATTCTCAACGTGATCAACATGTATTGATCCGATCGTCAGTTAAGGCATGGGACATTTCTTAAATGTTGTCGTGAACCTTATGTAGTCTTGTGGGTGTCATTTCTCGTTCCACCAGTTTTGAACACATTTCCGAACTTTCTTGCGGAACTTGCTGGTAATTGCGCTTGTCTGGTTTTGACCATAAGTGGTAGCATTTTTTTTCAAGAAGCACTAAAAAATATAGTTCGCCTCTTCAAAGATAGAACTCTAATGAGCGCTTGGATACCATCCTACAAAGGAATACCAGGAGTCTTAACTAAAGTAAACTACAATTTTATAAAACAAAACTAGAGATTACTTAAAAGAACGAAACGTTTGTCAAGTGGAACTTGAAGCTTTTTACTTATATAGGTTGACGGTTCTAGGACGGATCATTAATATTTTTTTTTTCGTTCGGAATTTGTTTGGATACAGCGGATTTAAGATAAATGGGAGCTTACTGTAATTCTTTCACGAACGCTTAAAATATCTGAAATATCTGTTTGTTGGTTTTCTAACAGAAATCAAACAATGATTATTTTTTAAGGACTTATTTCTTGGCTAAAAGATTGCACATATTATTTTTATCTTTGAAAAATATTTCTCTGCTATATTTCTATTAAAAGAAAAGCATGCTTATTGTTTCCCACGCAGAAATGGAATGGCAAGAAGTGAAACAATTTTTAAATTAATTGTGGACTTGTTGGACTTGTTAGTAATGCTTGATTTGATTTAATACTGAAATAGTAATACTTGACCCTAGTTTAACCTGATTGCATGCCAAATTCAAGTCAAGGAGCTTGAAAATCAAGTAAAGTTTTGAATTTTTAGGGATAGTAACCAACAAAAAATGTGTTCATTGAATATCTATGAGCGGCTTCGTGATCTATTAACGTAACTCGAATCTTTAGTCAACTTGCTAACAATATGACCATATAGATCCTTAAATTAACTCAAATAATGGTACCCGTTTCCAATAATGATATAAGAAATCAGTAGAAATTCAAAATAAAAACTTTTCGGCAAAAATCTAATATGTGTATTAAATCTATAATATTTTTAATGTGCCGATTTTATTTGCAGCTTCTGAAATCATTCATTAAAACTATGTAAACGAGTGATGGGCAATTCATAAGAGTACTCTAAAATCTAAATGGTAAGCTGTTGAACGCTCAAATCAGCTTTCAGGTACTCAACAGAAATAATTAGAGTCTACTCATAAATACGTGGATTTCGTAAACATTACTGAAATTTGTAGCAAAGTGAAAAATAGCTACTGAGATTATGCAATAAAATGATTTTATAGAGGTAGGGGCATTTAATAAGGGACACCCTAAATGATCAACCGTTGAACGCTTAAAATCAGCTTTCAGCCTTTCAACAGGACTAATTAGAACAGTGGTTCTTAACCTGGGTTTGATCGAACCTCAGGGGTTCAGTGAGTCAGTCTCAGGAGTTCGTTAGAGGTCGACTCATAGAATGTATATAAAATATATACCTATGTTTTGTATTTGAAAATATCATATTTTATTTTTCCAACTAAAAAGGGTTCGGTGAATGCTCAGTTGAAACTGTTGGAGGCCACTACCTCCAACAATGTTAGGAACCACTGAATTATCGTCTACTCGTCAATGAACGGATTTCGTAAACACTTCTGGAGTTTGTGGGAAAGTGAAAAATATTCAATGGTTTAAAGGAGTGATGGGCAATTGATGGGTGCTCTAAAATCTAAATAATAAGCTGTTGAAGTCGCTCAAATCAGCTTTCAGGTACTCAACAAAACTAATTAGAGTCTACTTTTCAATACGCGGTCTTCGTAAACAATTATGGGGTTTGTGGCAATGTCGAAATTAGAACCACACTTTGAAAATACAATCCGGAAGCATTTACTCTCAATATTCCTTTCTTTTAGACTACTTTTGTATATTTTAAATATTTTTTTAAATAAATTTTACGTGAACCAAGTGACAGGTAGTTATTAAAACTCCATATTTACAAAGTACATTATATTTGTATGAACTTTTTTAAAAACGATTTAATATGTAAACAATTTGTATCTAAAATGTTTTATTATTCCAAATTTTCAGAAAATGTTTGCGTCACTTTCAATTGAGTTTAGGTTTTAGTAATGAACAACGTTCAGGATAGGAGCTTTGCCTGAAGTGAAAATCTCTCGAGACTTTTCGCATAAGCATCATTAAAGTTGGAAATTCTATAAAGTTTTAAATAACGGTTTATTAAATATTATATTTGGAGTATGTAACTAAAATCATATTTTATAAATTTAACATTTGTTTTAGATATTGTTTGTAATTTAATAAATTTATTCCATTATGCAAGCAGAAGTTAAAAAAAATAAAATAATGCTACGCTTGGATTTTGTACCTTTATGTAATTTCGATTAAATTGTCTGGAAAAGTAGAGGGATATTTTATGCAACAATCCCCTACTGTGTTTATGTTGAGACAATTTATTTTTGGTATTGAAACGCTTTTTTTAATCCAATAAAAATATTTTATGAATATTTTTAGGTCGATTTTTCTTTAACTCCATGGATTTTATCTTACACATGTGTTCATAGTACAAAAAAAAAATAGACAATGTTAATTTTTTCTCTAGTTAAATTTTTTAAATTTGAAACGGAAACTTACACTTTCTTTTCGTACAAAAAAAGAAATGAAGATGTACTTCAATAAACAGGAAAAATATTTTCTCAATTTTTTCACACAAATATTTTTTTTCTATAATGATTACATACAAGTGCATGTATTAAAAATGTCCAAGTAATTATGTAGATTATAAGACGAGACAAAACTTAAAAAAACGTTTGTTGTAAATTTGGTTCGCAAATAAATATTATCATTGTCTCGGACAAAGAATTCATTCTTTGAAAAAATGGTAAATTAACTAAAAAAAAAAAAAAAAAACGTAAAAACCTTCTCGTCATTCGTTTGCTTCAGTTTTTGTTAAGCACAAGCGCCACTCGTAAAATTAGAATTTTTATGATCAAGTAATATCGTTATATATGTAACATAATATACTACATCGAAAAAACTTTTCCTTAGTTTGGATGAAATAAATAAAATAATTATCTGTTTTAACTAACTCAAAAAAATTTACATTAAACATCATATTATTTATCGTATATAGTCCATTAATCAACCATCGATCATTACCTACGCCGTTGTTGTTGAACATGAAAACTTTTCAATCAGCCATAAAAGTTTTATCTCATATTTGTTTGCTATTATTATTTAATATCACAACAATTTAATGATTGAAAACTTTCTCTCATCAATTCCCAACAATTTCCATATTAATATATCATCGCTAAGATTAATATAAACAATCATTAAATTAATTTTGGTTTTGACAATCACATAATGTTTTAAATCCTTATTAATAAAGGAACAAATTAAGAAAAATATTTCTCATTAAATATGGCATATTTTACTTTGACTTGTCAATTTCTGAGCACTTGCCAATAGATACTTATCATTTATTCTTATCATATTTTTGTTTCAAGAATTAATTTCAATAAGACAAAAAGAAATTGTGAACATCTTATCAATCGTCATGTCATTTGCAGTTTCTGATTGTTGATAACTTGTTAAATTTTTCCTTCTTTCGTTGTTAATTTTACGTATTCTCTTTGCCATTCTTCGTTTCAATTCAGGAATGTATGTGTATCCAATTAATATTGGTGTATTGTTATTTCCACTAATTATGAGAACTTGGTTTGTTAATTAAAAGTTTATATTGAGAATTTCTATTACTTTAGATCAAAATAGATGAAATTGTAGGATTATTTGTATTAAGTACAAATATAATAATATGTTGAACATTATATGTAAAGTCAAACTTGATTGAATTCATATTTGTGTAAATATTTGCATTGAACTTGATTATTCAGGCTAACGATTTCGAACCAATGAAAATTTTGTTTGTTTTAGTCTCTAATAACGAAAGCAATTTATAAGTAGTTTTGTGGCAAAATTAATAACTAAAATGTTCGTTTAAGACAAAAATTAGTATTAAATTTTGTAACATAAAATAATTATCAATTAGTCTTTATAATAATTATACTTTGTCTTACCTTAATTAGTTCAATCCATTTATTTTAACATAAGGAAACTCAAAATTTGAATCATATGTCCTAAGGTCCTTGTAGCTATAAATTTGCTGACCTATGTTGACGGTTGTTAAATAGATTTGTATCAACTCTTACGGAAGAAATATGATTACATTCAAACCAATGTTACCGAAACAGATTCATTGATCGCCGCACTAGGCTAGCGATGTACTAATGCTATTTCTTCCATTGGGTTGGATGGACATCTATTTCACAATCGTCTATTGGATCAGATTGCTATCCATGTGATTGACAATATTACCAGCTAGAATATATATCGATTTTCAAATTAATTTTCTATTTCGTCGTAGTTTCAAACGTAAGGGCTAACAGTTAATTTGTACCTTTATTGATTTGATAATTTTCATATCATAAGGTTCAATCCATGGTAGCTTGTACTAAGTAATTGTGTTTATGACAAATCTATACTACACATACAAGTATAATACTTAAACTTTTATTTTATTCCAAGTATATAATCTATAAATGTCTTACATACCATAGGTACCTTACATACCGTACAGATCCTTTGCCGAGTGATAATATGCTATGATGGATATATATAAACTCTTCTTGGAGTACTTTATGAACTTTTTAGCTTGTATCTGTCCGGAAATGTTTCTCCAGTACGAAGCCTTGGTTTTATCCTCCCAAGCTAGAATGGTGGTTGATATTTTACAAAAAAGTTCTGGTACCATAAGATCTATAAACGCCTATCTCTGCTCTTCTATCAATAAGTGAGCCATCGGTGAACAATTATGAGTCTTTCTTGAAGATCGATCCTCTCGATCTCTGCACTGATCTGTCTGGTATGAAGACCTTAAAAATTATGTCATCAAAATTTCTTTCGATGGCATTCGAAGCACCGGGTTCTTTAATATTTCATTTAGAAGTTCTAGGTGACCCGTGAGATTTCCTGTATCTTTAATTCTATTTCTGTATTTAATCAAAGATTATGGCCTATTTTTTTACATGAAGGTGCAAGGGGAGATTCAGAATTGTATACAGCGCTGCAGAGGGATAGGTGCCCATGACACCTACAATACTATAACGTTTTTACGAGTTCTTGGATTTGTGTTTGAATGACGACAATTTATTTTTAACCCTTTGGGTACCAATTTATTTAAGGATTTTTTTACATATAAAACGTATTTAATTTGTAGCTAAGTATATGGATGACGAGAATTAGCCGTCAAATGTACCCAAAGGGTTAACAAATTTTTATTCATTCATACTTGTAAACAATGATTAAGTTCACGGTTGCAATAGTCACAGTCACTAATTGTCACTCACTGTTTACATTTCACTATATGCATTGCACTGTTCACAATTTATTTACAACACTTTATTTAGTTTATGAACACTCGCGATTCACTGTTTATTTAACACTCACAATTCATGATTTATTTATGCCTCCCGTTGACGATTTATTTATGACTGTCCTGCCTATGTTTGTCTTTCCCTTATTAAGGAACTCGGGAATTTCTTCAGAACATTCCTAACTCACTTATTCGGTTTCTAGAACTTTCGATTTTACGATCTTTTGTCTTACAATCTCATCTACCGAGTAATCCTTTTGGTCAAACCCTCACGGCAGGTGGTCTCATCTCAAAGATTAATATTTTGAGAAAGAGATGTTCGAGATATTTCTTAGTTATCCGACTACGACCCGCCTTTATCCACTACTCACGCTTTGTTGGGGTATTCAGCGTGAGGTTAGATAAAACGCCTAAGAAGGTCATAGTCCACACAGTCGTGACCCCAACTCCCTAGTATTCCTAGATACTAACAATACTAACTATCGTATATATTTTTTCCTTCCCTTTGTTTTTGACCACCATATCGATAGAGCGGACCACCGTTAGATACGACCAGTAGATTATTTTGGGGTTTAGTTCTAAGTTTTTCCACAAAAGCCTGCAACATTTTCATGTCGCTAAGGTCGTTTTTTGAAAGATTCTCTGTATAAGAGGGTTCCGAGTCAACTTCTTGTCGAGAATCACACCAAAATATTTGATTTCCTCTTAGAATTTCAGTTCAGTACCCTCAGTATATCGTATTTTTCAAGAGATACTTCTGTAATTGTTGTAATAATATTTAAAACCATTTAGAATTTTTAAAACTATTCTATCAAAATGATACGAGAAAATGTTACAGTAACAGTAAACTTGAAAATAAAAAATATCGAACTCGATGCTATTGAATTAAAAAAAGGTGGTTTATGAAGGCAAGGTTGCCGTTATAAGATAAAATTAATTATTTTCTAGTAGCTGTTTTAATTTAAAATCAATTGAAATAATTTATAAAATTTCATTTGGATTTGATTGTAAGATTGCGACCCTAAAAATTTACCACCCCAAAAGTTTTCGTCACGAGGGGTCACTGATTTGTAGCGCATCAGCTTTATGAATGGAAATAGTTTTTAATGTTTAATTTTAACTTTTAATCTAACAATTTTTAATCGTTGGTACATGTTATAAAATAAATAATAAATATTTTTTTAATGGGTGTAGTGAAACATTGTTCCAATGAAATCAGAATTTAAAAGTACACAATTTTCGATATAAAATGTCATAAATTTCGCTATTTGTTTCGCTGTGGATTTATTTATGTACAATCGAATAAAGAATGACAACAGTGTCATCATTTTGTGATGTGCTTTCGATCCAATAAATTCTCAAATATACGCTAGCGATTTATGTAACGTATGCACGTTATTTAAGTACGATATAATTGTCAAATGAACCAAACCACGAAAAAGCGATAAATTACGTGCAATATGTGCAAATTTTAATATCAGATCGAACGATTTTAAAATAAATCACATGGGGTTTGACGCGAATATGTTGGTAGCCGGGTGTAAACGTCGAATGATCGATGCATTTCTTCCGTTATTGTCTTCCATCTTTTATGACTCGGTTGCAACAAACATTATCACCAATAAACAATGACAAGAATAATATGTTGATGAAGGCGATTGTTGATGAGTTGTGAAATTTTATGGAAAAGGTCAAGTATGCACACAACGCAAATGATGTCATTTTATAACGTCCTCGACAAAGTTACAAGTTCAAACTGGGTTTATAAAATCGATTCGCATGCCCTGAAACAATAAAATTCCTTTTATATAGAAGAGAATTACATTAGTACAAATAAAATAATTATTTTGTATTTATCAAAGTTAGTTGATTGAACAAGTTCTATCGGAAAAAGTTTACGATCATTTTATGGGCAGTTTCACCTAGAGGCACATCAAAAGGATTCGACCAAAAGGATATTACGTACCAAAGGGATGTCCAATGGGACACAATTTAGGTTTATTGCTCCGGGGAACATTTCTATTTTATCCAGAATGTTCATTTTTGTAAAATAAGGCAAAGTTACGTTTTCAAACTTAAAAAGCTTTCGCAATTTTTTTTTTTTAGTACAAAAATTTAATTTGTTGAATTTATTCATATTGAAAGCTTTTAAGATAAGCATTTTATTTTTATTACCTTTTTATATTTTATATATTTTGATCTATTAAAATTTAAAAAAGAAATCAACGTCCTACTATTGCTTAGATTCTAGAAAGTATTTAGACGAGATGATGGAGATTAAAAAAAATATTGTTTAAAATTCCTTAGTCAATTCGTGTTGGAACGAACTACACGATTTGTTACAATAGTTCAAAAGTCAAATATCATCCGTCTTGTATGTGTCATATGAAACATATTTTCCGGCCTTATAATTTTTTTGTTTAGAAGACATGAAAAGCTCAGCAAAATTGATGGCTTAAAATTAAAATTTTTTTGCACGAATTTCAAAAAGAAACGAGACAAGTCGAAAAATAATCCATCAAAATCAAAAATCTCTGAGGAGTTGTTGGTTTTTGTAACCAGTGAAATGGTTTGGAGAAAAATTTCCACTATTGGTATAAAGCTGTAGCCGTCCCTAGTTTAGCACGGGAATCCTCTCTGTATTGAATTATACTCATACTCGTGCTTGATTGAATTCGCCGGGGATTTAAAACATTGCATGAATACAGAAACTTTTTAAACGGATTTCATTTTCATTCAGAAAAAAGAAAAGAAAATTCGAAATTGTTTTTTTGTGATATTTTTAAGATTGAATAAAAATGTATATGAAAAAATTTTTAGTTTCCGATATGCTGGCAAAATGGAATAACGGAGTGAAAAACGAGGGCAGGTCACCAGGGAAAATTTGTTGTATTAAGAATAAGAACCTCAAAATTATATTGAATATACCTACCATTGAAAATATTATAGATATATTCATATTTGAAGTTTTATTTCGTATGTAAAGTTTTAAAGAAATTTCTAATTTTTCCTAAAAACACCGCAGAAAAATAAAAAAATTTGGGATCTATAGTCAAATGTCATGGGAAATTTGATATCGCATAGCATAATCATAAGAAATTTTTATTCAATTTATAAAGTTTTGCGGCACTTAAAAAATGAAATGGTTTAAATCATACAATAAACTCGGTGTTAGTTTCTTTAAAATGAAATATTTGGAAAATACAGGCACATTTTGGTTCCTCGTTATTATGACGTAAAATTTTTGATTTATTATTTCCAGAATAATATATCGATGATCTGAAATATGTAATTGGTCTAATCTTCCATTCTCTTGAAAATTTGGGTTTTTGTTGCGTTCGATGTTAAGCTATTTGACTTGACTTAATTTTGGCTTAACATCAAACCAAGCTTAAGTCAAATATTAATATTTAAATATCAAACATCGAAGTTACTAAATTAAATTAATTAGTTTAAATCATTGCACAAAGTGTCCAAATATTCCTATTCTTCTTCCATCGTTTATCTACGCGTTTTATTTCAGCCAAAATGCATCTGAATGTGTCTAAGTTTATAATGCTGACTTTTTAATTTTTTTTTTTAGTTTTACGGGTCTCAGGTATTCCTTTCGTTTATCACCGCGACCAAGGAGGTCTATTGTGATGTAATCCTCTGTGATAACTAGGGAAGCATCAGGCTTTTAAGGAAAGCCAGCACCGCCTAGGGGCTGCCATTACTATCTCGCTAGGCGTCATTTCCGTATTTCCAAGATATATTATGTTGGTGTCAGCTTTACTGATCTTGTGAAGATGAAAATTTAGGGTACAGTGGCCCGTATAGCGGCTTTTTAGGATCCTTACGTCCCTTTTGCTTAGTGACAATAATTCATGAGTTCTCTTCTTGGAGTACTTTATGAATTTCTTAGCTTGTCTACGTCTTCTTACAGTACGACGCCTTGGATTTGGTCTTCCAAGCCATAAATGCGTTTTTGATTCTATTTTTTGTGATTCTACAAAAAGTTTCAAGTCCTATGAGGCCTGTTGAGGCACCATGTTTGACCAGTTGTTCGGCCTTTTCATTGTCCTATATACCCTCATGTTCTGGAGCCTACCATAGGTATAATTTGTCATAAGCTGCTAGCACCCTGAGTGTTTGTGAACATTGCCAAACAAGCTTAGACTTCACCGTCTTAGATGACAGTGCCTTTTACGCTGGTTTTACGCTCCATTTAAACCTTTTGCGAGGTTTAGTCTGGCAGGTACATCTATTGCAAATAATACCTTAGCTTTGAAATGGGTAGTGCACGTTCCAAGGCCCTGTTCAATTTAGCTATATGGCCTATAAACACCCATCTCTGCTCTACCATCCATAATTGAGCCATCAGTGAACCAGATTGGTCCTCCCGACGCCCACAGTGGTCTGCCTGGTATGCAGACCTTGTATGGTTGGTCAAAGTTGTAGGTCATCGGAATTTCGTCCGATGGAATTTGAAGCACTTTTAAAATTTCCTTTAGGACCTCTAGATGATCCTTAAAGACTTCAAATTCATAAAGTACTCCAAGAAGAGAACTCATGACATATTTTCACTCGGAAAAAAGGACGTAAGACTCCTAACAAGCCTTTATACGGGCCACTGTACCCGGAAATACCATTTTCACAAGATCGGTAGGGCTACGACCATATTTCGTTTCTCCTAGAAAGCGGCAGAAACGGCGGAACACATTTTGTTCTTATGTGAGGCAGCTTGCAAAACAAGACTGCAGCATCTCGGAAAGACGGATATGACGCCTAGCGAGATAGCGATGGCAGCCCCTGGGCATGTTCTGGTTTTCTTTAAAAGCCTGGAGCTCTCCTAGTATACATAGAGGGTCACATCATAATAGATCTTCTCGGTTGCAGTGATAAGAGAAAGGAACATCCTGGGACCCGTAAAACGAAAAAAAAAATACAAAAACAAAAACAAAAACAAAAACAAAAACAAAAACAAAAACAAAAACAAAAACAAAAACAAAAACAAAAACAAAAACAAAAACAAAAACAAAAACAAAAACAAAAACAAAAACAAAAACAAAAACAAAAACAAAAACAAAAACAAAAACAAAAACAAAAACAAAAACAAAAACAAAAACAAAAACAAAAACAAAAACAAAAACAAAAACAAAAACAAAAACAAAAACAAAAACAAAAACAAAAACAAAAACAAAAACAAAAACAAAAACAAAAACAAAAACAAAAACAAAAACAAAAAAAATAGCCTAAGGCTTGGTATTATACAAAGGCTCTGGCCCAATAGCCATAAGAAAAGTGCCCCAGGCGGTTTTTGAAAAATGCTTCCGTGTGCTGATTCCTCTTCATGAAAAACTTATTGTCGCACAATTTTAACCCGCTACCCCCACTTGTATTGGAGTTACGGGGGAAACTACCCCAGACGTTAAATTTTTTTTTCTAGAAAACTATTAAAGATATTTTCATGAAATTGAAACTGTACGTAGATATGGATAAAACGCATAATATATATATTTTTCAGAATTTTTGTAAATCTCTAATGATGAAAAATATTATTTTTATTTTTTGAGGGTGGTTTTTTACATCAACCTTTAAAGTGACACCTTTTTTTTAAAATGCGAATAGTGCGTTTATTATTCATCTTTCATTTAAAAAAAGTCGTTTTAAGAAATTAGTTGTCGCTCACTACCAAAATGAGGTCATCCAGGGACAGGTTTGTAATAGACAGCGCATTTTGTAAATGCATTTATTGCTTTATGACTTGTATATATATGCCATAATATGGTTTTCGCCAAGAAAAAAGATCCTGAGAGAGAAATTAATTTTTGAAATTTTTTATAGGCCTATTAACAATATAGTGCAGGGATCTTTTATCCATTCTTTTACTAATAATAAATTCAAAGAAAGTTTGATAAATAATACCTACTTGTAATTATTTTCCATCTCAGATTACCTACATACATACTCAAATATTGTTAGTAATATTATTTGAATCAAGTAATATTTTTATTATTTGTTATAACTAAAAATAATTAGTAGAGTATTAATTTAGAATTTGTATACTTACGGAGGAAGTAAAAACATTTCGATTTGTAACAAGTGCGTTGGGTTGTCGAATCTGTACATGGTACGATCGGTCAATAAAACAGTATTTGGCATAAAGATTTAAGAAACAAATTGTTATTTTCGGTTTAAACAATGTGCAAGATAGCTGGATCTTTGCACTATAGGTTTGGGAAAAGACTTAGGTAACTCAGAAGTTGTTATGGCGGATAAAATAATTTTATTATATGAAGGAACGTCAATAAGAATTTTAACTGATGTAAAAAAACGTTTTCAATGATAAATTCTACGAGATTCCCAGAACTACTGAAGAAGATCTTAAAATAATATTCAACGGCACTTATCGATTGGCGCAAGCAGTTTGTTATCTTTCCAAAATAGTAACTAATGCAGGCTTAAGCCTACAATATTTAAAACATTTTAGAACAATTATAAGAATATAAGAAATATAAGAAAAAAAAATACGTACTTATATGTGATAGTGGTAATGGAAATAGAATTGGTGGCTGTTTTGTACCTGTGCTGCAGCGGTTATATACTCCTACTATTTATTACATGGTCTTTATAAATCAAAACGTAAAAAACGTAAGCCAGCAGAAATAATGAATAAACTTCAAAAGAATTCCAAAAATATGTAGACAATTACGTATATAGAAGCAGAATCCTATAGCGACTAAGCAAAGGTTAAATTTAAATTCTAAATTATTATTTCCAATAAATTATGTTTGTAATTATTTTTAGTTATAGCAAATAATAAAAATATTACTGATTTGAATTTATTATTAGTAAAAGAATGGATAAAAGATCCCTGCACTATATTGTTAATAGGTCTATAAAAAATTTCAAAAATTAATTTCTCTCTCAGGATCTTTTTTCTTGACGAAAACCATATTATGGCATATATATACAAGTCATAAAGCAATAAATGCATTTACGAAATGCGCTGTCTATTACAAACCTGTCCCTGGATGACCTCATTTTGGTAGTGAGCGACAACTAATTTCTTAAAACGACTTTTTTTAAATGAAAGATGAATAATAAATGCACTATTCGCATTTTTAAAAAAAGGTTTCACTTTAAACGTTGATGTAAAAAACCACCCTCAAAAAACAAAAATAATATTTTTTATCATTTATAGATTTACAAAAATTCTGAAAAAAATATATATTATGCGTTTTATCTATATCTACGTACAGTTTTAATTTCATGAAAATATCTATAATAGTTTTCTAGAAAAAAAAATTTAACGTCTGGGGTAGTTTCCCCCGTAACTCCAATACAAGTGGGGGTAGCGGGTTAAAATTGTGCGACAATAAGTTTTTCATGAAGAGGAATCAGCACACGGAAGCATTTTTCAAAAACCGCCTGGAGCACTTTTCTTATGACTATTGGGCCAGAGCCTTTTAGTGTTTTATATAAGCGCGTTTAAAGAATTAGAATCTCAACCTTGTACATTAAAGTATATAAGAATATAATGGGTTGAAAGTTTTTGTACTTATATTTAGTTTTTATTTTTTAGCAATTTTTAGCTGCTGTCAACACGGGGAAAGATGATATTCGAGTTCCGTTAAGAGACAATAGCCAAGCGATTGTATCAACAGGACCTCGTTTAGTTCATCAAAGCACTCGAACAAGAAAAATCATCGACACTGAAGACACCAACGAAAAGTCAGCACTACAACCAGACGGTCGAATTATAAGCGAAACAAAAAGAGTCACTGAACACGAAGAAACTAAAGACCGCGAATTCAGCGATGAAGATGCAGCTGATATTAACGTAGTTAATGAATGCTCCTCAAAACACATAAAGGTTAAAGGTAAGTCTTCTAAAAGATTTATTTAAATATGCTATTTCAATTAATTAGAATAATACTGAAAACGTATTCTTTGTGTAAAACGTTAATAACTTCTTACAATTAGATTTTGTTCGTTCATATAATAATAACGGTAGAGAACGCTAATGAGAAATAAATGATTGCCTGAGCTAATTGAAAACTTTTCTGTTTTTGCAATTAAAACTTTCAGGATTAATTTAAGTGTGTGAGGAGGGAATTCTTATCAACGCCGTTCAAGATATGAACATTGAATGAAGTAATTAATCAAAAATGCTTCACATATGGCGCATATGAATGCTTTTTCATTTCAACGCTCATATTGCAACGCTTTTAGCTTAAATTAAACTGAATTTCATTGATTCAAATGCTTTTTATAAGTTGGATATGAGTTAAAGTGGAATATAATTTGGTCTAGATCAAGAATTTGTCGATTACGTGGCGGATGGTGTGCCATTAGGAAGAGAGATGCGCTTTACGGCTGAAACGACTGAGGGAGAAAGACACGGTGCTCCTGGAATGGATGACCCCTACGACTGGGATAGCTTGTCGACGCGAATCAAAAAATCAAGGAGACAAGCTGCCGCGCGTAATCAATTGCTCAAACAACGGGGTAAGTTGATTTGTGGTTTCGTAACAAACGTTTTATTTATCTTTTCAACAAAAACCGGTGAATTTCATCAGTTTTATTGAAAATCAGATAAAGTGGTCGTTGTTATTAATTTAGTTTGAAAAGGAAATTGCATTTTAAACAACAAAAAAATATCAAAATGTGTGTTGCATCACTAAGGCATTATACACTTATACACGAAGAGTTGGGAAATAATGTCATAGCTTAAAAACATATTTTAAATAAAAACTTTTTAATACGAGGATCGTTAATTAGTTCTTAGAAATACCTAATTGAAAAGCAAAGTATTTGGAATAACTTTTATTTTTTTATTTTTCTACAAAATATCCTTTTAGCTCTATATATTTTTCCAAGCGTTTTCTCAAGATTCTTAACGCGTTCAAAAAATACGATTTCGGAAATTCCTCAAAATAGGCTTGGTTTGGGAAATAAATCCATCGTTCACTCCAAACCCTTGCTAACCAGGTAATTTTTTAAAATTTGGTTGTAAAAAAAATCCCTGTGTCAAAATTTTAAAACCCCGATTGAGCTTTGTGGAGTTTGATTGTTTGTATGTAGCCATTTGTCGCTTCAATTTAAAACCTTTCTTCAACCTAACTACACTCAAAAAAACCTTAGTAGGTGTTCCTACTAAGTAAACGAACGTAAGTAGGTGTTCCCAGGCTGAAACAGGCTTTATTTCCCTACATCTTAAAATCCATTTCAACCTGTGACGCCCTGACTTAAGGCTATCTAGGTTGGTATGGATTTTAAGATGTAGGGAAAAAAAACCTATTTCAGCTTGATAGCACCTACTTGCTTTCGTTTTAGTGTAGTTAGGTTGAAGAAGGTTTTAAAAAAGAAACGGAAAATGACAACATCAAAAGAATCAGGCTTCACAAGACTCATTCGGATTTCTTAAAATTTCGACTCGGGAGACCTCTATAATCAAGACAACCCAAGTCGAAATTTTAAAATCCCGATTGAGCTTTGTGGAGTTTAATTGTTTGTATGTAGTCATTTTCCGCTTCGATTTAAAACCTTCTTCAACCTAACTACGCTCAAAAAAACCTAAGTAGGTGCTAATAGGCTGAAACAGGGTTTATTTTTAATACATTTACGTAAATATTAAAATCTAGTTCAACCAATATAGCCTCAAGTCAGGGCCTGTTAATTTAAATGGATTTGAAGATGTAGGAAAATTTATTAAAATAAAGCCTGTTTTAGCCTAATAACACCTAGTTAGGTTTTTTTGAGCGTCGTTAGGTTGAAAAAGGATTTTAAAACAAAGCGGCAAATGGCTACATACAAAAAATCAGACTTCATAAAGCTCAATCGGGGTTTTAACATTTCCACTAGGGTAGTCTTGATTAAGAGGTCTCCGAGTTGAAATTTTAGAGAAATCCGAATGAGTCTTGTGAAGTCTGATTCTTTTGATGTGGTCATTTTTCGCCTCTTTTTTAAAATATTCTTCAACCTAACTACGCTGAAAAAGAATGTAAGTAGGTGCTATTAGGCTGAAACAGGGTTTATTTCCCTACGTCTAGAAAACCATTCAACCTAGATAGCCTGAAGTTAGGGCGTAACAGGTTGAAATGGATTTTAAGATCTAGGGAAATAAATCCTGTTTCTGCTTAGTAGCACATACTTACGTTCATTTTCAGCATAGTTAGATTGAAGAAGGTTTTAAATCGAGGTGGCAAATGACCACATTAAAAGAATCAGGCTTCACAAGGCTCAATCGGGGTGTGTAAAAATTTGACTCGTGTTTTTTTTTTTTTTTAAATTGGAGTGTTTAATTTTGATTTTTTTACTAACCCCCGGACAAAATATTCCCATGACAAAAAGTCGTCATAGAATAACTGCAAATCGTATTTCAAGCCTAATTTTAGCCAAATGTTAAAACATTTGGTTTTGGGTAAAACTTGGCTAAAACGCGGTGTTGGACGTGCACATTCAGTCAATGGATGAAATCGGGTAAACGAACAATGACTATAATTTCTTTTGGTGGAGGCTCCCTAAACCACCGCCAGGGAGACTCCCTGCACTCCTTTGGCATTAATTAACACAATATTTTCGGATTTAGCACGAACACATGGGGGTCAATTTAAAACTATTTCAATAAATTATTGGGGGTCAATTTAACAAGTTCTTACTAAAAATTATTACATATAAAATCTTTTTTAGTGAGGTTTTCAAATTGCATGAAATACTTTATCGCAAATATTTTTGCCATGGGCATATTTTGTCTGAGATATTTTGTCCGGGGATCAAAATGCCTGATACCTAATCTCCAGTTGTTGTTCGTCCTTTTTCAAAGTAATTGATGTAAAAAATGTCTCTTGCACCCCAAAAAAGTATAGTCATAACCTTTTTTACCATTTTCATCACGTTCAGATCACTTTTGTCTTGAAAAATTTACTGTTTTGACTGTTTTTTTGAAGTTATACTTCTTTAGGCACGTTATGAAAAATTGATGAGAGTGAAATTTTTAGATGGGCGGCCATCTTGAGACAAAAATTAACAAAATGAAGTTGGCCACAAAACCACTCGGTTTCTTGGCGTGCGTAATTTGAATTTTTGTTTTATTTGTTTACTTATTTTATATTTAAATTAAAAATAATTATATATACAAATGACACATATTATTAAGAAATTAGTTATTACTTTTCACGAATTTTGCAGTAGCTGTTAAATTATTTTGAGGTTAGTGATGAAAATGACGTCTGCATTGCATGCATATTCTTAGTTATTACGAAATCTCATATTCTGAAATGATTCAACCATCTTAGAATTATAATTAAGTAAAACAAGATAAGAATAAGATTAAGATATTTACTTTGAAAAGTAGCTACTTACTTTATTTCGCAATTTCTATGAAGCTTCGTTTTCATGGAATGCATAAATTGTTAACCAGAAAAATGATCCTGACAAATGTTTTTAACGTCTGGCAGCTTCCTTTGGATATTATTTATTGATATAAATTAAAATATTATTTTCTTAATTTTATTTTTAATAATTATATCTTTAAATATATATATTATTAATATTATTTAATATTAATTTATAATTTTTAAAAATTGATTTTTTGAATGCAATTTATAAAAACTAATTTTTAATGATGCCAAAGAAGTATAACTTCTCACGCGCGTACATAAGTACACGCAACCACTTTTATTTGTCTTTGGCGTATGGTGGTGAATCAATGTTTCATTTACAAGTTTATCGATTATTTCAGATGTAGTCACCTTTTCTGGACATCCCGAACAATGTTAATCTTTTATTGATGTGCAGCTAAGCTTAAATTTATGTACCCCATTATAAATTTTAGCAAACGCAGGAATAGATGTACCATGAACTTCATCCAACTTAGCTTTAATTTTCTTTGGTGTTAAGCTTTTCAATTACAAATTTTATCACTATTTAAATTAAATTAGTCAACGATGAAATTTTAACTACACCATCGATAAATATGAAGATCAAGAAATCTTTTGAAAAACAAACAATTTTAATGGATCATCGGTCTGTTTTTAAATTTTCTAAGGACTTCTTGAACGATCCTCGTATCACTACACATTTTATAGCGATTTCTGGTACACACTTACCTTCCAAACTTCATGTTCGTAAAGCCAATACATTTTGAGTAAAATGGTTGTGATATAAACCCAAGCAGACTAAAAGTATTTTATAGATTATTTTGTTGTATTCATAAAAAATATTTGGTCATTAATGGAGAATATGAAAGTAATCGTGCTGTTTATATTATTAAAATTTTTAGCAAACCATTCAACTTAAAGAGAAATATTTGCATTTGAAATGTTTTAAGTGCTCCTTTAAATATTATTAATGCAAACTAAAGAATTGTTTTGATATTGTAAATATATCCTTTTTATGAGTACGACCCATTGTCTGGTTTTTGTATAGTTAAATCAGTTTGGTCTGGACAATGATCAGTCGTGTACAAGACCGAACATGCAAAGGGATCACTGACCCGTTACAGACGTGACACACATCCCAGCTATGGTAAAGATGAGTTGAGAATCATCATAGTGAAAGTCTGTCTTCTAACTCGAATAAATTCATAACTTGATTTAAAGATCGATAGTTGTTAGAAATTAAAAAAAAAAAACTTTTCAGGATTAGATGCCGGACCTGAAGGTTTTGATCGAACGGATGCACTTACAAAACAACCACTCGATTTTGACCAAGAGGAAGAAACGCGAAAAAAAGAAACTTCCAAATGGTTGGAGCATCATTTTGGTTCCGAATCACAGTCATCAAAAGATTCGATCGGTGACGAAGAACTTACTGGTCCTAAGACAAGTTATTTTAATGTAACTATAAAATCAAAACCACGCGTTGGCAAACCTGAACCAACATCTCCCATTAAAACTGAACCAATACCTTCAAAGTCTTACGTAGCAACAGTCAATAGCTCATCGAAAATGTATACACCCTCACCGGAACCGAAACCTTTAAACGGTAGGTATTTTCAAGGTGTTAGCGAATGGTCGGAACGTCGATATGAAGAAAATAGGAATCGATCCCCACAAATAACGTTCGACGATAAGGATGTTAGTCGAAAAGTAATGCATTACGGAAGTATTGATGAGCTTGAACGATCCTCGCCCCGTTTCACAAATGGAGAGCGAACAATTAAAAACGGGAATATAGAAACAGTGTCTCCTTATTATAAAAATAAATACAACGAAGATATTCCTGAACGAGAATCTCCGTTTCAACCAATTGATGAAAACAAAATAAATTATCGATCGGTGAAGCAATCATACACCGAGCACGGAGAAGTGAAACGTTTTGGAAAGCATTTAGATGAAGATGAGTTCGGCGTTCCAACTCCACCTCAAAGAAAACGGGGCACGGATCGAAAGCAGAGAACGTCAGATGATAGTCGTTATGATAGTGGTTATCGAAGTCAATCTCGTAATGAAATGTCATATCGTTCACGAGATAGCAAAGATGAATCTCCCATTGAAGAGCCACCACCAGATTATTCACCGCCACCTGTTGTCACCCCATCGCCGTCACCTTCTCCGCCACCCCCAGTAAAAGATAAGAAACTATATCAACGCACACGTTTCGCGGCTGATATTCCGCCAACAGTGAAACAACCGGCACGCCAAAACACGGGCAACATAATTGGGCAAAGCATACGAAAACTGGTTGGTAAAATTCGATCGGCCAGCGCCGAAAGAAAAGCCAAACAAAAAGCAAAGCGAATGTCCTCGAGATCTCCGTCGCCCCATCATTCTAGACATAGTCCAACGTATCAACAATTCAACGTCATTGACAATAATATTCCACCACCTGTTTGCGATTCGAATAATCGACGTCATTATGAGGTAGGCGGCACAAATGAAAAACAGGTTTCCTCAACGCTGTATCGATCGCGGTCTTCAGATCAAAACATGACAGACACGAGGAGACAACGTGGACGTACATCATCTCCAGTTCAGCGATATTATCTTGGTGAAGACCCATTTGGTGGTAGTATTTATGGACGTGAAAATAAATACGATGGCGTAAAACCGTTTCGATCCAGTAAAAAGCATTCATCAAAATACAATGGATATCAAAAGCACAACTATCCCGACGAAGACTATTCCCGGTGAGTTTTTTTTTTTTAGTTATTAATTTGATAATTTACATTACTAGCAGTAACCCGTGATTTGACTCGCGTTAATTATTAATGTTTACTCGTTTGATTAGTCATGATCAAGGTAAATAGTTAAAGAAAGAAAATTATCCGAATTTCAGTTGTTGTACTTACAGCCCTTAAAATTAAAAAGTTATATTAGGCTTTTTTTTTCACCCATCCACATTTAGTTACAACATTTTTTGGTCATAAATGAAAAATTTGAATGAAAAGAAAGTATAAACTCTAAATAAAATGTTATTTAATCAAAAGGTTAGTAGCTAAAACTTAAATCATGACATTTTTTTTTATTCATAATATAAGAATAAAATTTAAATTTGAAATAGCCAAAAGTCTGATTAGTTAATATTAAAGGTGAAAAAAAAAATGGTTTTTAAAAGGCCGTCAATTTTTAAATTTAAGATAAATGTGTTCAAACGCTAACACTTTCATTTTGTAACTAATTTTTGCAATATTATTAAAAACTGAAAATTTCGGAAGAACTTCTAGAGAGTTAATTTACTCTAGAGTATGGCCCAGTTTGTATTGAGTTACATTGATGATACCATATTAAGTTTGCACAAGGTTAAGAGAGACTGACTCGCAATTTAACCACCTACTAGCTCTTGTTTGCACCGTGATACATAAATTACTCGATACGGGTTCTTTCCTTGTACAGGACTGAAAATGTTGTGGGAGAAGCAGGTTTTATGTCTTTTAACTTTTTGTTCAGTCATTGGAAATCGCTCATAGAAATCGTCTATCTAAAATTATTACATTATAATTTTTTATATCTATCCATTAACTTAATAAATACTAAAAATGAAGTAAGAACGTTCGTTAAAATTTTTTTTGTGAAAAAATCTTTTCTACGTTTAGTGATTCAATTTCTGAAGCATTTCTAGAGTTTCTTTAGTATTAGTTTTCTTTTAACTTTGTTCAAGGAAACCAACTTATGACTCATTTATAAATCTTATAAAAAGTATAAAATGTAAGAAACCCATATAAAAAATGTAATTGATGTGAATGCATTACACCAAAAGATAGAATTTTAATTTTATAACTCTTGTTGTTTAGAATATCTTTAGATCAAAAAATAATTTAATTCCTTTATTTTGTTTAAAAAAAATGAAGTTTTTTCAGTCAGATTCAGTCAAAAATACTTGCAGAGACTGACTGAACATTTTAACTATCTGGCTCGCAACCTCCTGGATAATTCCAAAGGCTAAATCGCGTCTCATTTCTGGAGTTACCTTTCAGAGCAAGGTTGCTAACTTAGGGGTTTATACCCCCAAATTTAGGGGTTCAAAGAGACGAATGGGATTTTAAAAGGTGTCATATTTTAGGGATATTTTCAGGGTTATTTTTAATTTAAAATATTCAATTTTTTTAATTTAAAAATATGATTATGTGATTTTATAGGCTCGGAAATAACCAAATCTAGTTAATAACATTCATTTCTAAAATAGCGGCTTAGTGACATCCAGTACGGTTGCTTGTTGCAAAAAATTCAGAGTTAAATAAAAAGCGAATGTCACTTTTATATGGTATTTGCCGGTGTTTACCTGGGTTAGCCTTAAATATAAACATACTTATGAGAATTAATAATTATAATATTTTTTTAGGGGAATTCCCCAGTAATTGTAAAGTTTTTAAGGGTTTTTGATTGTAGATTTAGGGAGAAAAGTTTTTGAGAGTGGGAACACTGTATCAGAGAACCACTAACATCTTAAGGTACCCCTTTTAGGGGGATGCGGTCTCCTCCACCTGTACAATCATCAACTTTGTTTAATGTTCAGGGACAAATTGCAAATTCATAAAGCGGAAAAAAATTAAAAGTCTTTGTTTATCCTTATCATACGATACGTGACATTTTGGCGCCGCTGTTTTGGCGCAGGGCGTTTTCCCACGGAGGTTTTCGCTCCATTGTACCGGAGTTTTAAGACTATGCCATGGTGGTTTTTATTTGAAAAAAATGAAAAGCCTCCGTTTATCCTCATCATACGTTACATGACATTTTGGCGCAGGGCGTTTTCCCACGGAGGTTTTTGCTCCATTGTACCGGGGTTCTAAGACTATGCCGTGGTGGTTTTTATTTCTTGTTCAACTTTCGGCATTCCTTTTAAAATATCAGTGGCGCCAAAACATCCCGCATCAAAGTGGCGGCGCCAAAACGTCCAACTTTGCTCATCATATAATAGGAGATTCACAAAGACAATTATCTGAACATTTCGTGCGTTTGGCTTGCCTTAATCCTCTGCATATATGCGTGTTTAGTTCTCCGCTCTATTTCCTAAAGATAGCACAATTTTTACCACGTTTTGGTCGCATAAAAAAAGAAAATTCAAATAAAAAATCCGTGGGGTCACTATGACCCCATTGAGGGTTTAAAGACCTTATTAGGAAGCGTTAAAAACTTCAAAGATTAAATCCCAAGTCATTCATTTAATAAAAAATATATTTTCAAGAAACTTAAAATAGCTCTATAAAATATACTAACAATTAATACAAAACTTATTGTCGTATTGTCTGAAAGTAAATTTAGTTGGTTGAACAAAAAAAAAACGAGTGGGAATCTAGGAAGTGCATTATATAGCTCATTGAATATATAAGTATGTAAGTCTCATTATACGTTGTACTGGATAAATAAATTAAATTGACAATACTTATATCAAGTCAATATTTATAAGAAGATACTGTTCGCAGAATACAATTTTCTCGAAGATCCTTTTTTGTAGTTGTTTACAATTAAATTATTACAAAATATAAATTTAAAATATGCAATGATTTCAAATGAATAGTATTACTATAGTATACAAATATTTTACGAGTGAATCAAATTACTTGTTCTTTCGAAATTATAAATGCAAATCGTATTCTGAAGTAAATACCTTGAAATAATTGAAATTTTCATTCGATGATCTGCCTGAATCTTTACTTGTGGCTAGCGATAATTATATTGTAAAATATTTTGATCGTATATTTTAAACCCACGCGAAATCACTATTTTTGGAGACTCTGTTCCTATTTTTAACATTATGAACATTCCATATGATTGATTCGATTATTAATGTAAATGTAATACAGGAACAAAAAGTTGTCAAGGTATTTTATCTTGAAACTTTATTAGAAAAAATTGAATGTTATCAAATTATCACTCTACGTACATCCTACACGTCACCGTTTTTAGGAATAACCACATTTCCGGCACAATGTATTGTAAAAATGTGTTTCATAAAACAAATATACCAAAAAAAAAAAGATCCTTGGTTTTATAAAATTGAGAGATTAATTTTAATTAAAATATCAATAAAAATATGATATTTTTATTAAGAATTAACTTATGGGTGGTAAATGTCTAGTTAAAATTGCAACAAAAAACACTTTACTAAGAATTTTATGAAATTTTTTTAGTGTACTAAAGAATATCTCCGACTTTGTTCGATTTTAGTTACAATGACGTGATTTTGTGGATTTAATTTTTAAACGTTTTAAGAGATCCCCTTCAGTCGGTTTTGTAGTAGTTTTTGAGTGTGACTTTATATCTTTTAAATGTAAGCCTAAGTAGCTGGAAAATCAAATAAAGTGCCTTAAAAATCAAGTAAAGCGTTTCCTATAAAAGTATGATAATTTACAATTAAAGACGATATATACTATGGTCATTTACAGATTGGCCAAATTAAAAGTGATGCTTCAGAAATTATATAAAATACTTAAGAATATCTCAATCTTTTTACTGTGTTTTTATTCGAGTATTCGAAATGAAATGATAATATATTGATTGAATTCCGAGTTATTGTTCTGTTACCAAAAAAAGCGTTGTGCTTAATATGGCCAACAGGTGCACACAAACTTATTACCTCCTTCCCTATAGAACCTCTTTTATTGGAATTTTCTCAAGAAAAAGTTTAGAATAAAATTTCTAAGCTTTGATAAGTCTAATAATCATAGGAAGTTCAAAGAAAACCGTTTCTGTTGTTTTTGAAAAATAATTGGAAGAATCCGGAAACCCATGGAATGGAACTTTCCTTTTAGTCGATTTTAATCAAAATTTTCGTGGAACAACTAAATAAATAACGAAAGTAAAATTCAAAGAATTTCGGATTAAGATTTTTCCGGACACACACAGATATTTTTTTAAAACCACTTTTTCGGAATCAAGAGGCCTCAAAATGTGAATTCCATTGATAATTTGATACTGAAAATTCATCTCGATTCCAAAAAATACTTCTTTTGCTATAATAAACGGTTAGTAGTAAGAGGAAGTAGTTTATTGAAAAATATCGTAAATATCCATGTTTAAATTTCCAGATTTTCTACTATTTGAATTTGGTCTCTGAGGTTCAGTCATAGTTCAATGAAATAGTACCACTATTTTACGTTTAACGTACGGTAAATAGTCAAACTCTTTATTAGTCAAACTCGTAGATTAGTTATAAAGCTATTTAACTAGTAAATAGTAAAGCAAGTATTGTAATCGGGTCTTTTTGATTTCGAGGTTGCGCTAGAAATACACGTTTTGAGGTATTGTGAATCTAAAAATGTGATTAAAAAAACGGGTCCAACAAATTCTATTACTCCTGCTATCAATTTCTTAAGCTCAACAATATATAAAAAAAATGTTTTCCTGAGAAAATTCGAATGAAAGGTTTTGGGGTTAAGGGTGGAAGTTTGTATAGATACAGAGGCTGCAGTATGCATGTAGAATTGTGTTTTGTAATATATTAATAATATATAATATATAACTGATATATATATATAATATAAATAATATATATTATATATAAATATTACTCAATTTAAAATTCTTTTTTATCCATCATGGGTTTTATTTATGTTCTTTTAACCAAAAGCGAGTTTCATGCAAAAGAAAGTACTGTGACGCGTCACAGCAGATATTTTTAATTTCAGTTAATCCTTAGTTTCTATCTAACTATATATTGTGTGCGTATTTTTATCCTTATGTGTCGAACTTCTAATTGAGATCACTTAAGGAGAAGCATTTGCTTTGATTATTTTATTCAGAAGATTATCCTCGGTAACCTTAATTTTAATTTTAATTTTATAAAATCCAATGCTCTGATGAAGATTTTCTGATTACTCTTATCAAACAATAGATAAGTAAAACTCCCACCTCGATAATTCGAACGTTTACTGAACTGAACTATAGATAAGATAACTATAGATTTATGGTTTCTGGGAGTTTGATTTATCGATAGCTCACTGTATGAAAAACTCAATGATGATAATTGAAACGTTTACGTTTTAAAATATTTATTACAGTTGTGTAATAGTTTTTAACACTGTTTAGTCGGTTAAAAAGGTTTTCAATTTTAATTCCCATTCAATGGTAAAATTTTTCTTTTTTTAAATTCTGTTTTTTTATATTATATTTCAAAAAAGTAAATCAATTCCTAATTTCATTTTCTTACACCGATTTTCTGTGAAAAATGTTCAAAGTTTCCCTGTTACAATAACAATAAACAAACCTATTAGTAGATAAATAATAAAAAATTAATAAAATTAAAGGTCGTATTAAAAGATTCTGTTTATAAGGAAAATAAATTTTATTTTAGAAGTCTTACAATGGCGTATGCTCAATTCGAAGGACCAAATCAAAGTTAACGCTACCATGAGTATATTTATAATAACCATAGATAATAAAAATAGAACAGAATAATAAATAGAATCTAGAATTCTAGAGTCTAAATTATTGGTGTAAAAAGAGTTCAATAGGTATATATTTTTAAATTGTGCAACTCACTCGTCATTTTTTTACATTAAAATTAATTTTAGAGTTTTCAATATACCAAAGAGCTGATCATTACCAAGAGTCCTTAAAAGCCGATTTAAATTCAATTCGTATTTACACTAGGTAATGTCAATTTTCAATGCTGTCATTATGAAATCATAAAACGCATATGTGACGTCACATTTTTTATTGAGATAATATCATACGAAAACACCATCCCAATTATTGACTTTCCCGCTATATCAAAAGCGTTCTTCCATACAAATCTTGAAAAGTACAAACGCAACACAAAAATCAAATCGATTAAACCGTTCGCAAGTGATGTCTTTGCTTACCTATGGCAATTCATTTTCATATAATATATAGAATAATATAGAAAATTTCTAAATCTTTATTTTGTATTTAAAAGATACATTACTGTAAAAAATTTAAATAGAAAAGATAAAATTGTAATATTTGAATTTGTTTTTCAGAAATCACAGCAGTACATTGGGTCGTTTCAGTAAATCGACTAGCCGCTTAACGTCAAACGGAGACACAATTGATTACAGCCGCACTGCACAGACCTTACCTAGAAACATTCACCACAACGAAACTGCATATAAAAGCGCTAAACATTTATCACACTCTCCTCCTACAAGACTGTCGAAAAATAATCATTCCAACAGTACAATAAATGTTTCTTTTATCAACACAGTTTCACCTCCATCTTCAACAATATCCGTGAATCGACCTATAGTGAACGGTGGCCCAGCAAAACCAGCGCGAACTTATAAATCAGCATTATCACGAAGTAAAAGTTTTAACGTGAACGTTGGAGATATAAAGCCGACAAATCTCATAAAAACACGAAATGTGCATAGTAATGTTTATAAAAGTAATCCACATTTGCACCGATTGGAAGAGAACCCAAGTCAGCTGAAGAGTCCTGGAATTGTGTCAAGTATTAGTAGAAGTCAACGAGATTTAAATGAAGCTATAATTGAAGAAGATCATAAAGAAAACTCTTATACGAATACATTTCAAAAGAATGGAACTTATGAAGACGGTTTGAGCAATAAGAGGATTTTTTTGAAAGGTCTCGCCGATCGAGCTCCCGAGCTATACAGAACCTTACATGGAAATGAAAACGAGGAAAATTCTTATATACGAGGATATGGATCAAGATATTCCAACACGCGGAATGACAGTTATCAAACATTGCCAAATCCAAACAATAAATACAAGTCATCAAAAAATGAAAATGGTTACGACAAATATGCAATGCGAATGAAACATGACTCACCGTATAAAACACCAATAGCGAAAATTGAAAGTAATTACAACACCCCCGTGGTACATTCGGTTGTTCGACGTGGTAGTAACAGCTCTGATTATTCTGAAACCTATCACATTACCTCCAAATCAGCCGATCCAAAACGGCCGAGTGTTACAGATACTGTAAAAAGTTTTTCCAAAAAAACGATACCATCGAAAGATGGCCGTTCATTAGAAACGATCGAATCCACTGAAACCAAAACGATCACAAAAAGTCGATTTTTAGGAGAGCCCGTGTCCACGTCCACCTATAAATATCTAGAAAATGGTAGAAGAGCGTCCCCAAACGGAGGTGTTGTGATTGAAGTCAAAAATGACAACTATCGAAAATAATTTGATCAACTTTCTCTTCATAGTCTCACGTTCAAAAGTTATTTTCTTTTTTAATAAAATTAAACACAGAAGTAATTTTTAAATTTTTGAATATGGTGCTATTAAACCATTAAATGTTGACTTTTAATTTTTATAAACTGTAATTAACAATTTAAAAAAAATACGATTATTACTTTTATTTAATATAAAATATTCATGCACAGTTTATTTAAAAAAATGTGCCAAACGTTTTCTAATCAAAATGTATATAATATATTTTATAATATTTTGCTTTATTCATAAATATATTAATAAACATGTTAATTTTCTTTGTACTGAAAATATTTTTTTTTTAAACTGATCCATTGTATACAATTTTTATATTCTTATTTAAATACAACTGGGTTACAATGTTCGCTGCTATTCATATTTATAATACGAATGTGTTAGCATGGCTGGATAACATAGAGAGAAGCGCTTAAATCGCCAAGTATGAGGATGAATGAGAGAATATTTTAATGTTAGGTTTTCAAATCAGAATCATCAGGTAGCGCGCATGGATTCGTCTAGTGGTGTTCAGGCTCTTTCAGAAATTCTATGAATACTAAATGCGAGCTTTTCCACTGTTGCTTCTCTTCTAGCGCTCTATTACTTCATCATTGGATTCACTACAAGAACACAGTTGAATGCAGGCCCGTATTCACACAAAAAAGACTTTAGTATGACCGGAGGATAAAATTAAACCAACCTTCTATATTTAATATTTAATTTAATTAAAAGACTTTTGATTTTTTCTATTTAAGAAACATTATAAGAATTTTTATATTATTAAAAGGATTATTAAGTTTAATATAGAAGGTAAAATAATAAGATTAATTTTAATTAAAATAATGAAGCAACACGGGAAAAAATGTTTTTGTATAAACATATATTATCATATATAACCATGTCTGAAAGTTGGAAAAGGTATAATCATATATAATTATATATGATTAGAAAAAAAAATTTCCTGAACAATCACTTACTACAAGCAAAAGCACATTTTTCGGGAGTAATATTATAAAAACTAAATAAAATAAAATAAAAAAACACCAAGTATAGCGATAAATAAAAAATATAACAATATAAGTGGGTGCCAGACAAAAAATATATTTGTCTAATCATATATAATTATATATGATCATACTTGGCCAATTTTTAGATCTGATATTATTAGACAAATAAATATATATGATTAGACAAAATAATTTTTTCCCGGGAAATTACTTATGAAAAACTTCACGTTTGATAATTTGAAAAAGAGCTCTTCTGGTAAGAAAACTAAGCCCAAATAAACTTGATTAGTTTATCGTACGACACAATTATTATGTTTTGAAAGAAAAAATAAAATTGAGGAACTAATTTATTAAGGTTGCAACCCTGTAGTGCCCATCTGGTGAAAATGAGTCAGGTGTTTAACTGGATGAGATGTATGTGTATAACGAACCGGGGATAGCAGAGGTAAAAAGCCACTTGAGAAGGATAAGAGGGTGCATACGCAACAAATATATGTAGAATTCAACCCCACTATATTTTAGCGAGTATTTATTAGTTAAGGGTCGGTGTAAAGTGAGAGAAAGAAGGTTTGTAGCGCAGTTGTATGAAGCGGATAATGTAAATGCTATTTGCATACCAACTATTCAATGAGCAGTGAAGATGTCTGCTATATGCACCAGTATGCACAATGATCTTCATTTCATTTTACGAATAATGCAACGAGTATTATTGGCTAGTCATTTTGAAAATAGAAACGGAATTTTCTTAAAAGGCTCGAATGATATTCTCAACTGAAAATTGCATAATCAATTTGGCTATTTTACATTTTTACTGTATCTTAGATATAACCGAGAGCAAGTGAAACGAATTATGCATGCAGGTACATATAATACGAGTACAAGTCATACATGTTATACGCTTCATTATTTATATCCAGAGGCATTGAAAAAGGAAAATAATCTTAACGTTTGCCATGGTGTCTTAATCTCGACCCTTATCAATTTATATATAACCTATATCAACTTAATCTTAAATATAATTGCAAAATTAGTTTTATTTTGAGAAGTTTTTTTCGAACATAGTCGGAAGAGAGCACTATGAGCAACCATTCATGAGAGAGAGGCTCGAGAATTTCTCTCAGTGACATTTTTTACATTTATCGTTACAAATACTTATCTTAAATATCATCTTAAATTAAGGGATAAAACGCTCTCTTAAGAAATTTATTACGCTACATTGGAATAAACATTGATATTATTTACAACATTACATTAAGACAACATTTTTACAGTATTTCCTTTATTTATCATGGCTCAGTTATTTGGTAGTTTTACCTGGTAAGTTTTCCGGGTGTTTTAAAAATTTGAAATTTTATAGATTTCGATGTGCTCTTTCCGAATTTCAACTTCGTCACCTCGTTTCTTTGCCGCTTACACCACCGTATTGGAAAATTCCACCTATAACACTTTTTCTGAATAATAACTCCTTTCCGACTCATTTTAAGGCAAAACATTTCAGTACAAAATGAAAGTAGAGAAAATTTCCTACAATTTTTGTAGTAATCTGTTTTTTCATAAAATCAGAAGTTTTGGCGTACGAGTGCCGCAAACTTTTATGCATCTAAACCGAACCTATGACATTATAATACACACATGCATAAAATATACTGTAACGTTTTTTACGGGTTTTTGGTTTAATGACGACAAATGTATTTTTTAACAAATTTTTATTTATTTATCTTACACTTTGTACACTTATTCGCTAATTGTCACTGTTTATATTTCATCATACGCACTGCACTGTTACACCTTATTTAACAATGTTCACGATTTATTTATCACTCGCGATTCACTGTTTACGATTTATCACTTCCGATTTATGTTTCACTGTCGTTGATGATTTATTTCAGACTCCATTATTTAAGACTGAACTGCTTGTGCTTGTCTTCCCCTCATATAAGAACTCGGAATTCTTCCATAACATTCGATTCTATTATTCCTATACAAAAACTTTCTTTTTTCTTGGAACAATTCATTGCCAAAACTTTCAATTTTTCTTGGCACAATAGAATGTGCTAAAAGCTCCGCTATCCCTTTAATTCACTGAGTTATCCTTTTGTTCAAACCCTCGCGGCAGGTGGTTTCAAGGACTTTTAGAGAACTTTCTATAGTTTCTAGAAATTTTGCAAGTTTTCTCCCCATCCTACAACCACGTCGCTCCCATTGGCTGGTTGGTTGGCTTGGTCCATCCACGGCTGAGATAGTTCGAGGAGCAGGTGGCACGTCCACGTTCACAATATGGCGACACTCCTCCATCTTTAAGATCCTTAGATTGTGACAATACATTACACAACACAGTTAATATTGAGAGTCCCGGGTAGATGAGATGTATAAAAGTTTACGGCGCTCGTACGCCAAAGCCGTTGGTCTTACGAAAAAAAAGAGTTTATAACATAAATTGGGATTAGCTAACGTTATTCTCTCTAAGTGAGGATCATCACTCACTGCCGTACTTCAGGTACATTTTGTGTCTATTACTTCTAAAATATGTGACGAATCCTCAGTCTGGTAAAGAGATATTAATCTGATCGTTAACGTAGCGTCGCGATAGGCTCCCAGACGGTTTTTCCTACCCTGTGTAGCTTCGTTTGTATTGTTACCCATTTCTTTTTCAATAGCTTCTAACATGTTTATAGATAACTGTTTGGTGGCCCTTTTATATCATGCGCATATTTTTTCAGTCTTGACCTTCTGTTGTCGCACTTGAGGTGCTTTTTCAGCTTTGCTGTTTTCTGTTATTTTTCGGTGAGACAGAATCCAGGAGGTAACCAGGTTATTTTTCTTTCTTTCCAATTCGTTTTATGGGTTGGGATTAGAGATCGCACCAATGACTGAACATCACTTAACATATGACTTAACATAAGTTCAAATTAGGATACAGTGATACTCGACATACGAGTTTAATTCGTTCCGCAACCTTGCTCGTATCTTGAATTACTCGTATCTCGAAACAAATTTCCCCTTACAAAACAATTGAACTACCATTAATCCGTTCCAACCCCCAAAATGTCACCCCAGTTATTTTTGTTACGTGGTTTTTGAATAATAAAAACGTATTTATAAATGACAAATATTTATTGTACAAAAACAAAAAAGAGAATGTAAAGAAATAAATTAGATATCCTCACTGGTCTTTGCCTTTGTCGCTACATTTTTCTCACTTTCACCTGTAGACCGTGTAGAAAAAAATATGTCTAAGCTGGTTTGTTTTTTTCTCTCCTCTCAGAATGTTCCGGAAATGAGTTAGACAAGTGTCATTAAAAAGATCAGATGCACGACCTGTTGCAACTTTTTCTAGGTGTTTCTTTTCCACAAACTGTGAAACTCTCTCCCACATTCCTAAGAACTCCTTTATTTCACTTGTAGAAATAACCTCCTCCTCCTCTGACTCCTCGAAACCAATTTCTACCGGCCAACTTGCTAAACCGAACTCGTATCTCGAATTTTGCTCGTAACTCAAAGCAAAAAATCATTCGCTCGCCGGCTCGTATCTTGAAACACTCGTATGTCGAGGTACCACTGTATTTTCATGTTTTACAAGAGAACATCCTTCTGTTTATGTAATATGTGTTAAGGGATTTTATATTTAAACTCCTTATTATGTATTTATTATCATAACACAACCATAGTTACCATTAAAGATTGATTCGTCGGTGTATAATATTTTGGTGAGGTTGGGATATGAGGGTGTCTTTGATATATTTTATTTTTCAAGTAATTGTTTAAGTATAGATAAGTTAACATTTTTGAATAAGAATCAAGGAGGAATTGGGTTAATTTGAGAGTCAAATATTGTGATATTTGTAAGTACCCTAATCGATTTTTTCATGTATTTGAACACTCGTATAAAGACTGAGGTAATAATTTTCTATAGTTTCTTACGGATTTATGCATGCAACTGTTTCTAATTGCATATAATCTTGAAAATTTCAATCTTATAGAGACTTGTTCGAGAATACAGGGGGTTGCTAGTTGATGTTTTATTTAGGACTTAAGTTATTATAAGCACGAATGTTTTTAAACGTCTTAAAAATAAACATTGTAAAAGCAATAAAATAAAAAAAGCCACATCACTATGATATATAAAGCAATTAAATGGATGATATCAGTAAATTCAATTGTAGGATTATGAATAATGAAAAAACTTTTCACTTTACACGAAAAGCGAGCTCAGCCATAACGAAAACTGGACCAGACGGAATTTCGTTACGAAATTCATCCTTCCTTTCAGTTATCTTCGTTTATTTGATTTACGATGCAAACTTAATCGGCTAATTGCCATACATAATTAATACGACCCTCTATGAATTAGAGAATTGACGATGATCGTCTAGAAACACACGAACGAAATGAAAACAGGGGACGAAAGCAAGGAGAAATAGGGGATGTTGGTCGAAAGTCGATCTCCGGACTAATAATAATCTTCTTCGCTAATCTGCACATATGTATGGCCGTAATAAAGTTGCATTTCTGAGTGCGAATCGTAATTTTAGAATTCATATTCGAATATATTATAATTCATTAGGAATTGTCAAATTAATGAATATAAATGAGTGAAAAGTCACTTCTCGCATATGCACGACTAATTAAGCTATCATGGATGGAGAAATTAACGAGTTCTTTAAATGATAAAACTTTTTGAAATAGGTACGTTTTTATGCAAGCAATGAAACGATCAAAGGAAAAATGAATAAAAAGTTCGGAATTGTTGGGGAAATTGAACGAATAGACAGGAAAAAAAGGAAACTAGTCATGTCAGGTTCAATGCAAGCTATTGGAAGATTCTTTGAGACGTAAAACTTGCTATCGTGTACTTTTGATGTTGGTTATACAACTTACTACTAAAAAAGCATAGTAAGTATATTTCTTCCTCTTTCTATAATACTCACAATAAAATTGAAAAGAAATAAAATATTCAACTTATAAAACATTATTATTATGATAATAGCTTTATGGCTTCGTTATAAACGTAACTTCCATTTTTTTTTTGTAAAATAAAGAAAAGTTGATTTTTCAATTTTCTTGAAATATAAATGTTTCAAGTTATCTGCGCAACGTTACATAACATTATCTTGGCTAAGGGGAGGTTTACCGTAGTAAGTATAGTAAAATGCTATATTTTTAAAGTTAGACATTTAGCTGGACAAAGGATTTCTTACTACTTTTTTTTTTATTTTTCCAAACCTTTTCCAATAGCGTGAGCGTTTTATATTTTCATTGATTTTTGCATTTAACTGTGAAACGAACAAACGTCGTTTTCTTCGGGTAAGTTTTTATTGAAGTATTCAATATTGACATTTGAAAATTTTCTAAAATTTAAAGTAGATAGGTACACATACACAGTTTCAAATATTGTTCGTCTTAATAAACTTTTTACGGTTTGTAACTGATTTGAAATCCAGAGGTAAATCTTTCATGTTCAAATTTTTCGATTGAACATTTGTTAAATATCGCAAAAACGTACATGTAACGTAAGTATACTATATATATAACACGTACATACATGAAAAATAGATGTATCTATCGAGTTGATCTCATTCTTCAAACTTACTTGCGAAGTTTGCTTTAAGATTACGAATAGAACTTGGAACGGACTGATGCATTCGTATCGAGAGACTGTAGAATGGGTAGTTTGCAGTTACAAAAGCTTTTTTGATTCTCTTTTCCAAACATAATTCATTCAACCGTCACAAAATAAGTCCTAAAACTAACATTCTCGTTAAAAAAAAGAAATTTCATAGGAAATTGCTGTAAAAAAAAAAACTAAAATCTAAAGAAGTATTGCAATTACAGGGAAACTATAAGCGATGCTCATTAAATCAGTTATTGATCTTTCAAACACTTTGTGTTGCGACGACAATTAAAACGACTTAAACCGTAAAACAAAAGCTCTCATGTTTTTTTCTCGAAGATCTCGATCTCGTGCTTTTATTGAAATGCAAATTCTCTGAAGCATCAATTCTTAACAAACTTCGGCATTAGCATAAAAGGGAAAATGAGGAGAAACATTTAATTCAAGACATTATCTAGAACACAATTTTGTCGCATTGATCAAGGATCGAATTAAGACAAAAATTAGGCAAATATTTAATAGTTACAAGCAAAAAAAAAAACACCTTGAAGAAATTATTTTTTCTATTTTTAACTAAAGTTATTTGAAAATCTAATTTAAGTTTTGTTCTAAAAATGTTACTAAGAATATAATCTGAACCATCCATAATTACGCCACACAAATTTAATTATTTTGTGTTTTATCACTTCGTCCTTGTCACACTCCGATTTGAATGCATTCTGCATCGATGAATGCCTTAGTCAGATTTATAAAACTCCTTTCTCTCTGATGTGACGTCATAAATTTGGCAGTTTTTTAACAAGTTAGTAATATTTTTAAGTTTTTTATTTACATAAAATTGTCGTGATTAGTTTTTAGATTTTGGCCTGCTCCTTGTCACCGAATTTTACGCATCATTGCGGTCAACTTCATCTTGTTAATATGTGATGATAAAATAGAACGCTACTTATGCTTCCAAAAACTGCGTCGCGATGCAGACGTCACTTTCATCACTAAACTCCAAATAGTATAAGAGCTACTACAAAATTCGAGAAAATTGATAACTTATAATTATAATGGGTAAATATAGTAATAACTTTAATTATTTTTAATTTAAATATAAAAATAAATAAATAAATAAGTAAATAAATGAAACAAAAATTCAAATTACGCGCGCCAAGTTAAAAGAAACCGAGTACTTTTGCGGCTAACTTCATTCTGTTAATTTTTGTCTTAGGATGTCCGCCCATCTAAAAATTTCACTCTCATCATTTTTTCATAACGCGCCTAAAGAAGTATAACTTCAAAAATAACAAGGGAATTCATTTTTTTTATTGTAGATCATATCATAAAAGCATCCAAAATTGTTATAATTTCCTTAACATATGAACCAAAGAAAACGAAGGGATGGTTAAAAAATTAGTTTTAAAAAACTTTTAAAAATGTCAACAGTTCCTTAATTAAGGTTTTTAACAACCCTTAAAATAATTAACAAGGAACCTGTTATGTGACGTAGTTATGAAAGTGTAAGTATTTGACCATATGTTTGAATCCCAGTGGAATCTTAGGATTTTATCTTAGATTTTTGAGTCCCTTTTGAATTCTACAGATGAGAAAACCTTAGGCTCAAAATTATTTTCTTATCTCTCATATTTTTATTTATCTCATATATTTTTCTCTTAATTAAAAAAAAAAAAACATATTTTAACCTATTTTATAATATGTTAAAAGTGATTTAAAATAACTTTATAATTACTTATCGTTAGCTTGTGCATACAAAACTATTCGTAAGTGTTCGAACAAATTACAAACTATAAAATTGCCTCATTAATTAAAAATAAATATTTAAATTACATTTTATAAGTGGAAAACTTGGCGCTTTCGGTCAACAATATAAAGGCCTGAAGGAAAATTATTTCATCATTTGAATACTGTGTTACAAGTTCAAATGCAGTTGAATGATCTAAAGAATCTAATTTAAGTTGTGTAACTAGAAAAAACCGTGAAGAACGAGGAAAAAAATTTAACTAGAATTACTTTTCCTTCTATACGTAAGAAAAATATTCATAAAAAGAATAAAAACTTTTGCATATTTTCTAACAACATAACTCTCTAAACTTCTTTTTCCATTTATTCGTCCTCTCGATTTAGATTAAGTGGTGCTCTTGGAAACCAAATTACTGATGTCACTATTTAAATGATCAAGCCGCAGATAATTGTTGAACACAACAAAGCAAATATTTTTATTTTAAGTGAGCTGTTTTAACACATTTTTCAATGATTTTTAGTTCGTTATTAAACTCCATTTAAATGCAGATATAAAATTCTATGTGTAACTCACTACATTACATTGAATTAAAAATGTATGATCGTAAAATGTGCACCCCCAGAAAATTAAGGTACTAAGTAGTGATGTTTTACGGAAAGTTGTAAAAGAAGTTAAATATGGTGAAAGAAGTTTATACCGTAATATTACTAGTTTGTAACTTTACTACCTATCTAAATGTGAAACAGAGTAGAGGCGGAGCTTTCTTAACTTTTGACCATCTGGTAAAATTGAGGTAATTTTTTTATATCAATAGTCGTTCAACATAATATTGTAAAGCTTTTTATGTGTTACAAAGTTTACGATTAATTAGGCTTATATTTATTTCAATTATATATTTAAATACGTGAAAATTTTAATTTAGGATTTTTCTTTTGAAATTGATATGTGAGAAAATTTTTCTTCTCACCTCTATACTCCTTCATTTTATGCTTTCAAAGGTAAATAAGATATTTCATACAAAAACAAAATCTGCATGTCTCATTAAGTAATGACCAACTTAATATTTTTAATTCTAAATTCCGTAAGAAAACAGCTACTATTTTTACTACCACTTACCATTTTTCCAATAGTGCCAACTAAAATGGATATTTTTATCAAGTGACAATTACAGATGACAAACCTTGTAGACTTAAAAGTTCAGTGTAGCGTATTTAACAAGGATATTACTCACATTTCTTCGACTTCATAACTTATCCGTTGAAAAGTATTGAAATGACGATGTAACTAACGTCCTGTGAGTAGAAGCGAAAAAGAAAATGGATCTAGTGAAAATTTATATTACAAAGACATCTTTAAGGATTATACTGGAAGCAATAAAGTGGCTAAAATAAGCGCTTTTCATTTAAAACTATTAAACTTAAAAAAAATTACCAATAGTTAAATCGAGAATAAATTAAAACTAGATCAAATATTCGGCGTTATTGTACCCAACATTAATCACGTTAGTCACCAAATACCACTCGAAAAGCTCGGTAGCGTCATTGAAAATTAAAATCGGATAATGAACCCTGTTAACCGCAGTTACGGACAACATTTTAAGGATATAATCTTTGAGAAATAAATTTCAAGGATGGTTCTTGTGTAGCTTGTGTATTTTTCTTAAATGAAAGTTTTGTAGAGCAATAGCTACTTTAAGATACAAATTACTAATGTCTATTTGTTGATGGTAATTTTATTATTGACGCCCCGTGACCATTTTTACCATGTACCTGTACTGACCATATATAGTATTGTAACGTTTTTAAGGGTTCTTGGATTTATGTTTGAATGACGACAATTTATTTTTAACAAATGTTTATTTATTTACACTATTTACACTTTTCTACAATGATTAAGTTCACTGTTACAATAATCACCGTCACTAATTGTCACTTTCTGTTTATATTTCACTATATATACTGCACTGATCACAATTTATTTAACACATTATTTCATTGTTGATGATTTATTTATAACTCACGTTGACGGTTTGATTATCACTTACGTTGGCAATCTATGTATAACTCGGTTGACGATTTATTTATTACTCACGTGGACGATTTATGTATAACTTACGTTGACGGTTTGGTTATCACATACGGTTGACGATTTATTTATGACTGTCCTGCCTATGCTTGTCCGGGGATTATATAGGAACTCGGCCATCTCTCCAGAACATTCCTACAGCACTTATTCAGTTACTGAAATTCTTTATTATTTTGTCTTACAATCTGTCCTTTTCCCACCCATAAGGAATTGCATGTGGAAATCGCTGGAGGCTTTTGTCTTCGTCATTTAACAAGTAATCCTTTATCGGTCAAGCCCTCGCGGAAGGTGGTTTCAAAGCCTTATCTTTTTGAAAAAGAAGGTTCTAGACTACTATCGTTCCGTTGACTACGCCCCGCCTTTATCTATCCTTCACGCTCACACATCACATCCCTAAAATACCCAAAACGTCAATCAATAAACATTGACGAATCAAAAACCCCAAAGCACATAGAAGTTGGTTTTACTACGCGAAATTCCCAAAAATCCTATGAACTTTCACCTAAATTATCTACGGATTGGCTGGGTCAGCCCGCAATTATGTTAGCAGTAAGTAAATTTTAAAGAAATCATAAATTATTAATTAAAATTTGTGGATCCGTAAGGCTTGGGAATTCTTAAACTTTCCAATTGTTTAATCCACCACCAAATTCAGAATTACTGAAGGACTTACCTTGATGGTCGCCTCACTCGTACTAAGGAGAATTTTGTTCTGGAAAATAAATAATATGGACATTTTCACCAATGAATATTACACAATTAGATTTTAATAACTAACAAATACGACAAGGCTCGTTCTTCGACTGGCAGAATCAGAGTCCTCGATTTTTTCCATTTTCCTTGGCATCCAGTAGACCGCATCCTTGCTTGTTGCCCTCAAAGTTGCCGATTAACAACCAAATTTGACTTCTTTTTCCTCGACGATTCGAGGGCACCGGTTTTCTAATTGGGCCTTAAACAAATGGAAAAATTCTGTCCACCCTCACTTATCAAAACAAGCATTGAGAAATCAATCTGGTATCGAAAACCCTTCAAAGAATCAAAGATAGTTTTCATACAGAGTGGCTAAATGAAGAGGAGGGTGGTTAAAAATAAAAAATACTCCAACCACCTGCTGAACTTCATATAGCGAGGACCGAGTAGAAGAAATAAAACCATGCCACCTCAGAATGCCAACAAACGCATGGGCATACCTTGAAAAAGAAAACAACGCCAGTTTCTGAAGTGTATGGTGTACCGATGCTAGTAGAACACTTCCTAATATACTACCCCTAATCAAAAAGTGTACGAATGATGTTCGGAAACAATAATTCTCTATAAGATTTCTTATCCGAGAAGAACAGTTTTACACAGAAACCATTTAGTGTGTAATCACTTACAGTGGAACAATAGAAAAGTTAATAACTTATTACATAATATACAGAAAAATTAACATTTTAAGCTTTCCATCGCTAGCCGCTAAGAATCAAGTAGTTGATGCGATGATAAATAATATAATGTAAGGCGGGAGTGGTTACCCACATTTATTTACGCATATAATTACAATTGCATAGGCCAGCACTGGCTCCGAAAAAAATGGATTGCTTAAGCGTTCTAATGTCGTTCCATCAGGGCAGCTGCGAGAGGCACTTACTTCAAGCCCGAATTTCTAGTCGCCACACCACCCTCCTCCCAGTGACTTGGTCACGATTATTGTCGTCGTTGGGCCGTGAGACTCTGGGCTGTTGGAGCCGTCGTGGAACCGGGACCGCTGGGATGACCTGCTGAGCTCGAGTCCGAAAACGATATGGGACGGGTATGGAGTAGCTCAACCGAAGCATAGGATGCCGCTACTCCACAGTTGAGTCCTTTGGGGGGGCCCAATGTATGTAGCAACCGCACGGCGTCCAAAATATGAGGCAAAACTTGCAGGTTCAGACAAAATGAACAAATTTAATTGCTTAAGCTTTATAATGTCGTTCCATCAGGGCAGCAGCAAGAGACACTCACTGCAAGTCCGAATTTCTAGTCTCCACAATAATAAATAATAACCTCATAAGTTATTTGCCAAGTTAGAATTGGTTAAAAATGATATTTGAGAGTTAAGATTGAGTAATGTTCGTTAAAACTTACACCAATTAATGAAATTAAATCTTCAACAAGCTCAATATTTTTAATGTTTTCATATTAATTTATAATTCACCGATAAAAATACACTTGCAAATAATATAATTACTTAGTGCGGAAAATGTGTTTTTGAAATATGAGGGAAAAATTATAAAGTTAAAACAAGCTTAATTTAAAATTCCGTGTAGCAACGAAAGAAATGTTAAACATTTGAAATCTCATTTCTTTTTCATTATATTCATAAAATAACGAAGTTTTTATCCTGGTTCATTAGCGGAATAAACTGCTGTCTAAGAAAATTACACTAAAGTATTCATTTATTAAAGAAACATTAATGAATAATGCAAGCAATTGCATGTATATATTTAAAATGAATATAAAATCTCTTTGAACATTAAAAAACGTTTGAACAAGTAAATGAACAGCTGGCAGAAATGTACAATTATACAATATATATATATATATATATGATGATGATATATATAATGATAACAAATAACCTTGCATACCCATCCCCTAAAGTATATTTTGTTGAGTTTTTATTGGTTCTAGTACAACTTATCATTGTTTTTGATGACCTATATCCTACTATAAAATATCAGACGTATATACACATGAATCAGTGCGGTGACAGGAATAATTTATTTTCACGAACTCGTGAGAATAAAAATTGTTGCACGTTAGTCGACATCTTCTGTTCATTGCATACAGTGCGAGCTTTATATAGTAGATAAATTTTTTTTGTCGATATGCGAATTGTAATCGTTGCATTTATTTGTGCATTAATATTGAAATTTGCCTCGAGCTACAATAATCATATGATTTTTAATGAACGCACTAATAATTCACATTCGGTTCTTGAAGCAGTTGTTAATACCTACAATGAATTTACAATGGTCGTTCACTATGAAAATCATTTTCAAAACATCGTTTCGAACATGATTAAGTATTATGCTGGCGCTTATGTTTTAATCAATTACAATTTCGATGTAAACTTTCATCAACCGTGTAAGCAAAATTGTTTTGAAGTGATTTTATTTAAAAATATTACAGACATACTTTCGATAAAAGATCACTTCGGACGCATTATTTTAATTTACACCACCGAGCAAGAAATTGAACACAACAAAAAATTAATCGAGAACGCCTATCGAGACTACAGTACACATTTAGAATTTCGACGAGAAATTGAGAATCTTACGTTTTGGACCTATAAAACGTTTCATCACACATCCCAACTACTACTTGTGACGCAAAACTCAATTTACAACGTTTGCTTCTTTTGCGGAGCAAAGACCGGTGTTCCCGAATTGATTAAGCTACTCGAAATCAGAACGAAATTAGACACAGCATTTTTAAATTTTCATCAAAATATTTTCCGGATCCATTACTTTGAATATCCACCATTTTTTACCTGTCAACCGGATTTTAAATGTAAAAATACGAACAACCGCTACAGCTTGGAAGGACGTGTCTTGGCTGCTTTTAGTAGACGATTAAATTTTAGCTATGTTCTTGAAACAACGTTCATAAATCAAAGCTGGACCGAATGCTTATATCATATTCGAGATAGAAACATGGACTGGGCAATCGGTGGAATTTCCGTAACCAAAGAACGAAATGATCTGGTTGATTTTACCACTTCAATTTCCATTGAACCATTTGTCGTTATTTATTCGATTCTAATGCAAAGGAATTTGCCGATTTTTAATATTTTAAAACCATTTCGAAATTCTTTGTGGGCTATGATTTTTTTAACACTTCTCATAGTGTCGTTAGTTATATTTTATATTATGAAATGGTTTAGAAGAGACAAGCCGTTGAAGATGTTTTGGAAAGTTTTCAATCGTCTGTTGATATATTTACTTGAACAACCCTCACCAGAACTACTTCAAAATGGATTTACTTTATTAAAAGCTCGTTTTGTTTTGGTTTTTTGGTGGTTTGTGTGCATTATTATAATCACTTTGTATCGAAGTAAATTGTCGTCGGCTATGATAAAACCATTGATTATACACCCTAATACAATAGCCGATTTAATGGCGCAGGGATTTGGTTTTTATTCGTCATTAGAATCGTCCAGTTATTTAGTAATGCTAGAGACACTAAAACAATCAAATAATGCTGAATATACTTACATTTATAATCACCATAAGCATTTATATCCAACGTGTGAAACATTGACGCGAATATCGCAAGAAAAACAAGTTTTTATTGAAGAGTCGTCATCAGTCCACTATTTTTCACGACTACTATGCTCTTCACAAGAGAAAGAGGAGTTTGTGAACTTGAGAATATTGCGTGATGTTATTTTACCTACTGGACATTCGTGGGCTTTGCAAAAAAATATACCCTACATGCACATATTCAATTTGAAAATTTTGGAATTGCATCAGGCAGGAGTTATTAAGAAATGGATCGAACATTCACTTCCATATACATTTGGTGAAAGTGTCATTGAGAATAAAGATGTACATATTGTGGCACCTTTGAAGATACGTCATTTTATTTCTCCGTTGGTGTTTTGGATTTTTGGCTTGGCTATCGCTACTATTGCTTTTTTCATTGAAACATTATTGAAATAAAGGGATTTCCAAAAGAGATTATATGTCATTGATTTTTCAATGTATTCAGTAATGTTTATAATTATATCATGAGAAGATTGCCTCAATAACGTCTACCTGCATAATAATGGAGCAATTTGAATGATGTTTTGTTCAGACCTTAATTGTATCGATTGTTCTTCATACTACATAATAAAAATGTTTAATTTACTCAACAAATAGCGTTTTTTTTCAAAGGAAATCTTATCACCCAAATAACCAAATGAAGCTGCTTGGAGAATTGTTTTATCTTCTATCTGTACATCTATATAAATAAAATGTTGTTTCTCCTTTCACTGCCTACTGATGATTTCATATTTGAGTGTAAACTTAATGCAGCTCAGCGAGATATTAGATTAATAAAGATTTTTTGAATTCGATTTTTTATTTGTTTAGCAGTTTTCTGTAGCCTTTTTGTAAAATTCTCTTTTAGCATTTTTTATAGTTTACTGTAAATACAGATTCAAAATTCATTTTTAAGTTACAACCGTTAAAATAATCAAATTACATTTCAACACTCCCTTTTATTATTGCATATATTTTTTAACCAGAAAGAGTTACCTAAATTAACGTGAAACATTTTTTTAAAATTAAACTATATGCCAAAAAATTGCTTCCTCAGAAACCGCAATTTCTCCAATAGTATAGTTCTTAGTTGATTAATGGACCACCTATTGGCGCAGTGGTTAGAGGCAGTAGTTCTCTCCGCTTCATGCGTCAAGTGGTACGGGTTCGATTCCCGTTGAATCCTAGACTTAAAATCTTAGACCTAAGAATAAAATTGACCAACAGAAATTTTCTGTGTTTAGACAGTCGTGATATGACCTTAGATGTTAAAGCGACTTAAAACACCAAAAAAAAAAATTGATTAATAATTAAATTTTTAAAAAATTTTTAAACTCAAGCATTAAAATTGCTATAAAACCAAAAATGGTTTTTAATTACAATTTTTGGTTTTCTTTTTTTTAAGTTCTCTATCTGCTCTTTTCATTACGCAAATAAGTGATCAAATTGTTGCAATATTTTTAATAATTAATTATTTTTAACTATGTATACAAGTATTGTTGTACTATGACGTCATCAGCTGCCGTTGAATCTTATTATATGAATAGTTTAAATTATAAAACTGAATTACTAATTAACTATACACCTTAAACAATTGCGGATCCGGAAAGAGCATTTAATGAACAATTTTTTGAAAAAAAAAAACTAAATCCGTAATTATTTTGCATTATATAGCAAATTTTATTTTTGAATTTACTAATTTTTGAGAAACTAGTAATTGATTAACTAATAACTATACATTTGGATTAATAGCGGATTCTGAAGGAGCAATTTTTTGGCATATAGTTAAAAATGTTCTACGCTAAATTCTTTCCGATTATTTTTAATATATTTTTGCATTTAACTTTTTAAATGTTTTTCCTCTATAAATTAAATATGTTCTTAGCATAATAACCTACGCAGACAACGTCGCAGGTATCAGCTAGTACAGAATAAAAATGTTAAGTTGGCCTATGCATGCTTCAAAAGCTCGAAAAGTTCTGCATCGATTAAGCTCCGATTTTGACACATTTGACAATTTACAATCCGTTCCAAGGATCGTTTTTATATACATTTTGCGTCAGTTACATGTCCGCGACCGCGAGAAAACAGCTTTTTTTAACGGTCAGTTATGTACCCGCAACCACGCCATTTACTGGAAGCGAGGGGAACACTCGCCATAATAGCCAACGACAACCGCAGTCCCATGTGAAAAACGAGGCATAAAACATTGCATATTCTAGATAACATTTTTAGCTAGCTGTACCCGTGACGTATTTCACGTGAGTCTTAGTACATTGCTCATAAAACCGTTCGATATATCTACGATGTTTGATTGACCAGAGACATAAACAAACAGGTTAAAATGAAGCTTAAACGCCACGTGGTTTTACGAAACCACGATGCAAATGAAAATTTTTTTGGATTGTTGGCATTTAAGTAGGTAACTGAAAAATTTCGGAAAATTATTCGATTTAGGGTATAAAAATAAACGATATTACTGATTTTCTAGCTTTTGCATCTAACTCCATTTGCTACGCCAACGGCACAATTTTTCTACCACTTGCAACTAATTTTGAATTTTCATTATTGATGTTATTACTCGAATGTTATTTTTATTATTGAATTTGTTGATTAGTGTTAAATCGATCATCTGCCTGTTGTTATCTATTCTAAAGTTACTTCATCATGTTCAATCATTATTAAATAAAGTTTGTTGTGGTGAAGAAATTGTTTCTGGACGAAAGGGCTACACACTAACACAAACATCACACTAAACAACCTATCGTTCCGACATAAATAAATATATATGCACCAGCAGAAAGTTCTAATAATTTTAATAAATTCACTATAAAAATTAAATCAACTCATCAGGAGCCTTTTTTCTGTCTATATAAGCACGAAATCTGTCAGCGGTCTTTCTCTTACGACGTTAAATTAATTCACCGTCGGCTATTTTCGCACTATTCTCACTAGCTGTATCTTTGTCTATCATGATAAGTGAACAACAATATTTATATCAATATACTGATCAAAACACACAATTACCAAAACAAATATGATTGACAATCATTGACAACTTATAATAAACTAAAAACTTGCGTTATGATGGAGAGAAAAATAGTCATTCATGTAGTAATAACTCGCGCAACAACTCTGGTAAAGCGACATGGTATATAGCTAACAATCTTGTCGAGCTCTGCCGAATACTTCCCGATTCCCTGCAGTGCTAGGTTCTGATGTTACTTTTCAGCAGTCATTAATTGGTTTCTGAGTTTTTCCATCAGCCCCCTTTTGTTTTTTTTTCAATAGCGTTTAAGGTACTTAGAAACTCCATTACTGTCATATACTTTGTCTTATTGCCGTTTTTGGTGATGTTTTTGAGAGCTTTTGAAATGGCTATTGTTTCGGCGGTGAAGCTGGATGTTATTGGATCTAGTTTTACTTCCTCTAGTATGTTGTCTGACCAATAAGCAGCTGATACTCTCTGTTTTAAATCCATCTGTGAATATAATTGTATGATCTTTGTATTTAATTTTTTTTTATTTATAAGTAGAGCTTCTGGTAGATGATTGGTGCTGTTGTATCCTTTGGATATTCGGTTAGAGTAAGGTTGATTGTTTGTGCTGGTGTCAATCGTGTTTAAGAACTCTATCCAGTATTTTTTTTCGATTGTGATTTTTTGCGAGTTTCTGATCGCACCTTTTTCTAACGAATATATTCACAAATATTGGAAAATTAAACTTATATGAACTATATCCATTTTTTGTTCCTCATTTCTCACCCTTGCAACAACAAAATGCTACAGCAAAACGTGACAGTGTAAAGCTAGTTAAAAATTAAAATAAAAAAAATTAAATTTTGAAAACTGTTGATTTATGAACTATTTTTTAAACAAATGTTTAATTAATTCATTTTTAAATAAAAGTTATTTTAAAATTAAATATTTACAGTTTCACTACAGTAAATTTGTATAAAATGACTCATTTTAATTTTTACAAAAAAATAAAATAAAATATCTTTTTAACAACGAGCTTGAACTAAAAAAGTTTTAATAACCTGCTTTAATTACTTTTTTTTTTTAGATTATGAAAATTTTTCAAATAAAAAAATTCAAATGAAAATCATAATTTAAAAACGTTAATTATTAAATTGCATGCTTAAAGTGATAAAACTATTTTAATAATAAAAATTAAATAAATACGTTGTAGTTTTTTCTTCAACAACAAAAAAAAATTACAAGCCCAATAAATATATGCTCGATATTAATTTTCAATGGTAATAAATAAAACTGTATGATTAAAAATTAATATTATAAATCTCTTTATTTTCTCACCAAATAAACACTTTGTGTGTACAAAATAAAATTAATAACATTACTATTCAATTTTAATAAAAACCGCACTGATGGTTTATTTTGAAATATTGCAATGTGATTATTTATGTGCCGTATTATTATATTGTATATAGTTGCAATTTATTTATTAAACGTTTTGACAAAATAACGACTACTTACAGAAGCAAAAGCTCTATATTCGTCCCCAGACCTCATTCAGTGTTTATGTTTCCGTGTGACAATGTCATTATCATAAAATTGTGATTTATGAACAATTATTATTACGCTGTTATTATCATTATTATTACTATTATCATCAACAGCATCACTCTCAACGCTCTATTGTCTGACATTTCAATAATGTAAATATACAATATATTATTAGCTGCAGCTATTAGTTAAATATTGAATATATTGTTTTTGAAGTGGACAGATTGAAAGATTTACTTAAAAAAAAGTACATTCAAAATAATAAATCACAATTACTCGCACTATACACTTGACTGTTCACAACATTTTACCGTGGCAGAAAAAAGGATAAAATATGTTTTAGAAAAGATGAGTTCATATTTATAAATCGTAATTTACTCTAGACTAGCGCAAATTTATATTGAAAGTTTAAAAAAACACATACATCAATTGATGGCTGTCCCATATTAGTTATCTAAAGACTGGTCATAAAACATCGGTCAACTGACGAGGCGGACATGAATCGAGTAATAGGGAAAAGTCTGCAAATGGAAAGCCTGGCTTCTACTACCGGGGCCAATACGTCTTCATTACATTCGCTCAATCCCTAAGGAGAAGGTTCTGCGTGCAACATTCTAGATGTGTGTACGAGAATTTATATATATATATATATATATATTTAAGTCGTGATAAATAATGAACACAGTGTCTATAAAATATCCATTCTGAATTTCTCCTCTTTCATCTAGGTGTATATTCGTGAGGTTATTTAAAGCTTCTAATTCTATTTATCTTTTCAATTTTTAAGTTTATGTAAAACATAACTATTTTTCCGTTGACAGAGCTGGATTAATTTCGAGTATCGTCCTAGGAAACTGTGAAAAATATCACTCAATGTTCTTAAACATTAAAGTGATAAAGATGGTAAAAATGCATGCACTGTAAAAATCATTTCATTTTTACGGAATTGTTTTGTTCCATGCTTCCTTAATGTTCCTATTTTCTGATATCCTGCTGGATTGGATTACAATGAGTCAAACGCAATACAATAAAAATAAAATTCTAGCTAAATGTTTTTAGATTTTGTATCTAAATGATTGCTGTCCCACAAAAAAAGTATCTGACCCAAAGATTTAATATTTAGTTTTTGGGGTATATTTCACGTTGTACACGAATTCCTGGTTAGTTTTCCTCCAAAACTACGCGGCATGATTAAACCCATCGAGATGATAAGGGCGATCGGTCTCTTTTTTAATTCCAAAATGATAGTCGGACATTTGGGACAAGTCGAATGCTACAGGCCCATCAGCTTACTGTCATCCTTGTAAAAGCTATTCGAAAAGTTGCTCCTTAAAAGACATCAGCCTATTCTGGACGCTAATAGAATCATACCCAGTCATCAATTTGGGTTCAAGCAACAACACTTCTCAATTGAACAGGTGCACAGGGTTGTAGGCACAATTGTGCATTGTCTCCAGAAAAAAAAATTGTTCCGCGGTTTTTTTATATGCGAGCCGAGCGTTTGACAAGAGGTTTGTTCCAGACGTTGAAGTCAAACACGTCCACGTAACACAAAGAGCAAGGCACGCTGACCAAGAGACAAGAATGAGTGAAGAAAGCTGTTTGGCCGCACCAGGCCAAAAGCCGAGAGCATGAACGTACGTTTTTGTGACAATAACTCGCCCAGACAGTGATTTGAAGGTGTTTAAAGACCGCAAAACCAGTTTTAAATTAGGGTGAAGCCCTTATTTCATTATTTTCACTTACTCTTGTCTCTTGGTTAATGTGTCTTACTCTTTATCATTCGATGAACGTGTTTCTACATTATCAAATGGACAAGTGGAACAAACCTAAGGTATGGCACGTGGAGCTGTTGCTTAAGATCAGAATGACACTCCCAGAGCTGTTTGTGTGTATGCTCCAATTCTATATAGATGATTGAAAATTCTATGTACACTATAAGGCGAACACTAAAGGAACGTCGAATAGGATCTGGAGTGCCATAGGGCAGCATCCTTGGGCCTCTCCATTATTTAGTTTTCACGACCGACGCCTCGATCAACGAGAAAATAACCCTCGTGTCCTTCACAGATGACACCGCCCTACTAGCCAACCACGACTTTCCCAGAATGGCCTCCTAGAAGCTCCAATCTGCACTAAACAAACTTCAGTTGTGGTTCTGCAATTAAAGGATCACCAATAACCAAACCAATTCTGTCCACGTGTCATTCGCCACAAAAAGAGAAACCTGTCTATATGTCTCACTAAATAACCATAAAATACCCAGGGCTTAGGAGGTCAGGTATCTTAGAATGCACCTGTACAGGCGCCTCCCCTAGTCTAAACACATTCCCCACAAACGCAACCAACTGAGCATTACTACATGAAAACTGTGGTGGCTTCAACTGTCCCTGGTCAGACAATTAACTATAAACAAGTCCATACCAAAACCCATTAAGACATATGAGATAAAGCTGTGGGGAGCCGCCAGTAACTCCAATGTGGACACGGTTATATGCTTCCAGTCAAAAACTCTGAGGAAAATAAATGACATCTCTTGGTACGTCACCAATCACACCATCCATCGGGATCTCAAAGTGGCTACAGTGAGAACTTAGATAGCTAGATTCAATCAAAAATACTTGCAGAGACTGACAGAACATTTCTATTATCTGGCTGTCAACCTCCTGGACAATTCCAGCCACCATCAAAGGCTGCATCGCGTCTCATTTTCTGGAGTTACCATTCAGATAACCACTAACACCTCAAGGTACCCAATTTAGGGGGGTGCGATATTCCTCACCTTTAAATTCAGCATATTCACTTAATTTCCAGGGACAGATTGCGAATTTTTAAAGCAGATAAAAAAAGTTTTGCTCCAACACCCTAAAAATTTTAGAATATCGCTGAATACAAAATATTACACAAAAATATCACTGATTTGTGGTTTGCGTCCATTAGTAAACCAAAACTATCGTATGAAACTTACAAATAATGAAGCTTTTACGTCAATTTTCTGAATGTTTTCTAGCGATCTTATGAAAATTGAAAAGTGCCAAAAGAAAACTGACCTCAAAACCAAGCTTAACGTGAAATAATACCCCTGAAACCATTTATCACATGTCAAGATCAGATACTTTTAACTTTCTTTTACTACTTTATGTAAAAGGGAGTGTTGTAATTGGGTCGAATTTTCAATTTTAAGTTTTCGCTGAAAATAAAAGTTTTGAGGTCCCCTGAATCCAAAATAGGGCTTTTTAAAAACAGTTCTATGTATGTATGTATGTGTTTGTGTGTGTGGTTGTGTCTGACAGCAATATCGTATCGAAAACTATCCAAATTCCACCGAACTTGGAATTTAGCCTGTATATTACATTTTGTTTTGCCGTGAAGCTTTTGGTTTAAATCGGTTAACCATACGCTCTACTTACACGGAAAAAAATAGTGATGTAAAATGTAAAACACTAAACTAGTAATATTTTTACTACACTTTGTGTTCACTATAACCACAAATGTAACATTAGATAACACACTGTGTTGTATTCAGCGTTAACGTATAGTATTTTTAACTACCATAGTGTAGTAAATATATGTAGCTGTTACAACTGCTGAGTGTTGTACAATTTACAAATTTTGGCGTTTGCGCATGCGGCGCGTACAATATAATCAATAATTTTAACAAGTAAATGCAAGTGTTAAAAATTCAACTACATTTTTACTAGTTCGTGTTGTAAATAATACTACAGTTTTTTAATTACACTTGACTAGTAAACGTTACCACACGTGGTGCCATCCTATATAATACTAGTTAATGTAGTAAAATTAACAAGGAATGTTGTTAAATCTACAACATATTTTTTTCCGTGTAATTCTGTGGGGTTTTCGGCATTTGTTATTTTTTCAAAAACAGCTCCAACTTTAATTTAGTTAATTTAGCTACAACTGTTATTTGAAACTTTTGAAAGGAGGTTTCTGTGGTTTAAGGTGGTAGTTCGTATATACATAGTGTATGCATATAGTTCTGTTTATATACATAGTTATAAAGTGCTTATAGTTCTTTTAACCAACAGCGAATTTCATCAAAGAAAGAACTGTGACGCCTCGCAGCAAAAATATTTTGTGTAGTAGTGTTATGATTATTTAAATGATTAATAAAACCAAAATTTGTCCTAACTAAAATGTTAAAATATTACTTGTACATAACATCTTAATATTTATTTTCCTCTTTTTATTATTTTATAATTTAAACAGTTTTTGTATGACAAACTCCCTGATAATTTTTAAGAAATTTCTATAAAACCTCGATCAAATAAGAAAATAATAAAACTGATTCACACGACTAAATTCTGCAATTATTTCACACGACAATCACTACCGTTTTAACAATTCAAGTTTTTATTTTCTTAGCATATATTTACTGTGTACATATTAAAGGGCAAAAATGTAGTTGTTTATGTTATACAAAGGGGGTTGAACGTCATTTATTCAGTAGTTGACCTATTTGTTGTACGCGCAATTTATCGTAGAAGTTAAGCTTCACTTACAGTCGAAAGCCACTCAGTCTAATGTGCACATAAACTGACCGTCTTCTAACGCCAACACAACCAAAACGTTTCAAAATTTGTTTATAACGTTTATATTTCGTTTCAATTTTATAGGTATGCTTTCGTGTTAAAATATGTTATGTCCATAAAACTCTCTCGTTTAATAAAACGCAATCATCTTTTTTATATCAACACCAATATAAAGAATAATATCGTTTTGATTATTCAAGTTATTATTAAAATACTTAAAAATTCAAACTCAGCTATACCTAGTTATAAAAAATTAAATTGTTTCAACAAAATAAGGTTGGTGAAAATATTTTTATGATATATAAAATTAACAAGAGTATGTTAATAAATTTGATATTAAAATTTTTAGATCATTATTAACTGGACGAAGTAAAATGAAAAAAAGTCTAGCATACTACTAAACAACATACACAAATACCTGTAGGTATATCGTGAAGAAAAGAGGTCAAAATATTTTTTACAGTATTCTATCTATTTTTTAATATCAAAATTGTTAATTTCATCACAATAAATGCCCCTAGTATAATAAACTTTTTGTACTTTATAATGAGATATGTGTTTGGAGAACAATTATATTGGCTGATTAGCTGACACCCGCACATACACTCTTAGTCAAACTCCTAATCGGGATCACTTAAGCCGAACTGTCTGTTTTATTCTTACGGGTGTCATTTTAAAACTAAGACATTTCTTTTTATGAATGAAATCATAATTATTGCAGAGGATTTCCTTCTCCTCCCTCGATAATTCGAACGTTTAATCAGCTGAACTATTGATATTATATTAACTACCTATCTGTAAATTCACAATGGATTTATGGTTTCTGGGAATTTAACCTATCGCTATACTTCTATCATCGTTAGGTATAGTTTTCAAATTAGCGAACATTAATTTATAAGAATAATAAATAAGTTTCAAATCATGTCGTCTCTACAATATGGTGTATATATATATATACGTACATTGTATCACAGCTGCCTGCCAATATATGTTTTTCGTTGCACAGTTTTTATAGCTTTTAATTTTGTGCGCAGAAAATCAACATTTTTTTGGAATAAAAAGTATTTTGTAGCACTTTCTGCAATATTTACTACTTGTGAAAATCTCGTCCAAATTGGACCAGCCGTTTTCAAGTTTACCAAGAACAAACAAATAGACTATTAGAAATTTAAAGTAACCTATAATGTAAGTTGGAATATTTAATAACTTTATATGAAAATTATATTGAAATCGGTTCTGTCGTTTTCAAGTTTATCCTGGACAATCAATGTTTTTTTGGTTAAAAGTGCAATGAAATTAGCATTTATTTTTTAGTATAAACATATGAAAATGTAGATAATAAAGAGTATTCAACAAAACATCTTACATTTTTTAGATTAGATAAAAATCTAACAATAAGCTGAGAAAAATAATTCCGTTTATGTTTTCTAGCGCAGGTGACATGTAACGTTTTCATTATATAGGTATTTAAAAAGCAAAAATCTTCAATCTTATTATTGGATTTATATACCATTCAATTAACTCAAATTCAGAAAGGTAGATTTTTCAATAATTTGACTGAGCTTTCGGTTGAAATGTGGTTTATTACGGTGAAAAAAAAGTATATAACTATTTACTTTATGCTACAAAATTGTAAGACTTGTTTAATTATTTATTAGATGAAAGGTATTTTTTACGTTCATACAGAAAAGAGTAAATTTTCTCCGTATATAAAATGGTCTTGGTGGACTTCATTTTCTTGACGAGATTAACGAAATCACTTTTCTTTTAAACTTGTAAAACTGGTCTTTCTCTATATACGAAAAGATTTACGAGTTAAATGAAAATGTTTTCAATCGAAAAACTTTTTACTTTTTGTTGTAAAGGCAAAGTATTTCTAATCAACGGAATCAATGGGAAGTAATTATTTTAAATAAATTAGGATAAAAGAGGATTGAAGAGAAAAATTTGTTGAAGACGAAAGAATAATGCGATTGTGATTTCAGTGCCATTTTCGAGCGACTGTTCAATCTGTTTCACTGTCAGTTTAAAGACGACATTGGGCTACTTTGGTGGCTCTATTATTTGAAAAGTGGCAGCGGACAAGGAAACTTGACAGACTCAGGCGTCATCCACAGAACTAATTTATATAGCCAACAAGTTTGTTGTTCTCGGATTAAACGGATTGCTCACGCTTGGCCGATTTCTTACTAGCATTTGTGCTTCGCTCTACGTTACCAAGATCCTTGTTGATAATAATGAAATAATTAATTGTCATTTTTTGACAAATTTCAGCTCAAAAAGTTCATTTATCAGTGTAATTTGATTTCTTACATACCCTTATTCTTATATTTACTTTAAACTAAAAAGCCATTAAGCTTTTGTTATATTTGTATTCACAACAAAATTATTCAAATAGTTTAAGCAAATTTTTATCCAAAAAAAGCATATTTAATCATTTATATAAATTTTACCTAGTACTTGATAATATTTAGATTAGTAAAAAATATAATTATTTAATATATGTAAATATATAAACATAATAGATAAATTAATTTTAAAAAGTATTTGAGAAGATTTTAACACTAAAAAATTAATTTTTCATTTTTAAATATGTTATTTGTTATACTTAGAAAAGGATGCACGACTTGCCGTGTTCTGCCTTCTTTCAGAAAAATAATCACCAATTTTTCAGACTAAAAGACGCAACTCAAAATAAGATTATTTTTAGACACATTTTTTTTCACGTTTGTTTCAGATTTTAATTTTTAATTTATTGTTAACACAGCTTATACTTGCAGTATAATACAAGTGATAGAGAGGCAATTATTGAGTCCTAGACAACGTGTTTTGATTTTTTTTCTACAATTTAATAAGATTTAATTGATTTCCTTCATCATTTTCAGTCTAATTTCATTTTGAAAAATTATTAATTTTCAATTAAGTAACTACTTCTTTGTATTATACAAAACTAGCTGATACCTGCTCGCTCTGCTGAGAGTATCTAAATTTAATTGATTGATTAATAAATTCCCTGTCTTCATATCGATATAGGTATAAAAACCAATCTATTTTGACAGAAAAAGATGATGGATCCTTTCAGACTTTACATCCAAAGTAAGTTCATCAAAATTCTTAAAACTACTTTTCTCGGAAGAGATATTAGCAATCTTATAGGTTCATTACAATTTTAAATATAAAATGGTTCTTTAGACTTGAAAATTTTCATTTTAAATGTCATTTATAACCGTTCAGCTATTTTAGTAGAATAGATTCGTAGCTATCCTACAGGAACCGTGCCTTTTTTAGGATAAATGGTACTCAATACGTTAAGATCTGAGGTATCTTTAGCAAAAATTCATTACAATTAATTCCGTTAAGTAACTATTAGGTAATTATTTTAAAATTTTGTATATTATTTTAAAACGTTAATTTTAAATTTATATTTTCGACAATGAACTATAAAGAAATTCAAATATATTACACAAATTTCATTATTAATTTTATCGGGTGTTAATTAAAATTAAACTTGGTCAATTTTTTTTAATTTAAGCTTTGTAGAGATTTCTTTCGTTACTGTGTAAAATTGGTCAGGCCTTCTTGAGGAAAATTTGTTAAAATGCTCTTTCACGAAATTTAACAGAACTTACCGAAAATACTACGAAATACACGGTTTCTATAAGATTCAATTGTTATGCTATCTTATGTAAGGTGATCAACTTTACTCTTTTAAGAGTACATGTACATTACATAATTGGTGTAGAATTTTTCGAGTTTTTGTCTTAAATAAGGACCAACATTATATTTTTATATTTGTAAGAAAAATATAGCCATAAAACAGCCACTAAAACAGTCGCTCTGCCAACGCTTTTTAAATATCTGGTTTCTTTTAAGATATTCATTTTGATGATATACTGTAAAGGGCAATTTTGATCTACATGAAATGCAAAACGTATCTCAGGTATTTAATTGAAAAAGGATTAATACTGTAATGTTTCAAATAGGTTGGTAAATAACCAATAATTTTTTTAATTATATATAAAAAATACAAATGGTTTTTGTGAGTTTTCCTTAAGAGATAGACATATACTGTCGAGGACTTTTTTATCAATCTTTTTAAGATACACAATTTCGCTGCGATTAAGTTTAATCTATCTCGTAAGGTTAAGCCAGCATTTACAATGTAAGTGCACAAACAAATGATTACGACCTCACATTACAAACCTTTGAATTTCCCAACTTTTCTCTACTATAATATGCATGTTTTATACTCACAAACCTTTCTTTTGAATCACTCTATTAATTTCTGAAAACTGCATTAAAATCCGTTTTGTAGTTTTAAAGATCCAAGGGAACAGACAGCGGGAGCGACTTTGTTTTATACTATGTAAAGATGATGATAATTCAGTGATAGTAATTCAATTCAATAAAGGTATGCAATTTTTCATCAATGTTTCTTTATGACGTTATCACTTAAAACTAACGTCCGACTTAAACCGATTTTACAGACAACCAATTTTTTTAACTATACTTAAGTACCTTAAATTTAGAGAAGATTTATTGAAAAAAATATTTAAATGTGTTACCTTTGGATCACAAGAGGCATCCGAAATTTTAGTCCAGTTTTTTTATAAAAAGTTGCGTCTTATAGTTTGAAAAATACGGTCCTTAGTTTCCTGTAAATAAGTGGTTGGTAATCTTGTAAATCTTATGGACAATCAAATTTTAATTTTGAATATGGAGGCAACAAATGCACTATAAATGGGTTTAAATAGACAATCTGAAACTCAGAAATATGTAGGCCATGCATATTCTTCAACGACGAAGTCGAACATTAAAGGTAAGAAGTTAATGATATGCATTTAATGGGATTAGTTCAGGGTGATCGACTATGAGATACTGGAACCTATTGAAATCACTTTCTGGAGAACGTTACCAACGGCAATTGATGCAATTGAGCCGAGCATTGACACTTAAACTTCCTCAAAATACCGAGAGACACGACAAAGCCATTTTCAAGCACGACAACCTTTGGTCCCATGTTGCAAAAGCCATCAAGAAAACTTTGGAATTACTTTGATGAAATGCTCTATCCCACTCCCGTATTCCCCAGACAATGCTTCTTTGAACTACCACTAATTCTGATTGATGACTCATAGCCTAGTCGAGAGCATTTCACTTCTTACGAGGCAAAAAGTTGGGTCGATTCTTGGATTGTCTCAAAAAACGAGTACTTTGTTCAACGAGTAATTTGTATGGTTCCCGAACGATAAATAAAGGTTATATCTAACGATAGACCTAAAGTTTGTTTAGGTTAACTTCGAATTAAAAATAATGTACAAATTTCTTTCTAGAAAACAGAAATTCAAAATTGTTAAAAGTTTTCCCTCTAATGGAACTGAATGTTATCAATTTATTAAACCTGATTAATGCTAAATTTTCAACTAGTATTTGGTAAATTTATACTCAATCTTTAACATTATATTTTAATCTTTCGATCCTTGTACATTTGTAATTATTAAGACTAGGTTATAATAAAACAATTACATTCTAAAAAAAAATCAATTTTAATTATTCTTGCCTTGAATATTTCTTGTACTCTTTGAAAATTACTAGGATATTTGAAAATGAAAATTTAGGACACCTGCATTATAATTTGATTGCTTTGATTTTCTCGTTGTTTCTTCTTTATTTTGTAAATACATAACGATGATTTAAAGCCCGCATGCAGGTAAAACGCAAAGGCATAATCTGTTTAAACCAAGGTATTGTCTTATTTACTAAGCTTTGCGATAAGATCTCAATTTATACATCAAAATAGATATAAAAACATTTTTACAGACCTCTATGATATTATGCAAAAAAGTGGTTGCGTGTACTTATGTATGCGCGTGAAAAGTTATACATACTTCTTTGGCATCATTAAAAATTAGTTTTTATTAATTGCATTTTAAAAGATTGTAAATTAATATTTCATAATAATAATAAATATAATTAAAGATATAATTATTAAAAATAAAATTAAGATAATTATATTTTAATTTGTATCAATAAATAATATCCAAAGGAAGCTTCCAGACGTTTATAAAATTTGTCAGGATCATTTTTCTGGTTAACAATTTATGCATGTCATGAAAACGAAGCTTCATAGAAATTGCGAAATAAAGTAAGTAGCTACTTTTCAAAGTAAATGTCTTAATCTTATTCTTATCTTGTTTTACTAAATTATTATTCCAAGATGGTTGAATCATTTCAGAATCCCAGATTTCGTGATAATCTGCATGGAATGCAGACGTCATTTTCATCATTAAACTTCAAATAGTATAACAGCTACTGCAAAATTCGAAAAAAGTAATAACTTATTTTTTAATAATATGTGTCATTTGTATATATAAATATTTTCTAAATAAAATATAAAAAATATATTTAAAGAATTAATTATTTTTAATTTAAATATAAAATAAATAAATAAGTAAATAAATAAAAAATAAAATTCAAATTACGTGCGCCAAGAACCGAGTAGTTTTGCGGCCAACTTCATTTTGTTAAGTTTTGTCTCAAGATGGTCGCTCATCTAAAAATTTCGCTCATCATTTTTTCATAACGCGCCTAAAGAAGTATAACATCAAAAATTCTTTATATTAAGATGACTCAAAATAAAAGCAACTAATCTAAAAATGAAATACCTGCAAATTTTCTACTAAACACTACTTGACCAACACATAAGATGTTCTAAAATGAAATAGTTCGAATAGCTTTGAAAATTATTGGAAAATAGTTTCTAAAATCAAATGAAGTAATTTGAATATTTTATTAGTTGTCTTGTAAAGGATATTAGTTTCTAGAGAAGCTTACTATAAATGTTTTGAAAAGCTCATAAGCCACACCAAAGCTATTCTACCCCTGCACGCTATCTGCGTAGCTTTGATTTATACTGGCTAATTAGCTTTGCTTGGTTATTCAGAAGACAAACTTTAGGTAAACATTGTGAGATCAATCCTTATTAATAGAATAGAAACTCTCAGCTAGAACATAACGGAACTTTATCCAGATATTATTTACGTAGAATCCCGTCTTAATATTTAACGCCTTAATAAATTTATGTAAGAATAAACAAAAATAAGATTATTTAACATCAACATTTTTGCTGACACTGAGTTTTGTGAAAGGCATTATTTACATTTAAAGGTTGAATATTTCTCTTTAAAATCTATTAGATTTTCATTGTAGCAGAAATTTAAAGAGAAACGTTTTTATGAACGCCGGACAGTTTAATGATTGATAGATTTTAGTCGAGGGACGAGGATTAAAATCAGGGCAAGGAGTTTGAAATTGAGAAAGTTGAAACAAAGCAAACTAACAAAGCTGAAATTCAATATTGTATGACAGGTTTACGCTGATGAAGGTACGTATTGAAAGCTTAGTCTCGGAAACGATAAAATTTTTACAATCTGTGAGATAAATGATACGAAGTTTCTGTATCACAAAGTCTCACCACAATTCATTGTCTTTGTTATATTTATTTAAAAAAAAAAATTATTTCCTTTCATCATGAAATGATTAAAATATGCTTTTGAGAAGGACGAAAAGTGTTGAATATGTTTGCAATTAGTATTCTAAATAGAACGCGCCAGTTATCTGACGTTAAATTATCTAGTTAGTAAGCCAATAAAGAGAAATATTTGGAAACATCGTAGTTAAAATTGAAATGGCGCTGGGTAGTCATCTTTGCCTACACTGTGCTGTTGGTTCCTTTGAAACATCCCCCATTTTAATGAAACGCAATTAAAATAATGTCTATGTGTCGACGCTTTAGGGGAGTCAAAAATGTCGCGCGTCTCATCAAAGATAATGCTGCATTCTTATCTGAATAAATTAATTATATAAAATTGGTTGCTTGTTAATGTCTTTAATTGTAAAAAGTTCATCACTTGAGCCCAATCATTTTTTTTTAGTCGTTAAACTCCATTCCGTATATGAATATTATTTGCTTTTGAATTTGAGTATCTACTTGTGCTTTTAATGTGAAAATTAAGATGTTTTAGATCGTTATCTTTTAATTGCTTTCAGGAGAATTGAATTTTAAAGCAAAAAGAAAAAGAAATTAACGATTTAATTACGAAGTATTTTACGAGAGTCTGTCATGTTTTTCATTTTTAAAAAGGCATTACGTTTGTTCAAAATGACATGAATGACAAGAAAAACTTTTTGCTTTTTATTTTAATGTGAAAGTTCAGAGGCATTCAGTTAGAGCTATGACGTTTTTCTCCATTCAAATTTCGATGGAAATTAGGAAAAATTATACGATATAAAAGAATATTTTTTGAACTTCTTTTGATATTTTTTACGTTGTTTGTCTTAATATAACCACTGTGTTTAAATTTAAGGCATGAGTCAACACATCACACTCTGATATTTATAATATAAAATCTAAAGTTTCTCAAGGGAGTGTTTTGAGACCCTCCTTGCACCTGCTTTATACCTCAGATTTGCCTACAAACGACAACACTCTGACCGGGACTTTCGCAGACGATACGGTGATCATGGCAACGCATACTGATCCTTCTATTGCCTCTCAGCATATTCAACAACAATTGGATCCGCGGAGCACGTGAACCAACAGGTGGAAAATCACTTTAAATTAAACTAAATCAGTTCAGATTACCTTCACACTCAAAAAGGGAGTTTGCCCTCTGGTCACCGTAAATTCTGTCGAGATCTCTCATCAGACAGTTTTAAGTACCCTGAGCAACCACATTAGCCAAAAGAAGATAACGATGTGCAACAGATTTGAGATTATACACTGGCTTTTGGGAAAACGCTCCAAACTTTCCCTTGAAAACCAAATATTTTTATACAAAACAATAAAAGTCCCGATTTAGACGTACGAGGTTGAGCTATTGGGCTTTTCGAGCATACTCAACGTTAAGATATTAAAAAAAGCTCAATCAAAAATGCTCAAAGAGCTGGCAGCACCTCCATGGTACATGACCAATAAAGTTCTGCGTACGGACTTAACAATTATATCAGTAACAAGTAAGATTGAGACTCGTGCCACCAATTAATATAAAAAGCTCCACCAACACCCGAACCAATTAATATTACCAGCCCTGGAGCCTCAAAATAGTAGGCATTAAAAAGGTACCCCGTGACCTGGTTATGGTATAGTAGATATACTCCATTGGGAATATTCTCTATCAAATCATAGTTTTTATGGCCGATAAAATTTAATATGTTATAAAAAAAGTGGTTGCGTGTACTTATGTACGCGCGTGAGAAGTTATAAATCTTCTTTGACATTATTAAAAATTAGTTTTTATTAATTGTATTCAAACAATCAATTTTAAATAATTTTAATAATAATAATATATATATTTAAAGATATAATTATTAAAAATAAAATTAATAGAAAAATATTTTAATTTGTATCAATAAATAATATCCAAAGAAAATTGCTAGACATTTATAAAATTTGTCAAGATCATTTTTCTGGTTAACAATTCGTGCATGTCATGAAAACAAAGCTTCATAGAAATTTCGAAATAAAGTAAGTAGCTACTTTTTAAGGTGAATGTCTTAATCTTATTCTTAGATGGTTGAATTATTTCAGAATCCCAGATTTCGTGATAACTAAGAATATACATGAAATGTAGACGTCATTTTCATCACTAAACTAGAAAAATAGTATAACAGCTACTGCAAAATTCGAGAAAAGTAATAACTCATTTATTAATAGTATGTGTCATTTGTATATATGATTATTTTTAATTTAAATATAAAATAAATAAATTAGAAAATAAATACAACAAAAATTCAAATTACGCGCGTCTAATTAAAAATACCGAGCCGTTTTGCGGGCAATTTCATCTTGATAATTTGTGATGATAAAAAAGAACGCTACAAATACTTTGGAAACCGCGCCGCGATGCAGACGCCATTTTCATCATTAAAGTTCAAAAAGTAATTATAACAACTACTGCAAAATTCGAGAAAAGTAATAAGTTATTTATTAATAGTATGTTTCATTTGTATATATAATTATTTTTTAATTTAAATATACAAATAAATAAATAAATTAGAAAATAAATACCACAAAAATTCAAATTACGCGCGCCAGGACACCCAGTGGTTTTGCAACTAACTTCATTTTGTTAAATTTTGGCTGAAAATGCGCGTGCATCTTAAAATTTCACTCTCATCATTTTTTCATAACGCGCTTAAAGAAGTATAACTTCAAAAAATCACGCTAAGACGACTGGATGGATCTAGATGAAATTAAGTACAAAGATGGATTATAGCCTGCAAAAGCACATAGGATTTTTTTGAAAAAAATATTATCCTAGATGACCACAATGCTGTTTTTTAAGCAGATAAACGGATTTTAATATTTTTATGTAGTTAGCTAGTTTATTTAAACAACAAAACAAAAAATAAATTTATGCATAAAGAGCATAATAATTGCCATAAGATAGCAATAATATGAATAAAGAAGCTACGGATAATTACCAGCCAGAAGGAAAATTCCGTATCGTGGACAAAACCTTTTTCCAAAAGTTTTTTGTTTCGAAATAATCTTTTTACCTCTTAAAACTGCTCGTTTAAGTATTCACTCAAATTCTTGTCTAAATAGTAACTGAAAGTTAGGAAGGACATCTATCTTGGTGAGACCAAAAGCAAGTACTGAGATAATTAACTAAATTCCAAATTTGAGACAAATGAATTAAAATCGCTATGATACGTATGTAAAGTGGGAGTGGTTACCCACATTTATTTACAAATAATATATACAATTACAGTGGCCAGCTCTAGCCTCGAACATATTGAATTGTCTAAGGTATATAACGTCGTTTCGTCAGGGCAATTGCGAGAGGAATCACTGCATGTTAGAATTCCAATTCTAGTCGCCACATCACTCCCCTCCTAGTGATTTGGTCACGATTATTGTCGTCGATGGACCGTGAGACTCTGGGCTGCTGTGATGGAACCATCGTTGAGCCGGGGTCACTGGGGACGAGCTGCTGTAGCTTGAGTACAAAGACGATTTGGGACAGGTATAGAACAATACAATCGAAGCCTAGGATGCCGCTACTCCAAATTTAAGTCTTTCGTGAGGGAGCCCGATGTATGTGGCCATTGTATAGCGTCCAAAATATGAGGCAAAACTTGCAGGTTTAGGCAGAATGGCCGTTCCTCGCTGCTGCGAAGCGTGTTGCAATTTGGGGTCACCAGAATGTAAGTTGGGAGTGGTTACCCACATTTATTTACTTATATATTTACAATTACAGTGGCCAACAATTGCCCTGAACATATTGAATTGCTTAAGGTATATAACGTCGTTTCGTCAGGGCAGTGCTAGTTATCACTGAATGTTCGAATTCCATTTTTAGTCGCCACACGTATTTTATAAAAGAATACATCAAACATTATATTGTACCGTTTTTACGGGCTCGTTGGTTTGTGTATAATGACTACAAATTTATTTTGAACAATTGTTTATTTATTTATCTAAGACTTTTGTTGCTTATGCACTACACGTTAACAATTAGTTATTTTTACAGTCACTTATTCACTATTACACTGTTAACTCTATTTACAATGTTTACAATAATCACAATTTATTTATACTCGCGATTCACTATTCACTTTATTTAACAATGCACTGATCACTTTTCACGATGTTGAAGATTACTCTCAAAGATTTATTTGAATACTGACGATGAACACTCGATGATTTATGTTAATACTCGTCGGAGGTTTATTTGAATACTGAGCTGTTGGCTTACCTTTCGGGCCATTTATAGTAGCGATCACCCGTTTCTAGATTTTTCGATTGGTAATCTTAGTGCCTGTCTTACTCTCCTCCATTGATTTACCAATGGAGAGAGTTCTAGAACAACACGTTCCTCGTCTCATCTTTTGTACTGTTTATCCGTGGTCATAAAAGCCGCTTCAGGGGGTCCATCCTTTATTGTTATTGGTTAATCCTCGACTTTCAGGCGCCAGACACAAATGGGTGTCTTGGATTTGTGACACTGCCCCCTCTTTAAAATCCTTTCGCCCCGAAAGGTATCCATGGCGATAGCGGCAACCCGAACCATAACGGCAGCCCGATGTTTGGTAAAAGAAACAGTCCACAGTCTTTTCTTTTGATAATGACGAACGGCCGTAGCAGCATACCAGGACGTGAATATCAGTAGACCGGAAAATCACTTCTATCATGGTACGTACTATCCTCCAATCGGCACCGTCGAAAGCACTGGTCAGCTTTGGGATCGCCACCTTCCTGATGTGTTGTCGCAGTAATTCTTCCTTCAATTCATGTAACGCGTTCCATAGAACTTGATATCCCTGTTTCTTGCCCTCCTTGGTCCGTGTCACGAGATAAAAAGCCTTCCTGGTGTTTCCAACTGGGATCTGGAGTGTTCGACCCAATCGAGGATGTTGGTTACGAAGTTCATCGATGCCTCCATATTTCGTCCGGAACACGGCAGCTACTCCATGGGACATATCCAAATCAGTAGAGACGCAGTGAGCAAGAGAATACTCCGCAGGCACTCGGAATAGGTCTTGATTCCGTTCTTCTGTCACACCATATCGGATTGTTCGAGTCCCGGAGAATTCAGCCATGAATTCCTCGAAAGTCATTTCCTTTGGCGCTCCCATAGTTCGTAAGCGGGCCTCCTGTGTCGGCTGATTGTCGTCTCCGTTGTACGGACTTAAGCGATTGAAGTGAATCACTCGAGGTTTTCCCTTCGGCTCCTTCTTTATTCGGTAGATGGTGTCGTTGATCCGTTCGATTACCACGTAAGGACCTTCCCAATAAACTTGGAGTTTCGGCGATAATCCACGTCGTCGTTTCGGGTTAAATAGCCACACTTTACTGCCAGGCTGGTAGATCTTTCCGTTGACACCGGAGTCGTAACGGTCTTTCATCCGATCGCTTGCATTCTGGATGTTCACACGAACACGCTGATGTATGTCGCCCATTCGGTTCCGCAGTTGGGTCACGAAATCTTCTCCAGCAATTTCTCTTCCAGGTGGGCATCCAAATTGTAGGTCACATGGCAAACGAAGTTCTCGACCCATGATGATCCTGGCCGGTGTTTCTCCAGTTGTTTCCTGGACTGATGATCGATACGCCAGAAGAAATAGGCTGAGGTACTGGTCCCAGTCTCGTTGATGGTCAGAGACGACTTTTGATAGGTATCGGTTGATGGTTCGATTCATCCGTTCCACTAATCCATCTGACTGCGGGTGTAATGCAGTGGTCCGAGTCTTCTTGATGTTCAGGATTCGGCATACTTCTTGGAACAGAGTAGATTCGAAATTTCGGCCCTGATCCGAATGTAACTCCAAAGGCACTCCAAATCGGCAAATCCATTCCTTGACCAGTACATCAGCAACTGTAGTCGCTGTTTGGTCCGGTAGAGCGTAGGCTTCAGCCCATTTGCTAAAGTAATCCATTACTACCACGATGTACTTGTTCCCCTTGTCGGTTTCCGGGAATGGTCCGGCTACGTCGATAGCGATCCTCTCGAATGGACTTCCTACATTATACTGTCGCATGGCGGCCTTCTGCCGCCTCTGTGGCCCATTACTCGCTGCACAGGTGGTACACTTCCTACAATATTCCTCCACATCCCGTCGGCTATTGACCCAGTAAAATCTGTCCCTCACTTTCATTAACGTCTTTGTCACTCCAAGGTGCCCTCCAGAAGTACCACAGTGGATTTCTCTCACCACTTCCGGTATCCTGCAACGTGGAACAAGAGTCTGTCTCCGCTCTTCTTTTCCATCCGCATTCACCAGCACCCTCTTCAGGAGTCCGCCGTCGACAACCAGGGATTCCCACTGACTCCAATACGCCTTTACATTTGGGGAATATTTTGCCACCTCCTCCCATGTAGGTTTACGGTCCTCTTTCTTCCATTCGAGAATTGGTTTCATATCCGGGTCCTCTTCTTGATCCTTTTGTACATCGGTCGCTTGCCAGTCGTCCGCTACTACGGTGGTTCTGTAGATTTCGGCATCGCGTTCTTCCGTCCTGGTACAATGCTTGCAATTGTCAGGGCATGGTCGTCTTGACAATGCATCAGCATTTCGATGCGATGTTCCAGCTCGATGTTCGGTGTTGAAGTCGAATTCTTGAAGTCGTTCGATCCATCTGGCTACTTGTCCTTCGGGATTCTTGAATTGCAGGAGCCATTTTAGAGCTGCGTGGTCGGTTCGTAGCAGAAAGTTCTTTCCGTAGAGATACTTGTAGAAATGCTCGACTGCTTTGATTACTGCCAGTAGTTCCCGCCTCGTTACGCAGTAGTTTCTTTCCGGCTTAGATAGTGTCTTGCTGAAGTATCCGATGACTCTCTCTTCTCCATCCTGTATATGATAGATAGGACTGCTCCAACTCCTACGTTGCTGGCGTCGGTATCCAAGATGAATTTCCCTGATGGTAGTGGGTAACTCAAAACAGGAGCCGTAGTCAGAGCGTGCTTCAGCTTTTCGAAAGCATCCTGGCAGATGTCCGTCCATTCGTAGTGATGTCCATTTTTGGTTAATTTGGTCAACGGCTTGGCGATGTTGGCAAATCCAGGTACAAAACGTCGATAATATGTGCAAAGTCCTAAAAAGCTTCGGATTTCGTGCTTGTCCTTCGGTGCTGGCCACTCCTTCACGCTTTGGACTTTCTCTGGATCGACTGCTACTCCCTTATCGGATACGATATGGCCTAGATATTGGACCTTGCGTTGGAATAAATGGCACTTCTTCGGGCTCAACTTTAGTCCAGCTTCTTGTAATCGTCGAAATACTTCATCCAGGTTCTTCAAATGCTCTTCAAATGTTCGTCCCACAACGATGATGTCGTCAAGATACACCAGGCAAGTCTTCCACGACAATCCTCTCAAGACAGTCTCCATCAATCGTTCGAATGTCGCAGGAGCATTACAAAGTCCAAATGGCATAACTGTGAACTGCCATAATCCCGAACCAATGGTAAACGCAGTCTTCTCTCTGTCCTCGGGTGCCAATTCTACTTGCCAATATCCACTCTTCAAGTCAAGGGTCGAAAAGAATTTTGATCCGGCCAAAGTATCGAGGGTGTCATCTATCCGAGGAAGTGGGTAGCTGTCCTTCTTCGTCACGTTGTTCAGTTGTCGATAGTCTACGCAGAAACGTGTCGATCCATCTTTCTTCTTGACCAAGACTACCGGTGAAGCCCAAGGTCCATTTGATGGTTCGATTACACCATCGCTTTCCATTTCGGCTATGATGTTTTCAGCCTCTTCACGTTTTGCCAATGGTAGTCTTCGCGCTGGTTGTCGGATTGGATTGGCATTTCCCGTGTTGATCTTGTGTTTGACGATGTTGGTTCTTCCTCCTTGTCCATTTCCAATGTCGTAGACGTTCCGATATTTACCGAGGAGTTCCCGCACTTTTGTCTTCCGATCCGGCGTCATTTGTTGGGTGGATTCTGCCAATAACGTTGTCAATTCACTTGGGAACTTGGTATCCGTATTTTCTTCCGTCTTGACCTGTCGGACTACAGACGAAACCGGTGTGCAGTAGCCCAGAACGGTGCCCGCCTATATCGTCATCGGGCAATAGTTGGTGTTCATTACCCGTACCGGAATTGTTTGCAGCACACGAACCAGGGATTTTCCAAGTATCATCCCTTTCCCGACTTCAGTATCATGAGTTTTCGGCTCGAACATCATGATGTTTCCATTGGCGACTCCATTCTCCACAGTTCCTCCTAGGATTGTCTCGCTTCGTTTTGGTAATGACACACCCTCGGCCAAGACGATGCACAACTTGCTCTCATCCCGACGGTGAAGTACGAGTTCTTCCAAATTTATTTTCAACACACCGCGCTTGAAATCCAGTGTGAAACCCCGACTTCCGATGATGTCCATTCCAACGATGAATTCTTCGTCGATGTCCGCTACGAGCACTCGATGTTTAAAACTATTACTGCCGATGGTAAGAATGACGTCAACTTCTCCGTGGACGGTGGTGGCTTGTCCATTCGCTGTTCGTAGTCGCCATCGTGATGGTAAAAGGCGCTTTTTCCTTACGACGTTCTTTCTCACAACCGTTCTCGTCGCCCCTGTATCCAGCAAGAGAGCTAGTTGGTTTCCATCAACACTCCCGTCGACGAAAATGCTGCTGGGCTCGTGTTGTAGTGCGGCAAAGTGGCTTCCTTGATCTTCCTTGGGGCCTGGTGGATACAGGTCGACGATTGCCCCCTCACATCGACCTGCTCTAGTTTTCCGACTTTGGTGGCTCATGATGCTCGTTTTCGTGGGGACACTGTCTTCTGATGTGTCCCAACTTTCCACACCCATAGCACCTCACTTCCTTGGTCTTTCGTTCGAGTGGTTTCCGGCTTTCCAATACACGGATCCGACTTACTCCATAGGCGCTCAGCTTTGCTGCTTCGATTTCGAGAGCACGGGTAAGGGCCTCCGTTAGGCGGGTTGGCCGAGCGAGAACCAATGCCTGGCGGGTTTCCCCGTTCCGTACCCCGTCGACGAAAGCTTGGACGGCCAATCTTTCCACGATATTCTCCGGTGTTCCTGGGTAAGCAAGGCGAGCCATTCGGGCCACATCGGCTTCGAACTCTTGTAAAGACTCTCCCGCCTTCTGGACCCGGTTCTTTAGCTGTGTATGGAACACATGCTCGAGGTGAGTCTGCCCATATCGCATTTCCAATCGTTTGACCAGCTGTTCGTAATTGTTCATGTCATCCGGGGCCACGACCTGGAGGATATTTAGTGCATCCCCGGATAAGGAAAGCACAAGATTAGTCGCCTTTTCTGCTTGTGTCCAATTGTTATGCTTGGCCACAGTTTCAAACTGGGCGAAAAAGTTTGCATAAGGAACTTTCCCGTCGAATGTTAGCAGCTTTACCAGATTGTGACCACCTGAATTCGTCGCCAAAGGTGCCCTTGCGATATTTTTATTTTCACCAACGATTGGGCTCACCTCAAATTCCTTGAATTTCTCCTCGAGGGACTGCATTCGATCGTCTAACTTTTCCTTGATGATGTCGACCTTCTCGTCAAATTTTTCTCTTATTCCGTTGACTTCTTCGCTGAATTTTCCTTTCATGGCGTCGACTTCTTCGCGGAATTTTTCTTTCATGCCGTTGACTTCTTCGCGGATGTTACCGACCTCCTCGTCGAGTTTCCTTTCGATGTCGGTTAATTTTTCTTCCATGGTCCCCTTTAAGTCCGTTCGTAGGTCGTCAATATTGGCCTCAATCTTCAGTTGTAGATCCTCACTGTTGGCATCGATCTTTTTCAATTCAGCTCGCAGGTCTTCATTGTTGGCCTCGATCTTCCGTTGCAGGTCCTCATTGTTGTCGTCGATCTTGCGTTGCAGGTCCTCATTGTTCTTTCGAAGTTCTTCATTGTTGCTTTTGAGTTCAGCTCGCAGATCCTCCAACATTGTCTCCGACGACTTGAACAGGAACGTTTCTGGATCATGTCCTTCCGATCTGAGGGCCTCGGCGAGTCGTTCCTTGAGTACCATTTTCTTTCCTTCGGTGCTCAGCTCCCGCTCTTCTAATTGTTCTTTCAATTCCGAAACTTTCAATTTTTCCAGCGTCGACATGGTTTATTAATTTATTTTTTTATATCACTCTATCACTTAATTTATTTAATGTCACACAAACCCCACACCTGACACCAATGTAACGTTTTTACGGGCTCGTTGGTTTGTGTATAATGACTACAAATTTATTTTGAACAATTGTTTATTTATTTATCTAAGACTTTTGTTGCTTATGCACTACACGTTAACAATTAGTTATTTTTACAGTCACTTATTCACTATTACACTGTTAACTCTATTTACAATGTTTACAATAATCACAATTTATTTATACTCGCGATTCACTATTCACTTTATTTAACAATGCACTGATCACTTTTCACGATGTTGAAGATTACTCTCAAAGATTTATTTGAATACTGACGATGAACACTCGATGATTTATGTTAATACTCGTCGGAGGTTTATTTGAATACTGAGCTGTTGGCTCACCTTTCGGGCCATTTATAGTAGCGATCACCCGTTTCTAGATTTTTCGATTGGTAATCTTAGTGCCTGTCTTACTCTCCTCCATTGATTTACCAAAGGAGAGAGTTCTAGAACAACACGTTCCTCGTCTCATCTTTTGTACTGTTAATCCGTGGTCATAAAAGCCGCTTCAGGGGGTCCATCCTTTATTGTTATTGGTTAATCCTCGACTGTCAGGCGCCAGACACAAATGGGTGTCTTGGATTTGTGACAATATTTTTTTTGGTTTATTCAAGGTCGTATCAACTACTATGGTCGCTTATGACCATCGAATCTGAAAACCCATAAAAAATCTTTGACTTTTATTTGGATTCGAACCTAAGAATACTGGTGTATAGGGCTACTATCAAGTCCACCACGCCACTCTAAGTGACCTCAATATATTATTACATCATTTTTTAAAGTTCATATATTATTTTTAAACTGAATCTTTTTATACATCGTCTCAAATTTTTTGGCCTGTCTTTAACATGTCGCTAAATGAAACACATTCTTGGGAGGGAATCGGCAAGTGTTCGGCAGAGCTCGTATACACATTGTAAGCTATATACCAAGTCGTTTTCCCAAGCCTGTTGCGCGACCTATTACTGAATGTAATGAGCTATTTTCCTTTTCATGACAACGTTTTATTATATTATAAGTTGTCATTAATTGTCATCATATTTGTATTGGTATTTGTATTTTGATCAGTGTATTGATATAAATGTAATTGTTTACTTGATCATGATAGACAAAAATACAACTATTGAGAAATAACCGACGGTGATGTTACAATAGATAACAACAGGCAGATGATCGTTTTAACAATTATCAACAAATTCAATAATGAAAATAACATTCGAGTATTAACATCAATAAAGGAAATTCAAAAATAGTGGCAACGGTGCGCGTCACGTCAGACAGTGAATGCGTGCCACATCCCATTTTTCTTTCTATTCTATTTTCATACTCTAAATCTCTAAATAATTTTCCGAAAATTTTCAGTTACTTAAGTGCCTAAAATCCGAAAAAAAGTTTCACTTGCCTTGTGGTTTCATAAAACCACACAATAATTTATTTTTTTTGTATTTAACTAGAGCATACTTTTAAATAAAATAAAATCAAAGAATTATTGATTTCAAAAATGCAATTAAATCAAGACAGTTTATGGTAGAGTCAGAACAACGCCATTGGGTCTTTATGATAATCTACTGCTTAGTTTCTTGCAGTAACAAGTGTTGAAATTATTAGATATATATTTGAAAAAATCAGAGGTATTGTCACAGGTCTGTCACACACAGACATTTTTCTAAAAACCATTTTTGGACCTTATTCTTAGTCGTAAAAAGTATTTTATTGGTTTAATATTTGTAATGAAATTCTCCAGCGTACACTTAGATGATTTTGTAATTTCTATCCCTACAAGCAGTGGGTTTTAACCTTTTTTTTTTAGTACATTTACTTATTTTGTTTAGTTCTAAGTGAGCAAATTCGCGGGTAACCACTAAAATTTAAAAACTATTTGAGCTACGGTCTTGATTTTTAGAAACTTTGTAGTTTGCAAAAGTTATCAACTTTAGAAAAATTACTCTTAGTACTTATTACTTTGTCCACTATATTCAATTGGATATTTATTTTTATTTCTACATTAGTGAAGAAAGAATTACAATTATTCTTACTCTTTTTATAGCATCTAGTTTTTAAGTTAGTAACCTATTTAAACTTAACAATATGTATTTCCTATTTAAAAAGTATTAAATCTAAAGTTCAAAATCATTAAACAACAAAGTTATAATCTTCGAGTAGTTTTGGGGTTTACACACACGCAAACTTGAACATTGGAAAAAGGTGAATTGCGTGCTTTTACAGCTCTATTATACGTTGACGACCCATCGCTAACAGTTAACTAAACTTTATAACTTTTAAATGTCATTTTCTCGAAAATTATTTCACTCCAGAGAGATATTTGCAACCGTAAACTCTCGTTAAAATGTTTTAGATTTCGTCGCATTCACGTTAAGATGAATATGTCTCAGTCTCACTATATGAATTAAAAATGTTCTAAATTAAAGTGCAAAATCAACATAAAGTACAATCGAAATCGTATTACCCATGTCAAATATAAATGAAATGCTTAAGACTAATGACAAAGTTCATAGATTGTGTGCTTTACCCTTGAGCTATGTTAAACTATATTTCAACCCCATGATTATGCTGTCTCAAGGGTGTTACCAGCACGTTCTGTTTGGATCGCATTTACCTACGGTAGCAATGAAACGCACTTACAAATTCAAATATATATCACCATCTGTCATTACTGAAACTTACATTTGCTTGCGAGTTTTCTTACAATTTTCAAAGTTTATGACAAATTTGAACTTAATTTCCTTTTGAATAAATTATAGAAGCGGTTCTTTTTTGAAATTGTAGTTTTAAAAGCGAATGCGACATCGTTATAAATTTTGTTTATCATCGTTTAAGGCTCTAATCATTTCTAAATGTTACATCAACATTATAAGTACAGCATCTACGAACATTACGTAAATATGCTCGCCTAAATGCAAATATTGAATTTCTATTTAGATCCTACTTGTAATTGTGCTTAACTTTTTGAAAGTTATAATTTTCTAGTAAAAGTAGACTTTCTTTTAATTTAGTAGTTAAAAGAAAACTACCTTATCTATTATGTTTAAAATTTGCTCAAAACAAAGCTGTATTTATAATTTTATGAAGTGTTGTTCTTTGAGATTCTATTTCTAAAATATTATCATATTTAATTCTTATTGATTTATCAGTTTTTGAAGACCTATTCTAAACATTGTCAATTTTAAGTTTGGTCATTGCCAGCCCTCAAGTTTTCTCGGCAAGAAAATATATTGTTGTTTATATTGTTAAGTTAATTTGTAAGATATATCGAACGATATTTTGTCTGTTTTTTTTTGCGAGAAGTAGTTTAAGTCTTATTGCGTTAAGATTTACCTTGAACTGTTTTCAAATAAGATTTTATATTATATATGGTGTCCATGTTTTTTTATATGTAAAAGCTTTCGCCTTTCCACACTCTACTAATTAAGAGATAAAACATCCTCTGTTTTATTATGAACATCTTAACCTTTTCATCGCAAATCAATTAATATTGTACAAGAACAAAGTAATTTTGGATTAAGCCCCAAAACTTTTGGTTATGAACAAAGACTTTGCTTTTACATTTACAACTATCTAAAAATTTATTCAAACAATATAAGCAACTATTAAGTATGAACCCTTAAAATATTTTCAAACTTTTTGCATTGGTATATTAACAATATTTGGTGCCAATTGAGTTCTTTAAAATTTTAATTGGAAACGGAGAGGTGTCATAGCAAAAGTTTAAGGGGGTCTGTAAATCTAGAAAAAAAAATTCTTTCCTTTCAAATTTTAGTATTTTCAAAGGCTTAAGTTTTGAAAGTATATCTTTAAGAGGTTTTTTCATAAATTTATTTATTTTTGGAGCAAGAATAACCGGTTAAAAATGTAAGTATTAACTACCATTTTAAGACCACTGTATGAAACTTACTTGATTTTTAATTATTATCAATTTTAATTGTCATGAAAATTGAATTTAATAATGATAAATACATGCATGGTATGCATGATATCCATTTCAAGTCCGTGGCAACTTCACTCCATTTGCTGGCACTGTTACGTAAGAAACTAATAAGCTATCGGCGACAAACTGATACACACTTTAGCTGCTTGTATATAAGATATATTTGGTCCTATTTATGCAGCAATATAATTTACATAAGTAAACCATAAATATAAATATGAACAAAAGTTCAAACATATTTTTAACGTAATGCCCAGATACGTATTTCGTTATTTATCAATGGTCATCATGTAGTATTAAATCACTCCGTAACTGCACCATGTGACGATTCACATTCAACTAATTTTCTCGACACATTTGATTTGATATCTCAAGTTCTAATGCATCGATTTACTTGAAATTTTGTACAGACTTTTGTAAAATCAAAAAATTTTCCACGTATGAGGATTTGGATTATTTTTACTATTTTTTAAAATTCCCAAAGTTGAAAAAAAGAGGTCAAAAATAACTTTTTTCAAAAAGACGCCATTTTGTGAAATATTATTTTTTGAGTCCCCACTTTCCCGGTCACCGACTTTAGTTTTGAATTTTTTTCAACCATTATACATTTTTATGTACATTCTAAATTTCCATAAAAATCTGATACAATTGCATGATCAAAATTGTTAACTGTTGTTTTTTACTATGCCTGGTAAAACCACCTCAAAATCGAACCTCTAGACTAGAATATCCCCTTAAGCTATATATGGCATTTTTTTTTTTTGTATTGATGTTAACTTTTAAAGCAGTTATGGGTGAACTTTTTAAATAGGAGTCCAAAGATAAGAAAAAAAAAGCGTATCTATATAATTTATCTATATAAATAAAATGATAGCTGTTTTCCGATGTTCGCTTTTAACTCAAAATCTACTGGATAAGTTTCAATCAATTTTTTTTGTTTTACTTTTTATATACTTGGTCCTTATCTAAAAACGATGTAGTGCGCATGGGCTAAAGAGAGGATGTTTCTCCTTCCACTGTCTACTGATTATTTCATATTTGAGCATAGACTTAATGCAGTTCAGTGATATATTAGATTAAAAAAAATTTATGATTTCTACTTTCTATTTGTTTAGCAGTTTTAAAATATTATTTGTAGCAATTTTTTTAACTCTCTTTTAGCATTTTTTATTTTACTTTAAATACAAATACAAAATACATTTTTAAGTAACAATAATCAAATTACATTTCAACACTCCCTTTTATTATTGCACAGAGAGAAGACTTCTTCTTTTAGAGTTATTTATTTAATTGCTCCTTAAATCCTCTTTCCGGGTCCGCAATTGCTCCAGGTATATAGTTGATATTTAATTAATATTTAATTTTTAAAAAGTTTTTAAACTCAAAAATTAAATTTGCTATAAAAGCGAAAATAATATTTTATTGAAATTTTTTTTCCAAGCTTATTTTGCTCTTTGCATTACGCAAATAATTAATCAAATTTTTCCAATATTTTTAATAATTAATTAATTGTGATTATTTATACATGTATTGTTGTAATATGACGTCATCAACTGCCGTTGGATCTTATAAGTACATGAAGAGTTAAAAAAATGAGATTTTTCAAAATTAATCGTTATAAAGCACAATGTCTTGATATTGTGAAACACATTAAAATTTTGGCGATAGTTATGTGTGAGACAATTTGTGCACTTTTTGGCATTCATATTTTCATGAATGGGTCCATCATTCGAAGATCAATAAAAATAAATTGGTTGGGTGTACTTATGTACGCGCGTGAGAAGTTATACTTATTTGGCATTATTAAAAATTAGTTTTTATTAATTGCATTCAAATAATCAATTTTAAAAATTGTAAATTAATATTTAATAATAATAATAATAATAAATATATATATATTTAAAGATATAATTATTAAAAATAAAATTTAAAGAATAATATTTTAATTTATATCAATAAATAATATCCAAAGAAAGCTGCCAGACGTTTAAAAAATTTGTCAGGATCATTTTTCTGATTAACAATTCATGCATGTCATGAAATCGAAGCTTCATAGAAATTGTGAAAAAAAGTAAGTAGCTATTTTTCAAAGTTAATGTCGTAATCTTTTCTTATCTTGTTTTACAAAATTATTATTCTAAGATGATTGAATCATTTCAGAATCCCAGATTTTATGATAACTAAGAATATGCATGAAATGCAGACGTCATTTTCATCACAGCTACTGCAAAATTCAAGAAAAATAAATTATTTTTTAATATTATGTGTCATTTGTATATATAATTATTTTTAATTTAAATATAAAAATATAAAAATAAGTAAATAAATAAAACAAAAATTCAAATTACGCGCGCCAAGAAACCGAGTAGTTTTGCGGCCAACTTCATTTTGTTAATTTTTGTCTCAAGATGGCCGCCCATCTAAAAATTTCACTCTCACCATTTTTTCATAACGCGCTTAAAGAAGTATAGCTTCAAAAAAAATTGTAGAAACTTTTTCGCTTGTAGAGAAAAGAAAACTCTATCGTGTTTGCAGGTAAATTATTTATTTTTCTCAAAGTATGTATTCTATAATGTTATTCATCAGAATAGAAATAAGGCCGTGTGAGCTGGGTAGAACATTTTAGGGGGCTGCATTTGGCTCGGACGCCATCGTTTGTCCATCACTGTACTAAAGGATTAATAATTAATTAAAACTCATTCCCATATTGATTAAATTTATGTTTAAAAATATTAAAATAAGATGAGAAAAGTCGAAAAAAAAATTTTAGCTGTATTATTGAAAATCGATTAAATATATATTTATATTTAATTTCTCCGTGTTGTTAAGAATTTCGCAAGCGTTTCACAAAGTAAATCTTTGATTTAAGAATTAAAACGTTATCTGTTCCTGTAAATTTATGCAACTCGCTCTATTTGTATTGTGTACAAAGTTGTTCTTGTGAATTCAACTGAGCTACCTACCTTTAATGATAAGCACACATTTGAACCGTAGACGTGTTTCCACGTTGTAATAGTTAAGTGCAACTTTTTAATTGGCAAGAGACCATTGTTGTTACAAAAGAACACAGAAGTGACTTTACCTTTTCTCTATAGTTCAGTTTTGTAATCGTTAACAATAATGATTTCACTATAAAGACTTTACGGCCAAAGTGCTTCTTACTTTTCCATTGAAAAAAAGTATGAACCGAATAAAATTCTTTAAAATATTTCTCTTAAGAATTATATTATTTTTCACCGTCTTCAAAAGAAAATGGAACTTATTTTTTAATGAACACAGTTGTAAAGATCTTTTTAATCAAAACAAAAGTATCTTTATTCTAATTTTCACTGTGAATATTTTGTTCAAAGAAATTTTATAAAATGCATTTTATGTAGTAACTAGCTGATACCCGCGACGTCGTCTGTGTAGGTTATTATTTTAAGAACACACTTAATTTACAGATGAAAAACATTTAAAAAATTGAAAGCAAAAATAAAATAAAAATAACCGAAAAGAACTTAGCGTAGAACGTTTTTAATAATATGCCAAAAAATTGCTGTTTTGAATCCGCTATTGCTCCAAGTAAATAGCTATTAGTTAATCAATATTTAATTTTTCAAAAATTTGTAAATTAAAAATTAAAAATCGCTGTATAATCCAGAATAATCACTGTTTGGAATATTTTTTTTTCAAAAAATTGTTCCTAAAATTCTATTTCCGGATCCGCAATCACTCCAGGTGTATAGTTAATTAGTAATTCAATTTTTAAACTATTCATGTGTATAAGATCCAACTGCAGTTGATGACGTCATAGTACAACAATACATGCATACATATTTAAAAATAATAAATTATTAAAAAAATAGTAAAATTTTGATCAATTTGATCAAAGAGAACTTAAAAAAAAGAAAAACAAAAATTTCAATTAACAACTATTTTAGGTTCTTTACCAATTTTACTTCTTGAGTTTGAAATTTTTTTAAGAATGTAATTATTAATTAACTATTGACTATACTCCTGGGGAAATTGCGGATCCGGAAACAGGAATTCAGGAGTAATTTAAAAAAAAAAAACTGAAAAAAGTGACTTTGTTGTATTAAGGAGCAATTTTAATTTTTAGTTTGCAAATTTTTGATACATTAATTATTGATCAATTAATAATTATACACTTGGAGAAATTGCGGATTCTGAATGAGAATGTAAGGAGCAATTAAAAAATAACGTAAAAAAAGTGTTTGTTTTTTTTTTGTATTTTAGAGCAATTTATTTTAGTTCGCAAATTTTTTTGAAAATAAATTACTACCTAATCAATTAATAACAATACACTTGGAGAAATTTCAGATTCTGAAGGAGCAATTTTTGAAGTTATACTTCTTTAGGCCCGTTATGAAAAAAATGATGAGAGTGAAATTTTAAGATGCGCGCGCATTTTCAGCCAAAAATTAACAAAATGAAGTTAGTCGCAAAACCATTGGGTTTCCTGGCGCGCGTAATTTGAATTTTTGTTGTACTTATTTACTAATTTATTTATTTTTATATTTAAATTAAAAATAATTATATATACAAATGACACATATTATTGATAAATAAGTTATCACTTTTCTCGAATTTTGCAGTAGTTGTTATAATTACTTTTTTAAGTTTAATGATGAAAATGACGTCTGCATCGCGGCGCGGTTTCAGAAACATTTGTAGCGTTCTATTTTATCATCACAAATTATTAAGATGAAGTTGCCCGCAAAACGGCTTGGTATTTTTAATAAGACGCTCGTAATTTGAATTTTTGTTGTATTTATTTTCTAATTTATTTATTTTTATATTTAAAGTAAAAATAATTAAATATACAAATGACACATATTATTAATAAATAAGTTATTACTTTTCTCGAATTTTGCAGTGGCTGTTATACTATGAAATTTATTGATGAAAATGACGTCTGAATCGCGGCGCGATTTCAGAAGCATTTGTAGCGTAACCAGAAAAATGATCCTGACAAATTTTATAAACGTCTAGCAGCTTTCTTTGGATATAATTTATTGATAAAAATTAAAATATTATTCTCTTCATTTTATTTTTAATAATTATATTTTTAAATATATATATATATATATATATATAAATATTAAATTACAGTTTTTTGAAATTGATTATTTGAATAAAATTAATAAAAACTCATTTTTAATGATAACAAAGAAGTATAACTTCTCACGCGCGTACATAAATACACGCAACCACTTTTTTGATATATAATTTGATTAAAAAAAATATTTCTCGCTAACTTAGGTAACTATTTCAAGTTAAAAAATATATGCAATACAGAGAGAAAAAGTCTCTCTGTGCAATAATAAAAGGGAGTGTTGAAATGTAATTTGATTATTGTAACGGTCGTAACTTTAAAATGTATTTTGAATCTGTATTTACAGTAAAATAGAAAAAATGCTAAAAGAGAATAAAAAAAAAGCTACAAAAAATATTTTGAAAACTACTGAACAAATAGAAAATAGAACTCAAAAAGTTTTTATTAATCTAATTTCTCACTGAACTGCATTAAGTCTCAAATATGAAATAATCAGTAGGCAGTGGAAGGAGAAATGTCCTCTTTCCAGCCCAGGCGCATTAAACCGTTTACTCCACTATTTCAAGCGGCAAAAAATTCACCGTTTAACGCGTTTTGCTTGTAAAAATCACATTTCTTAGCACTTTAATTACTTTATTTTTAATGAAGATATTGTGAAAATTCTTTTTTTAGATAAGAGAAAAGTATCTAAGAAGTAAAAAAAATTGATCGAAATCTATTTAGTAGTTTTTGAGTTAAAAGCGAACATTGGAAAACAGCTATTATTTTATTTATATATATATAATAGATAAAGGTCTTTTTCTATTATCATAGACATCTATCTTTGATAAGCTTTTAATTTTTATGAACTATAAAAAAAAATATCAAAAAGCGTCTTCTTTATCTTGTTCTTTTCATTACAATATTTAGTTTGCAAACTTCATACTTCACAATACGTCAACATTATTCTCAATCTGTCTATGCATCTAAAAAGAAATTCATCTCAACAATAAATTCAAAGATCCAATGCGAAACACGTAACGTTGTTATGCTGTGCTTTAAAGCTAAGTTTATATTAAAATACAGACATCATTGTGAATAACGAGTGAACGAGCGAATGCGGGATTCTACAGGAAATTATAGTTGAGGCTGTATGCGCACACATTAGACTGTGGACACGTTATAAGTCTGATGTACTGCATATTGCATTCTTGTATCTGGTCCAAAACTGTACTAACATTTGGTATACAGTTGCATAGTGCACTTCCGTGGCAAGCCATAGTTTCACATTGCAAACACATTTCACCCCACCGGTTTGTCGCCTTCGTCAGAATAAAATAGGGCACAATTCTCTTTAGAGTTCCGCATAATTTGGAAATTGTAGCGATCCCATAACGATGCTGTAACTTATTGATTTCAATTTAGAAATTCTCTTTTAATTCAATTGAAATGGGAGATTTCTTAGTCAAAAGTAAAATTTTCTATTGAAACACGAACAATTCCCATTTTTTCCATATAAAAAACATGTTAAGTAACTTTTTAATTTAATTCTCAGAGAAAAAGCTTCAAAACTTCTATATTAAAAAGTTTTTATTTACAAAAATGAATGAATAAATTGTGATAAAAAGAAAAACTATACAAAAAATTCTTTAAAGAAATCATAAAGTGTCTAAGATTTGTTTCAGTTTAATTTAAAAGTATCATCGCGTCGAATAAAAAAGACGCTCTTAGAAAATATTAAAAGGCGAGTGATAAGTATTATAACAGCCAGTCAGACAGAGATATTCTTGTTTGAATTTTTATAAGCATACAGCTTACGAGAATTGTATACGCAACATTGTTTTTGAAGCTTTTTCACACCTTAGGTGCATACAAACTAAGGATATGAATCTGAAAAAGGACAAATCGAGAAAACGATAGTAAAATTCTTCTTTCTGCTTTTGTAAATACGAACTTTACTTGAATAAGTAAGAGCATGAACATCTCATAAAATAATACAAGAATTTTTTTATTTAAAGTGTCTTTTGCTGTAAAATTAAGATGAAAATTCTCAATTTTTTTAATAACAATTTCCTTGACTCGTTCCAACAAATTATGAATCAAATATTTTATATTTCATGACCCCTCAAAGAATGCATACACTTAGTAAAAAAAAATTAGTTTCAAATTTTATTTATATCAAAGGTACATAAGGAATAAAAGGTAGAAAGAAAATAATAACATTTATGACGGCACTGTCAAAACTTGTAAAATTTACCACCCCAAAAAAATTCGTTCATGTATGTACGAGGGGAGGTCCAAAAGTTCGCGGAATAGAGGGGTTGTAAATTAAATAAAACAAAGAGACTAATTTTCTTTTTCAATATAATTCCCCTTAAGCTTAATACATTTTTCAGATCTTGCGATTAGCTTCTCTAAACCATCAAAAAAATATTTTTCCTCTTTGTCCTCAAAATGAGCCGATATCGCCTCCTTCACTTCTTCATCGCTGTTAAATTTTTTTCCCCTTAAATCTTTTTTTAAATTTGGGAACAAATAATAATCGCTGGGGGCCAAGTCTGGGCTGTAGGGTGGATGGACCAGCGATTCAAACCCACACCTGTGTAGGGAAGCCATCGCAACATTGCTCGTGTGAACCGGTGCGTTGTCTTGCAAAAGCAGCACACCCTTGGTCCATTTTCCTCGCCTTTTTTCTTTAATGGCTTCCTTTAGTCTCTCCAGCAATGATGCATAATATTGTCCGGTAATGTGGACACCCTTTTCCTTGTAGTCGATCAACAAAATTCCTTTGCAATCCCAAAAAACCGTAGCCATTAACTTTCCGGCCGATTGCGATACCTTAAACTTCTTAGGGGGTGGGGTACCCTTTTTATGCCATTGCATTGATTCTTGTTTGGACTCAGGTTCAAAGTGATGAACCCAAGTTTCATCCCCAGTCACAATCCGCTGCAAAACTGGGGTATAATCTGCGCCACACAACTTCAAAAAGTGCTTTGACGCTTCGACTCGTTGTTGCTTTTGAGGCGGCGTGAGCATTCTTGGCACCCATCTTGCACTAACTTTTGTCATGCCAAGGTGATCGTGTAGAATCCTCAAAATGGTGGTGTCTGATACTCCAACTAATGCAGAAAGCTGTTTCTTCTTTAGACGAGTATCTTCTGATATAAATTTTTCCACTTTTTCGATGATGTCTGCCGTAGTGGCCTCAAGCGGCCGTCCTGGGCGGGGATCGTCTTCAATGGACTCTCTGCCATGTTTGAAAAGACCATGCCACTTGTAAATCATGGTTTTACCAGGGCATCGGTCCCCATAAACGGCACCCATCTCACTCATTATGTTTTGAGCGGTTTTTCCTTGCTTTGTAAGGAACTTTATAACGGCACGAAATTCGATTTGCTCCATAATTGTAATTCAATTCGGGTTTGACTTGATTGTTGGGCGATATCTCGTAGATGACTGAAGTCATATGGTTGACACTTGACACATATATTTCAAATGAGTCCCTAATTAGTAGAATTCTAAGCGAGCGTTTCCTCCCCCCTCCCTTCCCTTCCATTCCGCGGACTTTTGGACCTCCCCTCGTATGTCTATCTGTCAAACGTCTCGTCCTTCGTCAGTCGCTCCCAGTCATAACCCGCGAGCTTTCGTTCATGCACATTTCTCTCATATACAAATTCCACACAATGTAAAGTTTTTGTTCTAGAAAATGAACATTTTATTAATTAAAGTAATTTTTAAATAAGCAAAAAGTCTTGGAAATTTGATTGATTGCTGTCGAGTTTTTGTGAAGTGTATGGATAAAGTTGGATTTTTTGTGAGTGGTTTTTGTAGGTAGATTTTTTTGCTGACTGTCTATATATCATTAGATACAACCTTTAGGCTACAAATATGAGAGAATAGACAAAACTCTAGAGACGCGATGATAAAAATTTATCTTGACAGATCCTAAGTGTAATTCGTAGTCTATACTTAATAGTACCAATAAATTGAATTTCATTTCGAAAATAAGACTCAAAAAAATTTAATAAAGATTTGTACGTGCCAAATACAAATTTAATTTCATTTGAAGGTTTGAAGTAAAAATATTAAAGAGCTGTTTTATAAATTTATTTTTTATAAATGTTTTTGTTTAAAATAACTAGTAAAAATCCATAAATTTGTTATTAAAGTGTTATTATTGTACTTACTGTCTACTGCAATATCTCTAAAGCATTTTAATGGAGAACAATACGTTAAGTTTCTCACTCCGAATAAAGTTTTCAATGTTAATAAGATTTTAAGAAGTAGAAAATTCAACGAAAATTAGTGGAAATTCTGATTAACTGCGGATAAGCATTAAGAATCAATAAACAAATACAGACAATATAGTGACTCAAACAATATTGTCTTTACTCTTTATAACTTTATAAGCCAATGCATGTATGTATGTATGTATGTACAATGCAGGGATGTCATATAAAATGCCTTACCGAATAGTCTAAACGTTTTCAAGAAAAAAAAATATCTAAACACCTATTTATAAGTTAAAAAAAATAAGTGCCCAGGGGAAAACCGTTACTGTTGAAGAAAATGTAAGGAAAAACTGTCGAATCTACTTGATTGAAACATCAAACCTTCTTTATGTTCATTCAAAGTACCCATATTATATAAGAGTTAGTTATTTTAAAGTAGGTATACGTTACGAAATTCTAAAAATTTATTTTTTAATTGGTACATTTATCAGTTATTGACATATAAACTTTGAGTGAGTTGATTGGCTCTAATGTAAGACTTTGGTAAATACGATATTTTGTGCTTTCTGTAAATTTCAATATTTTTAAGTTTCTCTTTCAGAGTTTTTGCGTTTCCAATGAAATAGGTATTATGTGCAGAACTGTACAAAATCTTAACGAGAATCTGAAAGAATTCTATTATATAATATCAAAAACATTAGGATGATAGTGGTCTAGAGTTTCAAAGAGGGTGTACTTCTTGATTATTTGATTCATTTCGAACTTTTTCTACTTGATATAGAATAAATTCTTTGAGTATTCTTTCACATTCATGCTTGTAAGGTCAAATAAAACTATAACGATAGGTTACAATGGTATCCTTTTATGTACCAATTCAATATGAAGTCCAGGTTAGTATATTCCATGATACATGATCACGGTCCTTTTCATAGTTTTCTAGGTAATGCTGAGCGTTTCAAGATGAAAACCTTTGCCTCTCATTGACTAAAGTTCAATTTTATCTCCATTTGTCGTTACCATTGTCCTTCACACCTGGTCGATTAAAATTAGAAATAAACTTTTTAAAAAATAAAAAAGTGCCTGGGCATGACCAAATCACTGCAAAAATGCTGAAGGAACTTCCTCGTAAAGGCGTTATTTGTTTATTGTATATATTCAACGCAATACTACGCCTACAGTACTGGCCAAGTTCTTTAAAAGCAGCTGAAATAATAATGGTTCTTAAACCAGGTAAAAATTCAAACAGAGTCATTTCATACAGGCCTTTTAGTCTTCTGCCAATCATCTCAAAATTACTAGAAAGACTAATAGTAACACACTCCCAAATAATATCAGTGAAAATTCCTGGTCATCAGTTTGGATTTAGGCGTCAACACTCAACTATTCAACAATGCCACCGACTAATTGAACAAATAAATAACGCCTTTGAAGAGAAGAAATACTGCCACTCTGTATTCCTGGATATAAGCCAGGCGTTTGATAAGGTTTGGCATGACGGCCTACTTTTCAAAATAAAACAATGCATGCCTCATGTCTGGAAGCTGTTCGAATCTTACCTCCAAGATCGGAACTTTAAAGTCCGAGTAAACCAAGACTACTCTGACTACATACCAATTACATCTGGAGTACCACAAGGAAGTGTCTTGGAGCCACTATTATACCTATTGTATACCTCTGATAAGTGACTTTCACGCTCAGAAAAGGAGTATGCCCGCCTGTCAATCTGAACTCGTCCGTGATCCCCTCATCTACCACCGTTAAATACCTTGGTGTTTACCTAGATAGGAGACTCACGTGGAAGTACCACATAACTCAAAAAAGGAAGTGCATAAACAACAAGTTCAAACAACTTTACTGGCTGCTGAGAAGGGACTCTAAACTTCCAGTTGAAGACAAGATACTGGTTTACAAGGCTATCATAGTGCCGATCTGGACGTATGGTATAGAGCTATGGGGATCTGCCAGCAAAACTAGTATAAAGCTGATTGAAGCCACGCAATCAAATATAATGAGACAACTGGTAGATGCCCCTTGGCATGTTATAAACGAGACTCATCGCAGTGACCTGCACATCCCAGCAGTAACTGATACGATCGCTATTCGCACAACGAACCACTTTGAAAAGCTGCACAGTCATCCAAATCCACTAATGGTGCAACTTTTGGTACTTCAAGAAGACAGAAGACTGAAAAGGAGGGTTCCTGGTGACCAAATTGCACAATAAGGAAGTTCCTCCATTGGGAGTGGTTTCCATCACGCCAAGTTTCGGCCAGCAAATTGGATTATAGGACCTAGATCCTGACGGCCAATTTAAAGAGGAAAGAAAAAAAAATTGTCGTTACAGTTGCACTAGGAAATCGTAATTTCTTGCAAAATCAATATTTACATTTTGTGTTGGTGTTGCCACATTAACGTAATCATACAAATAAATTTAAATTTTTTTTTTTGGGGTGACTCGTTTAAAAATTACAAAGTGTTGGTACTAAAAGCCATCATGGTCAACGTAATAATCAACTTTAATCTGGTGTCTCTAATGGAAGACCTGGCAAAGAATAAACAAGTCAAACTTGATTGGGTGCCAGGGCATAAGAGGATTGAAGGCAATGAAGAAGCTTATGTCTGTAATTAAGATTGGTTTGATGATCAATTCGTAGGTCTATACCCGGAACCAGAAATCACCAAATCTACTTTTAAAAAGGCGATGAAAAGTCGACTGTTGTGAGACAATAACAAAATACAAACGATCACTGTGAAAGTATGACGACTGGGAAGGAACCAACTCAAGACTATGTTGGGATTGATGAACCAGGCAGCGTGAACTGAAAAAGCATCAGCAAGCTATTGGAGTATCGCAAAATGCCCAAATTACTGACTGTATGGGGATAGGAAAGAAAGTGAGACCCGCGTAATTTCTGATGTCAAAGCTCTCGTCTGTATATTTTTTTTCCGTTAGCAAAACGCTAGATTAGGCCTCTTTCCCCCAGCACTACAGCCTTAGGCTTATTGCACTGCTGTTCTACTCATGTATCCTTGTTGTGCAAGGATTCTTGCTTATTCCAGGCTCAGCATTCATCCTAGCAAAAGCAGTCTCTGTACTAAACTTGCACGATTTGTACTTGTTTGGGCGTCATTTATCTCACACAGGTGTCGCCACTTTGTGAGGGCTTTGCAGTCAAAAATGACATGGGTCGCATTTTCCTTTCCATCCCCACACAATCTGTAATTAAGATCTTGTTGAGACACCCCAATAGTAGATGCAGATGCCTTCTCAGTTTACTGAGAGTTTACTTTTCTTAGTTAGTTCCTTCCCAGTCGTAAAACCTCAGCGGTGAGCGAAGGGCAGATTCTCCCCATCATTCTCTTGGTGAGCTTCTGGCTAGGAATTTCTTGCCAGTATTTGTTTTGCTGCTGTCTCAGCCAACTTTTCATCACCCTTTTGACATCAGATTTGGTGATCCCGACTACCGGCTCCGAGCCTACGAGTCAGGGCCTACGAGGGGTCATCGAACCAGCTCTTGCACAAACATCAGCTTCTTCATTTCTCTCAACTCCTTTATATCCCGGCATCCAACCAAGTTTGACTTGGTTGTGCTTTGCCAGGTCCTCTGGGAGTTTCCGACACTCTAAGCGATCGCTTTTAGCGCTGCCTGACTGTCAGAGAGAATCTGTATGTTCCTATTCCGATAGCCCATATCCAGGTTCTCTCTGGCACATATAGTAATGGCTTTGACCTGCGCCTAAAAAATAGTGGCCGAACAACCAAGTGGCACTGAGATGCGCCCCCTTAGTTCTCCCCCCGCTACTCCAGCTTACATGTATGGGTTCAATGATGCCTAAATAGGTACAAATTGCACTAGAAGCTTACTACAGGGACTGCTCCTGCTAGAAATAATGCTCGACCGCGAATAAGTTGAAATGCTTACCGAAGAAAATACATGAGCAAAATAGGAGTAGCAGGAGTAGAATAAGCTTAAGATTTAAATGCAAGGACAATTCTTAAGTTGTTTTTCTGCTAATGGAAAAAAAGTTGGTCTCAATATTAAGCCTTGCTCTGTCTTGTTACACTTTGATTTAAACTAAGTTCTACTCAATGGTAACAACGTTAAAAACCACCTTAGAAAAGTTGTTTCAATCGTTTATTTATGACAATAGTTGTGTCAATAACGTCATCATTTTTGCAAACTTTCATAAATATTCTTATTTAAGAGATGGGTTCAAGCTATGAACGTTGCTCAAACGCTTTAAAATTCGTGAAATAGAACAAATAATAACGTTTTAATCTTTGTTGGAACTGAGATATAACTTAAATATGTAGTTTTTTACCTTTTCACCATGACTGATCCTCAAAAAAAATCGTGTGAACTTCTTATAATAATACAACAATAAAATTATGTACTAACGAGATATTTAATAAATGTATAATGGCAAGTCAATAATTATAGTCTATGCTTACGCTACGATAAAAAATATATCATAGATTATGTAATGTATTATATAAATACGTCATTATTTGATATGAAAAACTTTAAAGGTTCCGACAAAAAAAAAATTCTTCATAATATACTGAATTTTAGGTGTTCAAAATAAGAACTAATTTAGTTTCTTTTAATTATTTTAGTGTTAGTTGCTACTGCAGTAAGACATTATATATAATATTGGTAAAATGATTTTCTTCTCAGGTCTAGAAAAGAATAAGAATAATATGTAAACCCGACACTGGGATCCACAGTGGATCCTGTATGATAGTTTTGCAGGCTCCCAGGTGTCCGTAGACCATAGGCTATGAGCCACAGGCTTAGATATACTAACAAATACATACTTGAAAGTTCCTATTTTCCATAAAAAAGTTAATTTGTGTCAATTATTAAGGAATAGGAAATTGTTTGAGTGTAGGACAATCAAAGCGACGAATACTTACATAACCTTTGACAGCATTTCCTTATTTTAAGGCCTAAAAGAACTCAACTCCAAACTAGAAAATTATATTTTTGCAACTTTAAAAAGCTCTAACAAATGTTCAATCTGAAAGAAATTTTTTTTTTTTCACTTACCGTATTGAATCTTTCAAAGGGGATTAAAAATAAATAACATTCAACTACAGTTGGTTCTAAATATATTTTTCAGTCAACATTTTCGTTAAAAAATGTCATGTTACATAACATCTCTTGGTTATATTACTTATGCAATATGTCTTACATATAAGTTTTATGTACAAAACATTAAAATCATTTACAAATATTCTGTTTGATATTTACATAACACATTCATTTACAGTTAAAATCAGCAGTCTTAAAACAATATAGTTATTATGTCATATCTACTGAAATATAAATATTTTTCTAAACAAAATTTATTTTAATTTGATTAAATATTGATTTTTATAAATTATGAATTAAGTATGAAATCATTTTTTGTAATATAAAAAATTGTTAATCTTAAGAGCAATGAGACTTGTTTTGATTATTTACAGTTAAAAATTTTAATATCGCATTAACAGAATCACATTAATGTATATATTATATATTATTCTTTATCATATATTTAATACATAGATCTGCATAAAATAGTAGGGAACTGCACATAGATTTTCATATGTAAGCCACACTTATTAAATACAAATTTATAAATTTGTCAAAGACATGGCCACACATGTTTGGGGTTATTATTTTAAATTAGAGTTAAACATGCATTGGGTACATCGATTAAAACATACCAATATTTTACTACATTTAGTCGGGATTATATGGGAATTTTTGGCGGGAAAGTTTATTTTCTGAATGAGAAAATCAATGTTTGATATTCATATTTGCGTATTCCGTTATGTTATGTTATGATGTTATTGAGAATTATTTTTCAATTTTCACATGATGAAAAAATTAATTAATAATTATTGTAAGTTATTAATGAGATGTATATTTTGTTCTGTTTATATAAAATGTTATATTAAAAACCAAGAAGGGTGCTTATTTATCAAATATGCAATCGAAAAAATCCAACTAACATTTTTGAGTGATAACATATATTTTACTTACAAAGAAAATACTGCCACTTATTTTAAGCGATTATATCACGTCGTTTATATTGTTAAAATGATTTATTTTATAAAATAGATATTTATATTTATCGTCAGTTTTTTTTAAAAGTTACCTGTAAAGTTTATGAATATTATTTATCGAATGCCATATATGCACGATTGAATTTTAAAATCGTATGGTTAAAATGAAGTGATGATTTACGTGTTTGAATTAGAATAAATTTTAAACGGTTGTTTCAATAACCATTTCTTGAATTCTCTGTCAACACAAACTGTCTTTACCGTCTAAATACATGTCATCGAGATTTGTGCCGTGGTAGCGCAGCCCCATTCTTCCCCCATTATGATGAGCATGGTGTCCATGGTGTGAATGATGAGCATGATGATTCATATTATGATGCAAATGATTAACGTGCACATGATTCGCGGTTATTTGGGAATTGCTCATTTGAGCTAAATGCTTCTTTTTTTCACGTCGTCGATGTTGGCAATATTTAACACATGCTGTGAGCACTAATAACACTGCAAGAATTGATAAAACAACCGCACCAATGAGCATATATAAAATGGGAACACCAAACTGATACGCGCAATTTGACTCCTCTTCATCGAATCCAGAAGGGCAGTGCGGAAGGTTATCGCACCATAGAGACTCACTGATACAGGCGTTTAGCTCGGGACATCTAAAGAAGTTTTTAATGAAATAAATTGAAATTAGTTTCTATGTAATAATATGTTTGTTCGCGGTGGTGATTCGGAACTGAATCAATCCAAGTGGTTAGGATAATCGCCAAACGCATACACTCTTATGAACTGATTAAAGGTTATTTTCCCGTGGACGAGTTTGAAAATGTTCGGAAGTAAGACGAGGATTAACGAGAACCCACGAAAATTGTTAATTGAATTGAACGTTGACAGACGTTGATGCCTCGTTCACACGAGTCAACTTTAGTTGATCGATTTTAGTTAATCGATCACTAGTGGAATGATTATCCTAGTGTGATGACTCGTTCAAACTTTTTTTGATCCACTTAAAACGGGCTACTAAAGTTGTCTAGTGTGAATGCAGCATGACAGCGAAACTGGATTTTGAATTAGTCACAATTTAGCAAACTGCGCATGAGTAAGAGAATCGAATTTTTAATCCTAACAAAAATCTGAGGAGCGCTAGAACCAATTATGAATCGGTAACGAACGCCTTTCATGTGAACCGCGAATCGGACCGTAACTCGGCTTATAAACTTGCATGTGCTTGGCGATGATTCTAAATCGGTCTTGAACTGATTCGTTATCAATTCAGTATCACATCCGCAAATCAATCTAATAACTTACCGATAAGGACAATCGATTGGAGTAGTCATGACGAAGGAATTGGACGATGTAGCTAGAAGAGGTCGCTTGGAAACTTCAATCCATGTGACAACGTAACTGCCGGGTTCACTCTGGACAAATTCAATCACAAAACTTCGAGCATGGGGTTTCATTAAAGTTGTCACCTCGTCTGTCATGCTAGAGGACTTCCACCCTTCGGAGAAAATTTCAACAACGTTCGCACTCATCTCGTCATTAATCACATTCGCGACAGGGCATATGATACGAGGCGCCTGTGTATCCATCCCTGAATACACAATGATACGGTTTGATGTCGCACAAAATTGAGACGAAGTAATTTCACGTCCACGTATTTTCAAATATAAATAGCTGTTGAGAGAATCTTCGGGCTCAATCAGCCATGGTTGGTGAACACATTTGTTTATATTTGATGCGATCGCAGATCGCATTTTAGAGCTACTATCTGCGAACACATTATCGGTATTTATATTTCCAGAATTGCGGATTATATCCGGACTGCGTAACGCAATTTCACCACTAAACCCATGTAATCGTCGATCACCCCAATGCGACGCACATATTTCATCATCGTAATCATTTTTTTGAACAAATTGATATTCCCCTTCGAAATAAAAGTCCTCAAAATCTTGGGTTATATTCATAAATGTAACAGTAAAATTAACTTCAACGATTTGTGATGTCAACGTTCTAATTTTTATTGTTTCAGACATGTTTGAGCAGAGACAATCACGCGGAATATTTATACCATTCCAAGGATACTCGGAAATGCGTAACTCAGCAATTCCAGGTATTTTTGACCATCGATTCGTCTCACACTTCCATCGCTGTGTACGTGGATCTTTCTTTGCCGCACAATGTTTATTACCGAACAGAGCTTTATTGAATGTTAAGCGCACCCGTTCTCCAACGCCAGCCTCAAATCGTAATACACAGCTAAGATTTTGAGCGCCGCCACGACCGTAAAAGAATGTGCTTCTTGGAGCTTGAAACCGACCATAAGTTGGTCCATTTGGGGATGATTTAAATATCCGGTCACAGGGGTTGTGTGATAAAGTGTTTGCTACGCCCTCTTGAGATACATCAACGAACTCGTAGCGTAACAAAAAACTTAGAGGCGATAGCGCACTTCCTTGTTTTAGAAAATGTTCTATCGTTAATTCAGGACCACTCGACACATAACTTTCTGATAACGAACACGGTCTCGTAAATCGTGTACGATTACTCAACAAAGTGTGATCGCAAAGTTTTGGAACTTCGTCTTTACAAAACTCGCCCAATAGAGTGACATTTTTAATTTGATTTTTCTGCTTGAGTCCATCCCAAATCTTTAACTGGGCATTGCAATCACTTGTGAGATCGAATATTGCAGGATCAAGACTCGCTGAATGGTATTTAATGAAAGAAATCCATACAATTTCGTTTGGTCGTCCTTGGAAATGATATTTACATGTAGTGTTTGGTGGTAACGAATGGCGTGGATTTTCTAACACCCCGGTCATCGATTCAAATGTTGTCAGCAAAAAATCGCAATGGCCCTTTTCTTGAACGTATGTATGCGACTCGATGTCTACAAAAAGTACCTGTAACAAACAGAATAATATTTCAAACTTTATATGTATAAAAAAATTATTAAAATATATATAAAGTCCAACAATAAATTTAAAAAGGATTTTTTAATCCTCTTCTACTATTAATGAATCTATTAAGAAACTATTAATCATTGGTTTTTAAAAGCTTTGTTTCATTTGAAACAATGAATTTAAAAAAAAAATTATAAAGGCTGTAATGAAAACCAGAAGAACTTTTCTTTATGTTTTGTAGAATCATTAATCGTGGTATCTTCATATCGCTTGCAAAATAAAAAGCACAGATGACATAATTAAATTGTACATATCTCTTAATCATTAGAATTTTTCAATAGTTATAACCAAGATTTATTCAATACTCACTGATTTCTTTTCTTTTTCCATTAATTACTTATATATCCAATATTTCTTATCAAATCATGTTGTAAATAAGTGCAATTTTTTGATTTAAAGAATGAAAAGAGTATCGATTAAAGAATTTGGATCCGGAAAAACTGGTGCTGGTTAGTATAGCGATATATTTGAAGGATGTGCCATAGTTGGAGAACCTTTCAGCTGTTTTGATGGGGAAGAATAGGCACTTTTAGTAGGTACATCTAAACTTCACAAAGTTAAGACTTATCATAAAGCTGTCTTCTTTGACTTCTTCTTGATATATTTGGGTAGATTTTCATGCTGGGATAGAAGCACTATCTTCTAACTACCCCACCGATTGCGTTTGTACCAACAAATGTCGGGCCGCCTTGGACAGTCTCGTTAAACAGGTTGGCACCTGTCACTACAATGGATTTCCTGTCATGTAAGTATCCTGAAAAATACAAATTGAGACGTCCTAGCTAAGTCTGGCACCTCTCTAAATCAACCGCCAGCCCTTATCTCTCTAACATCACCTCAGAGCTCCATCGCAAGCACTATCAACTAGCATTCCTAGAATATTTAATAAAAATGAAGCACAAGTAAAAAAAAATGGGAATTCTTACTGGACTAAATTTGATGTGTACAAAGTCACGGGTAGCCACTAATTCTTTAATAGTTTGTTATTCAACTTGATCGTTCATGGGCTCAGAAATTAAAACTGCTCAAATAATTCATGCACTGGTTATTTAGTAGCATTTTCCAAATTATGCACCTTATACATTTAATGGATTTCCGGAAAAAGAAATCAAAAAAATTGTTCTCTTTATACTACTAAAGATCCTTAAGCCGGCTCTGGTTATGAAAATGAATCTATTCATTTTTCAGAAAGTGAACGACGAGGATATCCTTAAGACAATGCACAAAGTCTTTAGCGAATAATGGAGCTTTTGAGCTGGCAATATTTTCATTTGACAGATTGTTTTACGCGCCAATAAACTTTCATAACGATAAAAGTATCGTTCATATTTGACATCTAATTCCGAAAATACTTTCTTAGACTTTATCAATGCCAAAGAAAATAACGGAAAGACTCTTCAAAAAAAATTCTAATAAATCATTAAAGAAATGTAAGTGGCTTGCCACTTCTTATCCTATAAGAAAAATAAAAGCTTTTCTTTTGCTTCGCGTATATATTATTTTTACCGGGTATAGTCATAAATTTTATACAGCATATAAGTAAATATATTTATGTTAGAAGTGAAAAAAAAAAAAAAACTTATTGTTACCATACGTATATTATGGTGAACTGTAAATGATTGTATTGATCAGAATGGGGTGTAAATGGACTAGTTCGTTAGACAATTTAGAGCAACGGACGCGACTTTCTTGAACGTCTCTCGTAAATAACTATAAAGACGTCACCGGTAACTTGATAATGAAAAGATAATGAAGTTTAAAGTGCATTGAATTTATTGTTCTAAAGGAATGCGTAAATACCTTCAATAAATAACATGAAATTTGGAAAATTGAAATTCCTCGTTCCATACAGTTTTGGTACCAAAGCAAATTTCTAGAAATAAATTTTAATTGATTCAAACAATTTTTTTGTCAAAAATAAAATTAAAACATAATGAAAAACCGGCTTCAAAATAAAAAAAAATCTTAAACAAAAAAATGCATTTAAAAGTAAAAAAAAAATTGCGTATCCTTTCAGTGTCTACAACTTATAAATTATTAGGATGATATAATGTACAACTATTGTTATTTTTGGAGTTGGTGTCAGCCAAGGAAATACGGCTATATTGGTACGTAGCAATAAACGAGAATACCTTATGAAATTTATTTTTCAAATAAACTTTTATACAATATACTCGAACTGTGACAATATCTAGCGACTTTTAAACTACAAAATACCAATAACTAACTAAACCTTTTTACAAATTACCATTAATATTTATTTCCTTGGCTGACACAAACTCCAAAAACAACAATAGTTGTACATTATATCATCCTAATAATTTGTAAGTTGTAGACACTGCAAGGATACGTAATTATTTTTTTAATTTTTAGTGCTCTTTTTTTAAGATTTTTTTTTTAAATTTGTAGTCGGTTTTTATTTTGTTATAATTTTATTTATTTCTAGACTTTTAGTGCTTAGTGAAGTTTGATAACTGATTTTATTTCTTTGAATATGGGTAAACCTACTAAGCGCGCTGCTCATATGAGGCAGTGCCGTTAAATGTTAAAAGCTACTACATCATCTTTTTTGCCCCTAAGGGTTGAAATTTTTTGCTTTTAAATATAATGATAGAACTACTCTTTCCAATAGAAAAAAAAAATCATCAAAATCCGATGATTCAGTTAAACGTCACTATTTCATCCTCTATTGACATCCTTAGGGGGTGGATTTTTTTCTTCAAATTTAAATGTCAATAATTAAAAGGTACGATGTACGTAATAGAAACAAAATTATCGAAAATAATTATGGGTTAGCAATGAAAAATTTATTATTTCATTCCGATTTTTTTACACCTTATGAGTGGAGTTTTTTTTTTTTTTTTTTTTATAAAAATGTGACTACACAGGAAGCACCAGCTTTCAAATAAAAAAAGAATTATCACAATCGAGCTATCCAATAAGGAGTTAATATTTCATATCTTAGTTGTCAAACCCTTAGAAGTGAACGATTTCCTTTAAATTAAAATGGGACCACACAGGAATCACCAGTTTTTAAATAAAAAAAAGTCATCAAAATTGCTTCACCCAGTCGAAAATTCTGAAAATTTTTAAATTTTAAATTGGTTATGTTGGTCAAATTCTATCTCAGTATTTCTTTTACTTGTAACTAATATTTTTTAAAAATATAACGTCTTTAATTTTTATTGTCCAAACACCAAAGATTTTTTTATATAAATAATTTAATCATGGATGAAAACATCAAAAGTAACTAATAATGTACATTAATTTTATTCGTTTGCGCTATTTCAATATAATATGAGCTTTAACTATGCCAAATTTCAATGTTCAAATGTATTTGGTCGAGATGTATCAATTTAAAGATATTCCCACATGAATGATAATTTTTATGTCTGATTCAATTTTAGTCAAGTTCTTCAGTATTCGATATTCTTGAATATTCGAGAAGAGACATGCGATATAACAAGCTTTCTCAATTTCGTATTTTAAACCGAAAGTAAAAACTGAGCCAAACCACATTTAATTTGATATTTCAATTCCCCCTCGTTTATTACCGCATGTGTCAAATATTGCTTTTCATTAATTATTTTTAAGGTTTTTTTTTTTATATTTCTCATTCTATTTCGGAATGACAAAAAACGTAGATGTGGAATGCTGGTGGGTGGACGCTTTTTAAAATATCATCATCTCTGTGTTATCAACATGTCATACGAGGTTTTATTAATATTTTTGCTCAAGTTGATAAATGATTTGCAGCAAGCTAAGGGCTCTGTATAGAGAGCTAGAACGAAAGCTGCCGTTGAGGGAACCAAAGCTCCTCTTTTACGGTTCGCTGAGAGACAAAGGAGATTCCATCGTGTTTCGTGTAGAAACAAGGGACTTGTGTAAGTTGAGAAACGCTACGACAGTATATGGATCTTTTGATTTGAACAATGCACGCTTGACATTGTTGTTGAAAAAACAGATCACAATTTTACTTCAATATTTAATAAAAATGAATATTATTCAAATATTTTGCATATATGTTTAATGAAAAATATTTCGAAAATTTTAGTAAATAACATGAAAATATTTTAGCATCAAATTTATTTTGATTTATTTCATTGAGAAAATGTTCATAAAAATGATTAAGAAATGCATTAAGTACCAACATGAAAATGGAATGGAATCGTTAATATCAACAAAGATTGTGCCAACTTGATAATATTTATAGTTTCTTTCAAGTTGTTGTAAACAACTTTTTCTTGCATATGATCGCTTGCAATGATAAGGTTAATTACACTTTAAAATTTTTACAACGTTTTGAAATGTTAATAACGTGCCACTAGTGGTTGATTCAAAAGCATTTCTTATTCATATATGACGATATGTGAGAAAAATAACTAAATAAAATATGTCCTAGCTGTTCGTTAGCAAGACAATGAATCATAAAAAGTGGGTGCGTGTACTTATGTACGCGCGTGAGAAGTTATTCTTGAGAATTTTTTTTTTTTTTTTTTGGTTTATTTAAAGTCGCATCAACTACTTTGGTCATTAGCGACCGTCGAATCCGAAAACCCAGAAAAAATATCTTAGGTTTCCATTCGAACCCAGAACCACTGGCGTATAAGGCAACTACCTAGTCCACCACGCTAGTAAGTGACCTTGAGAATTATTGTTAGTTATTGTTTGTCAGAAGTTATAACAAAATTCAAATTACGCGCACTTAGTTAAAAAAACCGAGCAGTTTTGCGGCCAACTTCATCCTGTTAATTTTGTGTCACTCTGATGCGAGGCCAGACTGCCCCAGGACTGCTAAAAAAAAAAAAAAAAAAAAAAAAAAAAAAAAAAAAATAAATAAATAAATAAATTATCGTGAACAATGAACAAATAAACTAGTGTTGATAGTGCAAAAGTGAAAAGTGACTATATAGGACGAAAAATCCTGTGTATAGCTACGAGCTGATCCGGGAAAAAAAAACACTTTAAAAAAAAAAAAAAAAAACTCTGATGCGCGCGCATCTTAAAATTTCACTCTCAATATTTTTCCATAATGCGCCTAAAAAAGCATAATTTCAAAAATAGGTTTAAAAAAATATATTAATAATTTTACCTACTAGATGATACTCGCCCGCTTCACTTGACACAGCGAAATTAGACTAAATGATTAATAGTAACCGTCATAGCAATTTTTTTAAATTCCGTTTTAATTCAATCTTGATTTAAAAGTTGATCGTTCATTTAATTCAATCAAAAAAAAAGAAGCATAGCAATAATCTTTTTCGTTTAATTTAAAACGTTCGCGATTTGACTGTTAAAGTAACAATTAAAATTAAAAAAAAGTCACAACTCTAAGAATGACGCCATTTCGTGAATTTGTTAAATGCTTTTGTAAAGGTTTACTTCTCCTTAGATCAAACACTAACTATCGTCTGCTCAGCAGTACCTATTTAAAAAAAACTACATTTAAAAAAGAGCTGGCGAAGTAATGGAAATCGAGAAGATTAGAAACGAAACGACCACTAAAACCAACACGATATTCAAAATTTAATAAATATACAAAATTTATTAAACTTGGAATATAACATGACAGGCAAAATACGAATTCAATAACGTTTTCATTAAAATACTAAATCAATGTTCCAAATAAAATTCTAGATTAATATTTGACGATTGGGATTCTATAGAAATAATTAATTACTTCATAATTATATTTACTAAAACAACTCCATAATTACAGACAAGACTTGTCATCCTATTTAAATTAAAAACTCAAATAGCACCTATATTTTAATATTCCACTATTGCTTTTCATCATCTATATTCTATACCAACAACAAGACTGAAGTTTTCTGCTCTTTGTATACCTATATAATGAAAATGTTACATGTCACCTGCCCGAGGGAACAAAAACAGAATTATTTTTCTCAGCTGAGATTCTTATCTAATCTAAAAAATGTAAGGTATTTTGTTAAATACTTTTTATTAATTACTTTTTCATAAATTTTATACAAAAAAATAAATGCCATTTTCATTGCACTTTTATCCAAAAAAAAAAAAAAAAAATTGTTTGTCTAGGGTAAACTTGAAAACGGCTGATTTTGACGATTTGGACGAGATTTTCACATACAAGTAGTAAACATTACAAAAAGTGATATAAAATACTTTCTATTCCGAAAAAATGTTAATTTTTTGAGCAAAGAAATAAAAACTATAAAAACTATCCAACGAGAAATATACATCGCCAAACTTGAAAACGCTCAGCAAAACGGGCGGGGATCAGCTAGTTATTAAATATATTTTCTTACTAAAAAAAAAACCAATGCACCAAAACTAAAATAGTATTTTAATATTTTTTAAGAAATTTTTAATCAAAAATTTTTTCAGTTTAATTACCAAAATAAATTATTGTCAAAAGAAAACGAATAAGTATAGTCAATATAAGTAAACTAACGATTATGAAAAGTATGAAATGATATTTTTCATTTGTAACATAAATATAGATTTACATATATATCAAATTGAAACGATACCCATTAATATAATTTAATTTATTTCGTTTAGATATTGTTACGTTTTTCATCTTATTCATTTATATTCTACTTTATTATTCGTAGGTTTCATTACGAAGAAAATAATTTAATTTCATTTCAATCTAACAAATAAATTGGAGATACGAAAATAATTCGTTAAATGGGAATGAAACGTTTTCGTTTTTTAATATTTTGATATAGAAGCTGAAGCGTTTAGATTAAAATTTAAAGCTCAAATATTTTAGCATGTGTCACAAATTACATCTGAAATTATTATTTTTTTTTTAAATTTTAGCTGTCAACAATATCTAAAAAAACTCCATTGTGAAGAACTTGATTTTTTTAATACATTTATGATTTACTAAAGTTTCTATTAAGGGGGTATTCTGGTGTAGGGGTATGAATTTCAGGTAATTTTTGAAGTGCCGTAAAAAAAAGCAATTAATATTTTTATTTTCCAGTTGTCATAAGTTATTTATTAACATTACAAGAATATAGAAAAAAATTTAAAAAGTTGAAAATCCAAAATATTAGCAGCTGATAAAGTGGAGAGTCCCAAAAAATTATTACCACGATACCCACGATTCCAACCCTTCTAGCAGTTTAAAACAAAAAAAAAATATTAATCTAGATTTTAGAGTAATGTCGCAATATCTGGAACTACGGAAAAGTTAAAATAATTTTTTTTACAAAATGGCGACTGCCTGAAAAAAAGCAATTTTTTTACCATTTTTCTCACTTTTAAAAAAATAGTAATACTTAATTGAAATCTTATTATAGTTGTAATTAGTGCGATAGAGTAATGTGCTGAGAAGGCTCACACCAAATTTCAAGTAAATTGGCTCTGTAGAACTTGAGATATCATGGCAACCGTCTCGAAAAAGGTAGTTTCGAGAAAAGCGCATTTTAAGTTTCAAGTCAAGTTACGGGCAGTGGCCATACAATGGTAGTAAATACTTATATTTTTTTTAATCGGCGATTTCTGGACCAAAAATAATTAAAATTCTGAAAAATCCTTTTAAGAGCATATTCTAAGAGGTTTAATTTTTGAAAATATCAAAGAAAAGAAAAATTTATGTTTTCAAATTTCTAGACCAAAATACCCCTTTAAAATATATGTAACAATTATACGATGAAATTCAGATAAAAGAATAACTTGAAAGTATTTTTTTATTATTTGATCAGTGGATAAGAGAGTTTTTTCTCGATTGAAAAATTCAGAACAGAGTTTATATTTTCTAAGAAAAATAATAACTTTGTTTGTATTCTATTTCAGTAACCAAAGATAAATCCAATTTTCAAAAATTTTAGGTGAAAATAAAATATTTAATACAATATATACCTCTCGAGATTAAATTTTGAAACACATTTGTATTTTATTTATTTTTCTTATTATGGATATTCAAAATAAAACGGTTATCTTTAGGGATTGAATTTTGGTTATTTATAAATTTAAATACTCCCACTTTATACCTTTATCTGTACCTTTACATCTTTTCAACAATGAAACCTTTGTAATTTTTTTATTCTTTATGGTATTTTGTATTTTGATTATATTGAAGCAACAGTAAAATTGAAGTTAAAATGTTAATTTTTATCTACTTATACCAATAATAAGATTGAAGATTTCTGCTTTTTGAATAGCTATATAATGAAAACGGTACGTGTCATCTGCGCGAGGGAACATAAACGGAATTATTTTTCTCAGCTCAGATTTTTATCTAATCTAAAAAATGTAAGGTGTTTTGTGGAATACTCTTTATTACCTACATTTTCATATGTCTATACTAAAAAATAAATACTATTTTCATTGCATTTTTACCCCAAAAAAAAAAACATTGTTTGTCCAGGGTAAACTTGAAAACGGCTGAACCGATTTCAATAAAATTGTCAGAAACAGTTATTAAATATTCCAACTTACATAATAGGCTACTTTTAATCTCGAATAGTTGTCCCTGTATGTTTGTTTGTTCTTGGTAAACTTAAAAACCGGTGGTCCAATTTGGACGAAATTTTCACTACGAATAGTAGATATTACAAAGACTGCTATAAAATACTTTTTATTCCGAAAAAATGTTGATTTTCTGAGAAAAAAAATTAAAACTATAAAAACTGCGCAACGAAAAATATACATCGGCAGGCAGTTGTGATACAATCTACATATCATATCGTAGAGACAACATAATTTTAAACTATGAAATTTGTTTTTCTTATAAATTAAATAAATTAAATTAATTAATATATTATCTATAGTTCGGCTGAGTAAACATTCGAATTATCGAGGAACGAGGAGGAAATCCTTTGTAGTAAATATGATTTCATTCATAAAAAGTTAGTTCCAAAATGACACCCGTAAGAATAAATAACCAAAACAGACAGTTCGACTTAAGTGATCCCGATTAGAAGTTTGACTAAGATGTGAAGCCGTTAGGAAGAGCCCAACTTATTTTTCAAGAGAAAATAGCAAGTTAGATGTGATCATCGCGTTGTTTTCTTTTAACCAAAAAAACTATATTCTTAATTTTCAATTTATTTTAGCAAGACCTATAAGATCTATAAGAAATAGTAGACTTGCCGATAAGACATAATGGACTTAAAATAATACTATATCCTAGAATAGTGAACCTATGGCAACGTAACCTAATACTTCAGATCTTTAGATAACACATTGAATATTATCTATCCTAAAAAAAGGTATGCTTTCTAAAGGATAACTACTAATCCGTTCTACTAAAATAAATAATTGATTTCATATCATATTTGGTGTAAAAGGTTCTCAAGTCTTAAAGGAACACAAGTACCTATAGGTATTTTACAATATTCAAAAAAAACGTAAAGAACCTATTACTTATAAGATAGTTTACATCTATTCCTGGAAAAGTTGTTTGAGTGATTTTCATGAACTTTCAATGAAACAAAGCTCTAGAAATATCTTATTATCTTTTTTTGTTAAAATAATTGAATTTCTTATTTTGTGTAAAGGTTTATTATTCATTATTCAACCTATTATTCAATCAGATTAATTTAGATACGCTCAGTGAAGTGGGCGGGTATCAGCTGTTTTTTACATAAGATTATCTCGGTAAACATGTAAATATCTTATGAATTAAAAATTCACATCAATTCTTTGAATCGAGTATTAACGAGTATTTAGTTAAAGGCAATATTATCTAAAACGGTTAAATCTAAACTCATTTGGCAATGCCAAAAAGCTCTCAGGGAGCGGGACAGAAACGGCAGAGCATAAACTTTACTCATGCGAGGCAGCTTTAAAGAAGCAGTACCTTGGAATGCCGGGTATGGCGCCTGACGAGGAAACAAGGGCAGCCCCAAGGCAGGTGCTGGATTTCTTTGGAAGCTTGTAGCTCCCTTAGACAGAACAGAGGCTCATATAATAATTAATCTCATTGGTTGCGGTGATAAAAAAAAAGGAAAATCATATTCCTGAGAAAACTGTGACTTATACTCTAGAAAATTTTTTCAAAATTCCATTCCTAAGTAGTTCAAAGAGGGAGTGATAAGTTTTGCATTTAATATAGGTATTTGAAGTTATCAAGAAATCAACTTTCTTACTATCTTACTAACTTTTGATTTTTAAATCGTTCATATGAGGCTTGAAATATTTTTCAAAGTTGACCATCCCAAGCTAAGAGTATTTTTACATCAAACGTTTTATTTTTAAAATTTAAAAAACTCAAAAGGTACGGTATATGATTTTGTAGTTTCTCTCTTCATAAACAGATGCATCATTTTTACGTCTAAACTATAATTACTAATTTTTGTAAAATCTTACACTTCACTACGTCCATTGCAACGCGTTATGATGAAGTTCGTTTCAAAGAAGAAATTCAAATAACCAAAGTTTTATTGGTATCTTACTTTTTACTTATACACCCAAGCCTCGCTATACGGCCGCTCTTTATACGGCCTTTCGCTATAACGGCCCTCTTTAATTAAGGTACGTTTTCGATATACGGCCTAAAATGTTTTGCTATAACGGTTTTTTTTTCTATGTCGATATATTGCGCAAGCGCAATCTTTATTTCTTTGTGTTTCCCTTATTTACGAGTGTAAATTTGTTCATTTTTGTTCATTTGTTCAATGTTCATTTTTATTTAAAAATTATGTAATGTTTTTGGAGTTTTTTATTTTATGTAAAATTTATGCTCTTGTTAAATATGTTTATAATTTAAACAAAATAAAAAAATAAAATGCATTTTGAATGATAAACCAAATTATATATTTATCAAATTTGGAACCGATCCCATTGAATTTGTATGAATACGTATTAGAATAATTGATTCGTTATACGGCTTTTCGCTTTACGGCCAAGTTTCGCGGAACGTATCAAGGCCGTAAAGCGAGGTTTGGGTGTATTATAAACGTGAAAGTTTTTGAGTATGGATGTTTGTTGCTCTTTCACTCAAAAAGTTCTGAATGGATCTGGACAAAATTTGGCATAGATATAGATTATAATCCGGTTTAACATATAGTATACTTTATATCCAGAAAAAAATGTACAGTTTCCGTGGGATAGATGTTTTTTTTTTTTTGTTTTTACAAGCAAAAGATTAACTTTATTTTTTGTAATGTGGTAGTTTAGGAGCCAGAAAATGATATAGATTACTTCTCATACCGGAATAATAAACGGTTCCCATGGGATAGCAAAACAAGTATTTATTCTATAAGAGCCGTGTATTTAAAAGCAGTTTCATTTAAATCCACAAAATAGAGTCTTAACTCATTTTCCTTAAGAAGATTTGATCTACTTTTTACTCAGAAGAAATATACTATTCCCGTGGGATAGATATGTTTTTTGCTTATCACAGAGTTAAACATTGATATGATTTTTGCGATGTGGTAGTTTGGGGGAGAATGATATATCTTATTGTTAAGGCTAGAATAACGTATGGTTCTCATGAGATGGCAAAAAATATCCTACAGGAACCGTACATTTAAAAAGTTTCGATAAAGTTCGTGAAATAGAATTTAACGCATTTTCCTCAAGAAGGCCTGACTAGTTTTACACAGTAACGAAAAAATTTCTCTAAAAAGTTTAAAATAAAAAAATGGATATTTGTACTGGAAAACAAATATGAATTTCAATATAACTTCCGGTGAAATTAACAATAAAATTCTTTAAAATATTTGAATTTTTTCATTGTTCATCGTCAAAGATATTATTTAGAATTAAATGTATTTTTTTAAATAAGTTTAGGTGTACACAGGATTTTTCATAGGAAAAAAAAAGTATTAAAATAAGAAACTAAAAATTTAGAAGTTTTGCTAAAGATCCTGTAGGATGGCTACTAATCTTTTCTTTTAAGGAAACCGTTAATTATTACGTGAGGCGTTCAGAGGCCGATGGAGTCAAGCTGAATCTTAACTTACTTTGGGATAGGGAAGGTCTCCCAAATATCACGTATTTTTTTGTTCTGAAAAATATCACATTAGATTGCGGGTTGGAGGAATGATATATGCCAAATCTCATGACATCTTACCAGTGGGGAGGGGATGGGATTTCAAAAATCATAAAAAACGCCTCGCGCAATTAATGGATGCCCCCTAAAATATCTGTACAGTTTTAAATGACATTTGGTATGAAAGATTTTCAAGTCCTAAAGAAAGGAGTAGAGGTACCTTTGTACTAAAAATCGTATAAAAGCTGATGTGAGACAGCTAAAATCTTTTTCTTGAAAAGTATGTCTTACGAATTTTGATGAACATTCTTTGGATCTAAAGTTTGAAAGTATCTATCATCTTTTTCTGTCAAAGTAGATTAATTTTTATATTTCGCTATGAACGTAGGGAATCTTTTAATCAATCAGTTAAATTTAGATACACTTAGCGAAGCGAGCGGGTATCAGCTAGTTTAGTAGTATCATAAGCCTGAAAATAGGCCAAACCTTTTAAGACAAGAATGAAGTAATTAATATTGATTAGAATAAATGAATATTTGTCAGTTCTGCATTTTGGTAGAAAAACAAACGTTGATATACTAAAGGAAGTTAATATGATTACAAACCTGTTTGACTATCACATAAACAGTACTGAGCTTACAGATGGAGCTTTAGTTGTTTATTGAAACAAACCTACCAAACATGCGATTCGAATGTGGTACATTTAATATAATAAGAGAATAGACATACCTACATATGTGACATAAACCTACTCATATATTTGTATACCTACAGAGACTGCCATATCTCGGTTGCTTAAAACGGAAATACATTTCCTATATTCTTCAGACTTGATGATGTTGACATCTGTTTATCGCACCGATACGTTGTGATGATGACTAACGTAAAATTATTTTATTTGTATGTGGAACAGCAACGATGTTGAAGCATTAACTGTAATTTAATTAGTAAGATATTCCAAAGCAAGTCTACATACTGAAGCATTACTGAAATTATTTGAACCTGGCTTGGGAATTGTTTGAAAAGCTATTGTCTGTGACGAAGCCTTCATAACAAAGCATAGAAATATTTTTTTAAAGAAGGATATATTTTGAAAGGTTTTTGTTTAAATAAAAAACTTACCAGGAAGAATTAATCATTTACATTGATTGACAGGGAAGTCGTCAGGTCTATTTGAAAATCACAGTTTTAAAAAATTTCCATAAAGTTTTCTCACGCGAAAAAAACCCACATACTCCTACATTTTATATGAATTCAAAGTTTTTTTTTCGTCTTTACTCGGCAAGGCATTGTTCAAAAATAATATTTGTGAGCGTAGGAAAAAATTTCATGAAGCTTGAATAAAATATCGTTTTACTGTGCTTCATTAAAATTGAGAAAAAAATGGTCCCATTTAACAAAATTAGTAATCCATCATTCTGTCACGCCATCTTCCATCTTTTTTACGTTTCATGGTATATATCACTTTTTAGCTGATAGTCTTGGGTTAAATAGCCCTTCATAAATACGTTTATTTTATCGACAGCGTGGATCAAAACGAAACATTACTTTACTTAAATTGACATTTTGGGAGCCCAGGATTATTTTGTAATTTATATCCATAAGATTTAAAGAAAATTTATCGTTTCCGAATCATATATCCTGTTCACTTCTTATTATAATCTACGTTTTGTGAAAAAAATCAACAAGTCTTAAAAAATCAACCTTTTGAATGTTTAATTAACTTAAATCCATAATCAATTAGACACTTTGAACGCAAAAAATATTTTTTTTAAAGAAAAGAAGTAAGAAATTAGTTACTTGCTCATTTTATAATGCAAATGAATAAAATAAAATAATTATTCCTGCTTTAAAATATTGCAGTTATATTTTTACTTCTATTAGGGTGTTAAAAAAAATTTATGGTGTCCAAAAATTGATAGTTTATACTTATTATCAAACAAAAATTTTGACACCAACACGAGCTAATAATATTAATTGTTAAGTTTTGTCTCAATCCATTTTTCGTTTTTTATTTAAATAACACATTTTTTTTAAATTTTAATAACTTTAGAACAGCTCATCATAACAACAATTTGAATAAAAATGGTATTGAAAGGAAATTTCACGCTCTACAAAAATTGTCCTAAAAATAATTAAATTTTTAATTAACATTATTTTTCAATGCTGAAGCTCTTTATATGATTACTTGTGAAGTTTTTTATTTTTTGTGTGTATTATTTCTCTTAAAAGAGTTCTTGTAGTACTTACGGTTTTCTTCTTCGGACATTTTTCCACTATCACGTTGAGTTTGAACTCTATGCAGCTATAAATTTCTCTCTATCTCTCTTCTACCCCCTTACTTATGTTTATTTTGTTGCAGAAATTTCTAATAAATTTTAAAAAAATAATTTTTTGCTAGCTAATTCTCACATTACCAAAACTAATCTTGTTTAAATAAAAATTCTATTTAAAACTGCCACAATCTCAATATAGAGAAACGTCGCCATTTTCAGACAATGGGAGTGTCACCTACCTCATGAGCCGGCTAATGAGAAAGCGGCCTGGTTTTGAGATGGGGTGAGCGAACGACCCTTTACCGAGAGGGTTTGACGAAAAGGATTACTCGGTGAATTAAGAAGAGGTGAAGCCTCTGGAACAATATATTTTTCTTGAAACCATAGAAAGTTTCGGCCATGGAATATTCCGAGAAAAATAGAAAGTCCAGGGACAATAGAGCGGAATTTTCTAGACGGATTCCAAAATCCTTTATGAGCCCCGGACAAGCATAAGACAAGTCAGTATTGAAATAAATCTTAAACAGTGTGATATAAATCTTCGACAGACCCAATATAAATCATCAACGTCAACAGTCTCTCATAAAGTGATCAGTGTTAAAATGTAATCAGTGAAAGTCAACAGTGTGAAATAAATTGCAAACAATGTAAATAAAGTGAACAGTGCAATAGTGAGTGATAATTAGTGAATAAGTGACTGTGAAAACTAACTAATTATTACCGTGTAGTTTATAACTGAAAATAGTGTAAAATAAATCAATTCACGATTGTTAAAAATTTTGTCGTCATTAAACACAAATCCTCGAACCTGTAAAACGTTACAATACGTAATTACAAAAAAATGATTTTTTGATCATACTTGAAGTAAGTTCAGTTTTAAACAATACTTTTTTAATGGAATCGAATTCCAGGATGTTATGTCCTTTAAACATTTAATATGTATTCCATTTTTAGGGATTCATCAAGACAAGTGAGCCTTTTTTAAAAATGAAATATGCCTGACATTTTGACCTGTAAATGAAATAACTTGAGAAGTGCTTGATATTTAAACACTTTTTAAGATTGACTTGATTTTAAGTCAAATTTAGACCAAGTAGCCTTTAATTAAGTCAACTGGTGAATCTCCAGTAATTAAATTTTAAAAATTAAAAGGGTCAATTTTTGTAAACAAAGAATGCATTAACGTAATCATATTACTTTATATAGTAATATTTGTCATATAACAAGTAAGATTCTAGAATCTAGAACGAACTAAGCTCTTTATAAAAAGTTTTACTGTAAGTATTTCATAAACTCTAATAGTAAATATTTATCAACCAATCAATGACCAGTAAAAATTAATACTATTCCTCAATGCTCGAAAAAGTGTAGCTAAATATTCATAACTAATCAAATAATATAAAGTTGACGTGGTCTATTCAGAAAATACTTACACTGGTGGCATAAAACAGGTGTCCTTTACCTAGAACAGTGGTTTTCAACCTATGATCCGTGGAGCCCTGGGGGTTCCGAAAGCTATTGTAACGGATCCGGAGTGGATACCAATAGCGAGTTCTGTCTTTCAACGTGCCCTTCTTTTTCTTGAGGAAAAATTAAAGTTATCACCATCTTCAATGCAGCACGCAAAAAAATGGAAGCAGCTATCAATCTGTTACTTTCTTTTTGTTGGCAGCTCTTAAAGTTTTTTATGTAAAATAAACGTGAGAGGGAGAGCCCAAAGTCTCTGATTGTCTCATTGCTTTCTTCTTTTCTGCTACTTTTCTTATAATGGTTTTACTTTTAAGGGTTACGCATGATATTTTAGGAGTTTTTGTTGGTCCATCATTGTAAAAATATTGAGAACTACTGATTTATAAGTTACACATCATAATCTTTTTCAAAGTATGTAGGTTCCCGACGCGCACATTTATCCTAATGGTGTTTCTACTTTTTAAAAACGTACTTAAAGCGCTTATTTTATAACGTTCTTTAGCTTCTTAATCGCATTGGCCGTATTCTCGGGAATCACCTCAAATTTCTTGCCTTTAACGGTTTTTTGGATTTAAGGAACAAGAAGAAGTCACAAGAACAAAGAACAGATGAGTTGGTAAAAAAAAATAATGAAAAAAGATTAAAGCTAATGTGGCGAAAGAGCTTAAGGGCTCCACAATATAAGCGTGCAGAAAAGTTTTCAAAAGTGAAAACACCGTTGGGATCAGTGTGTGGATCAGGAAGGAAAATTTTTGATAGCTGATACTACTATTATTATTTTTTAGATCAAATAAGTTTTTAGTCCGTTACGTTTAGGTTTGGTGTTTTATAGTATTAATGTTTAAAACCATTAACTGAAGTAAATATCATATTTTAATAGTCTAAGAAACTTAAAACAGAGGAGTGTCGCCATTTTGTAAGATAGAGAGTGGTACCGCTCTTTGAACCATCTGAGCAGTGGATGGGCCAAACCAGCCAACCAGCCAAAGGGAGCAACGTGTTAATAGGATGAGAGGAAAAATTCCAGAAACTCTAGAAAGTTCAAAAGTTCTCAAAAACTACCCCAACTGCAAAAGGTTTGGCTAAGGGGGTTACTCGGTGAATTAAGGGAGAGCTTCTAGCACATTCTGTGTTTTCAAGAAAAATAGAAAGTTCAGACAAAAGTATGGAAACTTCTGGTAACAGTAATAACAGTAATATGGGGAAGACAAGCACAAGCACTTCAGTCTAAAATAAATCGTGAATGTGAGCAGTCTTAAATAAATCGTCAACGTCGAGTCTTAAATAAATCATCAACGACAGTATAACATAAAGCGGGCATGATAAAACGTAAACAGTGAATCGCAAGTGTTAAATAAATTGTGAACACTGTTAAATAAAGTGTAACAGTGCAGTCTGTATGGTGAAATATAAACAGTAACAATTAGTGAATAAGTGACTATGAAAGCTGACTAGTTAAACAGTGAACTAAATCATTATTAACGTGTAGTTAAAAAGTGTAAATAGTATAAGATAGAATAATAAAAATTTGATAAATAATAAATTTGTTGTCATTAAACACAAATCCAAGAACTCGTAAAAACGTTACAATATTGTTATATGGATTTTTATTTATAAATGGATGAAAATAATAACGTTTGAAATTAGTTTTGGGGAAAGTCAAATTAAATACTAATATATTGATCTTAATATTTAATTGTTTGAATAATTAAATCAGTATTGAATATAGATAATAAAACGTTAAGTTTAGATGACTACTATTATTTATATTTTCTGATCGGTCATCATCGAAACTAGTTTTTGAAACTTAAATAATAGGCTATAAGGAAAATAATAAATCTTTTCAAACTTTTTAAGAAATAATTTGAAACTTTTGGTAGAATTTTTTTTTCAGGATCATTATTTCTATTTTTTGACAAACTGTTGAACCATTTTTTTTTTTGTTAAGACTTCATGTAGAACCCTTAAACCAATTATCGATCAAAAATCTATATGAACGCAAAAAGTTGTAAGCAATATCGAGCTTAATGATGTAGTTGTCATTGAAACAAAATTTCTCTTTAACCAGAAATAACCATTTGAAAAAGTACCAAAAGAAAAATAAAAAGTAATGATATCAATATGTGTAAGTACTTATTTCTAAGACTCGCAGTAGGACCATCATTCTGTTATTTTCTAATGAGAATGAAGGTAAACTGCGACAGATGTTTACATGCAAATAAACAAAAACGTACGACTAACAATACAGAATCTCAGTATGTCATCATTATGACGTTGGGATAGAAGACAATTTCATATTATAAACGTGGAAGATGCTCGACATTCTCTCATTTCTCGTGTCCCTCTCACGTTGTCTTCCACATAAACCAGACAGACGTCTGCGCCAATCCTCTTCTCTAATTGTACACATGTTCTCATCTTTCCATTGCCCCCATGCACAATGCATAATATTAAATAGAGTACATATCCCGAGGAGTGTCACTGTTGTAAATCATTGTTTGCACAGAATGTGTTACTTCAAAGATCACAAATTAGATTTTCTGATATAAAATGGAAACAAAAAAGAAAAATATTGCATAGATATGGCATAATTTAAAATAACTGAGTGTATTTCACATTTCTCAATGGTGGATACAACATTGAAATCTGTGTGTTTCCTAGCTGTATTTCCATTTCATATTATATTCTACTTGCAACCTACAATTATTTCGTGAAATGGCAATTTTAATTTGGTTGAGAATAAATAAAGCAGCGCGACACCTTGTAATTTATTTACTAACATAAGAATTCTATTGAATGATTAAACAATACACCTACATGCCTTTAATTATAAACCTGAAAGTCTAATTTTTTAAGCTTGCTAATCTAAAATACTACAATTTACGAGTTTTTTGTCATCTTTTAATCGTCATCTTAATTGTGTTTGCCCAGGCCTTAATCATTGGAGTAAAGTAGCATAAAACTATTTCCTATTTTAAATGTTAAAGTAATTTAATAATGCAACTGAAAGTGCTTATTGCAACGATTTTTTTTTTGGTTTGAGCTTTGGAAAAAAACCTTTGTCTAAATTTTATGATTGCTAATCAGGCTAATGGAATATTATTATGAAATGTGAGTGAAAAGCTTCGAATACTACTAGGTATGCAACTT